>CAJOBZ010000012.1:442500-1177500 GCA_905332375.1 Pieris macdunnoughi
GTTTGCCAAAGAAGTTTCACTTCTGACTTGTGTACTTTGTACGCACGCACTTTTTATTGGCCGAAGGCTCACCTGATGTTAAGACGCAACTTACAGTCTCTGTTAAGGAGAAGACATGTTTGTGTTCTTTTCGTTCCACTTACCACTTACCACTGTTTACCACTGTTTTAGAATACAGTGTATAAGTATCTACCATATTTAACCATAATAAGGCATTTTTTCCAATATTTTTTATTGAAAACTTATTAACAAAAATTATTGTTGTACCTCAAGTAGATTACGAGTTTTAAATTTGTATATAAAAACGATTTCTTATTAAGTCTTACTTGTACAAACTATAATGATTGCTTGATTATGACATATGTTATATAATTTGTTACATATACGTACATATCATTGGCTATACGTCTCTGTCAACATTTCGAAATATTAACTTACAGAAAGGCAAAACAAGTTTTTGGAGGAAGACGTTCTCTAAGAGAATATTGATTGAGTTTCGCTAACTTCAAATCAGATCACTTAAATAAATTTTATTAAACCATTTGAGTTGCCGCTAAAAAAACGGAGGCAATTAGTCAATCGCTGTGATAACTGTTATAAAAAGTATGAATGGCGCCAAAAAAAAAATGAATGAATATGCCAAAGAAAAAACTGCCAACCAAAAACAATAGTGGAAACACCTTGATGGTCTTTTTTGATTTTTTATGTTTTAATTGGTACGTTCTAGACTATTATGAGTTTATATTATTTAGCTATTATATTGTAGGCCTATTTAAGGTCGATATGGGATTTATTAGAATAAACATTTTAAAATATTATTAGTTAAATTTTTAAAATATAATTAAATTTTATTTACGGATATATTTAAGGCTCTTCTACGAATTCATTCACAAAACTCGACAATTCTACAACGGCTCACTTAATTTGTTGACACATTGTTCACAAACATTAAACATTAACAAATAGGTTGTCTAACACACAAAGGCTAAAGTAAAAGCGTGAAGTGGAAAAATTGACAATTACATCACGACTCTTTCCCCACACAATGTATTTTTCCTCTGCATTTGCGGGTTATGTAAGCCAATGCCCATTATATACCGTCATTACCATGTGAGGAAGCCCGTTTGTACCTTTTCGAGACCACGTAATAGTGTAAGAGTCTATGAGATGGTGTAAGGTAGTCGCTTTTAGCGTTATTATTTTTGCTAACGAGATCTTTAATTAAAAATTTGTCTTGAAGCAAAACTGAATGTCAACGAGGTGCTACTATTTTCTTTACGCAAATAGATTATACAATCAGCAGACTAAGTGTAGTGTGGACTCTATTTTCGCATTTAGATGCTAATTCGGTCAGTTGTGCGTGAAGCAGATAATCAAATGGCTCTTCATTTATCATAGATTCAAGCTAAGCTTTTGTAAGTTTTTGAAGTGGAAACTTCTTTAGCGGCGTTGTACACTTTTTGGAATGGGTAAAAAAATTTGAACTCGCGTCAGGACACGTGACCTGATCGAAAATTCGTAAGACGGAGGGAGAGTAGACAGCTGGCGCGGCGTATTTAATGTAATATAAATTGTCATGTTTGTGTACGATAGCGCAATAAATAAATATTGTATTCTACCACATAAATGATAGTACTTTTATACTGATAATTAAAGCAATTCGTGCAAAATTATTCCCTAACCATTCCAAAATATCAAAAATGCACAACGTTAATATTCAAGTTTTCACTTCTGCCGGCACTCCCGGAGTGCAACCCGTCGTTTTTTTTTATACATGTGACTTCACTAAGCCATCATGAAACATTACGATCTACCCTAACGTAAGCCTATAAGTTATTTAAGTCTAACCTAATTTATTAAAAAGGATTGTGAAAGCTTTTGTAAGTGATGTATTTTGCCTGACACGTGTCGACGGTTTGTTGGTAACACCGTTTACACGATGTTTAGTTTATTTAAAGTCCAATGAATTTGAACGCACCCGGTGAGAGTTTAGTTCAACACTGTTTTAACTTCGTTAACTAATTAAAGCAGAGCCGATGAGAACTTGGAGAAACTGGCCGTTCACCAACAAGATGTACCGATCAAGTGACTTACCGTCCACAAAACTATAGTCTGTTAAAAGAAAGCGCTGCACAGAAAACGGTGGAAACCGATTGTTCTCTCCAGATGTTTGATTTCGGGCCTCGCTCAGACATGAGCTACCGACTGAAGAAAGAGAGAGAACTAATTAAAGAGTATGTAACGGGGACACCCGAAAAGGGCAGACATCGCAGCCCATGGACATTTCGCTAGTGACGGATATATCTTCAAGTTTATATCCGCTACAGCAAAACAGAAGAAGGCCTTTAAAAAGTATAAAATCGCCTTCACTTATCACTTATAAACATAGATTGCACAGAGTTACTAATGCCGTTGAACGGGATGTAATCACAACATCCACATTTTCGCTTAAGTGTGTTAATCCTAAGTCGTTTGTACAGACAATCATTCGCCTTTGGCTTTGCTTCCAAAATAGGCAAAGTAACTAAATTGCCTAAGCCCTTATTTAACGAAAATTTTAACTTTTTTATATTATTTGCATACAACTACCAATATTCAAGCCTGACTTGTTTAAGCCATCGCGGAATATGCTTATCACCTGCAACGTGAGCATACGCTCGCTTTCACACCATCACACAACACAGCCGAATTAGGTATTGCTTAGTTATTATATTTATGTCTTTAGTATAATAATTGTTATTTGTGTTAGCTGTACAATTACGAAATAAGTATATTAGCCTCTGGGGGGGTTAACCTTGGTGCCTGGAGAACTGCAGTATATCTTAAAATACTAATCACATTAATTGTAAAAATCATAATCTGTAATTGATAGAATTCATTTATGAATTAATTTCATTTATTAATTAAAACAACAAAAAAAATTACGTGTAACACGCGGGTGTGTGTTATATTGTGTAAACTTTTATGATGATTATTACCAGCTCTCTGTAAATCTCTTATCAATGCTTGCAAGGGGATGGTGATTAAAATTTTAAAGGCAAGGTACCTGTTAGCGTGAGAGAGTATTTAGACCATAAATTTTGACAACAATTATAAATAAAAAAATTAAATTAAAAATAGCCTTTATTCGAGTACACTATAACTACAGTAAGTCCTTATCTTTTAAGTTTTACTGTAGTACTCGACCTCCGATGGAGTGAAGGCCTCCTCCAGATTCTTCCACTTATCCCTATCTGTTGCGACAATTTTCCAGTTTTTTCCCGCTGTCCCTTTTACTTCATCTTCCCAAGTTTTCGGTGGGCATCCTCTCTTTCTTCTTCCCACTGGGCCCTTCCAAGTAAGGATCTTTTTGACCCATCTGCCATCACAAATGCGGCAAATTATAAATAACTGTTCTTATTATTTTAACGACATTATGATAACTTGTTTGACATTTAAACACCTATTTTTATATGGTTGACTGTGCGGTTTTTTTATAGTTAATCAATCTGAATGTATCACATTTACCACGATTTATTAATTGTAAAATAGATGTTCTTACATTAGATACGCGTATTTTAAGTTATTAAGCTTCTTAAGTCTAATGTTCTTAAGTATATATGGAAAATAATATTATATTATGCCAGATCTACAGGTTGTAGGGCCATTTTTTATTCTCTGTTCTTATACAATGGATACAGATCAGATTTTAATTAAATTATTGCATTTTCTGTTCAAAGAAAACTTTTAAATGAAAATCGCTGAATGATAAAATACATTCTAATCTGCCTCGAGCTCTACGGATGCAACGAGCGCAACTCAAGCGTAGAAAACTTTTAATCCTATTTATTTGATAGCTTTATGTAAAAAAACCTTTTTACTCGTATACGTTATTACGAGTAGATACGATAAACTGAGACACACAAAAACCAGTAGTGGTGATCATTGTTCTTCTGTGACTACAACACATGCTCGGCTACTATTTTCATTTTATGAAATACATTTCAAGGGGAGCAGAGGAACCAAGGTCACACAAAAAAATACTTTTACAAGCGTTAAAACTATATTAAAGTTTCAAAGATCTACTGACAAGTTTTAAACTATATTTTAAATATTTTTTTATGTAATAGGAGGCAAACGGGCAGGAGGCTCACCTGATGTTAAGTGATACGCCCATGGACACTCACATTGCCAGAAGGCTTGCAAGTGCGTTGCCGGCCTTTCAAGAATTGGTACGCTCTTTTCTCGAAGGACCCTAAGTCAAATTGGTTCTTGTATTACCCTGTGAAAAATATTTTATTATATTTTTTATTTATTGTTACTTAATTAAATTTATAGTAATAGAAAATTAAAACAAATTAAAGCAATTTGGTCCCTGAGACTGTAACTTTAACGCTGGCAGCATTTTCTCGCTCTCTTCTTTTTCAGTCGCACTCATTTCTGAAGGTTGTGTTAGTGGCGCCGCACAAGTTCCTCCACTCTCCTCTGTCTACGGCAAGTCTTTGCGTAGTAAACTATTGAATTACTCCCAAAGTTCTTATCTCTACCACGTACAGGATAATGGCATTGCCATTATTATACCGTTGTTAAAGCCTGACGTATCCGATTGTCATAAAATCTGATACGACATGAAATCCAATCATTTTAAGTCAACTTCGCTTTACACCAATCGAGGGAATGTACCATTTGATTTTGATTGCAAATACAGGGGTATAGGCTCCGAATAAGATTTTGTCCCATTCGGTGTCGAGACCCTTGCTCCGTGGGGTCCTAGCGCCATAAGGCTTTTTAAGGAAATAGCTAAAAGGTTATTCGACATCACAGGAGACCGAAGAGCTGGCAGCTACCTCGGACAAAGATTTAGTCTAGCTATTCAAAGGGGGAACGCTGCCAGTATCTTCGGAACCTTGCCTATAAGGAACTCCTTTTAATTTATATATTTTAGTTTTTATATTTTAAGGTTGGTTATTGTTTTTTGTATTCATTAACTACGTTAAATTATCATTTGATTTTACCACCAACTACCATTTGATTGATGCAAGTATCAGAAAAACGCGATTAAACGTTTCTCGCAACTTCTTTTACAGATAAAAGACGCTAATTTATTGATTAACTTATGTCAAATGCTTTTCAATATCTCGGTCGATGACGCCGAGTGATGTTTATTCTGTAATAAATCCTCACAATGTTTTAAATTGAAATATGGGACGCTATTCACTTAGGTTAAAAGTTTTCTTTTATTTCATTTTGATCTGGATTGTACCTACCTTAAAATATGTTTAATTATAATTTTCACTGACAAATTATGAAAATACAATACGATGTGTAGTTGCTAATAAATGTAACCCATCAGTACATCACTGTTCCATCAGATTTGTCCATTGTATGATTAAATCCGCCTAACGATATTCAATTAATTAGATTTCGGTGCTCTTGTTTGGGCGGCAATGAAAGGTTGAGAAAGGTTTGACCGCCTAATTCAAATTCATAATGGAATTTTCAAGTGAAATTACTTTCTTTTTATTATTATGTATGGTACTTTAATGTAATGTTATATATAAAATAAATAAATCAGTGGCGCTACAACCTCCTTAGGTCTGGGCCTCATATTTCTGTATCTGTTCCATGATCATTTGTCTAATAGGCAAGAAGGTGATCAGCCTGTGCCTGACACATGCCGTCGAATTTTTGGGTGTAAGGCAAGCCGGTTTCCTCACGATGTTTTCCTTCACCGTTCGAGCGAATGTTAAATGCGCAGAAAGAAAGAAAGTCCATTGGTGCACAGCCGGGGTTCGAACCTACGACCTCAGCGATGAGAGTCTTACGCTGAAGCCACTAGGCTAACACTGCTCTATTTATATGTCTATAGGTAGGGTAATAAAAAAGGTGACGATCTTGTCGATAAAAGTGTGTGTTTAAACTGTTAAAAAAATTACTTCATATAAGGTGTGTCAAGCATATAAAGATGAATGAGGATTGTATATTAACAATAACATGTCCGCGTAACCGATTAGAGATAACCGAATATCTTCCATTAACAATAAGCGGAGTAGTTGTTCGGAATAATACATGCAGCTGAGTTTTATTATCGGACGTCAAGGCAGAATACAAAATACCATCCGTATCACCTCGACGTCGGTCGTTCCACAAATAAGCGTTTCTTAAGGCAGTGGAAGGCATGGTGCTTCACTCAATTGTCAGACCTCTTAAATTTGGATTCTTTTTTTTAGATGTACGGTGTAAATTCAGTTATATATTTTTCTTACAAGTAACAATGTTACAATTATTTTGCATTTATTATTCTTTAGCCACTATCCACCCCAGTGGCATGGTTGTTGGTACGATATGGATGACTTTTTTAAAATAATAAAAATAGAAAAAATTTTAAATAGCTCAGACGAACATAGCCGTTAAAAAAATCGAATCGACGGTGCACACATCCAGGTTGTGGGATCGCTATGTGAAACGGCCGACCAAAAATCTTCCTAAAGGACAACAGGCAGACTAATTTCATTTCACAGACAAAAAAGGGTGTAAGGTTGGGAAAAAGTCATATATCAAAGTTCAGGGCCGGCAAGAAAGGCGCTTTAAAACAATTAGTATTAAAGAAAATTACTCCAGAAAAGACGTGAGAGACCATCTCGTAATTTATGGATGTAGTAGGTAAATTAGAAGACATGGATGTCAAATCCAGAGTTTTAAGTTAATGATGTTATACAGTTTACCTACAAATTTCGATAGCTTCCGAACGGCAATTGAGTCGAGAGATATTCTGCCAATCCTACAATTTAAAAATAAAAATCGTAGAAGAATACGACGCAAGAAGGCAACTAAGCGAGTGAACCTCAGACTTCAAAGCATTCTACACAAACGAAAAAAAGGAATTGCAAAATTGCAATAAAAAGGGCTTCCATAAGCTTGTTGGTCAAAAAAACCCAATCCCAATAAAAAAAATCAAGAAAAGACTTATAACATCTGTTTAACAGCGAACTCGAAATGTAAAGGCAGTTATGGTTCTACGTGGGTGTACTCACATTCGGGTGATAAAAGTGTCTCCATAACTTAATCCCCGCACTGACACTCTAAAGCTACCTCAGAACGACGAAGTTAAAGGGAAAGGAAAACCGAACTTTATACAAAAATAGACGCTATAAAATTAGTCTTTCAGACACATTATATGTACCTGATTTGTCGAATAATCTAATTTCTGCGAGCAAAATTACGGTTGGCTTAAGTTCTATTTGAAAAGGAACAAGCCATGTCAAAAAAGCGGGAAAACTGTATTAAAAGCTCACAGAAGAAATGGATTATCTTCTTGAATTTGATAAACCGGAAGAACACAAATTTCCGCCTAGTGATGAAAGCGAAATTATGAAATGGCACAAGAAATTAGGTCACGTTAATGAAAGAGACCTAAAAGAAATGGTTAAAAATAAAATCGAGACTCTAAAGAAAAACTTGGGTACCTTGAGACTTGTTCAAAGGAAAATTTTCCACTCTACCATTCAAAAGCCATGGACAAATAATCTCAACCGAAGTGCTCCAGATAATTCACAGTGCGTGTGGCCCATTTGAGAATGAACAATGGCCGGACAAAGTATTTCGAACATTTATTGACGATTATACAAATACTGCTGTGTTATTTCTTAAAAGAAAAGAGCCAAGTAATCGATAAATTCAAGGAATATAAAACTATGTTGAACGTTTCATAAGAAGAAAATTCAAAATCTACAATCTGAAATGGAGGCGAATTAGGTCAAAGTTTGATGAATTCAAATAACGGTGTCGAGCTTCTCACCTTAACCCACACAAAGCATAGTGAAAGGAAAATCGGTCGCTATGGAAAAGCCAGATGTCTGATGCTAGATGCCAATTCCCTCAAAGTTTTGGGCAGAAGCAGTAAACACTAACTTTAATAAATAGAAGCCCACAAGAGCTCTCAAACAATTCCCCATATAGAAATGGGTACAACGAACACCATCAGAAATCACCTACACGTATCGGAAATAGAGCGTTTGTGATGAACAAAAGAGAGGAAAATTCACAGCCAAAGCCACAAAGGAGTATTCTTGGGATATGCGGAATATACAAAAGGTTTTAGAATCTATATACCCGGAAAAGGAATGATGTTATTATCAGCAGAGACGTAAAATAATCGAAAAATGCATTATGGTGGTACTCCTCTGAAAAACAAATCTTACTCCAGAACCTGAAACAGAAAAATAGAATTCAAGAAAAAAACAAAAAAGAGAACTTACCTTTTCAGGAATCTAACCCCCTTTATTCCAGCTCTAGTCAAGATCCTGTTGATGAACCATCATTCTCAAGTGGAAACCACAAAGAGACGTGAGACCACCAGCATGGACCAAAGATTATGAGTTAAGTCGCTCGTACCTGTTAACGTCAGAAAATAATGACAACTATGACTGCTCTTTACTCACATACAAAGAAGCTGTGAATGGCACCGACAACGATTGGGAGAAGGCGATGCAAAGTCAATACAGGAAAACTGCCCAGGAGAAGGATTCCCTTAGGAAGTAGTGGGAAGTTTACTGTACCTGCCTACCAGAACCAGACCAGATCGCAAGATGTATTAAACGAAAACCAATAATTATAATTTTAATTTCTTATTAATGCATGTATAGAAACGTGTCTCGGCAACATGAGTGAACATCAGGAGAAGGTGTTGGAAGGTCATGGTGCTGTCCACATACAATTGTCTATGATACACTGCATTTAAATTTGGAATATCTTTATTTTATTTTTAGATGTACGGTGTCATTTAATTCAGTTCATATATTTTTCTCTTACAAGTAAACACAATGTTTTACAATTTATTTTGCATTTTAATTATTGCTTTAGCCACTAGTCCACCCTATCAGTTTTTGCCGCGACTTAGAGTCAAAAAAATAGCGTACCAATTCTTAAAAGGCCGACAACGCACTTGCGAGCCTTAACAGGAAGGCAGTATCACTTAACCTGATATATTAAGCCTTTTTCTTCCAATTTCTTAAAAAAACGTTTCCTTAAATTATGTAATACTCGTATATATATTATTATGTTCTTCATAGATTCAACCGGAAGTATAAAATATGTTACTAATCTATTTAATGTCTCTTACTTAATGCCGTAAACTAATCGCTATTATTAATAGCTATTTTACATTAAAAAACCAGTGAAAGATACCTTCTGCCAATTTTGCAAAAAGTGGGCCAGTAATTTATTTTTGGTAAAATTCTATGTGATTATATCAAGTGGTTGTTCCGTAGAATGATCAATCCCTGGGGCAATTACATAATAAGATAACCTTTGCCCTATCGTTACTTATAAAACTGGGGAATTTTATTCAAGTTAGTATAAATTTAATAAATTCGAAAGAACATTTATACGTTTTTGAAAATCCGTTTCCTTTGTGTGTTTCGTAACAAGAACATGATACATACACATTTCTGCGTTTGTATTAACTATTATAGACTATTTTTTATAGCATATTAATTGATTTTATTTATTATCTCTGTGGCCATAGGTCAGAATATGATAAATGCAATTTAATTACTTTACAGGACAAGCAATTTAATTATTAAGAAATCTTGAAGGCACTATTAAAATATGAAACACTCGATATATGAATGAATGTACTTATCATGGTCTGATCTATGACCACACATAGGTAAAATCTTAATCCTTCAAAATAGATTTTCACAATTAAAACTGAAATAACTTAAACCTCCAAATCATATTCCCATTTATGTTAAATGAAACCTGTGTAAATAATAATAATTATTAAAATAATAAATTCAGACTCACCGAAAATATTTACCCAATAACTACAAGCTGCCATCTTGTATTCTGTAACAATAAATTATTGTTAAAATATATTATTGTTAAATATGTTAACATTTTTATAATAAACACGAAATATGAATGTGAGAGTCTCATACTAATTATGTGAGATTACATCCATTATATTTTTAATTACGATTATTCAAAAATTAAATCGAAGTAAGTAGATGTTTCACAAACAGTACACAGCTAAAGAATCCGCTATGATTCTGCCAATAGGTTTT
Source organism: Pieris macdunnoughi (assembly GCA_905332375.1). Lineage (NCBI taxonomy): Eukaryota > Metazoa > Arthropoda > Insecta > Lepidoptera > Pieridae > Pieris > Pieris macdunnoughi. The sequence goes on from CAJOBZ010000012.1 coordinate 452,547, forward strand.
TTAAATGTTGATCCATCCTAACGCTGAATTCGGTTTAACATGTATACAAAAAGGGAAGATACAAAAACCCTTTACTCACTAAGACCGTCTCGTAAAAACCAACTGATTACAGACTAAAATTACATCAATCAGGACCATTGACAAATTAGCAAATTTGAAGAATGAAACAAATAACTGAGGTTTACCATATTTTCAAAGGAATAAGAAATGTTATTACACTGTTACAGAGTATCTGACTGATAGACTTTAATTTCTTTATAAAAGTTAAGTTTTTTAATAATGTTAAGTACATTCTCCTTTTCGCAACGTGAAGCCAAAGCAAACATACCAAATAAATAATGTATCTTATAAGAATAAAAATGTATAAAAATAGAATTAACTATAATAAAGCAGCATCTCACAACATTATAAATAAAATAAAATAAAATAAAATATGTTTATTATGGAACATAAGATACATGTATCACTTATTCCACGTCATTAAATTTGAAGGCATCCCTACTCATCGGCAAAGAAGACAGAGGGTGTAGGCCGAGAGAAAAAGCCGGCGTAAAAAACTCTCGGTACTCTTTTAAAACAGCAAATCATCAAACAACACTTATTTAAAACAAATATCGCAAATTGATTAGAAGTAGCCTGTCTAGCACTAGTCCCAGGCCCTTTTATCAACTAGATAATCGTTGACTTTATAGTAAGCCTTTTTACACAGCTTTTCTTTAATACATTTCTTAAATTTATTGAAAGGCAGTGATAAAAGAGCCTCTGGGATTTTATTAAAGAAGAGTATCCCTTTCCCCAAAAAAGAATTACTAACTTTAGATAGTCTAGTACGGGGAAATTGCAGCCTGCGTTTGTTCCGTGTATTAACATTGTGCGTATGTTCTATTCTAGTAAACTTATCACTATTTTTGTATACATACATAATATTTTCATAAATATATTGCGAGGGAAAGGTAAGTATATTAATTTCCTTGAATTTATCTCTAAGAGATTCCCTACATTTTAAATTATAGATTGCACGAATAGCCCTCTTCTGCAGGATGAAAATAGTTTCGACATCAGCAGCATGACCCCATAATAATAAGCCATAAGTCATTAAGCTATGAAAGTAACTAAAATAAACAAGTCTAGCTGTATCGACATCGGTTAGTGAGCGAATTTTTTTAACCGCGTAGGCTGCAGAACTAAGTCTCTTCGCCAATCCGTTAATATGAGGGGACCACTGAAGTTTTGAATCCATGGTGATTCCGAGAAATACAGTTGTATCATCCAGATTCAATTCCTCACCGTTTATAATTGGTCTAGTATCCATAACCCTTGCATTTTTTGCACAAAATTTAATGCATTTTGTCTTTTTTGCATTAAGTAGAAGGTTATTCATACTAAACCAATGGACAATCGAAGACAGAGCATTGTTCACATCGTCAAAATTTGTTATTTGTCGTTTGATTTTAAAAATCAAGGACGTGTCATCAGCAAACAAAACTATCTGATGTTTTCTCTCTACCATGAAAGGTAGATCATTTATATAAACAAGAAAGAGGAAAGGGCCAAGAATTGAGCCCTGTGGTACCCCATATCTACTGCCGACCCAGAGGACCTCTTACCATTCACTTCAACCTTCTGAGTTCTTCCGTGTAAATAGGAAGTCAGAAGATTCAGTGCGGTATTCTTGATGCCATAGTGGCGGAGTTTCCCGATTAAGGTCTCGTGTTGGACACAATCAAATGCTTTGGATAAGTCGCAGAAAACACCTAAAGCGTCATGCGACTCCTCCCAAGCCTTAACTATATATCTATATAACTCAACACCGGCATCGGCTGTCGAGCGACCCTTGGTAAAACCGAACTGATTATTATGTAATAATTTGTTTACGTTAAAATGACTTACCAGTTGATTTAATATAATTTTTTCAAATATTTTACTACAAGTAGGTAGTACGGAAATTGGTCTAAAGTTACTGGGGTCGGACATACTACCTGCTTTAAATAAAGGAATAACTTTACTATGTTTCATTAGATCGGGAAACTCGCCACTTTTAATACAATTGTTGAAAATTATAGCTAGATGGGGAGCAATTACATCAATTATGCTACTAATTATTTTTACAGAAATACCCCAAAGATCGGTAGTGTTCTTAATATCTATGGTTCTAAATATCCTCACTATATCGTCGGCACCAATGGGTCGGAATGAAAAACTGACCTTGCACTCGTTTACATTATCTTTGAGCAGCGATTCGGCGAGGGCGGGAGATGATTGAAGAGACTTAGTAGTCGAAATTGGAATGTCAGAAAAGTACTTATCAAAAACAATCGCTATCTCTTCGTTAGATTTGATTATAGTGTTATCGACACATAGTTCGATGTCTTGATTGCGATCCCTGACTCTTCCAGTTTCACTATCAATTATCTTCCAAGTCATTTTAGTTTTATTGGTACTATTTTTAATCTTGTTTTTGATATTTAAGGACTTGGCCGCGTAACAAACTTTCTTAAATAATTTCGAATAATTTCGAACATAAAGAATAAATTCTTCATTATGATTGTATGACTTTTCAGCGTAAAGGTCATACAACCGTTGTCTACTTTTATAAATTCCCGCTGTCGCCCAATCACTAAACGATTTACACTGCGAATGAGAGACTTTCTTTGAGGTAAAGATGGTGTTGAACTCTTTATTAATACAATCACTTAGATTGTTGTATTGTGTATAAATATAGGCATTGCTGTGCCTAACCAAGGTCCTTATTGTAATAAATTATAACGTGTCACGTGTGAAACATGAACATAAGGAATGCAATAAAGATGTGAGTTTGGGTAAAATAATTTAAATAAAGTTTAAATAATTCATTTTTAATGTGTATTATCAATGTGTTCGCCAGCTCCAAGTGAAGATTCGATTAATTACCAGCGGGGTTTTTAAACTCGCAGCCCACGCTTTCAATTCTTAGCTGTACATAGATAATCTTAGGATAGAATAGAATAGCATTGAACTTTATGAAACTAAAAATATACACTTTCAGTATAAACGAAATTGTATTTCAAAGTTTATTTTCTGTGTTAAAGCAATAGAAAGTTGAAAGAATAACACAGCTATGAAATTCCCACGATTCTTCATAAGCTTTCTTATTTGAAATGGCTTCTTCGTGATCTATCAAAAATAACATTTACCTTAAAATAATATAACATATATTATATAGACATTTTAATTTTTTTACTTATAATAGGTAATTTCTAAAATAAATTACAACGAATATCACCTCCTAAAGAATGATGCCGGCAATTTACCCCATGGCGCTTCTCCGATTATATAAGCATCTATATTATTTACATAATTGACTACTTCCTTATAATTTTAACCATAAGTTAGTATATATATTATAGTTTTACAGTAATTATTGACGGTTATTAAATTTGAGTAGTATACTTTAAAACATTTTTTGAAAATTTCTTAATTATGACATTGCACACGGAAAAGAGGGAGACAACTCAGAATGTGTATAGACCACATAAAGAAACAGCAGGTGGTACATGGCAGAGAGTGGCACAGTGCAGAGAGGAATGGAGAGATTTGGACGAGGCCCTTGCCAAAAAAGGGCACACAGATATACTAGAAGACGATTAAAATGGAAATATGTTTAAATGTAAATGTATATGAATTATTATTGTTATTAATTATGACATTACTAGATGACCCGGTAACTTCGAATCACCTAAATATGTTTATCAAAACATAATATATTTTTTAAACAGAACAAAAAGATCTGAGCTCATACTGCAGCTGTGAAACACAAATCTGAAGACATCTATAAATATATGACAACCAAGTGCCCATTTATTATTTCTAAAAAGACATAAAATAGTTCCCAGCTAGTAACAGTTACATCCGGGTTACCAATACCATTTACGTAAGCTATTTAATACCTCCGACGACTACATAGTCTTGGAATTATCTAGAAAACATTTAAAAAAAAGAACAGTTTCCGTTTCAATTGTCGTTTTTAGTATTTTTCTTTACATATTATATATATACCTAGATAACTTATATTTAGATATATCTTGTCACCTATATATTAGTATATATAACACAAATGTGTGAGTGTTTAAGCTTGCCGTGGCAACCTTACGTAAAGTCTGATGTAACTAGCCCTCAACTCAGGTCAAATTTGCTTGAAATAATATATTTGAACTGTAGTTCAGTTCATGAATTATTCAATGTGTTGACTTTGACCTAAAACATTTAGGTGGAAACGCTAAATAAATCGTTAATTAGCTAAAACTGTGCTTTCACACACAGCAATGACGCTTTTAATACATATATATAAAATTATAAAAAATAATGTCAATAAAAGTACGACTTTCCATCAGTAATGACTTCCGATGACAGTAAAAACGCGAAAGCCAAGTGCAATAATAAAACAATAGTGAAATGATTGCAAAAGCAGACAACCTGTTCACACGAGCTTGCATCAGATCAAATGAGGCTGTAGAAAATACAACGTTTAGCGACTGTGATGAAACATTGATTCATGATGTACTACTCATTAATTACAGATTCAAAGTCGCGTAATTTGATTCGCTTTTATTGTTTCGTGTTCAGGTTCAGGTGTTCTATATTAAAAACAAGCGGTCCGTATGAACACCCATAACCTCAAATGGGGCACGGGGCAGACATTCCTACGTATTTTTCAATTATAATTTTTGACACCGAAGATCAGAACGTTGATTTGTGATTAAGGTGAACAGACGTATGTGCCTATCAACAAGACATGCCAAAGATGCCGGAATTTAATTAATGGTTTAAATTAAAATCCGGTAAAATTAAAAGTAAAAGTCCAAATTGAAAACACGGTTCAATAATAAGAGAACAAAACAAAACCAACGCAGAAAAATTATACCTAAATAACACGAAAAAATACAAAGGTCCTTAATTATATATCTTGTATATACAAAATACCTTATTTAAATATATAAATAATGAGACTGTTAATTATTATATTGAGTTACAAAGGACGTTTCCACTTGTAATTAAATTAAAAACTTTTTCTCATTTTTTATAAGGAAAGACATTTCTGAGCACCAAATTTAATTTCTTATAAATACAGTTTCGAGACGGAACTGAATACAAAGTCGCCTGTTATTAAATTTGGGATTACAATATAAGTGATGTAATATATTTACTGAGCTAAAATTTGATTTGATGATTCTGACTACACCCGATACTCGGGTGGTACTAGGGGGTTAAGTTTTTAGTAATTAAGATCAATCACAGTAAGGTATCCCTGGGGCACGGAGCCTTTGCACATTACCTGCATAGGTTTAAAATTAGGACAAGCCCAACATGTGCCTGTAGTAATGAAGATCAAACAGTTGAACATGTGCTTCTACATTGCCCTATATTCGCATCGTCCAGGCACGACCTGGAGCAACAAATGCAGATGACTGTAGACCGTAACGGCCTACAGGACATGTTAATAAAGCACAGATCGTGCCTGGAACGGTTCTGCGAAAAAATTGTTAAATATATTAAGGCGGCAAACAAAACTGAAAGAACGGGTCTCGCGAGGAATTGCGCCCCGGCTCGCCCATGAATATTGTAAACCAAAATATTAGCGATGTAGCCGGGGCGTATTTCGCGAGACGTGTGATGTGAAGTTTAGAGATAGAAAAGTCCCTGGACACTATGGCAGGGGAGTAGAATAGGTATTATTTATTAAAAAAAAAGGTATCCCTGACCTTATAGGAGGAATTTATAGCTGACTCTAAATCCTAGCTTCTGTATACCTATAGGATACGATAAAAATATTGTTCAAACCTGGATAATTGGTTGTCATAATTTTAGTCAAAGCTTAATAGGCTTCAACAGAAATAATTCTATTAACGATTCTCTCTTCGTGTCTAAAATGAAATTCACGTCAACAAGTAATTTTAACCGTAATTGAAATATCGTCTTTCGGAAATATCGACACATTTTCGTACAGAAAGTGTATTTAGAATTAATAAAAAAAAATTTCACAGTTTAATTCTGTGCTATTAATATTTATTATTTACGACTCGTTAAAATTACAAATATTCTGTATTTTGGAATATATGCACAATTAGATGGGTGGGCAGAAACCGGCTGAAAATGGGTGTAATGTGTTAGAAAAGTTATTCTTTTAGTAACGCTAATACGTCGAAAAAAGCTAATTCTTGGAGCCAAACATCCAGTTCATATCTCTCAGAAAGCTCACGATCTCAAATTCGTTATAAGAGTTCAGTAGTATTCTGTATATAATTTGCCTGTTAGCTTTTGTGAGGCGGGTTTGATGAATTCGTAATAGCGGTTGGGCCATGACTCAGTTACTTCCAAAACCACAATTTCGATATTGTTCCCTCAATATTAACATTAAACTCAAATCGTAATCATTGCGGGTTATAGAGAACTGGTGATGATCACCCTGATGCTACTGATGCCGCCAATCGGGCAATGAATCATGGAGTTTTGTAATATCTTCTGTAGATAGCCAGTCTCAATAGAAATTGGCCGTGACCGGTTTTTTAAGTAATGGTTTGTAAGCACCAAAGCGATTATGGTATACAGATTTGTGAGTGTGTAATGTTTGTGGACATAAAAATTTCGATCACGTCATTTTAGGTCCAATCGTTCATTCAGGTATTTACATAAAATGTGATTGGAATAACGACGGTCATAAATTTGACCTAAATTAACTCTACCTGGTATATTTGATTACAGTATATTAATAGTTCTTCAATAAATTCACATAAGAACGAATAATTTGAGAGACGAATAACTTTGAATGTGAAGTCTCCTAATACGCTAGCTAGGGGATATTGGGCTAGCATGGGGACTACAGACCATTTCCTCTCGCCTAAGAGGAGGCCTATGGTCATTAGTGGTACATATACGTGTAATTGAGTACTCTGAAAATCTCAAAGTTTATTAAACTTCGACGATTTTTACTGATAGGGCCCCATCAAAAGAATTTGCCACGGGCCCCAAATGGTATAGTTACGCCACTGGCTGCCCGTTGGCCCCCTGTTATATATAAAAGAAGAAATTTGGTTTAAATACTACGCCTATTACATTTAAATAGCGTTCTTGTTTTTTACGTTATTGGTTCCGTTCAGATATAGATCTGTAATGTTCGCTAGATTACATTATGTTAGAAAGTTCACGTCTTGTCAATTAAAATAAGTTGAAGCTCACGACTTAAAATCAAGAACCCTGATTACATTCGTAAATTCATTTCCGCAATTATGTATATTAATCTAACAGAACTTCTCTAATATTTATTTTAATCTAAGAATAACAAACAATATATAGCATAATTATTAAATGACAATGTGATACATTTATTATTGCTCTTTTTCATATTAATACTCCGAAACTCTTCGACAATCATGGCTTATCTCCATTGTGGCTATGTAGGCATAGAGAAAAAATGTGTGCTCCGATACACAAAGCTTTATAGATCGGAGACTTTCAACACAACAAGACCGACAGAATAAGACCGTATATTCAATTATTATATACTATTTTTAATAGCAATATAGCGAGATGCATAGATAATGGACAGACAACTATATGGAAAGGACCAAAACGAAGAAGGAGAAGAAGGCGCTCCAAAAAAACATGGATAGAAGAATGTAGAAATAAATAGAAGCGTTAGCAGGAAGTGAATGGAGAATAAAAGCTATGTACGCTAAGTATATTAGGAAAAAGTTGAAAAATGCCTTTACCCGTGAAATGTATTTATAGTTACAACAGGATCTAGGTCTAGATACTAGATTCAGGCCAATTTCAATGTTATTTAAAGGTCGATCTATAAATAACAATCCAAAGTAGTAAATACTGCCGTAACTATAAATATCTACTACAGTTAAATAGAGTACAATTTAATTATTACATTATTCTTGCCTAGGTAACACTGAAAATGTTTAGGAAATGAGAAACGGCTTAATGTAGAAAGTGCCAATACTTTTATTGTTTTTCGAGGTAATCTCCGTTCCTCTCTACACATCGTCACATTCGATGGAACCACTGAGAAAAGCAGTGGGCACGTTCTTTCTTAGGGGTCTCTTCTATGGCATTTTCGTACGTTTTCACCGCAAACTTCAGGGCTCGTAAAGCGAATACCTCGAATTTTATCATTAGTTCTTGGGAATAAATGAAAGTCGCAAGGTGCCAGGTCAGGACTGTATAGCGGATGACTCATTATCTCGACACCTGCCATAGTCAAATATTCAACAGTCCGTTTTGCGGAGTGCGCTGAAGCATTGTCGTGGTGAAGGAGGATTCTGCTTCGAGGGCGCTGCTGTCGAATTTTTTCCAAGACAACAGGCAAACAGCGATTGACATACCAGTCCTTCCATCTTCTAGCACAACTGTCGCGAAATTACCTTTCCGACCAAATAATGAGGAAATCATCTTTTTCCTTGACTTCTTCCTTTCTTTACCTTTGTTGGTCGATCCTCGAAAGGAAACACCCACTGAGCTGATTATCTTTTGGTTTCGGGATCGTAGCAATATATACAGCTTTCATCACCTCTGACGATGTCAAATACAGCATTCGAGTCACCACCGTTGAACTTATCTAACATTTGGCGACACCAGTCCATGCGAAGGTGTTTCTGGTCGTCGGTTAAAGTATGCGGAATACATCTGGTACAAAGCTTGCTGACGCCTAAATGTTCGTGTAATATTTTTTTAACTTGACTCATACCAAAGCCTAGGCTTGCCCGTATTTGCTGATGGGTCACTCTCTTATCTTCCTCTATCATGCGTCGCAAAGCACTGATGTTATCTTCAGTAGTCGCTGTTAAAGGACGTCCCTCACGCGGATCATTATTGAGATTGCTACGTCCATGCTTAAACTCGTTAAACCAATTGTAAATAGTGGCACGAGATGGGGCTTCATTAAGAAATGCTAATTGCAGCCTATCATAGCTTAGTTGTTGAGTAAGCCCACAACGAAAGTCATAAAAACTCATTGACCGAAAATTATCACACGTTAGGTTCATTTTCACGTGTAACAAAAGTTTTAGATTTGCCGCCAATTCACAAAAACAAATGACAAATGAATGCATATACTACATTAGGTTACCAAAGAGTTCTAAAATTGAAATTCAAAAAAGCTTTCACTAGCAATGTTTCTAATTGGCCAGTTCTAAACATTTTCAGTGATACCCACGTATTTAAGCCTAAATATATATGGAATATAATTGTAAGTTAATTAATATCAATTTTGCCGCTGATGACCTCTATCCTATCGCGTTCGATTCGGTTATTTATATATCTCATAGACCAATAATATTTTTTTTATATAACAGGAGGCTCATCTGATGTTAAGTGATACCACCGCCAATTGACACTCCCACATCTCAGAGGGCTCGCGAGTACGTTTCTGGCGTACGTTCTTGAAGGACCCTAAGCCGAATTGGTTCGGAAATACTTCAGTGGGCAGCTGGTTCCACATAGTATTGGAGCGTGGAAAAGTCTCCATTAAAAAACGCTCAGTTGTAGAAAGACAGACGTCGGATGATGAAACTCAGCTGCAGGTGTTAATCCGAACAACAACAGAATAATACGTCTAGTTTATAACGTTTGGGCTGCGTAAAGATTTTGTGGGTATTCTAGTTAAGGGTCGCTCACTTTCGCTTCCAAATCGATTTTAATAATCATTCAGAGATCTTTTAGATCTATTAAGTATGTTTGTACGTTTGTAACTTACTACAAAAAATATAACGATTTCAAAATATTTAGCCACTAGATAGATCCATGAGTAACATAAGCTTTAATTATTTTTATGATATACAAAAAATGCCAATGCAATGCATTGCGCCACTCTACCGTGCGTCGCACGTTCGAATCACGACCGTAGTTCCAGGTAATTTTTTTTAGACTTACTTGTTAGGAAAACAACGTGAGAAAGCTGGTATGCCTTAAAACCGACAGTGTATGTCAGGCACAGAAAGCTGATCACTTATTATTTATAAATAGATACAGAAACCGGCACAGTGTTTTTATATTATAGATGGTAAGACTTAAAATATGTTAACTTGTAAAGCTGGTACAAAAGCTAGCGAGAATTAATTCTCTGCAATATGCAATGCCAAGTAACTTGTGGTTCTGCTTTATATGATTTGCTATGCGCGTGGTATTTAAAATTATAATTAATTATGAAACATTTATTACAGTTTATCATATATATTTAAGGTTACAGAGTACGACGCACTGGAAATTCTTATATGTTAAAGTTGTTTGCAGTCGAGTTAAATTTTTATATAGAGATACTATTTAAAATACAGGGTTCTATATAGGGTTTGTAATTTGACATTAATATGCTACGTATATAGAAACTGTATCAAATCAATTGTCACATCACCAACTTTCCACTTATCTAAGAAAATCTTTAATCGCTAACGTGACTCACTTTCACCCCGCACACGATGACATAACATGCACGGCGGAGAAATAAGAATCTTCGATAAATAAAATGATACTTACACAACACAATTTTTGTAGGCAACGCTTGATTCACTGACTACGACTGGAGAATCGTCGCATGCACAGGTGAATGTGAGCGTTACCACTTGACTTGGCATATTAACCGACCATTTGCATTTACCTTGCATCCTCTGGGGCTTAAACAGACCGCTGGCCTCCGCAAATCAACCGGTTTATTGTGCGTTGAACTTTGCGGTCTATTTGACTTGAGACTGTGCGTTGCGAATACCAATACTTTTTATTATTCAAGAAGCTCTCCGAATAAAAATAGACTATCCTGCCATTGTTGGTGACATTGAGGAAAAGTTCACGCATGAATTGAGCGGGAACATTTTATCATTGTACAATTATTTTTATTGAATATTCAAATTTAGCTTGAATGTGTTAAATGTGTATGTATTTACACCAGTGTCTGAAACTTTTTTTCTAGTTGAAAATGATTTTTCATAGGGAATTAATTACCAACCAAGAAAATCTTATATTTTTCCTTTACCTTGACAGATATTGAAATTTAATGAACAGGAACATCTGAGGTTCAAACGAACGACTTCATTTTAAAATCGCACAAGAATTAATTAATAGTAATGTTTGAAGGCTTTCGCACATTACGAGTTCCGATGGAATTTCATATTCTAGATAACATAAAATAAGATTCAAAAAGTATAAATTCACGCCTGAAGAATGAAACGTTATTGCAACCAAAAGAAAATTAAATTGTTTGATTAATTGAATTTTTACAATCCGTTGTTGTTTCATTTGCAGACTAAGTTACATTTTTATGCTTTTATTTATTATAGTAAAAAGTCTAAATATGCTAAAGCTGAATTCATTCAAGTCCTACTCCTGATTCATACAAAATAATTTTGCACTCTCTTAACTAAACTCTTTCGTATCTCTTACTGTCAAACTGGGTTACGCTCGAAAAAAGAGATGAGTACTTAGTTAAAACGATGCAAAACAATCCCTATGGTTTATCAACTTCAATGGTTCAAAAACAGTAAATTAAAACCACAGAAATGATCTGGACTTAACTTTAGATAAAGTACAAGAGTAACTGCATTGTTGTATTAAATTAAAAACGAATTATTTGCGAATGGTGCATTCACAATTGCGACTTCTATAGGGTCCTTAATGTGAAGGACGTCGCCACAATAATCAAAAAGATTGCTAGAGCCTTGTGCATGTCTATGCTTTACAAATTCATGACACCGCGGGCCTTGTGAGAAGATTAAAAAGAACAAAACTAACAGTGAATTATTGCACGTTAGTCTGAAAAATAGTACACAAGAACAGAGTGTCTTTCCCGTAATAGAGACACTAGTAGTGTGGGGGACTTTTCTTATGTTAAATATATTGTTAGTAAATAAGGCTAGTTTTAAAAAAAACTATATTATATTATATTACTTTTAAAGCTACATCGTAATTTTAAATAATGTCTATATGCCGAGACAATTTATAAAAAAGGAAACAAATATTTTAATAAGGAACAGAACTGAAAAAGTAACACGAACTTTCGAAAGCATTCGAACATCTCCAACTAAAGTCCTTGCTTTTTCGCTTTACTGTTAAAAACAATAACATCATAATTGTACTAGCGCCAACATCAATATTTAATATGTTCCAAACCTTTTTCAATAACTTTAATTCAGAAAATAATAAAATATGATACATGTTATAATAATTTGCATAGTATAAGAATTTGTTCCCGTCGTCGTCTTACGGAGTTACGTGTGCTATTATAATTCCGAACGTAGTGTAATGCAGATCCTTATCTTCTAAACTTGGCAATCAATTCTATTTCTTACGGGATTTTTTCTTCTATTCTCTTTAGAGTTGTTCCCAGTTATTTCAGTTCGTGCTTCATTTGAGAACTTGTAGTAAATGCATTGTCCTTACGCTACTGTTCAAATATACTATATTTTGATTTGTTTTCCATTAATTAAAAATATTCAACTGTAGAGACAAGAAATAAAGCTATAGGCATAGTAGTGCTGTTTTGCTGATGGTACATACAACTTTTATTTTTTTAATTGAGATGAGAAACCTGTCGTAACCTTGGCGCGCGAATAACGAGGAAATAAAAAACTACAGACTCCGAAGAACCAATGACATCTTAACCTACTTAAAAAAACATTCACTACGCCTATGTGTTATATGTCTGTTTTCAATTTTAATTCATATAACTACTAAATACCCGCCGCATCATAAGATCCACTCTCGCGTATCGTTAAACACATGAAATCTTTGGAGAATCCTGGTTGCATTAGGAAGAGTATAATGAAGAACGCTTAGCTTTAATCGTGACAAACTTAATCGACCTAATCAACAATTTCTTTCTATTTGCCCAAATAGCACGAGATGGTATCTGCGGGCACAGAAAGCGTACCCAAGCGTATAAAGTAAGCGTATAAAAATGATACAGAAATGTGAGGATTGATAAGATATATATTGAAATAAGATTGGGTTTCTGTGGGAAGACCTCATTCCACAGTCCCTGATTGTATTGTTTTTTGGTGTTGCGTAGATATGTTCAGAGGAGTTGTTCGGATTAATACCTGCAGCTGAGTTTCATCATCGGACGTCGAGGCAGAATACGAAATTCCACCCGTATCACCTAGACGTCTGCCGTTCCACAACTGAGCATTTTTCAAGGGAGTTTTTGCCGCGCACCACCACTTTGGGGAACCAGCTGCCCACTGAAGTATTTCCGAACCAATTCCACTTAGGGTCCTTCAAGAAAAGAGCGTACACTACTTCTTAAGAGCGTAATTCTTAAAAGGCCGGCAACGCAGTCGCGAGCCCTCTGGCATTGAGAGTGTCCATGGGAGGCGGTATCACTAAACATCGGGTGAGCCTCCTGCCCGTTTGCCCCCTGTTCTATAAAAAAAAATAATCTTTATTTAAGATAAGTTATTTTCACCAGCTCGTAAAATATTGTTGAATTTATACAGATTTGTCATTCCAGTTCCAGCATGGAATGGTTCAATCTTCTTCTTATAGTGTCATCTCCTTGGGAAAATTAGCGACCATCATGGCTAGTTCAATTTTGTATGCCGCACTTCTAAACAAGGACTTAGTGCTTTGACCAAACCATGTCTTGGGGTTTTCAACCACGACATGCGTCTTGATTACTTGAAGGAACTCGTAATTTCTTGGTGTTACGTATGTTAATGGTTCAATGGTTCCTCTAAATGCAATTAGAGAAATATTTAATAATACTCAGTGTACAGGATAACTTTAGTAAGTGTTTGTGAGAGTAACTTTAAAATAAAATTTCCTGGTCATAACAATGCCATGCCATGTAATACAGAACGTGACGTATCAGACAATTTATCTTTTAATTAGTTTGTCAATTTTTTTTGACATTTTTGACAGCTAACTCATTGATTACTTGCTTTGACCAAAACATTGATATATTACAAGTTAGATATCCTATAATAATTTCACCAAATTCCATAAATGTTCTTCAACCAAGAATTTCGTGGTTTTCATTGATTTGTGTTTTATTCGATTCACAATTTAAATAGAAACCCATTGTAATTTACGAGGGACAGAACTCAAAAACAGATGTTGCGAATTGTGGCCGTTGTATAATCAAAGCGTTGTGGTTGTCTGTCGTCGATGTAATTATGCTCTCCAAATATTACGTGAATGTAGGATAAACATTTGATTACCTTGAGTTAAGTATTAAGAAACTGAATTGTGGCTTTAACGTACGACGTTCGATCGCCCGACCAAAGGACTTTCTATGTACGCATTACTTGCTCGTACAAAGGAAAACGTTGTGAGGATGTCTCAAATCCAAAAATGATATGGCTGATCACCAACATGTCTATGAAATAAAAATTATCAAAGAAACGCATGCAAACTGAGGTCCCAGGCCCATATAAGTAGCGTCACGGCATTATTATTATTATTGTTTATTTCAGCGACATGTCTTAGACCCAAAAAGTCGGAGTGCCAGGCACAGGAGGCTGATCACCTACTCACCTATTAGATTGAAAAATGATCATGTAACAGATTCAGAAATCTGAGGCCCAGACCTAAAGGAGGGTGTAGCGCCACTGATAATAATAAAATGAGCCCTTAGATTTTTATACACTCATAAATTGTAACATAACCTTCTCGTTTCCGATAATGTATAATAGCGACAATTTGACATCACTAATATCCTTATAGATGGGTCCCTTAGTTTTAAGAACCCATAAATAAGTTACAGTTTTTTGTGAGCTGGTGTCGCAACCCCACTACCCCTAATTTTATAAGCCCTTGTTTTAAACGATTAAAGTCACTTAGCTTCAAACAAAGAGTTTTATTTATTTGAACATCCCTCCATTAACAGCCACCGAACTTAAAATAAAAATAAATAAAATAAAAATCATTTAATTCAGACCATTAAAAGTCCATATATTATTAGTAGAGTAATGCTTATAACTATGTTAGTGAAATTAAAATTAGCAAAATATTAAAATTAAAAAAATTTAAGAAAACATTTAATTCATAAACGTTGATTCAAGGCACCAGGTACATGGGCATGTATATGAACCCAATGTCTCAAAACAGCACATTCGGGTTTATTACCTATAACCATCAGGATATTGTTAGTACTCGCACGAACCCCACGCATCAGTGAGGCTATCCGTTTGCGGATGATTGATGAAAAATCATCCACGTGTGCATCCGCAAACATACCTGATGCGCTACAGTATCGCGGGAGCCCCAACAACATCCTGAAAGCATTATTATATTGCACTCGAAGAGCATTGTATGCCCGCCAGTATATCTAACCCACAGGGCACATGTATAAAAGGACTGGCAAAACGCCTTGAACAAGGTTACCTTGACCTGAGCGGTACAACGGTAGAACCTGCGGGCCAGCATATTGCAGCGGACAGCCAACGCTCTCCGTTTCCTTTCAATATCTGCATAGTCTTTAAGGTGCTCAGTTACAATATGGCCAAGGTATTTAAACTCGGTAACCCTCTTCAGTGGAACACCTCCGAGTGTTACTGATGGCACATAAGTCGGTTTTTTCTTTGCTGCCTTAAAGACGAGCAGCTCACTTTTTTTTACATTATAGCGGAGCCCGTGAGATTCCGCGTATCTCTCACAGATGGACAACAACCGCCGGAGAGCACCAACCGATGGGCTCAACAGCACCATGTCGTCAGCGTAACTGATGCTATTTACACAGTGACCATCGATCGAGCAGCCGACACGTGCGCCACCGAGTGCCTCGATCAGCTCATTTATATACAGGTTGAAAAGCGCCGGTGAGGTTAAACCCCCCTGCCTCACCCCGCATTCCAACCTGTACTCTTCCGACAGTGAGTTTGACCATCTTACCTGATTGGTCTGACGCTCGTACCAATGGGAGAACAGGTTCACGTAAGGTCCCGGTACGCCCGCCTGCCTCAACTTACCCCACAACAAGTCGTATCTGACCAGGTCGAAAGCCTTCGAAAGATCAAGAAACACTGCATAAACATGAGTATTTCTCTCCGTGTAGTATCCTACCACATGATTCAGCGACAGAATTGCACTCTCGGTAGATAACATCGGTCTAAAACCAAACTGAGCATCACTTAATTTAACCTTTTTTTTGAATAGTTTCCTCGATTCCACCATATCACTATAAACAGTTCCTTTCCGAGGTTTCCCGTTCCAAACCCAGCAAAGAAATTTTTGTCTAGCCTCTTGGTGAGCACTGCGGACATGCTTGTTCCACCCTATCAATGGTCGAATACTCCCATGGGTTATTCCACACTTATTACTAAAATTTTCGTAACAATTAATAGAGGATTCAGTTAAAACATTAATAATACACATATATAAATTATTTATCACAGATAGATGATTCACATTAGTACACATATTATCACAACATTTGCTTAATTCTAGAGGAAAATCTATTAATTTCAATTTATCATTACAATATTTAAAATATATATCAATTTGATCTCTTGTGCGCTCACCCCATATAATTTTATTTACATTACCAATATTAGGCGGAATAGTCATGGGTCTGACCCATTCAAGATTACATTCGACCTCCAATGGAAAGTGATCTGACCAGAAAACATCGTTCGCCATTTAATACTGTTCGCCACGCGGCCATAGTAGTTAAACAATGGTCGAGCCACGAACAGGTACCATGCGCATCGCTAGTGTAAGTATATGATTGAGAGTCAATACTTAGTCTCTCAATGTCCGCACATAGCCAATTCTGCTCTGCGCAAAAGCTTAACATTTCATTTCCAAATAATTTGCCAGGATGAGCATTAAAATCTCCTAACACATATATAGATTCAATATTTTCATTCTCAACTATAGCAGATATTTCGCTAAGACATTCAACAAATTCACATAAGTTATCAAGCTCGTTTGTAGGCATATACACATTAAAAATAACATGTACCGGTCCGCGACATACACTTTGATCGCAACAATACGCTCACTCACACAGGGGATCACAGACACCGATTGAAATGAATCATTTCTCCATAACAGGCCTACGCCACCGTAAGGACGGCCACGCAATAACCCACTGCTAATGTCCATCGCCGATTTACCAAAATAAGAAAAGTCTTTGTTTAACAACCCCAAATCAGGCACTTCAGTTGGTAATAGCCAGGTTTCTTGGAGTGCCATTATAGCCGTATGCAATCCATAGATCTCTTTAGGCTCTTACAGTTGAAACTTATGATTTTATGTGTCTTATGGTTATTTTTATCCATTTTGAGTAATTAAATTCTGTTCATCACTTGTTTTCCAATGGTTATTAAACTGTACAAACCTGCGGTAGGATACCCCACAAGGCCATAAATTCTCATCCAAAAACATCGATAATTTATCCTTAGGGATCATAAACTTGTACCCTACATAATCTTTTTTAAATTTCATATTTACTTTCTCTAATTGCACGTCAACACCGGTCTTGCTCATAATATAATTAGAAATATCTGCCGTCTGGAAATTAATATCAACATTATATATATAAAACGGTATAAACTTAACTCTTGTCATTTGAATTTTTACAAGATGCATTATTTTCGGGTTTAATTAGAAATTAGAAAAAAATGTTTTGAAGGACTTTTCTGAAATAACAAATTTGTTTAAAAACTAAGGTTAGAATAAATCTTTATTTTTTCAGCATCACATTTGGAGTTAAATTCATCAAATTATTTAATATACAACTGTGACAGAAATCTGCGCGATGACCAGCTCATCCTAACACAAGGGCTGACCTTGATTATAATATTTTGTATAGAACCTCCGTAAGCTTTATACGTAAAGGACAGGTAGAACAGATTGTTGGAGAAAGAGGGTTTCAACCGAGATAACGGAGGAAATTATTAGAAACAATCGGAGGTAAATTGATCTCAATTAAGCAGAAATCGACCCATTAAGTTGAAAAGCTTTTTCCACTTCATATATACATAGCTTAATAGGTTTAGACTTATTTATAGATCAATGTGGTTTTTTGTTTAGATATTATTTAGATTTATCCCTAGACACCATTGTCTAGGGATAAATCTACTTTTCTTGCAAACTAATTAACTTTAAAATCATTTTAAAGCAAAGAAAATATTATTGAGGAACATTTGATTATTATCTTAAATGTTTAAAGAACTTTATTTCTCGCGATAGCTATCCCAATTTTATATGTATCTTTAATGCCCTTTGAATTAGATTTATCCCTAGACAATTGCCACTTTTCTTGCAAACTAATTAACTTTAAAATCATTTTAAAGCAAAGAAAACATTATTGAGGAACATTTGATTATTATCTTAAATGTTTAAAGAACTTTATTTCTCGCGATAGCTATCCCAATTTTATATGTATCTTTAATGCCCTTTTGAATTGATTAAACACGCTAATATGACGAATTTTAGACGGTAATTCAATAAATAATTGCACACCCTCATACTTACTAGACTCTTTAAATTATTTGTTCGCGGCTTCGGCAAGATAAGCAAGCTCGCTCGACGAGTAGATTTGAATAATTTTAGTGCACAATCTTTTATTCCTATGCGGTCTATTTTTTAAGCAATGACTTGTGGCTTATGGTGTATAACGCTTTTTTCAAATCAATAAAGACACCCAGTGCTATTTTCTTAGAATCAATATTTTGCTTTATATCACTAATGAGATCGGCTTTGGCTGATAAAGTGCTGCTTTTTGATCTATAACCATATTGGCGTAGAAAAACCGATCAAAGGATTATAATTTATCTAGAGTAGGTACATAAATGAATGAGATATATTTAGTATGTTTATAAATATGTACGTCCGATGCGGGTTGAAACCGGACCTTCACTTCCTTTCTAAACGCTGCAGGCTCATCACAAGGCCGCGCCGATGTCCACCAAGTACATGGGATTAAGTTACAGGCGATATGTCAGAATAAATTTTCTTTTGATAAAACTTTAACAAAACAAAAGTAAATATTATGTTACTGCTATTTTTAAGTGTTTTCGTTTCTTATCTTTGCTTGAATTGAATAGGATTTGGCTTGCAAACTGAAAAGTTAGAGATGGCATTGGCTGAAGGATGGCTAATAATAATTGCTTTAAGCACGCAATTGTCCCCCGAGGGTTCGATTTCCGACACTACGCAATACACGTATTCGTATAGTGAAGGTAATCTTTAAATGGCAGTAATATCTAATTCCTACTCCAACCGTATTTATAAAATTATTAAAATAATAAACGGCTAAAATATAAGTCATTCCTCTAACTTTGATTTGGTTCTCTTTGGAGTAGAGACTCTTGGGCCGTGGGGTTCAAGTGCACAGCTAATTGAAGATTTAAGTTGGCGCCTGGTAGATAGTACCGGTGACCACAGCTGGTCCTTTTCTAGCCCATCGAATAAGTATCACAATACAGCGAAGAAATGCTACCTTACAGGTACACTGCCACTGTGACCAAAATTGTGAAAGTGGTTTTAGTTTTCTATTTAACGATTTTTAATAACAATTATTATTACTATGTTGGTTATTGTATGTTTAAATAGCTCTGTATTTGTTAGGAACAGAAGGGTAACCTACTTGCCAATAATAATTGATTAACAACCAAGAAAATGTATCCTCTTAATTAATCAGTTATTCCATTATTTAAAGCAGGTAGTATGTCCGACCGCAGTAACTTTAGACCAATTTCCGTACTACCTATTTGTAGTAAAATATTTGAAAAAATTATATTAAATCAACTGGTAAGTAATTTTAACGTAAACAAATTATTACATAATAATCAGTTCGGTTTTACCAAGGGTCGCTCGACAGCCGATGCCGGTGTTGAGTTATATAGATATATAGTTAAAGCTTGGGAGGAGTCGCGTGACGCTTTAGGTGTTTTCTGCGACTTATCCAAAGCATTTGATTGTGTCCAACACGAGACCTTAATCGGGAAACTCCGCCACTATGGCATCAAGAATACCGCACTGAATCTTCTGACTTCCTATTTACACGGAAGAACTCAGAAGGTTGAAGTGAATGGTAAGAGGTCCTCTGGGTCGGCAGTAGATATGGGGGTACCACAGGGCTCAATTCTTGGCCCTTTCCTCTTTCTTGTTTATATAAATGATCTACCTTTCATGGTAGAGAGAAAACATCAGATAGTTTTGTTTGCTGATGACACGTCCTTGATTTTTAAAATCAAACGACAAATAACAAATTTTGACGATGTGAACAATGCTCTGTCTTATTGTCCATTGGTTTAGTATGAATAACCTTCTACTTAATGCAAAAAAGACAAAATGCTTTAAATTTTGTGCAAAAAATGCAAGGGTTATGGATACTAGACCAATTATAAACCGTGAGGAATTGAATCTGGATGATACAACTGTATTTCTCGGAATCACCATGGATTCAAAACTTCAGTGGTCCCCTCATATTAACGGATTGGCGAAGAGACTTAGTTCTGCAGCCTACGCGGTTAAAAAAATTCGCTCACTAACTGATGTCGATACAGCTAGTCTTGTTTATTTTAGTTACTTTCATAGCTTAATGACTTATGGCTTATTATTATGGGGTCATGCTGCTGATGTCGAAACTATTTTCATCCTGCAGAAGAGGGCTATTCGTGCAATCTATAATTTAAAATGTAGGGAATCTCTTAGAGATAAATTCAAGGAAATTAATATACTTACCTTTCCCTCGCAATATATTTATGAAAATATTATGTATGTATACAAAAATAGTGATAAGTTTACTAGAATAGAACATACGCACAATGTTAATACACGGAACAAACGCAGGCTGCAATTTCCCCGTACTAGACTGTCTAAAGTTAGTAATTCTTTTTTAGGGAAAGGGATACTCTTCTTTAATAAAATCCCAGAGGCTCTTTTATCACTGCCTTTCAATAAATTTAAGAAATGTATTAAAGAAAAGCTGTGTAAAAAGGCTTACTAAAGTCAACGATTATCTAGTTGATAAAAGGGCCTGGGACTAGTGCTAGACAGGCTACTTCTAATTAATTTGCGATATTTGTTTTAAATAAGTGTTGTTTGATGATTTGCTGTTTTAAAAGAGTACCGAGAGTTTTTTACGCCGGCTTTTTCTCTCGGCCTACACCCTCTGTCTTCTTTGCCGATGAGTAGGGCTGCCTTCAAATTTAATGACGTGATACATGTATCTTATGTTCCATAATAAACATATTTTATTTTATTTTATTTTATAGAAACATAATATTCACAGATGTATTATACGTGTAGGAGGAGGGTGATGGTCTTCCTCCACCTAAAGGGAGGATCATCGATCAGTCCACCGACTAGCCCAAAGGCCAATTACAAGATATTGTATATATCTTCTCCGGTCGAAATAATTCAGCTACTTACGCACTTACTGTTATAATTATTTTTTAAATGTTGTGATTATAGGTATAACCAGATGGTTTTGAAAATAATTTTATCAGCCGTTGTGATAGTAAAATATAAAAATATAATAAATAAATCTGTGGCGCTACAACCTCTTTAGGTCTAAGCCTCAGATTTCTGAATCTGTTTCGTGATCATTTTTTTTAAATCTAATGGTCAAGAAGGTGATCAGCCTACAGTGCCTGACACACGCCGTCGACTTTTTGGGTCTAAGACATGTCGGTTTCCTCACGATGTTTTCCTTCACCGTTCGAGCAAATGTTAAATACGCACATAGAAAGAAAGTCCATTGGTGCACACCCGGGACTTGAACCTACGACCTCAGGTGTGAGAGTCGCACGCTGAAGCCACTAAGCCAACACTGCTGATAGTAAAATATATGTTTTATTAATTACTTGCACCACACACCAACCTTTCGTAAAAATGACATCGGTGTGAGCTTCCCACCATTTTAACTATAGCGTATAGACCATTGTGCGTCTGCCTTGACCCAATTCACAGTGTTCCAAGATAAGTATGATTTATAGATTTACGGCCTCTTTGATGTTGGGGAAAACACTGATTGATACAAGTTTTGGTAGGAATCTAAATATAATAAGACCGGTGCGGTACATACATTGTTTTTGCATTCATTGTTAGGCCTTGCTTGAAAGGCGATTTAATAAATAGGAACGAAGAAAAGTTTGATTATTTTTAACACATATTAGTACATTAAACTCAAAATCATCAAATATCAAAACAATTTCAAGAGAGAATCAAACCAAGTAAAGCAACAAAAATATTGTAACTTTTACCATGGTGATTGGCTGTGTATACCTATTTCAAACACGCATATTATGTATTTCCATTTAATTAATCTTCATATTTATCCAAATTGTCCGAGAAAATAGCTAAGAAATTCCGAGAAAATCTGTAACGCTTTAGTTTTAGAGCATTAAAGTTATCCATTGTTGTGTTTGTGTGCTGCGGATATTGTCCTTTTAGTAAGATATTAAACAAATAAATTAATACAAACACAATGTTCCGTTCTATCCTTAAGAGCCTTCACAAGGTCCATTCTTCAAAATTTTAAGGATTTTTTTTACCATTACAACGACGTCAATTATTAAGACAGTAAATAGAAAAGTAGAATTACTGCTTTCTTAAAAAAATTATTAAAAAACATTCCGAATTTAAAACAAAACTTGTATCGTATAAACAAAATATATATTTTAAATAATTTGTTATAAGTAGTAAATCGTTCATCATTCTAATCGGAAACATTAGGAGCTAATATCTTTGAAATTAAAAAGTACATATATTATATTGAAAAAGCTACGTATGGAAGCTCCATGCTCATATTTGAGGCCTTGTAATATCCCATCCATTGTTATGAGGCAAACTAATGATTGTGTTTTGTGTTGGCTGAAATTTCGCAACTCATTTTTGCTACCTTAATTTGTAAATGTATTTCTGAATACTACAAAGCTTCCATTCTTTTCATATAAGAATCTATCTGAAGTTTTCGTTAAGTTTTTTAACAACTAGTGGTTAAAGGCATTAATCAGAAACCTCCTTCCAGTTTATCTTCGTTCCTACATTAATAATAATAATAGTAAAAACTTTATTAATGACAAAATTATCGCAAGTCCTAATACTAAGGAGTCCCTGTGTTGTGGGTAACTATATAACAATTAGTCAGTGGTACATCATACATGTTTAAAACAGTTTTTTTGAGAAAATGTAGGTTTAGTGTTACAACTAATCAAACACAAGTCTTATAAGACATTAAGTGTGTGTGAATGTGTGAGTTTGTTGATTGGTTTATGTGCGCATGTATTTGAGAGTGTAGCTAAGAGTTGTTATGAGCGTGCGCTGTGTCTGTTTGTTGCACCTTAGAGTCATGGCAAGATACGTAGTAAAAACTATGTGGATTCGAAATCCAATTCTGCTAAAGTATTTTTATGTGATTTGCGAGTTTGTATCTGGATGGTTTGACATTGAAAGCAGTTTTGGCCTAGTGACTTATGAACGTCAAGCCTGATGCTTACGAAGCATGACTATGCAAGAGACTTTTCTGTACGTGCAATTATCAAAGGTAAAGGAAAACATCGAAAGTAAACCGGCATGTTTAGACCCAAAAAATCTATAGCGACTTTGAGGCAAAGAAACCTACTTGCCTGTTAAAAAAATGATCATGAAATAGATACAGAAATCTCTGGCCAAGACCTAGATACCTAGCCGTTTTTTTTAATACCTACATTTCATTAATCTTAATAAATTTAGTAGTTGTGTATGAGAGAACTATAATAATAACATATTATCGTTGACACGGGAAATGAGGAAAAGTAGAATTTCGAGGAAATAAGTATGTTACGTAATTTCTTCTCGGAAGTTCTAATTTTCTGGACTTTGTTTGCGAAACTTATTTTCTGTCTCATTAGATCTTGGTTCTTATTGCCTATTTATGATACATTGAGTGAAATTGCGTGTTGTTTAGTGACAATCACCAAATACAAACAAATAAATTCAGTGTTTCTCTACGCGATCTATTTAGAAATTAAGATATCCGTAGAAAAACTAAAATCACCGACATTGCAAAAAGGGCGTATAAGCTTAGTTGGCAAAGCATTGGAGGACCTCCAACTAAGTGGACAGAGGACCTGGTGATGCTGGAGGGATGGATGTAAAGCACGGGGAACCGGTCGCACTGGAAATTAAAGGCAGAGGCCTATATCCAACAGTGGACGGCAAGTCAAGAAACGATGTTCGCTACTTTCACTAAAAGAGTTGTTTAAAAGTCACAAGTGCAGTTTTTTTTTGTAGCGCAAACTTCAACGTCAATATTTAGAGCCACCGCGACCGAATCCGTCTGGGCCTTAGACAAAATTCTTTGTGATAAGTGCCACTTTCATTTTTGAAGTTATACTTCTTTAGGCGCGTTATGAAAAATTGATGAGAGTGAAATTTTACGATGCGCGCTCACCGTGACACAAAATTAACAGAATGAAGTTGTCCACGGAAGATGCTACGGCATTGGACATAATTTAAAAACAACATTCGAATAATAATAGAATTTATGTTACACTTAATGTACAAACAATGTTACAAATAATAATAAATATTTATTTATTTTATTTTTCAAATGTAAACTGAACTTTATTGACTATAATGAATCCTTTTCCAGTCTTTGATTATTTAATTGTAATTAATTATTTACATGCAATCAAAAACTATTTTTAATAATGCCAAAGAAGTATAACTTCTTACGCGCGTACATAAGTACATGCACCCTTTTTTTGTCTAAGACAAACGTAATGAAACTTATAGCAGGCGCACCATAAATATAGCACAATCTTATTTGTCTAAATCATTTTTCAAGAATTACAATAGCTTTTTTAAATTAAACATTAGTCTATATTTTACATGTTATCCAAACATTGTTCATCGACGGGGTTATATGTAAACTGAAATTGATCAGGATGTCGTTATATTCACTTGGGCTTGGTCAGTAAATTTTGTCTAGCTTAATAACGGCCGTAACAAAGATTAATTACGTGACCAAAAAGGATAGTTCTCGTTTGTCTTAATAAAGCATCATCTGTCCCTTTACGGGATAAATTAGTTACAACGCCTTGCTATAACAAAATGAAGATTTTTCTAAATTTATATTTACAACCAGTTCTCAAATGAAGGGAGTAGTCGGCGAAAAATTTTAATTTCGTAGTTTTAAGTGTACAAGGAAATTGTAAGGAACTACAACCAGATCGGTTTACGACCGGTCCTACCATGAATTTTGCGAGTTAAAACGATCCAGTTGAGATGCTGATGAGTTAAGGTTCCTAAATTAAATAGCATTTTTTTGTACCATGACCTCCTATAAACTGAAACCTATTGGAATCGCAAGACCGAACTAAAGAACGATCATTTCGTTTGCAGTTTCTATGTATGATCTGAAATTTAGCATACATGACATTTGACTTTTTTTGTTTGGGGGCTCACGGTAGCCCTCTTTGTTGCCAAAACTGACACTTACTGTAAATTGATATTTTTATAGATATAGGTACAGTTGTCAAAATTTTACCTATGTGATTAAATGTTGATTTGATTTTGCATGGACTTTTTTTTCTATCCGCTTGAAATTTCTAAAAGATTATAATTAAACCGGCATAATTTAGACCCGAAATCGATGACGTCTGTCAGCCACAAAGATTATTTCTCCAAATGATTAAAGAAAATATTCCATTATAAAATATAACTCCTACAAGAATTTATATCTGTTCAACAGCAGAATTGCTTCTACACTTAATGTAACATTATCTCAAACAAATGAAAATTGTATTTCTTCCTAAACGATGTTATAACCAATCGAATGAGGCTTCGCATAGTGAAGTTCCGTGTCAACCCAGTTGGGTACAAATATGGCGTCTATTATGATTCGAGCAAAATTATTAATGTATAAGTGTAACGTCGAAACTTGATTAGTTTATTGATATGAGAAAATATTAATTACGTACATATAAATTAACTAGTGGACCCCACAGACGTTGTCCTGCATGATATTTAAAGCGATTAGGATATTAAGCAAAGTATGAAAGTACCGACTGCAGTGCCATCTGCCGCGCTGATTTGTGAATCTAAACCATTCCCAGATCCCCTTGAACACACACAAAAAATTCATCAAAATCGGTCCAGTCGTTTGAGAGAAGTTCAGTCACATACACACGCACAGAAGAAATATATATATTAAGATATGTTGTATCTAGTTCTTGACTGATACAGACAAGAACTGATATTCAAATGCACGATTTCAGGATTGAAAACTCTTTACTGTTACTTTACTAGATTAAATAAATAAAATAAAAATAGCCTTTATTCGAGTAGGTACTATATTATGTTTAACATCCATACTTGACCTTCGACGGATTGTAGACCTTCTCCAAATTGTCTCTCATCCTCTTCAATTCTCAAATCCTTCCCCGCTATCCCTTTTAATCCATATTTACACGATTCTGGCCCTCTCTTTTTTCTACTAGATACTTTTCATTATTCCGCGATTATTCAATAACATTGAATTGTCGGAGTTTGATTAAGACATTAATATAAAACCTCACCAACTCAATGATTGTTCCTTACAAAGTAAAAATGGGTAGCCGAATCATTTGTGGTTTCGGTTAGAGAAACCGTAACATCCTCCAGTTTAAGATAATTATGTCCGAATCATTGTTCTCGGCTTTCTACCCAATTATATTTGAAACTCGAGCGATCTATCTACGTTGTAGAAGGTAGTTTAGGTAAAATGTGTCGGTCCTTTGAATATAATTTATTTTACGTTAAATATACATGATCATTTAACTAATCCGTATTTTTTCACATAAAATCATACTTCATTTTAGTGTTTATTCATTATAAACAACATAATGTGTAAGATTTGGGAACCCTTTTAAGTAAAAATCCTTTTGTCAGGCTTCCCAGCTCTTTCATAATAACCTGAATAGTTAATTAAATAACATTTTTTAAAAACTCTTTACAATATCTTCTGCCAATTTTTATATACACTATATAAACAAACGAACGAAGAGCAGTGTTGGCCTAACGGCTTCAGCGTGCGACTCTTATCCCTGAGGTCGTAGGTTCGATCCCCGGCTGTGCACCAATGGACTTTCTTTAACATTCGCTAGAACGGTGAAGGAAAACATCGTAAGGAAACCGGCTTGCTTGAGACCCAAAAGCCGACGGCGTGTCAGGCACCGGAGGCTGATCACTTACTTGCCTATTGGATTAATAAATGATCATGAAACAGATACAGAGATCTGAGGCCCAGGTCTAAAAAGGTTTTAGCGCCACTGATTTTTATTTTATTTTATATAAACAAACGAAACGGTAAAATCTTTCGTTCTATTGTGGTGTGTTAAATTAATTTAAAGTAATTCAAAATATTTCTCTTTTAACTCTAAGATTTCAATCCCTTTGTTTATACTCAATTTAAATATGATTTATATTATTCTATAGCGAAATCGAAAAGTGAGCCATTTCTCAATATGTCTTAAACACTCACACAATCTGGGGCAAACAAACAAACATCAAACTTTATATTTTCGGCTATTTCGGCATTTCTCTCATCCCAAAGATGAAGATAGTGCGTTTTTTTCATTTAAACCATGCTCACGCGAGTTTAAAACAGATATATTAATAAAAACTACAGTTGTTTACAACCACTACGATGGGTTATTATATCTTTATTAAGTTATACAAAATTCAATGTAACGTAGGAAGGAACTGACTTTCCTCCATTGAGGATAAGAGCACTTGAAAATGAGATATTACATCGTGACGTCCCTGAATACGACATACCCTTGGGGCCGGAGACTCGTATTACATAGTCATACGTAATATTACATAGTAATAGATGGTTCAGCCGGTCATGTGCTTGGTAAATTCAATGGTTTACTCTTGGATTCGAAAACAGTAGTCAGGAGGTAAGAGGGATATTTGACACTTCACTTCATGCCGGTTTTCTGTGAGACTGTTGTACTGCCCCGGTCGTGCTTATCCATTTGGCTGGATTTTTTTTTTTTTTTATAGAACGGGGGGCAAACGGGCAGGAGGCTCACCTGATGTTAAGTGACACCGCCGCCCATGGACACTCTCAATGCCAGAGGGCTCGCGAGTGCGTTGCCGGCCTTTTAAGAATTGGTACGCTCTTTTCTTGAAGGACCCTAAGTCGAATTGGTTCGGAAATACTTCAGTGGGCAGCTGATTCCACATAGTGGTGGTGCGCGGCAAAAACTGCCTTGAAAAACGCTCAGTTGTGGAACGGCGGACGTCGAGGTGATACGGGTGGAATTTCGATTCCCGATTTTTCGGATCCCGAAAGCATGGCACATCCACGTGAAAGGGGGTTGACTGATGTAAACTTGCTTGACTTGATGTAAACCTCTGTCGCAGGTTATTTCACTAGTGGGCGATGGGGTCATCACGTCACGACGCCGGCATAATGTTTTATTTTATTGCTGAAGCCACATTTTGTCTTATCAACAATGAAGTAAGACTATGCCTAGTACGTCTATTCTGTAAAATGTGTCCTATTTCGATGCATTCCAAAATATCCGTAGCGTGTCACAAACATGTTACGTGGTAACCTTTCGTACGAATTTAAGCAGTTAAAGGGAGCTTGAGTCAAATTTATCTTATCGGATTGACCTCCAAATTAATATAAATATAAGAAATAAGACAAAAATCTAAAAGTAAATTATAAGTCGAAACTGTCAATTGTAGTTAAAGATCTATAGGCGCTGTATAATGAAGTACACAATTTTATCAAAGAACATCTTATGATTATATTAAACTTTATTACTCTACTTACGTATACATAGAACGATATTTGTACGTAACAGTAAGTTAAGCAACTGACATATGCCCAAAGAATTTAACAAAATTATAAAGGTACCCGGTAGCTTTAAAGGCTTATACTGAGCGATACAAAGTTTCTTCACAGTTCTTCCCGTCCGTTCTACGTCCTTGGTTAGGGAACTGGTAACAAATGTAAATTTATAATAAATTTATTCTTTCTGTAAGTGTCTACATGCATGCTAATTATGTGTGATATGATCAAAATTTCAAAATAGGTAAGACATATATCCCTGGCTTTAAGCTTCTTATTTTCTATTTCTTAATAATCCCAGAAACGAGGACACTGAAGGGCTCCAAAAATCTATTTTAATTTACATCGAGGAAATTCATACGATAAAATTAGCCCAAGGTTCGAGGAGAATCAACAGCATGTTCATGATTAAATTTTCCTATCCAATTAATTTCAATTGGAGTTATTGATTTTGAATTGTATTTCCATTCATTAAGTCAAACAACATATGTTTATTATGGAACATAAAATACAGGTATCACTTATTTCACGTCATTAAATTTGAATCTGTAGGCATCCCTACTCATTGGCAAAGAAGACAGAGGGTGTAGGCTGAGAGAAAAAGCGGGAGTAAAAAACTCTCGGTACTCTTTTAAAATAGCAAATCATCAAACAACACTTATTTTAAAACAAATATCGCAAATTAATTAGAAGTAGCCTGTCTAGCACTAGTCCCAGGCCCTTTTATCAACTAGATAATCGTAAACTTTATAGTAACCCTTTTTACACAGCTTTTATTTAATAGGTACATTTCTTAAATTTATTAAAAGGCAGAGCTGATAAAAGAGCCTCTGGAATTTTATTTAAGACGAGTATCCCTTTTCCCAAAAAATATATAATAGTCTGGTACGGGGAAATTGCAGCCTGCGTTTGTTACGAGTATTAACATTGTGTGTATGTTCTGTTCTAGTAAACTTATCACTATTTTTGTATACATAAATATAAATATATTGCGAATAACTAAAATAAACAAGTCTAGCTGTATCGACATCAGTTAGTGAGCGAATTTTTTTAACAGCGTAAGCTGCAGAACTAAGTCTCTTCGCCAATCCATTAATATGAGGGGACCACTGAAGGTTTGAATCCATTGTGATTCCAAGAAATACAGTTGTATCATCCAGATTCAATTCCTCACCGTTTATAATTGGTCTAGTATCCATAACCCTTGCATTTTTTGCGCAAAATTTAATGAATTTTGTCTTTTTTGCATAAAGTAGAAGGTTATTCATACTAAACCAATGGACAATCGAAGATAGAGTATTGTTCACATCGTCAAAATTTGCTATTTGTCGTTTGATTTTAAAAATCAAGGACGTATCATCAACAAACAAAATATATAGATTTAATATATTATTTTGCGATGTAAGTGGAAATCAGATGAAAAAAAAAGAATTATTCATTTAAATAAAATAATTATTTCTGTAATACTGTTCATAAGGCAGTTGTAGTATTTTTTTTTCTTTCTTTCTTTTGTATATAGTAACTCGACGACGTAGTTTAAGTAATTTCTTATAACATATAACAAAACATTTACTTTGTTAAAATAATTAATTAATAAATTAATTTCTGTTTCTATGTATTTGCGTCTATTTCTGAGTTTTGTTGTTTCTTTGTACGTTGCTGCAGTGAGTCCATTTCCAGTTTCCTAATTCCTATAACACTGATGTAATAAATCAATACATTCGTGATATCAAAGAAACATTCTCGGTAGGTAATATTGTATAATCGTTGAGTAAAAAATGTAAAATGTATTTTTTTTTACTTTTGTATAACAAACTTGATAAGATACAAGCAACAAAATTACAATAAAAATATTGCCAAAACAGATATTATAATATACGTAATCGTTTAAAAACTGTCAGATATTTTTTAAACATTAATTTGTTACGAAACTTACTTTACGAAATTAATTAGCGAAAACATGTACTAGTGAAAGTAAGCTTATTTATTGTAGTCGGTTAAAAAATTCATATAAAGACTTTAAACACTAGTATAATTCTTATAATAGTTATATTGTAACTTGATTTTATTAAGTTATAAAATCGCATCTTAGATAGTTATCGCTTTAATTTGGAATTTTCCCTTAATTAATAATTCAAACAAAACAAGCGAAATTATGCCACGTTATCCGAAATTATTCTATAATAATATAATACTAATTATTTACGAATGAGTTAAAAATGCTGCAACGACCTCCACCGGGACCTTAGAGGATGTCGCCACAATAATCAAAGAGATTTCGGGAGCCCACGAACAAAGGCTCCGCCACCACCTCAATGTCGAGGCTATTCAACTTCTTGACACCACAGGCCTAGTGATAAGATTGAAAAGTACAAAACCATTTGAACTAGTGAATTAGTGTTAGTGCACGTTAGTATTAACTATTAAGTGCTTAACAGTGAGAAAAAATAGAACACAAGAACAAAGTGCCTTTAATAGAGACTGTAAGTAGTGTTATTGGACACTTTCTTATGTTAAATATCCTTTTTAATAAATTAGATTTGACTTAAATTACTATTTAGTCTTAAGTTCATCGTAATGTTTCATGATGTCATGAAAAATAATTCTACAATATATTATAATACTAATTATTTATGATTTACTTTTAAACTACTATATACATACACGGCAAAGAGAAATACCTCGCTCATACAATATCGTGAAAAGCTGTAGAATGCTTCCTGTATCTATACTTGTTGCATACACCCATATTATAATCTATCAGTTGCTTTTAAAACGGGGGACAGGCTGCACGTCTCGAACCCACGCACCTGTAAATATAACCTTTATGTTCGGAACAACGCGGAAATCGAACTGTCCATTTTTAAAATGATTGTGTTTTGTTTATAATGTGTTTGGGGATTTATTAACCTGCATTTTCGGAGGCTGTTTGTTGAAGAGCTTTAGAGGTAATTTGCATTTTAAATACGATTTTGGGTCAAGGTGAATGAGGTTCTGCCTTAATTATTGTGATGTGTTTGAACCTTTGAGGAATTGAAATTTTGAGAGTTTTTTATCATAATATTTAGATTGCACTGTGGACTATGTGGTACATGGACTGATTTAATCTATGGAGCCTAAGGTTGAGGGAGGCATTAGATTTTAGTTTTATTACTTATTAACAAAAAATACTTCGGGTAGAAAATGGAATACATAAACCGTCAATCTTGTGTATATTATGTACGTAATATATATATTACGTACATAATATAATAAGATAAGATAAGTCTCTAGGTAGGACTATAGTCCTAGAGACTTATCAGGGTCTACACGACTTGATTTAGAATAGAACATTTAATTATCACGTTTCTCAAGCCGAGCTTCTCATTTGAAATTATCTAAGGGATAACCGATTGTACTGTACAAACATTTACTAGTATATCTCTTCCCTTGATTCAATCGTTAACTATTAAGACATTTTGTAACTAAGATGTCTTATTGTCCTTGGTATAGCTTAGTGTCACTGTTTTTAGGCGAAAAGGCCGCCCTTATTAATCTCTCCAAACTTCGCGTTGTAAATTAATATAATTAATTTACGTTTAGCTAATAAAACACTTATAGACTGAGAAATTATGATTACTGATGATACTGCTTATCCAGTGTAAGTAATATTCGTGCAAGTTTTAATAATAATAATAAAAACTTTATTTATGACAAAAGCGTTGTGACAAAATTCATATATCCTGTATTGTAGGTAACTAGATAACAATTGTTCCGTGGTACATGGGACATGCTTAAAACAGTTTAAAAAAAGTAATTTTAGTGTTACAACTGTCTTATAAGACAAGTATGTGTGAATGGGTGTGTATGCGCATGTATTTGATAGTGTAGCTGAGAGTTATTACGATCGTGCGCTGTGCCTGTGTTAGTTATTACAGTATGGTTGGACAGATGTAACAATTTTTATAATAAGTAGTAGTAGTAATAAAGTAGTAGTAGTACCTATATTTTTAGTTGCATTGTAGTCTGGCATACGTATGGAAAGAGGTTGTTCTACCAAAAATGTTGTCAGAAGTCCGTTCATTAATTTAAGCTTTAAGTTCTAAGTTTTCTGATCTCTACTTGCAGCTGTTGCACCACACCGGCATAAAAAGTTCATAAGCAACTTCAATCTCGTTATTCAATTGATGATATTACAATTAATTTCACTAAAATAGCTTTAAAAATAGTTGTTAACAGTATTATAAGAGGGATGTTAAGTTACGTAAATTTATTATTTTATTAAATTAGAAAAGAAGGAAAGGAAAGCTTTGTTATACATAATAAAAATGATATTTAGTTAAAAAGAAAGTGGAGGATTCCCTGAATCGTGGGCAGATAGTCTCTTCCTTTTACATTTTAATACACATTTTATAATTAAACTATTGTTTCAAATTCGTTTTTATAAATAATTTAAATATATATACGATGTCTCTTAGTACGACGGTGTATCTTTGTTGAGGCTCCTTTCAAAGCCTCGGTAAACGTTATTATCAAATTGATTCTACCTATGTTTGTAGACTTTGGATTAATTTTTAAAAGAAATGCAACAATGTTTAAAACGATATCATATAAAACGTGTTGAGAATCTATACGTTATTATTCGCGTAAAATTCTGACAACTCGGTGTCAATCTTTGTTTGTTAAGTTAAGAGATGATATGTTAAAAAAAAACAGTGGTGCTACAACCTCTTTAGGTCTTGGCCTCAGATTTCCGAATCTGTGTCATGATTATTTTTAAATCTAATAGGCAAGTAGGGGATCAGCCTCCAGTGCCTGACACACGCCGTCGACTTTTTTGGTCTAAGACATGTCGGTTTCCTCACGATGTTTTCCTTCACCGTTCGAGAAAATGTTAAATGCGCACATAGAAGTCCCGAATGAAGCCACTAGACCAACAGTGCTCTCATATGATATCTTTAAATAGATATGTTGAAATTATAATAAAGAAACTACAAAAAAAGGTAGCAGTGTTTAATATTATTCAATTAAGAACAGATTATAATTTTCAAAGCTCTTCAAGAGCTTTCTTTTGGTTAAAAGCATTAATCGCGGCAACATATTATATAATAATATAATATTTTAATATATTATAATATTTTTTTTTTAACTGGGCACTGGCAAACGGGCAGGAGGCTCACCTGATGTTAAGTAATACCTCCGCCCATGGACACTCTCAATGCCAGAGGGCTCGCGAGTGCGTTGCCGGCCTTTTGGTTATTTATCTCGAGGATTATCGCTTTATAGCATAAACACATACATACAAGAATGGGTATTATTTATAATATGTCAGAATATCTACAGAAATAATATGTCAGAATGTCTACATAAATAATATGTCAGAATGTCTACGTAAATAATAGGGAACACTGGAATTTAACATTACCACCGTTTTTACTTTTGAATGCTTCAAAGGTTTCAAAGTCTATCTTAATCAAAAGGTCCAATCTCCGTGGCAAGCAGTGATAATGACATGAGCGTGCCATTCGCACACCGGAAGGCGTAGGTTCGGTCCCGAATGTGCACCAATGGACATTTCTGTCTAAAATATACACATTGGATGTATTCATAAAAAGTTTCACTGATAAAAAAATATGATACAGAGCAAAGCAAAACCAAAAATGACAGCACAAAATGTATATATCCTGAGAACGACAAACATATTAGCTATAATAAAGATACAAGGATGAGACATTATTAGTTGTTTTAGATTATTCTTAAATGAAGCAGTAGAGGAGTGCGAAAAAGGGTCGATGTTAGTGGCAGAATCCAAAGTAGAACACATCCTGTGAAGAGGCTCGCGGCACCCAATGTTGGTTCTGGGAGTCGGAAGGCTAACGGTTCTGTGCAAGCTTAGAGACCTGGCAGGAACATTGAATGCTATGAGTTCAAATAGATCTGAACAAGTTAGTTCTTGTACTTAAGTACGCATATTTTTTTTAGCGACACAATCTATCACGTGTAATACTCAAAGAAAGTAAGTTATACTTTTTCAAAGTTCCTTGTATTTAGCCCTACCACCATTCAAGCGATAATTTAAAATACGTAAGATCAGATACAAAAATCTTTTTTTTTTTTTTTTTTTTTTTTATGTAATAGGAGGCAAACGGGCAGGAGGCTCACCTGATGTTAAGTGATACCGCCGCCCATGGACACTCACAATGCCAGAAGGCTCGCAAGTGCGTTGCCGGCCTTTCAGGAATTGGTACGCTCTTTTCTTGAAGGACCCTAAGTCGAATTGGTTCGGAAATACTTTTGTGGGCAGCTGGTTCCACATAGTGGTGGTGCGCGGCAAAAACTGCCTTAGAAAACGCTCTGTTGTGGAACGACGGACGTCGAGGTGATACGGATGGTATTTTGTATTTTGCCTTGACGTCCGATGATGAAACTCAGCTGCAGGTATTAGACCGAACAACTCCTCTGAACACTCTCCATGGTAAATGCGGTAGAAGATGCAGAGAGATCCCACATCTCTACGCAACGCCAAGGGATCAAGCCGCACGGAAAGTGACTGGTCGTCGACGATTCGAACCGCTCTTCGTTGAATACGGTCAAGTGGAAGGAGCTGGTACTGGGGAGCTCCCGCCCAGAGGTGAGAGCAGTACTCCATATGGGGCCGAATTTGCGCTTTATACGTATAGTTGCAAGCGGTGGCCCGGAGTGAAGTACCGTCTCGCCTTGCTGAGCACACCAAGCTTTTTGGAGGCTAATTTAGCCTTTCCTTCCAGATGACCGCGAAACTGAACGTTATGCGATATGTCAACGCCCAGTATTCCGATGCTAGCTGAGGCTTTAAGGAGAGTGTCTTCAAAGAGGGAGTAGCGACAAAGGGAGTTTTTTTAGCGGAAAACGCGCATACTTGTGTCTTCTTGGGGTTAAATTGGACTAGATTTAGTCTACCCCAGTCCGAGACTCCACGTAGAAGAGTTTCGACTTCAGACACAAGTTTGTTCCGGTACTCATCGACAACAGCCCGAGAAATACCTGCCCGGCCAGTGTAAAAAGTATCCCCAGTGCTGTCGTCCGCATAGCAATGAATGTTGCTAAGCTGCAACATATCATTGATATGCAGAATAAACAGGGTCGGGGATAGGACACAGCCTTGTGGGACACCAGCATTCACAGGTTTCAGGTCGGAGCATGCTCCGTCGATGACGACTTTGATGCTCCGATCAGCGAGAAAGCTGGAAATCCAGTTGCATAATTTCTCAGGGAGCCCATAGGCTGGAAGCTTCGAGAGCAGTGCTCTGTGCCACACCCGATCGAAGGCTTTCGCTATGTCCAAACTTACCGCCAGCGCCTCCCCCTTGGACTCAATTGCCTCTGCCCACCTATGTGTAAGGTATACAAGGAGGTCACCAGCCGAGCGACCACGACGGAAGCCGTACTGAGAATCGCTAATCAGCTGGTGGCCCTCTAGATACCTCAAGAGCTGGCTGTTAATAATGGTTTCCATTATTTTGGAGAACAAGGAGGTTATAGCTATTGGGCGATAGTTGGACGGATCAGAGCGATCGCCTTTTTTAGGGATCGGATGTATCGAAGCGATCTTCCAGCACTTCGGAACAGTGCCGAGCGTGTAAAGGTACCGGAAAAGGCGCGTTAGGACCGGAGCCAACTCAGGAGCACAAGTACGCAGCACAATTGGAGGGATGCCATCAGGCCCGCTCGACTTATGGATGTCCAAGGAAGACAAAGCTTTACGGATAGCACGTTGCCGGAATATAACTTCGGGCATCGTAGTATCACACCGCAATAATGTCGGTGGTTCCTTCCCTTGATCATCCAAAGTGGAGTTCGACGCAAAGAGACAGCCTAGAAGATCGGCCTTCTCTTTCGCGGTATGGGCAAGTGAGTCATCCTCCCTATGCAGTGGTGGAATTGAGGGCTGACAGAAATTCCCTTGGACAGCTTTGGCAAGAGACCAGAAGGCTCGAGTTCCCGAAGGGAGGTGGGCCAATTTCTCACCAAATCTGGCAATGTGCTCTGACTTTGCTTTAGCGATTTCTCGCTTGAAGGACCTGGAGGCTGAATTGTATGCTTTTTTACGTTCGCCGATAGTCACATCACAGGATGTCACCGCTTCTG
The DNA here is from genome assembly GCA_905332375.1 of Pieris macdunnoughi. Taxonomy (NCBI): domain Eukaryota; kingdom Metazoa; phylum Arthropoda; class Insecta; order Lepidoptera; family Pieridae; genus Pieris; species Pieris macdunnoughi. The sequence continues at coordinate 489,406 of CAJOBZ010000012.1, forward strand.
CCCAGGCTTTAAAGCATTCACGCTTACGGCGCAAAGCCGCTTTGCAGGAACGCCTAAACCAAGGCTGGGACTTACCACCGACCGGCACCGCAGAGAATGGAATAAAGAGTTCCATACCCTGCAGGACCACCTCGGCGACAGAGTCAGCGACGGCATCTGGAGTACTCGACGAAAAGCAAATGAGCCCCCAAGGGTAGGACGCAAAAAAGACCGCATCCCATCCCAATCTGCTGACTTATAGTGCCACACGCGGCGACAGCCCGTAAAGCTAGGCCGAAGAAGGCGCATGAACGGCACAATGCTCCGGACCAGACAATGATCTGATGAACCCAATGGCGGTTCAACAGAGACTTGGTAGTTCTCCGGATGTGAAGTCAGCAGAAGGTCCAACAAAGAGGGTTTATGACCATCCACATCTGGTATTCGCGTAATCGCAGGGACCATTTGCGTCAAGTCATAAGCCAAAGCAAAGTCGTGAAAGGATCTTCCCGCATGATCGGTGGTTTCTGAGCCGAGCCAATCGGCATGGTGGGCGTTAAAATCGCCAAGTATCACGATTTCAGCGGTAGGAACCCTTTCGAGCAGGGAATCTGTAGCCATTTGGATGTGCTCAATGAGTCGGTCAGTTTCGGTATTTCCGCTATGGGACCTATACAGGCATGCATAGAATCGCGGATGGTCATCGCAGTCTACGCGCAGCCAGAGGTTAGATAGGTCCCTTCCTTCAAGCGTCCCGAGGCGACGAGAACAGATATCCTCTCTGACGTACACGCAAACTCCCGCCCGCGGCACAAATGAATGTTCCAATTTGTACCCCGGGTAGGAGAGGTAGGAAGTATCAGCCGGGGAGGAAATCTGAGTCTCGGTAAGAAAGAGCAAGGCCGGCTTCGCAGTCTCTAAATGGTAGTGGACTGCGTTGATATTAGAATTGAGCCCCCTAACATTTGTGAAGTCCACAGCGAGCGTGGACGGGGGTGCCTTTGTTGAGTTGCTCCGTTTGCCCCGAGAACGATAACTGTTTTTGATGTTGAGCGCAGAATTGCCCCCAGAATACGAAGGGCAGCCTGTGCGTCCACCACCGGGTGCTGAATGTCCCGGTGTTGGACGCCCAGAGAGGGATTCTCCACCGCGAGCGCGTGTGGTACCCCCCTGGGGTAGATTCTCTTTTTTCTGCACCTTCATATTTCATGGGGAGGGGGGTGGGCTCCGGGAGTCTCTCTCACCGCACGAAACGCGAGTACAATAAGGTGAACTTATTGCATCACTTCACGCCGGTTTTCTGAGAGACAGTGGTACTGCCCCGGTCGTGCCTGCCCATTTGGCTGAAGCCCGAAGGCAACAGCATGGCACTCCCACTAGGAGAAGGGTTATAACGCTATTGTTTTTTACAGATATAGTTAAAAAGTAGTTTCCTTGGCTTCATATACAATGTATACGTTGGTATGTAACTATTGTTACGAAGACGGATTGACTAAAATGTTACTCGATTTTTCCACAAGTTAGAGACGTTTTCAGTAAGCTGAAATGGGGCCGTTCAAGTATTACGTAAGCACTATAGGGGGAGGGGATCTCTGATTTTCTTATTTGGTAATTACGTCAACAGTAATTATTTACTTTTTGAAGTTATACTTCTTTAGGCGCGTTATGAAAAATTTATGAGAGTGAAATTTTACAATGCGCGCGCACCCGTGACACAAAATTAGGAGTGTGATTATAGCGTGCGCGAGCGAGATAGGAATAAGACAATCTACAAGTAAAAAGAAATAGAATATGCGTGAAGTTCGTATGCCAACAATTTTGAATGACCATAATGACATTTGTCATTTACCTTTTAAACAAATAAAGGAGTTTTAATTATTTTTTCAAAGAAATTTAGCGATGCTTTTTGAATTATAATCAGAAGTGATTTAAATTGAATATTTAAACCAATACTAATTAATATTTGTGAAAAAACTGTGCTCATCAACCTTCCTAATTGCTTCAATACAATTGAGGTTAACTATCCGTATGTATTATTATTATTATCGAGTAATGTTTTGATTAAAAAATTAACCACATTGTTTAATCAAAACATGTAATTTTTCTGATTTTATCTAGCAAATATAAGGAAAAGAGACAAAAAACAATTGATGAATCAGTGTAACTGCACTAAATTGAATACAAAAAAAGAGTTTTCATCTTATCGCTATGAAACATCAAAAACTGGAGGTGGAACAAAGCCAAACTATTTTTAATATTGCCAAAGAAGTATAACTTCTTACGCGCGTACATAAGTACACGGACCCTTTTTTTACACATATTACCCACAAACTTGAAATACACTAAAACTGACTACACATTGACTACACATGAAAACGAAATGCATCTTCGAGGATTCCTACAAAAAATTAATAAGTTACTGTACTATTATTTTTTAGAGCTTTGCTTACTTTTGCTGATAAGAGGAGGGAACCCCCCCTTTCCCTTTCCAGAAATTGCAGTAAATCTGCTTACGTAATACTTTTTAGGAAACCTGTTTTCAGGCGTTTTCCGGACCAGTTATACCCTATTGATAAAGGAATTCTAGACCAAAATTTCAAGGTATGGGACAAGGATGGAGTGATACGCGAGAGAGAGAGGGAAGATCGGAACATTCTCTAAGCGAGACTGAACATTCTAGAACGCCGTACGACAAGGATGGAGAAATGTGCGAAAGAAATAAAGAGTACGTACGTTCTAGAATTGTGCAACCGCTACTCAGTGCCAATCCTGCCTTAAGAGTTCTCGAACATCATCCCATATTATTCCCAGGGATGATATAAAAGCGAGCCGAAACGCGGCCAATGAGTTCAGTGTCGAGTGCGAATCCAAGAGATTAACACCGAAGAGATAAAGTGCGAATAGTGAAGACAAGTGATAAAGTACTGTGTGAAATGTCTAATTGAAGTAACTAGTGACCGTATTTTGTGTGTGTTAATTAGTGTATTTCTACGCGTCATTTGCGGCTTTTTAGTGTACCTAAGCAAATTCCTCGTTGATTTATTTAAAAATTGAAGACATCTACGGCATTTTCTATCCTATTCCCTAGCTCTTAACACTATGCACGTCAAGTTGCATCGAGCGAGTCGCCTGGTCGTAGAAATACCGCTTTTATTATTCAATTAATAAATATGTAATATATTAGGTATTTGTGCTTCGATGACCGTCATTCATTTGTTTTTTTCTGTTTGCGTCACTCATTTTACAAAATGGAAAACTTAAAGTATCGCATTATTTACGAGTACGAGTTCCGCCGTGGCACTAGTACTGCGGAAACGACTCGAAGGGTGAATGATGTGTATGGCGGTCATGTTGCAAAAGAAAACACAGTTCGTTTTTGTTTCCAACGTTTTCGTTCTGGAAATTTCGACCTGCAGAACAAGCCCCGTGGACGGCCTGAGTTCCAAGTTGATAATGAAGTATTGAAGGCTATTGTGGAAGCGGATCCATCGCAAACCACGTCCGAGTTAGCTGCAGGCTGCGGTGTTAGTGATAAAGCTGTTTTAATTCACTTGAAGCAAATTGGGATGATTAAAAAGCTTGAAAGATGGGTACCTCACGAATTGACTGAAGCAAACCGGCAAACGCGCGTCGACTGCTGCGTTACATTACTGAACCGGCACAATAATGAAGGTATTTTAAACAGAATCATTACCTGTGATGAAAAATGGATTCTTTACGATAATCGAAAGCGCTCAGCGCAATGGTTGGATCCTGGCCAGCCAGCCAAATCCTGCCCCAAGCGAAAATTAACCCCAAAAAAGTTACTTGTAAGCGTTTGGTGGACTAGTGCCGGTATTGTTCATTGCAGTTTTCTCAAATCTGGCCACACACTGCACAACAGACGGCTACCAAATTAGAAGAGCTTCAATTGGAATGTCTAAGACATCCTCCGTACTCCTGGAGTACGGATCCAACAGATTACCATTTTTTTCGAAATTTGGACAACTTCTTGCAAGGGAAAAAATTTAACTCTGATGGGGCAGTCCAAATCGCCTTCACAGATTTTATCGATTCCCGTCCGACTGGTTTTTTTAGTAAAGGGATCAATGAACTTCCTATGAGATGGCAAAAGTGCATAGAAAACAATGGTTCATACTTTGATTAATTAAATATATTATATTTAAAAATATTCGACTTTTTGTTCCTCCCATACAAAACGCCAATTTCATATGTAAGGACCTAATATATTATAATAAAGAAATACATATAAAATGCTACTAATTTTACATTTACTGCCAGTTCTCAAATCAAGGGCGTAGAACGGACGAGAAGAACTGGCAATAAACTCTCCGCCACTCTTTTTAATCGCCAAGTTTTTTGTTTTACACAACGTTTGTAAGGATCTGCAACTATTACACCATGTTCCACATGACATCTTAAGCAACAAATAATAATACATTAAATTAAAATAAAAAGTTTTGTTTTGTCCTCTATCAGCAGTAGGCATGGTGAAATAGGAACGCGCACTCACATTCTCGTGGGAATAACACGCATATACATAGTCGAAACAAATAAACTCACCAATATTCAGATAGAGCTTTCTGATAAACGAGCTAGGTCTGGTTATCCATAGTTGCCCCCTCAACTTTGAAATCGATTTTCGTTTAGTTTTTATCATCTAATTATTTTGTTTAATTTTTTTAATTAATCTCTTCGTGTATGTTATGTTTGCCTATAAGTGCTTGTCACATTTAAATTTTTATTTTATTTTTCCAAGCCGAGCGTTGGCAAGCTTTTATAAATAAAAAAAATGTGTGCGTGTACTAGGTGTACACACGTAAGAAGTGAAACTTCTTTATGACCTTATTAGAAACTATTTCTTTAAACACAGTAAATTTTGATACACTGCCTAGCATACAATTTACAAATTAATTGCTGCAAATTACGATTAGCAAATTTCAAGTCGAAAATGTAATCCGTTGTTAAACTTCAAAGTCAAAAACATACTATATGTCATATTTTAACGCCGATAAAGAAGTTTGACTTCGAAAATGTAATCCGTTGTCAAACTTCAAAGTCAAAAACATACTATATGTCATATTTTAACGCCGATAAAGAAGTTTGACTTCAAAAAGCAACATGGCGCGTAACGGAAAAATGTGACGCGTAACGCAAAAATGTTACACTAAATTTTTTTCCAACCCCGATAAAGAAGTTTCACTTCAATAAGTGAATAATAAAGTTATATGTGATCCTTGTTTTATTGCTCAAAGCATTGTATGAACAATAGGTCGCAACTAGCATTTTTCCTAACTATTGAAACCAACCAAGGCTACCAATTAATCATTTATAGTCAAAAAGTACTAACTTTCTCTTAAAATTAATTTACTTAAAATAAATTACTTTTGACAGTGACAGAAAGCAACAAGTCTTACGAAACGTCAAATGCAAATCAACCTGACAGACTCCAGTTATCACGTACGGAGTTGATATTACTTCGGAAAGTTTCCAACTTATTATCAGACAGTCGAGCCAAGTTAAATATAAGACCTGATTAAACTTTACCTTCTGAAACTTAAGTACTTAATATTGAAGTTTGGAAAGCGAATATTAGAAACAAATAGCTGCAGATTATAAATCTTTTCTAGAGCGGTGTTGGCCTAGTGGCTTCAGCGTGCGACTCTCATCCCTGAGGTCGTAGGTTCAATCCCTGGCAGTGTGCACCAATGGACTTTCTGTCTTAAACGGCGCCGTTAAGTTTAAAGGCTAGGCTGTTGGCCGTTGGACGGCTAATTAAGCTAGTTGGCTACGACATATATACTTGCAAAATCGTATAGCAGTGATTTCCATACAATTTTTCAGAGCGAATAACACATTATGAAAATGGTTCAGAGAAAATTTAAATTTTACTACCTTCTTATAACAAAGTGCAGAGCACTTAAAGTTACATTATATACCCAGAATAACAAATGCCACTCGAATGAGAATAGACAGGGCGAATATTTTACGTGGGAGTAATGGCGTCATTGTCAGCTGTCATTGTCATTATATCACAGAGCTCATAAATTCATCAAAGTCAAATCACCCCAACACGTATGAACTGCGTTTTATTAATTCGCCAATGTTACTAGATCTCCAAATTAACAATTGGTTTCCATTAATCATCGTGTTTCCATAGTCATTGTTATTAAAATATTTTATTATGTTGGAGTAATGGCGTCACTGTCAGCTGCCAATTTCATTATAATTTAATAACATCAAAGTCAATTATACTAGTTGTTTATTTCATTTGCCAATGTTAGCAACATCATTGAACTATCTATAATTAATCTACTATTTAATAGTCGATAGTAAAACTTCATTTTTGTGTCATTAAATTTTGTTTGTCACTAAATTTAATATATTATGTATGTTATAGTTAATATTTAGTAAACCAGCACTGAATATACCACTAAACCGCTGTGTACAGATGCAATTGGACTTCAGGTTTACAAATGTTGTTTAGTGTGTAATAACTGTATGTATTTAATCAATCTGTTTTCTGTTTCTGTACCAAAAATGTGAAAAAAACAGTGATTCCATAATCGAGTACACGAAATGTCACGAAAATTGTTTATTACTAATTCGGGTAAATACGGCCCAAGCAATGCAATGTCCAAATCATTAAATGCAATGGTTTAACTGTTCTATTTTAATATTCATTAATCTAAAGCTGAATGGTAATGACATAAACTGGATTGCATCCAGGTTTCATTATTAATTCTATTAACTGACATTGTTAAAGTGTTCTGTTTGTACTCAGCAAATGAATATTTCAAATATCATCTGTTTTTTGCCAGCGTCGAAAAATATTTATCCATTAAAATATTGTAATCAATTTTGTTCTAAAAAAAAATTGGGAAGCTTTTTAATAAATCCTTATTGAAGTAAAACTTCTTTAGGCGCGACTAAGGAGTAACTCAGATTTCATTCTGACGGAAGTAACGCTTATCTAATGCTATAGTCTGTGTAGTTTCCGCTATTTAAAAATCACAACGATAGCGCGTTTTACAAATCCGTCAGCGCCATCTAGTGGTGCATTATTTGAACTTATTTAAGTCAATTTCTTGGTAGTAGTGTTTATTTAGGATAGCATTCTCTCGTTTTATTTGATACTGATTCTTGTAATAAAATTTTTTTATTAGTTTATTTATATTTAAAATGAAAATCCATACTAGTAACATGTGACCAAATTAAAGTTCCACTAAAGAGGGAAGGTTCCCCATCCTAGCTTGCTTTTCTTTTGTTTTACATACGGCCAGTTTTTTCGCTTAATTTCGTATTTTACCATTTTGGAAGAAGTAAATTAATACCAAATGAATTATCCTAAAAATCTGGTCTATTTTATATAAAAATAACAAAGTTGTATAAGAGAAAAATCAACAGCTTTAAAAAAAATATTTTAAATTGTAAAGTTTTTTGAAAATCTCTAAATATACTTATTGATTTATTACTTTTAAAATAAGTAAATTAATAATAAAGTTTCTGACGATTGTGACATTCTATAATATTCAATAACAAGGTTATATTGACACGTGCTGATCTAACCTTCGTATTTGAATAATCTTTGTAAAGCACATGAATAATAAATATAATTAAATTATAATATGATATTTATTATTTAAGTTAATATTTAATCATTTCAGTGATATATGCCGTCAACGCCAAAGAAGTTTTACTTCAATCGCGCGTAAAGGTTACGCACACACTTTTTTTTCAAGTAAGCTACATTTTTATTATTGTATTTCAATAACGTTATTCTATTTCGTTTAAAATAACTCGGCAACTAAATAATAGTCTAGAACTGAACTACCCGCGTATTCACTACTTCAGATAAATAATGCTAGAATATCATCAGTGTTACATACTTGTACATGCTTTTGATGCATGTTTTATGTAGTAAGTACTTTTTCTCTCATCTAAGTCTCGAGAATAAATAAATATGTTCCAAAAATACATAATAAATAGAAAAATAAAATAGCTTTAATAAAGAGATATTTGAGATTTTTCACTAAACATAGTTTTGACTAAGTATCTTTGAATCAAGCCTCGAGGCTTACGCTGTCACAAAATTGTAAATATTTTTTCTCATCGTACAAGGTTTTTACGAAGCGCACATTCGTTGACAATTGCAAGTTAAATTACCACGAGGAATGCCCCGATGCGATTCTTATGTAGGTAATATGAAGATCGAAGTGGTTTGAGTTGGCAGTACCTGCTGCTCAAAGAGCCAGTAGCTGTTTAACCCCACAAAATAGTGTAAATTGCATAATATCGCTTTACACTGTGGTGTTGATAATTACACTTTTATGTTTATTTTTTTATTAAATATACACATGTATAATTCTTATATGACATTAGTTTAGGTGACCAGTTAATACATAAAGCGGTAAATAGCGTCGAAGTTTGAGAGATATTAATATTAAATTGGGCAGGGTTTTGCTAAATTATCTATGCTATGCTAGCCGGGATGGTGGAAAGCCACCATCGCGGTTTATAAAACAAGAACGGAGGTAGGATCTCGTAAACTAAGTATAAACAACTAACTTCCACCCGCAACTTCAAATGGATTTTATCTGGTTTGGTAACAATAAGTTATTTTGGTTATTTGGTTTGTATAACCTTAACCATGAGAATTACTGAAACCGTACAAAAATCCGTACATTTGAGTTTAACGTTCATTTTGTAACGCGAAAAATAATATAGTCATCGTAGGTGTGTCACTATGAAAAACTAAATAGCAGTAATTTATCGTTTATTTACCTACACGATCAAAAATCGTAATAAATGTTTAAACATATTTTCGATCAACATAAAAATTATTCTGCTCATTTTTCATGTGTACTAACCAACTGATATTTATTTATAAGCAATCACATTTTTGTAATAGTTGTTCGTTACATCTGTATTTTTCTTTGTACGTTATAGGTACATCGCAAATTCAGTGAGGTTTTGATGAAACAATATCATCTAAAATTACAACGTATAATAATACCGACAACATGTCTAACAAGGAAAATATTTTTTTATTTTCGAAGAAATAATGAAAATAGAAACTAGTTTTTGTGATTAGAGTTACACAATAAATTCATTTTCGTCGAAAGGGTTTCAATCAACTAACAGATATTTTTCATCTGTATCATATTTATCAATTTATTTAATTATTTCGTAATTCTACAGCTAACATAAATTATATAGCCAAAGATACAACATATTACAAAAAGGATCAAATATTTACAAAAGCAAAAATCTATGAAAAAATAACTAAATTAAATACGCAATACCTAATTCGACTGTGTTGTGTGATGGTGTGAAAGTGAGAGTTTGTACGCGAGGGTGTATATGTGGGGTGTGCTCATGATGCAGGTGATTTATCGCTACGGATATTCTTAATATTAAGCATATTCCGCGATAGCTTAATCAAGTCATGGATTAAATAGTGGTCGTTATATCCGGGCTACGCGATACAAAACTGATAAACAGCAAACGTTTAAATAAGAAGAGTCTGTATTAATTTATTAAAGACTAGCTGGTGCTAGTCTTCGACTTCGACTATCGAAGTCGAAAGAAAGGAGAAAAAAACTAAGGATGAGATATTGTGGAGTGTGGAGTGGAGTGGAGTGGTCTTCTGAAACTAAACGGCGTTGTATTTGAAACTTCCCCGAAAAGCAGACTGGTGTACAAGGAAACCTTTTCAGGTTATCTAGTGTCGCATTGCCTAGCCAAGTTCACATTTCAAGGATCGTCATGCTCGCTTAAATGTCATTGCTTGTGGCGGCGTCCATGCGTCGGGTTGTCTCTCTCCATAAAATATGGTGAGGGGGCCGATGGCTGGCCATGCGTCATACTCGTGAACGGGTGCTACTTGTGGTGAATGGTCGTACTTGAAGTCGTGTTTGCGGTGATGTTATTTATTTCGACTATGTATTTCCCTGTTGTTCCCACGAGAATGTAAGTGCGTGCTCCTGTTTCACCATGCCTACAGAGGATTTTTTTTTCGGTTATATATTTTCTTTTTAAAGAAAAAACTTTTTAACCGGATTTAACCGTTCGTGGTCACCGTGACCACGCACGCTGTAAAGCACGCGAAACGTTGGATAAATTTAAAATTATGTTAAATAATTGTAAATTTATAATAATACATAACTTTAATCCGGTTAAAAAGTTTTTTCTTTAAATGTGTAAAAGTTATGTCAATCAAAGACAATACTATATTTTCTTTTAATTTTTTTTATAAGTATAGTTAGTTACTTAAAGATGTCCTGTAGAACATGGTGTAATGGTTGCAGCTCCTTACAAACATTTTGTAAAACAAAACAACTTGGCGATTATAAAGAGTGTCGGAAAGTTTATTGTCACTATTGACTTGTGTTGTGGTCCAGTCCCCAAGTCAATATTGTATAGTTGTATAATATTACTGATTGTATAAGTGGGCTGTGGGGTGGTGACTTCTTCCACTTCCACACTCTTTGTGGAGAGATGTGATATCTAAAAAGAACATGCATTTTGTAATCACCGTATAGCACGAACGGTTTTGGTTTTGGAATGTCCATACATTAAGTATTAATAGCATTACCTTATTTCTAATCCAGCAAATATATGAAGTCTTTTATATATTTAACGGCATCTGCACTAACCATAAATCAAACTAACGTCACTGTCATAAAATTGGCTTTAATAAACTTTTATATGTGATAACATTTTACGCGCTGACAGTTAAAGCATTGGCATTTAAACTACGTTTTAAAATGTTCACTGACATTTATGGTTGATTAAAAAAAATAACTTATTCATGAAAATTGCTCTGCTGTAGTGTAAACGCAGACAAAGACTAAACATTAGAGACAGAACTTCAGGTAAACGAGGAGTTTTGTTGATAATCGAAGAGAAAAGGCAATTTTCGTATGCCCCGCAGTTTAATGGCTACGGACATATGTGGACTTGACCAGGCACTACCTGCTACTCAAATAGTCAGAAATTGTTAAACCTCACGGAAGCAAGAAATTATTTGTTTCAACACACAATTATTCGTAAAATGTAGATATCGTAATTTATATGTAACGGGTCGTATGCAATTTGTAACGAAGTCTTTTTTATTGAAATGAATGAATATAATTCGCAAAATTTCCAGTGTCGCTTTACCAGCCTTTCTATCTTCTATCCATAGTTCAGCAAATCTCATAAGTAAAATTTTAAGGGCATCCCCTTCAAACTTTGAGATTGCTGGCTTGGAAGAAGCTAGAAACGCTTTCTTAATTGCATGCCCAGGTCAAAATTTTCCATTATCTCTAAATTCACAGAGGAGCTGGGACGACATAAACTGCAAATTGACTTTTGACGTTCTTTTGAGTTGTAGTACAGGTTCGGCGCGTGCTAGGCTTTTGGCCGTGGGTACGCATGAGGCCGGCTACTGGCTTCACGCTTACCCTTCGTCAAATACAGGAACTTTTCTTGAGCCTGACACGCTTGGAATCGCAACCTGTCTACGGCTTGGGGTTCCGGTCTCCGCTCCTCATATATGTCCCTGTGGCAGTGACGTTGACAAGTTAGGACATCCCGGCCTGTCATGCCAAAAAAGTGCAGGCCGCTTCTCGAGACATGCCGCATCCTAACATATGTACACAAAATGGTAACATAATGGAGATCGCCTGCTCAAAAGCCGTCTGAGATCATGGAAATAACGAAATTGTATTTAGTATTTACTATTATGTTTAATTCTTTTTCGACATTAACGTATAGTAGTGCAGGGATAGTGTATATTTTGAATATATATTAGTATGTATTTTGAATAAATAACATACAACTGGCTTCAACTTTTTTGGGAAATTTGTAGAAATCGCACTTAATAGGGTCTATAATTATTCATAGGATTATTTGGTTTAGTGTTTTGATATGGAACTAGGAACGCAAAAGTAATATTCTCTAGTTCTGCTTGGTTTTATTTCGAGATATCTTTATGGTCAGATTAAAGACAATTGCTGGCTTGACCCGACTTCACATAAAACTTATATAGCTTATTGCTGTGTAATACTTTGTTTGTAATAGCTTAGATCAACCTTATTTTTAATCTTCACTATAATTGTGTGGGATTTACAATATCTATGATAAAAAATCACTCACATTTTCAGCAACTCCTTAGAGAACTTTTGCCGAGTCGTTTTTTTTATTCCTACATAACTATGTATTTACAGTGTATATTCGCGGATGCTTGACGGACCCATACGACTTCTTCAATACAAAGAGTCCCCTCGTGAGTTGTGTTCTGCGATATTGCGGGCTATTCGAGTGTGAGTTGCATTAAGTTAGCGCTGCGCCTTAAGTTCACGAAAAAAAAACGTACCAATTCTTAAAAGGCCGGCAACGCACTCGCGAGCTCTCTGGCATTCAAAGTGTCCATGGGCGGCGGTATCACATAACATCAGGTTCAGTTCTAAAACATATTTTTATAAGTATCTGATTGTCCTCCTTGTAACACGTTTCAGAGCAATAAAAAATAAAATAAATCAATACTACGCCTTCTTGATACGGCTTCACAAAGTTTACCTTTTCTTCAAACCACTGAGCTTTGCTTTGACTTGAGATCCACGGTACATATAAAAAACAAATTAAATAAACAGGGTTAAAATAAATAAGTTTATTTTTATATATAGTTCGAGATATAATCGGTAACTATTGCTCATTAAATTAAATAAATTTTAACAAAACAAATGAGCGTATTTATTTGAAATACTGATTTACTTACTTATTAACAAGTACAGCTTGTATCAAATGCAAATGGAATGTAAACAAAAATTTAATTAGAACCCTAAAGCTGGTATAATAAAGCCTTATATTAAAAAAGTTTCCTTTTTACTCTCGACATTTTTTTATTCATTACAAAATATAACGACTCATTTTCTATATACGATGTTACCTTGAGGGATCACTGTGACGCCACTCACATAGTTATGTCATGTTGACAACTGACAAGGGTATTTTGTCAAGTGACCTTTATGCGTTACCACTAAAAAGGATCAAAGTAACTTCTGGTAAAAGTCTCAAAGGAAATTTACCGTTTTATTTTCTAACATTATTTATATGAGAAAAAAATAAGCGAAGTGCTGTTGTGTACTTCGTATGCTATATTCAAGGCTCTTAATTCCTAACGACAATTTTTAAATCGATTCAACCGCTCAGCACTAACTAAGCATTTGAACAACTTGGGATTGTTGTTACATCTCTCCAATTTAAAGGCTTGGCTTACCATGTCTTAATCGGCTGTTACATTATTGCAATTATAAATACCATCACTCACACAGTACACAATTATTATATAAATAAATTGTGTAGCGGATATAAGTTATTCAGTGTCCAACAGTGTCCTTGCTACGGCAGCATAATTTCTGTCCTTGTGACCCGAAGGTGATAACCCAATTTCGCCTTGGCCTTGAAATTTAAAAAAAATATCCATTCATAATAATAACATTTTAGTTATACAAAATAAATAATGTGCATATAATGTTTAAAACATTGAATTCTTATAAACCATTATGCAAAGCAATACTTTCTACAAAAACCTCTCTTAATAATCAAGAAAGATTTACTTTATTTCATGAATTGTCTTTAGACAATTTAGTCCAACGATGCATTATGAACAATAGAATTAAACTACCTGCTCTGTTCAGTGGTGATTCGATTTGCCAAATTAATATGTGTTTCTAAGTTATATGTATATATATATATATATATATATAGACACAGATATGAAATGAAATGAAATAGTTTATTCTTGCAAGTAGGACTATATAAATCACTTTTACAATGTCATCCTAGCTGATGAAGTCGACATTTCCTAACTGACTCCCTGAGAAGAAATGTCGAAACAAACTCGGGGTCTTAGTCTCTTTATAGTCCAGATAATACAATAATAAATTAATAAATTGGTGTAAACAAATGCAGAGTATTACTGGACTGGTCTTTGGAAGAAAGAACCAGATCGATCTGAGCAACCTGTGCCACAGACGGCAACATGCCCCGAATAGCTCATCCTCAACCATTTTGAGGGAGCTGCACCCGGTACACAATACCGCTAGTGGCACCAAATATGTGGGGCAACAACTCACTCGCCAGCCCAAAATAACTTACTAAAATGTATCAAATTATAAATCAAGCAAAAGAGTTTATGATTACCCGCATAATGTTTACACTTACAATGGATACAAAATGTATTTTTAAGGTGTACTTAAAGCAAGGAAAAAATAATGAAATTGAAATAATCGTAATAAAACAATTCACTTGGCATGTCAAAGTGTAAATTGTATGCAAAAGCACAAAACATGCAGTGAGAAAAAGAAAAATGAATATGCACTAACACAAAACATGTCAGTAATGTAGAAAAAAAAAAATTAAAAAAATGAATATGCACTAAGCACAAACATTCAATAGAATAAAATAAAATGCATATGCAAAACACAAACTGTCAGATTGTAAATATTACAACTGCAAAAAAAAAAAAAGTGAAAGACAGCTTAAAAAAACACAAGCGATAGCTGTATAAGCGAAGCAGCTCAATCCCAGGCGTTTCTATCATTTAAATAATCGGATATCCTGTAAATCCTTTAGTTAATAATTTTGATTTAATAAAAAAATTAAATTTCTTAAGGGGAAGTTTACGAATCCATAGGAAGTTTATTGTAAAAGCGTATACATTGACCCATGAACGAGTTGCTTATTCTATGAAGGCGAGTAGCATGAACTGTTAAATTATTTTTGTTCCTTTTTCGGGAGTGAAGATCAGACAATTTGACAAAATCAGGTTCGTTTTTGTGAACATAAAGTAAATTTTCAAAAATATATTGTGAAGTTACAGTCAGAATGTTTATCTCTTGAATTTCTCTCGGAGAGAAACTCTAGGACCCAGGTTATATATAGCGCGACGCTCTTTTTTAATAAGAAGATTGTATTAATATCCGCACAGTTTCCCCAAAGGAGAATGCCGTACGTCATCAACTATGAAAATAACTGAAATAAACAATTCTGGCTGTATCCACATCAGAATTTGTCTAATTTTCCTTACAGCATAAGCAGCTGAACTGAGCCTTCCAGACAATTTGTTAATGTGTGGGCCCCACTGTAGTTTGGCGTCAACAGTAATGCCAAGAAAAACAGTTGACTCAACAGGGTCCAACTCTACTCCATCAGTTGTACATTGGTGCTACTGCCTACTTAGGCGTAGAAAATTTTATTAATTTAGTTTTACTTAGTTCAAAAGCAATTATTAACATTAAACCAATGGACAACCTTAGATAGTGCCAAATTAACTTGGTCAAAATTTTCAAGTTGACGCTTACTTTAAAAACAAGTGAAGTGTCATCCGCAAATATAGGATTTTGTAATCATCCCTTACACAAAAAGGTAAATCATTGATATAGATAAGGAATAAGAAGGGACCTAGAATTGAACCCTGCGGAACACCCATAGTTACCACAGATCCTTGATTTTTTGCCATTAATATCTACACTTTGTATTCTATTGTCTAAATATGAACTGAGAAGTCTAAGAGCCTTATTTCTAATGCCATAGTGGTGTAGTTTCTTGATAAGTGTGTCATGGCAAACACAGTCAAAAGCTTTGGACAAGTCACAGATATGCCTAAAGCATCCTGTGAATTCCTCCCAAGCCTCGAATACATTTTTGAGTAGTTCCACACCTGCATCAGCAGTAGACCGACCCTTAGTAAATCCAAATTGTTTGGAATGAAAAAGATTCTGTCTGTTAAAATGCTTTAGCATTTGCTTTAAAATTATTTTCTCAAAAATTTTGCTCAGTGTAGGCAAAATTGAGATAGGGCGAAAATTCGTAGGATCGGTTGTACTACCAGATTTGAAGAGTGGAATCACCTTGCTTAACTTCATTAAGTCCGGAAACACACCAGATGCGACACAAGAATTGAACACAATTGCCAGAAATGGGGAAATACATTCAATTATTGAGGATATTATTTGAACTGACAACCCCCAAACATCGGTGGACTTTTTTACTTCTAAATCTTTAAATGCATCTAGAATGTCCTTAGCACTAACAACTGTAAATTCAAAACTTGTCCCACATTCTGCGACACAGTCTTTAAGTATGTTGTATGCGGAGCCGGAAGACGACAACAAAGTTTGAGTTGTTAGTACAGGAATATTAGTGAAAATTATATATCTGTGTCTATATATTTACGATTTCAACCTTAATGCATTGTCTGGGCGAGTTGGTCACGCGGTAACAGGGTGCCATGACAATTTCTGATATATTAACTACTGCTTTTAGATAGTGCAAATCCTTAGAAACAATTTGTAAATCAAAACAGCAATTTTTTATTTATTTACACTTTATTACCTTATACATATACAAAAAATATAAGCAATTAGAGTTGCGAAGAGTTTAGTGCCAGTTTTTCTCGCCCACCCTACGCCCTTGAATTGGCAGTAAAAATAAATTTAGAAGCATTTACTGATTTTGAAACATGGGACTTACACCAAGTTTAGACATTTATCTAAATTATTTCTCATGTAGGTGACATGTATGTTTTTAATGAAAATAAGCTTCTTTAAGCCTAAGTTTATTTAACCAAATAAGTTGCCTTCGCGGGTCACCCCAATGCGGTAAGTATTTCCTTATTCCATGCATAACAATACACACGCCTACTTAAGAAAACAACTACGTACGACATTTACGAGTAAAAGATAAAATATTATATTATTATATACATTATAGTATATATTATTATACATTATTATTGTACACATTACATTATTATTGTAAACATTAACATGTGCTTCGACACGAACGGTACCGACTTCTTCAAGTCATCATGATGGGCAAGGTCGAGGGGATAAGACGCGCTGGCAGAAGGAGGAAGTCGTGGCTCCACAATATCAGAGAATGGACGGGAGTGTCCAGCGTAGAACAGCTGATGCGCTAGGCGAAGAAGTATGACGAGCTGAACGCCAACCTCCAGTAGTGGAGAGGCACTACAAGAAGAAGACAAGGGACTGACATAAAGCAAGACTTTTTGAAGTTATACTTCTTTAGGCGCGTTATGAAAAATTTATGAGAGTGAAATTTTACGATGCGCGCGCACCTGTGACACAAAATTAGGAGTGTGATTATAGCGTGCGCGAGCGAGATAGGAATAAGACAATCTACAAGTAAAAAGAAATAGAATATGCGTGAAGTTCGTATGCCAAGAATTTTGAATGACCATAATGACATTTGTCATTTACCTTTTAAACAAATAAAGGAGTTTTAATTATTTTTTCAAAAAAATTTAGCAATGCTTTTTGAATTATATATAATCAGAAGTGATTTAAATTGAATATTTAAACCAATACTAATTAATATTTGTGAAAAAACTGTGCTCATCAACCTTCCTAAGTGCTTCATTACAATTGAGGTTAACTATCAGTTTGTATTATTATTATCGAGTAATGTTTTGATTAAAAAAATTACCACATTGTTTAATCAAAACATGTAATTTTTCTCTCGCAAATATAAGGACAAGAGACAAAAAACAATTGATGAATCAGTGTAAGTGCACTAAATTGAATACAAAAAAAGAGTTGTCATCTTATCGCTGTGAAACATCAAAAACTGGAGGTGGAACAAAGCCAAACTATTTTTAATAATGCCAAAGAAGTATAACTTCTTACGCGCGTACTTAAGTACACGCACCCTTTTTTTAGTAAGCTTTAATCTTACAAAAGATTAGTTTTAGATTAGGACACGAATAATAACGGCTGTCAATGACCCCTCCTAACGCAACCATCAGACAACTTGCCACCTTTATAAGAAACAGCTAGTGCAAATTTTCGGCGCCAACGTTGTTACCAATCTAAATTATGAATTCTATATGTAAATCTCAGGTGGTTGAAATCGCTTTTGTACTGCGTAGTACGTAACTGTGCATACAAATTACTGTTTAGAATTCTCACCTATATTTGTATGTGTTATCGTCTGCCAATTGCATATTGTCTCTTTAATATTGTCTCTGATTTACGTATAGACATTTGAAGCTTCCGTCAATGGCATGAAACGCAAATTTGTTATATTTTTGACGGAGTTTATTGCCAGTTCTTCTCTTCATTTCTACGCCCTTGATTTGAGAACTGGCACTAAATGTAAAGTTAGAAGCATTTCATATGCATTTCTTTTTTTGACGTTCATAAGTGTACATTGTGTTACCCATAGGATTAAATGATTTTTGACTGTTTTTGAGTTATCCAAATAATGTTTTATATTCCCATACATGTATTTAAAAATAGTACAATTTACAAGGACTCTTATCCCTGGGGTCTTAGCTTCGATCCCCGGTTGTGCACTTTCTGTCTATATGAGCTTTTAAAATTCCATCGAACGATGAAGGAAAACATCGTGAGGAAACCACTTTGCCTTAGACCTAAAAAGTAGACGGCGTGTGTGAAGCACTGTAGGCTTAATAGACAAATTCCATATTTATTACCAATTCATTCTCTATATAGGGTATGAAGACTTTCTTATACAATATATAACTATGTATTTCTTCCTCCCGAATCGAATCAAAATAATCCGGGAGTCCCCCAGTACTTAGATGGAACAATACTTTTTACAAAAAAGGCACTTCGTTAAAATAAAATTCACATATTCTAGGAACCGCAATACTATTAGTATTTTTTTATAATAAATATATTTTTTTTGTTACAGATTGACAAGATGACTCCAGACAACGCTTTGAACTCCCAAAGGTTTGCTTTGTCATTTTCTTAAACTTTATTTACTCACTAACTCCATTGCACATAATAATTAACATGGTGATAACGTAAAAAAAATATAATGCAACCGACGGCCTTATTGCTAAAAAGCAATCTGTTCCAGGCAAAAAAAAAGTATCAGACGATTTCTGCAGTCGAGTTTTCCAATAAATCATTTATTTGAAACGAATTATAGATTCTTTTATCATTTAATTTATTTTATTCTGAGGGGACTGCAGTCCTGGTCCCCTAAGTCCGTGTTCAATTATTATAATAAATATTGTCCCATTTATATATTTCAAGAATAAACTTGCTATTCAAAGATTTACAACAAAGATAACTCTTTCTGTGTTGTCCTAGTAGTAGTAGTCTTTAAATTGTCTTTGGTATTTTTAGTGATTTAATTAAAAATTTTGGTCCTAGCGATCACACTGTATGCCCAAAGTAAATGGCGTTAAACTATGAATGATGATAATAATATGACTGTTAAGTTTTTTTTTTAAGTCTTTATCTTGCAATCAGTCAGCTAGACTATGAGCAGATGTGGTGAGAGCTGTTAGGCGTTGAGAGCAAAATCTCCATCGAGACTGCTCCTCTCTTTCAACCGTGTCTATCAAGACTTACGATTTGTCGCCTTTTTAGCCTATTTATTAGGTCCGATATGGTTAGTTGCGTGGCAAGCTTATTAGGATGCATTTCTAGCCTTTTTCATACTTGTATTGTATTTCATACTCCAGGTCTTGAACTCCTCTTGACAGTCCTGATTTTGAGGTGCTCATAAATCTCCGATGTTTTTATAAACCATGGACAGTTGGATATTTGTTTCAAGATGTAATTTTGAACCCTCTGTATGAAACTTATGTTAGAGTCACACGCCAAACCCCATAGTTGAATCCCGTATGTCCAAATTGGTTTCAAGAGCATTTCGTAGGTGAGTAGCTTATTATCTACTGACAGTTTGGAATTTCTGCCAAGTAGCCAGTAGAGTCCTCTGTATTTCAGGTTGATTTCTCCTATCAAGGTGTATTCCCAAGTATTTTACACAGTTTTCTTGCGGAAGTTGTTTATTGCACAGAGTGGCGGACAGTCTCCTCTACGGAGAGTGAAGGTTACATGAACAGATTTTGTCACACTAGTTTTTATTCTCCACTTCGAAAGCCAGGTTTCAATTTCTTGCAATCCAATCTGTAGGAAGTCTGAAGCTTCGATTGGGCTATTACTACATGCCAGTACAGCAGTATCGTCTGCGAATGTTGCTAATGTGACGTGTTCGCTTTGTGGTAAATCACATGTGTAAATGGTATATAAGACTGGGCCCAGGACAGACCCCTACGGTACACCAGCTTTGATTGAGTGAAATGGCGATGTACAATCTTCTTCTCTTACTTAAAATATTCTTTCTGTTAGATAAGATTTTAAGATAGGGAAGAATGTCCAGGGTAAAAGAGTTTTTACTTTATACAAGAGACCTTTGTGCCATACTCTATCAAACGCTTGCTGCACGTCTAGGAAGACAGAGGAGCAGTACTCCTTTCTCTCTAGTGCCTTCCTTATTACAGAGCAGATTCTATGGACTTGTTCCACAGTGCCATGCTGCTGGCGAAAACCAAACTGGTGGTCCGGGATAATGGATCTTTGATGAATCTCCTCCAATAATCTGTGCTGTAGGACCGACTCAAAAAGTTTTGACGTTACGGTTAGCAGACTAATCGGCCTGTATGAGCTAAGTTCTTTCACTGGCTTCCCTACTTTAGGTATCATAATTACTTGTGAGACTCTCCACGGCGATGGAAAGTGTCCAGTTCTCATTACGCCATTAAATAAGATGGTTAGAAAAACGATGGCTTTTTTGGGAAGTTCCTTCAAAACTTTTTTGTCTATTAATCAAACCCGGGAGCCTTTTTGTCCTCCAATTTTGAGATTGTTGCCACGACTTCTTTCGGCGTTGTAGGTCTAATCGGCAAATCGAGCTGGAAGTCTTAACTTAGGACCGAATCTATCTATGTTAAGAGTCACAGAGTAAAAGTTTTCACATTGAAGGACATTTTAGAATTGGGAAAATCGTACAACGTACTCGGTCGTACGCCGCTGTACAATTATTTTTTAACGAAGAGAGCTTAATTATGGCATCGGTATAAATACTCGTATCAAAAATGATAGTCAAAATATTAGCTGCATTTTCACGACTTCATCCAGTTTTAATGCAAATTATTAACATCAATAGATTATTACTATTTTTATTTATTTATTAATAATACATATAATACATAATGCTATATCTACAGTATATGTTAGGGCTCATTTACACGAGCGGCACGCCGGCGGCAAAGCAACTGCACACGTCAATATGACAAAATCGAAGCTCTACGGCAGCCATCGTAGTCTCTCTTTGTACAGGAGCCAGTTGGCAAAATGAAGAAACACTATTATTGCTTTTACTCTGTCGACATCGACAAAAACAAAAAAAAAAAACACACAAACATTGTGGGTTCAACGCATTGTGGTTCATTGTTTTGTTACTGTACTCTTCTTTATAATTCAAAGTTTATAATTCCAAATACAAGCATTTTTCTTTACTGCCACAATAAGCATTTCAACATCAATACTGTCACTGAAGATCATTTTATAAAATCGAAACGCGCACTCCTAAACTATTTGCAGTCAACTGACAAAAGGACACGGCACGCTACGAACACAAACATAGGTCGACGACTACCGCCGATGCTTGGACGGCTGCCGCCGACAGGTGCCGGCTGTTGCCTTTGCCATTGACATCGTGCCGTTCGTGTAAATGAGCCCTAACAAGCTATCTTTTCTAAAATAGATACCATTTATGAAAAACAATTTTTTTTTGTATTTTAATAAATACGGTAAAAATTACTAGCATAACAGCGGATTATGTAATTAACAGATAATATAAGTAAGTATTCATTGGCGGTGGTATCACTTAACATCAGATGAGCCTTCTGCCCATTAGCCTCCTATTACATAATAAAACAAATATGTTAATATATGGATATGTAGTGTTTATTCTGTTATATACGCAAAGTCTTCCAATGAGAGGTGCCTGAACTCCTGTTTTAGTTTTTGCAGACGGAATTTGGAAAAATTCTGCTGATATTAAACCTGGGGAATGAATGTTAATGGCCTGTAAGAGGTTACTGTTCTGTATTTGACCATTTTACAATGACTAGATACTATATATGATATTACTAAGATATTGAAATATCTTATACTTAAATGTCACCATTTTAATGAAAATATTGCATTTGTTACAAAGCCATTTCCAAACAGGGAAATGAAGCGTCGTTGAAAGTTTTCTCCTTCCTTTCATAACTTGTGAAGGGACCAGTGGTAAACGTCAAAACTTGAGAATATTTTCTCTTATAAAGATGTATTATAATATAAGACATGGACATAACATTCACTACTAACAAAAACACACATACATAAACACACAAATTAAGATGAATCAAAGAAAAAAATAAAATAAAAAATATAATGAGAGATATAAAAATATTTTTTTTTCCCTTTTCCCATTCGGTTCGTTTCAAGTGTGTAATGCGTGTGTGCTGTGGTTGTAATTGGCCCTGGCTCAGCATTATGCTGATGAGCAGAATGTTCCACAGCGCTGGTCATTCTGCCAGAGACCACAGCAGCTAGTTTGCGCCTCAGTCGCAAAAAAGAAAGAAAAGGAATGTAATAATACTTAGTAGAAAAAAATATAGTAAAAGTTAGTAGTGTAAGTAATGAAGTCGTGTGTAAAGGTGTATAGAAAATAAAATAAAAAATATTCGTGTTTACGAGGTTTTTTTTACTACAGCGTTTATTTTTTGGGGATTACTGGTTCAAAAGTTCACTCACCAGTGTTCTCGTAAAACACCGAAATTACCTTAAACGACTTTTTTGTCTAATATAGCGTTTTTTTCCAAGATCTGAAGAGGAAAAATACACATCCAAATATTTACACATTAATGAAGATAATATTGTGACTACTTGTGTACTTCTGAATTCCATATCGGTCTTCTTTGCCTCATGTGGGTTTTTAGACCTGCCAGTTTCCTCGCGATGGTTCCTTCAGTGAACTCGTATTAGTAATTTACGTATAAGTAGAAAGATCATCACAACGATTGCCTACCTGTTGGTCTGACCAAATTAAGTCAACTATCTCTATCAGTGTCGAGATAGCTTATTAACGTATTGGTTAGGGTACTTCAACACACTAATGAAGACTGCAAGCATGAGAAGAAGAATTAGAAGCATAATCTATATATATAAAAATTAATCCCGTCACGCTTGAACGGCTGGACCGATATCGCTAATTTTTTTTTTGTGTGTGTTATTGATTTGAGAATACTTAACCACGATACAATTTAAACTTTTTTGATGTAACCTTATGGCGTTTGACATAACATTGACAGAATGCGAGCTGCAAATATCGTCAAAGAGGATGTAAGAAAAATGAATTTCGTTTAAAACAAATGCTTCGATCGGAGTTATTATTTTGATACATATAAAATAATTAATTTATGATTTCTAACAAAAAATGAATTTCTTAGTGCACATCACTGTTAGTTCAGAGCTATCACGCTATTAAAAGTTCGATTTGGATAGACTAACATAACACTTGGTATACTTGGTTATAAAGAAGAATACAATAGTTTTATTGAATTTACAGATGAATTTCCGTTTTAAAAAATGCCAGCAATTAGACGCACAAACAGTCGCAGAACTCGCAATGCTGCAAGTCAAACCGACGAGGAACGCGCAACGAGGAATGAAGTTGAACGGAATCGATGGAATCGAAATCAACAATATAATATATAAATGTTGCCTTATCGAGCTGCATAGATAATTATACCAATTCGAAATCAATATTCAAAGCTAAGGCAACGTCTGTCGGGTCCGCCAGTTTGAAATATTCTTAATTTAATGATATAAAAATATTAGTTTCTTAAACAAATAACAATCCGTTTAGCAATAGCTAGCAATGTTGGCATTATTTTATATCACCAATTATTAACTTACCGGCTCAGGAGTGCCATTTAAAGGATAAAAATTAAAATTCAAAGTAATAAATACAGGTTATTTCCTATTAAACTACTATATTTTTAATTAGGTCAATTTTACTGAGAAAAAGCTTTGGTGTAGATTGCTTTATTGGAAGTCCAAAAAGTGCGTTACCATGGACACGTTTCGTATTGCATTGTATGCACCCGTTTGGTTTTTGTTGTCTTATTTATGGAACACTCAAAGCCGTCTATTTATTTGTTCTAAACGTAGATTAATTTTAATAATTCAACTGTTTACAGGGTGTTCAAAAAGTCATCGCCCAACAACAAGCTGACAATGTACCTGGCGTCACGTGACTTGGTGGTGGAAAACGGGAGTATCGATAAAATACAGGGTGTTCTACACGTGGAGTCGGGCAATATGGAAAACAAGAAGCTATTTGGACAAGTGACGCTGACCTTTAGGTAATTTTCACCAAACATATATGTGCAATACTTTAACTACTTTAAACAATATAATTTAAAAGTTAACTTTTTTTTGATGTAATGTCAGCGTAAGAAACCTCTAAAATCAAAAGACGTTCAGCTTTTCATAACATCAGAAGGGCAACTACGACGATGGCGTAAGCACTTTGACGAAACCTTTCGTCCCGTAGTATTATTCACGTCTGGTGCCCCGCAAGACACATCCCCACCATTCAGGCCACTTGACATCGATATCGAACCACCTACACGTGATGAAGTAGCGAGAGAATTGTTTACTTTTTATATGTTCGGAAGTGTCATGTGAATATTTAAATGTATATCAACTATATCTAATGAGTGCCGTGTAGTACTTAAATGTATCTTTGTAATCATTCAATAGGTTTACGTTTGATAGGTACGTAGGGCAGGACAAGGGATAGAAATATATTTCCTTACTTTTCTATCACAAAACGGCAAACTCGCTTATAAAAATTATCAATGGGAACTAGCCATTGTATTTATACGTTTACAGATGTTTTTTGTTGAAAACAAAAAAAACATTATTGTGACCAAACGGCTTAATAGATTTAATTCAAATTTTGAAAATCGTTTAATATTGTTGAGCTCTTGTGCGTCATCATTTTAATGTGTACGCTATGAAACACCTTGTAAATGCTGCTATAAAATGAAGATTCATAATCGGCTACCTCAATTTAATACAACAGATAAGTATAATTTTGTTCCCTTGTGTATTGAACAGATACGGTCGCGAAGACGAAGAAGTAATGGGGCTTAAGTTCTGTAATGAAGCAATAATGAGTCTCACTCAGATCTGGCCTGTGCATTGCAATCACGACAAGCAACCGAATTCAGCACTTCAGGTAATGCCTGTCCTTTTTAGTAGTAGTCGCCCTAAATTGTGGCCTATTGGTAGTCCAGTCAAATAACAATTACAATTATCTACGGCACACTACTTTGCATTTTTGATGTAGTTTTAATGACACAAAAACAATGTAAAACATCCTATTAAAATTGTACATAATGATTAACCCAGGGAAGTTTTAAGTGTCCCCGATTAACGTGAATAAAAAAATCGTAGGTAGTATAAAAATAAGCATCTTTTTATTGCTTCTCAAATTTTTTTTTAAATATAGTTAAAACTCTGCTGGGTCATATTAATGTTTAATTTAAACACCCAAACTAACTCCAAAAATCTGTATTGAAGATTAAAAAATGAGGTTGTCAATTATTTATTAATGTAATATAGAGGCTACGATGAATTAATTTAAACGGAGCCCGAAACATTTTCTTCTTGTCTTTTAATCTCTACGTATCAAAGGATATCGTGGCGTATTTCGAAGTAATTAATACAGGAGCGAAATCTTTTATCCATTGAGATTATCGGTTGATAAATCAAAGTATCGAAAAGCGACGGCGGTAAAGGCGGCTCGATTTTCCAAAATGCTTTAAATTATAGGCTCCGAAAAGTATTTAAAAAGCCAAGTATTTTAGCAGGGGAACAAAAGTTTGTTTTAATCTTTATCTTAACCATTGGTCCCTGCCCCAATTAAAGATTGAATCTCTAAGTTGGTGTGAAAAATTAATTGGTTACACTGGTAGAATTTACAAATTTTCAAGAAACTAGTTTATTAATTTATTTTAAACGAATGTTGCACTTTGGTGCGAGTTTTAAATGAAGTTTACTGTGTATGGAAACTCGTGTAGGATAGTTTATTTCATCTTTGGATCTTAATTATGTTTATGGAATGGCATACGAGAAACTTCGTTTGATATTGTCACGCGGGAATGCGATCTGATGGAATTTTTCAAGCAACACCTCAATTTCTTCATTAGATATTGGAAAATATATAAACCCTGTAACGGTGAACGCGTTACTCATCCTGATTTGTTTCCTATATCTTTAATATAGAATTTTAATAATTCTATGTTAATTCATTTCAATAATTAATGAAAATGGCCAAAAATAATACAGAATTTTTTTCTTTCATGCGCTGTAAATGTTTTCAAAATCGGTAGTTAAATTAGAATTTAAAACGGTTAAGGTAATTTTTAATTAAATGTTTCCAATTAAAAACGGGATGCAAAGCGATGCTTTAACTCAGAAGATTGATATTTCTTTCCTTTTGAAACGTTAACTATCAATTTACATAATTGACTACTAAGTTGATAATTTATGTATGTAATTATCATTTATTCACGATCGATTATAATATTGAAGTGACATTTCTCAGGAGGCACTTATAAAGCGTTTAGGAGACTATGCGTTTCCATTCCACTTGGAATTAACCCACCTAGCGCCACCTAGCGTCCAATTAGTGCCAGCTAAACAATACAATGGTGCACCTATTGGGACTTCTTATGATGTTCGGGCTTATATAGGTAAGATTATTAATACTTTGTTTTTTTTTCTTTTAACTGTTTATGATGTTCACGTTCATGAGGTATGAGGTATGAGGTAACGACACTTATGAATGTCTATAAAATAAATTATGCTAAATTTCGATTAACTATCTAATCTCAAATCAAAGGCCATTCTAGAATATTCTTTTTATTCGACAACGAAACACACGCCGGCTCGTAAGACATACTTAGATAAACAAAAATCTTTGATGTATTTGACTTTTCCATTTAAATAAACTTTCTTAATATTATTGCTTGCCAATGGAGACTATAAGCGTCTTAAATATTAATGAACAAAAGCCTTAAATTCTAAAATTCAAAATCTAGGTAACATAAAACGAATATTATGAACTGTTTACAAAATTCAGTTGATAAAGAATATTAATGGATAATTTCATTAAGTTAAGTTAATTCTTTAAAAAATTATTTTCCGTTCTACTCCCATCTATATATAATTTATGTCCAAATCACTAATATACAATTTAACTACATATTAATTCTAATTAAGAGCTATAAAAATGTAAACGACTAGGTAGGTTTTAATAAATGCTGTGTCATCACAAAAAATATTTCGAATTAGAAAAGATGGTTAATGTTGAAATATAGAAAAATTAGTTTTTTTAATGGGTAGGATATATAATTTTGTCAGAACAAACAAAATATTGTTTAATTATATACATCATTATTTCCAGGGTTAAATTTTTTTACAGTAAATTCCATTCCAGGCACTTTAATACAATTTTATTTTCAGCGGATCAAATCGATGAGAAAATTTCACGTCGCAACACAGTCCGTATGGGAATACGAGTGCTTCAAGGTCCAGGTCGACACCAGCCACCTGTTTTGCCTCCCCACACCACACACCACGCCCTGAGCGCGCTGGCACATCACAACGTACTCAGGTAACTATATTGTCTAAAACCACATTTAAAATATTATTTTATTACGCAAGGCAACGTAACAGACACCAAACACACAGATATAGATCAGATGCTAAAATTATCGGTGTATCTTAAAGCCTGTATCCCAGGGAACAAAAATAATATAACCAAAAGAAAATTAATATAAAAACAAAATAAAAACGGATTAGAGTCTCAGATTCGATCGAATACGAATTTTGATTTATATTATATTATATCTTTAAGTATCAGCAGAGAAATGCATGAAAACGAAATATTTCCGAAAATTGGGATATATTTTATATTTTGTAAAAATAATTAAACATCGAGTATGCACAATTTCCATTATACGATTTAATAACTATAGTTTAATCAAAACAATATTTCAATTAACATTGATATTGCTATTGACAAGCCAAGGTTAATGTTACAGTTATATTATAACCATTTACATAAATCTAATTGACATTTTCCTTATAAAGACGAAAATATTACTGAAACTTCTAAAGCTCACGGCAACAGGCTCGTTGTATAAATCATATTTGGGTGTTCGAATTGCGGGAAAATTATAAAAGTTTGGAAGAAAATGGAAAAATTTATTTAATTTTCTGATATTCAGTAATGTTCGATATCTCTTCTTTCACTCACGTTGTAATATATTATAAGTGTATACCGTTTCGAAACTTTTGCTGTATATTTTTTGTAGTTTATCATACCATAACAAGAAATGGACACAAAATAAAGGTTCGTTCTGTCGAGGATCAAACGTCAGTAAATACAATAAACAGCTTGGGAAATTATTAATAAGTTCATTAGTTTTATATATTACCAAGAGTAGATATTATGTTTACACTCACGTATACATGTAACAAATGACGAATGACGTATCGGGAACTTTGTTCAAATATCATCAATCAAAAGAGTGTATTTACCTTTTTCCTTCGAGTAATTTATAATGACACAGAAAAAAATACTTTATCAATATTTATAATAAAGTAACTGACGGGTTTTTCTAAAATAATGTAATTTTTTTAAATCTGACTCCAAGAGCACTAAAAAGAATTGAATGACAAAAGTTCTTATTTCTTTTAATTTTTATATTGCCAAGAGAATTTCATTGCAGTACATCTCTTGAACTATAAAAAATAGAGGAAATATTTGTATTTTTGTTACGAAGAAAACAACTACATTACAAATTATTTTACCATAACATTAACCCTGTTGCATGCACTATATATTTCCATTTTATTGTGTTGTAGAGGGCGCGAGTTTTAATATAACGAAACATATATGAGCCCTATCTACTGTCTACCCTATTATCAATACAACAAGAACGACGCCTTTGTTTCTTTTCAACACAGCGTGAACACAATTTAATAGAAAGAGATGAAGCAATACTTGAGTTAAAAGCAATTAGACTGATTTAGGTTTAAAAAAAGGGGGTAAATCTGTATAGCCGCATCCACACCGGACGATCCATCGCGCTCGGATCGCGCGCGGCTTGAGCGCGATCCAAATGTACAGGCGGAGTGGACGTGTCGCGCGCGCTCCACACCGCGTGCGATCCATTTGTTGTCGGTGTTTTTGTTCACGCTCAAAGGGAACTCTTGGCACACGCGGTGTGGACGGTTGTGATTTTGAATCGCGTGATTCGCCGTTATGGATAATTCGCAATGTATTCGTTTATTATACCTTTATAGGGAGAATAAACGTTTATGGGATCCTAATGATATTACACAAATAAAAGTGTAAGAGTAGATGCTTGTCGGCAAATTAGTAGGGAAAAGAACAATAAGTCAAAATGATCTGCAGTAATTCGTGAAAAATTAGCTTCAACTTCATGAACAATTAACTCTTTGTAAAGCCATATTCCAACCGGTTTTTAAGCATTGTTTTAACCCAATACTGTCTTATTCGTTTTCGTAATTTTTGTCGTAAATATACAAGTAAAATTTAGCTTGTTGCTGCTACGGCTATTTGTCGCCGTCGTTGCACATGTGACTCCATAGCCAGACAAAGTTCATCTGATTCAGTATGGATCGGCAGGAGCGTGATGGAGCAGCCAATCAGGATCGCAAACGATTGCTGTTGGATCGGCCTAGTACGATCATCGCTCCACGCAGCACGCTGGCCTAGAGGCTTCAGCGTGCGAATCTCATCCCTGAGGACGTAGGTTCGATACCCGGCTGTTCACCAATGGATTCTTTCTATGTACGCATTTAACATTCGCTCGAACGGTGAAGGAGACCCAAAAAGTCGACGGCGTGCGTCAGGCACAGGCTGATCACCTGCTTGCCTATTAAATGTAAAATTAGAAGCATGAATTTTTTTATTGACGTTCATAAGTGTACATTTTGTTACCTAAATGAATAAATTATTTTGACTTTGACTTGTTTATTTTTTTTATATAGTACAATATTTGATTATAAATCAATTTCTTTAGCAAATATAAGTCTACAATAATTACTTAAAAATGTGTCTATAAAACAAATTCATAGGTCGTTAAATGCTAATACTTCTGTTAAACTAAAAACAACCTTGAAGCGTAAATGTACGCATCATTGGAAATTTTACACAGGAATGATCACATGAATTTGTAAAATATCGATACTTTGTTACGGCTGACGGAAGTTTGTAAGTAATGTTTTGATAGATAGAAAAGGATAAAATTTCAAAATGTTACAATAATTAACAGTACGTAAAATTGAATGTTTTTTTTGTAAATTAATAGAATCTCGTCAACATCCATCGAAAACATCTTTCATATACATTCATAAGGAAGATTTTCCTCTGCCAGAGAAAGACCACTGATTTGATAGGAAGACGTTATCAAAATAATAGCTGGCCCAAACAGAAACCTGACACGACCGAAACAAATAGCCAATAAGGGATTCCAACAAGAGCTAGATTACTATGGAAATGCATTTTAAAGTAACATTAGTTGTGATAGGATAATATTATATTATAATCAGAATAAGATTAATATTACGTTACGTTACTTACGTTGAGTAAGAAAACAGTGTAAAAGTCAAGGAATCAAAAGCTTTTTTATTTTATTTATACACTCATAGCACAGCTGAGTAGTGAACTGTTAATAATTATTAATATTGTAATGATATTTGTCAAAAACTTATTTAATTGTATTGAAATACGATTTTCCATACACATACACAATATACATTACACTACATTTCCATCGTTTTTTTATTTACTACACGTTCGTGGCAAAATCGCTGTTCTTCTATAATCTGAGTTTACAAGAGTTTTCCTTAACGTTTCTTGTGTGTTGTTGTGTGGAGAATATTACGTCCCCTGATGCCTCGTCAGAGCCAAATCAAGAATAAGAATATTGCTTACTAATCCATCTCCGAAAATATAACTATACATTGCAAGTATAAAGTCACCCGATAGCATTGGCTTTTAAACGATGTATGAATGGCTCTTTCTATTTAGTATTTAGTTAGTAAAAGCAGCAATTTACCTACTGTGGTTGCTTCTCCTGGTGTCTCTCCCGTCACTTATAAACCAGACCGTGTATTTTTTATTATTATCTAGTGCAAGATGAAAGAATCGTATTGCCGTAAAATTACGCACCCTTTCTTAGCATCCCATGATAATAAAAAAGTCAAAAGTCAAAATCATTTATTCATATAGGTACACTTATGAACGTCAAACAAGAAATATAAATTAAATGCCTCTAATTTTACATTTACTGCCAGTTCTCAAATCAAGGGCGTAGAACGGAAGAGAAGAACTGGCAATAAACTCTCCGCCACTCTTTTAAATCGCCAAAGCCTAGTAGCCTGTAATAGACAGAATAAGACAATAGACAATATTCAGTTGGTCTAGATACGATAAGTTATAGTACCAACATTGTAGAAAAACTGCAGGGTCATGTTTTTTAAGGTGCAAAAACCATCATAGGAGTTCAGGCACCTCTCGAATTCGCGATTATAACGGATTAAACAGTAGGTACTTATCCGGAGCTTGATATATTCGGCTGATCAGTTTTAAAGAAGGCGTTTTTAAGTGCCTATCTCGAACGTAATCCGCTGTGTTGCTGGTATTTTTTTTCTGCTTAACATAAAATTAATGGTATTTTTATTTTATCTTGAACATATTTTAATTGAATTTTTTTTGTAACATTACTGTTTACCTAAATTGTCATACATATAAGATAAAAGAGTTTGTATGTAACATATACCTTAGATATAATATTATGTTTGTTGTGGTAAAATTCAATTGATAAATATACGAAGGAGTCATTTTAATACTTTGATATTCGGAATTCGGGTCTACTTTTCATGTTACCGTGTACATAATATATAGCTCAACTTGGTAGCACAAAGTTTTAAAATGTACGGAAAGTAGGTAATATTTAAAACAAAAGTTTTTGTCACCAAACTTTTTATCTACGCGTTTAATTATAAGTTGTAAATTATTGAATTATATTTAAATACAAGTGTTAAATTGTGTAGTTATTAGAGATAAAGATCAAATAATAAAAACTCGTAGCAATTAATGCATAAAGTGAAAGTGTCCGTGAGTAAAGCTGAAAAGATGGAAATATGATATGGCTTTGCTGACAAAAAAAACGGAAAGATTCTGTCATACATAATGTTTGCGTAACTTAAATCAGGAATAAAGGATTTCAACACGAATATCTCGATAAGGTGATTTTTGCAATATTTCTCCAATCCATTTCCTATCCATTCTTAAATCTCTAACCTATATAAAAACTCTCGTTCCGCTTAAATATCTAAATAAATCATAAAACAAAACACTTTATACTGATTTATTAGTTTAACTTTAAACTTTACTATGAATATAGAGTATACGGCCATCACCTTTAGAAAGTTGGCGATCATCATATATTAATTTTGGATGCCGCGCTTCTGAACAATGACTTGGTGCTTTGACCAAGACGTGCGTCTGCGACCAGGTCCTTCTGGATGCACTTTGCCTTGCATAATTATGAAGGAGCTCCTATTTTAATAACTTCAACTTATTAATAATTATTATGTAATGGTGTCGATTATGATATGCTGTAAGCTGACCTAATTTTAGTTTAGAGATTTGTTTAAAGGAATCAACATGACTTAAACATAAATATTAATTCAAGTTTAACGTATTACGAATGAAAGTTTTAATGCGTAGTTAGTTCAAACTACCTAGCTTAGGTGGCAAAACTTTTGAAATATAAACAAATTCACCAACAGAAATTCAATCCTTTTCACATTGACTCCTGGCATTCTAGAACAGATTTAAGAAACATTCTGCCGCGCACCAGCTGTCAGTAAAGATTTTGTCCGAACCAATGCAAACAAGAGCACATTACCACAAAAAACATACAAATATTTATTATTAAAAATAGTTTTCGATTACACAATACGGCTTAGGAATTTTTCAAGACAAGAGCGTACCATTCTAACCGTAATTACCTAATCCCGAATGTGGGTACTATTATAAATAAAAAAAAAAAAAAAATATTTAAGGAACATAAGATTTACATGTATCAGTTTTTGATTTATTCCACGTCATTAAATTTGAATTTGTAGGCATCCCTACTCATCGGCAAAGAAGATAGAGGGTGTAGGCCGAAGAGGAAAAGCCTTCCCGTAGGTAAAAATTTTTAAAATATGCTAAATCGTCAAACAACACTTATTTTAATAAACACAATATCACAAATTAATTAGAAGTCTACTTCAAACCTTTGTGTTTTTTGGGGGTTTTTTTGTTTTTTTTTCCTTTTTTTTTTTTTTTTTTTTGGGTTTTTTTTTTTTTTTTAGCCTGTTTAGCACTAGTCCCAGGCCCTTTTATCAACTAGATAATCGTTGACTTTATAGTAAGCCTTTTTTTTACACAGCTTTTGTTTAATACATTTCTTAAATTTATTGAAAGGCATTAAGAGATAAAAGAGCATTGCATCATGTCAGGTTCAAATTCTTATTAAAGAATATGCGATTCGCTATTCTTTTCTTTTCCTTTTTTTATTCCTTTTCAAAAAATTTTAAGGAACATAAGAACATTCACTATTCCACTTCTTAGATTAGTCCTAGTACGGGGAAGATAACTGTCAGCCTAGCCCAGCCTTTTTTTTCCAGCTTTTGTTTAATACATTTCTTAAATTTATTGAAAGGCAGAGATAAAAGAGCCTCTGGGATTTTATTAAAGAAGAGTATTCCTTTTCCCAAAAAAGAATTACTAACTTTAGATAGTCTAGTACGGGGAAATTGCAGCCTGCGTTTGTTCCGTGTATTAACATTGTGCGTATGTTCTATTCTAGTAAACTTATCACTATTTTTGTATACATACATAATTAATAAAATAAAATATTACCCGAAGCTATTTTAAACACATTGCAGATATTGGTGCAACCAAAAGACTACGTATTACTTCGTATGTGTTAGAAATGTTTGCGTCTGTTCGGCATATCTGTAATCCTCTAAATTTATAACTCTTTAATATTTGATTAATAGTTATGAACGTTGTTCCAGTACGTAATAAATGATTATACGTGAAAATTATACAACTTTCATTATATATTAACGAGTTGTAATATCACACAAATTTAACTTTAATATTAAACAATATATGTACGCCAGTTGCCCTTCTTTTAATTTAATTATGTCAATTGTATTCTCTTTATTAAATAATTATAAAATATAGAGTATTATATTTATATATATTTTTTAATTAATAAATATGTCTTGAATCAAATTAAATCTGTTTTCATTTAACTGACATTTTTTTGTATGCTCTCTAAGAGTATCTTATTTGAACAAATAAAGATTTAAAACATAATTAAAATGTTCTGCACATTTTCAGACTTAAAGCAAAAACAAAATTGCAACCGGACCAAAGCAGTCGACAGAAAGAGGAAATTGGTAAGTTGTGGTTCAACTCTGAAAACCACATCAAATGGATTTCACAAGCTTTTGTAGTTAGTGAAGTGAAGCGTGGCATATACACGAAACGTAGAATAAATTATAGTTTTCCTGTCCCACAGGACTCGCTGAAAAACTATTCACTCAAAAAAACCACCACAATTTAATAATTTTATATTTATTAGTTTTTAAATTAGTGTATATTTTTATAAGTGCAAAGTGAGCCTGAGACAGTCACCAAGTGAAACTTTGAACTGTAGCCATTAGGTGGGATACTCACACATGTGTTAACGGTGGCTTTAGATTTATCATAATTAATTTAACGAGTTCTATACCATCAAAGAGTGAAGGAAGCAAAGAAAACTTAAAATCTTCTCATTCTAAAATATATCCTTTTTAGGTGTAATAAATACAAATGCATGATTCATTAGGTAATACAAAAAATAATAAATTCATCAAAGAAGGTCATAACGAATTCTCCAGAGAATTATTTCAAAGTGTTTTCAGAGAACGTGGAGCCAGCGCCACCTCGCGTCGCAGTCGAAAAGCCTTTTCTACTTTCTGACGGCAGGTGAATATTAATACGTTATTATCCTAAGTAAATTTGGAAAACATCTAAATCAATCTAATATTTAGATCTTCAAATTCAAAATTTTAGTGTTTATTTTGTTTAGCGTGGAAAGTGAAGATACTTATGAAATTATTATATAGGATCAACATCGCTTGTCATTTAAAATCTTATTCTTATAAAAAGTACATCATATTACATTCGACACGACGATTCCTGGGTCAACGGGATGCTTCAAATAATAGAGGATATTATTTTTACTCACTCATATACTACAAAATAATAAATTATCTAATATATAAAATTCTCGTGTCACGGTTTTCGTTGCCATACTCCTCCGAAACGGCTTGACCGATTCTCATGAAATTTTGTGTGCTTATTGTGTATGTCTGAGAATCGGACAACATCTATTTTTCATCCCCCTAAATGTTAAGGGTAGTCCACCCCTAAATTATTTGTTTAAATTTTTAGATAAATTACTTATTTTTTATTTTTTTATGATACAGCATAAAAAAATACATACAACCCTTAACTTTCACCCCTCTACGATCAACCCCTATTTTTTATTATAAATGATATACATGACAAAATGACGTTTGCCGGATCAGCTAGTAAATGCTATAAATTTAAGTGCTGTGGATTTAGAAACACATGTTAAAGAAAATCAAACAACAAAAAGCAATGATACAAACAATTCTTTCTTAGTTCTTACTTTCTATATAACATTTTACTTATGATTCCCGGATAGTTCAGCTCTCTATATTGGGTGTACCGAAATAAGTGTTTTTTACATTTAGTACAGGAAATTATTATTGTCATAAAAATTATATTTTTAAATCTTTAACTAATTAATATGAGTGATTATCTCCTTTCAACGAAGCCTTTAAAATTTCATTGAAGCGCGTCTGCGTAGCTGAACCGGAAATAGAAAATAAAACTTGTTAACGTTATGTCGTAAATCTAAATTTAAACACTATAAAAATATTAGTTGTGTTGTCTAAATACAGAAGTTCAGAAATGAACACAGATATTATAGCACTTTGGTTTCGTTAATTCGTCATGAATATTTTAATTTTAATAAATGATTGTGTTATTTTTTTAAAAACGGTTAAATGATTTTTGTGCGCTAGTCGCCACAGATAATATCTTAAGCCTTCTCTACTAAGCTCCCATTCTAATCCGCTATTATTTAGTCCTGGAAAACTGTAGCCTAGGCTCTGAGTATGTATACATACATTCGTATCATATCATTATTTAAGTTATGTACAGTATGGATAACTTAGATAAGCATTGCTGTTATGAATTTCAGTACATATAAATTTATTGGACCATGACAAAACGTACCCGAGCGGTAAGGAAAGTTCGGCTCTGTATACGAGATCAAACAACATTTACGGTGAGAGAACGCCGAGGTATTTGCTACCGCGGCTAATAGATGGACTAACGTTAGCAACATAATAAGTAAATTAAACAAACTACTTGTCACGTTCCTAAACAAGACTGTTATGGTTACATTTATACAAACCACAGCGGTTTTCCAACATATTATTTACAATATTTTATCTGTAAGATACTCATAAATTTTTATCCTTATTAGATTGAAGTTAACGTACAGAAATAAATTCTTGCGCCTGTTTCTTGTTCGGTTAATTCCAATTTAAATTGGTACGGTTTGTTTAGCTTCGTTTCGGTTGTTTTAGTAAACAACACGACGTAATCCAATTTGCGGGAAAGTTACTTGCTGTTAGGACTTGTAAGATTTATACAAAACGCTTTAACGCTACAATATTATTTGGGATAGATTTGATTGAGTCTTTGAGATGCCCAGTCATTACGTACAGAAAGATAGGTAATGAAGAATCTTACAAAAAAAAAATTTTTTTTATATACATAATTTCATTGTCTTGTACTAAAATAAACCCTTACTTTTCTAAATGCACCTTAAATTAAATAAAGGAACTCTATTTATGACACATATGAGACCTTGCGAGTAACGCTACCTGCATATTATCCAACATTATCACTAGTTCGTTTAAAATTTGTAACATCATATTATTAGCAAGTTCTCTTTGATCTATCTACGATAGAGTATTTTAACATGCGAATCAGAAAATCGATTCTATACAGACGGATAATTAACGTTTCCAAGGCTAATTGCCAGCCAACGCAGCCAGTCACGAGTAGCTTGCATATTATAGGTACTTATTATTTTTTATTGTAACCATCGTTTTTCTTTATTCACAAATAAAGTTCATCAGGCTCTTTTCTCCACAGCGTACAAATTCAAGAGTAGATAGACGATAGAGTAGGTGTTAGAGTCCAAGAAAAGAACGTACTAATACTTAAAAGGCCGGCTACACACTTGCGAGCCCGCTTGTATTCAGAGTGTCCATGGGCGGTGGTATCAATTAACATCGGGTGACACTCTTGCCCGTTTAAATTTGTAAAAAGGCGAAAGTATTTTATTCTTCATTTCTTTCTTCTAGACCTTTCCTTTGAGTGCTATACAGAGGGGTTACATTATCTCTCCATAAGTTATTCAGTCCTAATCTGTGGTCTTTGAAAATCTTATGTTATCTACATGCTGTATACATATAAAAAAGAATCCCTATTTCCCTTGGTCACGGCATTACGCTTGAACCGCTGGACCGATTTCGCTAACTCCTTTTTTGTTGTGTTTGTTATTGTCAGGACAAAGTTCTTTTGAAAGAAAAAATTTAGAAAATTGCGCGGAAAATTAGAAAATTTGAGAATACTTAACCACTATACAATTCAAACTTTTTTGATGTAACTTTATGGCGTTTGACATAACATTAACAGAATGCGTGCTGCAAATATCATCAAAGAAATTTAACCAATTTAAAATCCATATTCAAAGCTAAGACAGATCAACGTCTGTAGGGTCCGCTAGTTACTCGTATAATATAAAAGGTGAAACAGCTTTAGCTCCTATCGAGTATCTTGTAAAAAAAATGAAAAACAATGGGGGACAAACAATTCATAGTTCTTCTTGTCGATGCTCTTGATTTGGAGGCTAGCAGTTAATGTTTTTTAAAATCATTTACGTTCTGTATAAAGAATTTATGTTTTCAATCAAAACTTTAATACCATCCGTATCACCTTGACGTCCGTACCACAACTGAGCGTTTCTTAAGGCAGCCGCGCAGCACCACTATGTGGTACCAGCTGCCCACTGAAGTATTTCCAAACAAATTCGACTTAGGGTCCTTGAAGAAAAGAGCGTAGCAATTCTTAATAGGCCGGCAACGCACTTGCGAGCCTTCGCGCAATGTGAATGTACATGGGCGGCGCGGCGGTATCACGTAACATCCCTACAACAGGCCTCCTGCCCGTTTGCCCCCTGTTCTATAAAAAAAAAAGTAGGACATCGGAAAACAACAAAAACTATGTATAAATTTTACACAAATTTCAACGCAAATTAAGCTACGAGTATTTGGGTTTGAAACCACAAATCAATGCTTTGTTATTAAAACCTGACTTTCAGCAATTATTCTATTTTGATCTGTCGTCCTGATTCGGCATTATTAGCCTCTTCAATTTTTATGAATAAGATCACTTTATCCGTTAGCTGGAAAAGACAAAAATAAAAAAAGCAAATTTTTTATTAAAACTGTACAATTTTACTCAATGTTACTGGCACCAAACAAGTCAACTCAATAATTTTGAATCTCATAAATCAGCAAGAGAATGATTTGAAGAAGACTTCAAATGCAAACTCTTATTTTCCCAGATATTAGATCCAGCATGGTAAAATTTCAATGTCAAATAATAATATTTTAATCGAATTATTTAATAGTATGTAAGATTGACGACGAAAAATCATAAAAGCTTCGACAAAATATATTTTAATAGAAAGTTCAATAAAAAAGTAGTTGGTATAGATTACTGTGTATATTTTTGTCTTTCTGAATCTATTTCTTGGCCATTTTTTATTTTCCTATTAACAAGTAAGTGATCTTCTTCACTCGTCAACAAGGCATGCTTGCTTCTTCACGTTCTCCTTCCCCGTACGTGCGAGTGTTGAATTTCGCAAATAGAAAGTGAAATCCATTGGGGACGCTAGTTGATTTCTAAGCGACATTATTTTGTGTTTGGTAAATAATTCACGAAGAAACGCCTGGAACTAATAGAACAATATTTAAATGATTCCAGGGTGGAACTGGAAGCCTGGCTCGACAAAGCGACATATTTCCACGGCGAATCAATCAATGTCAGCGTACTCATCACAAACCACTCGTCAAAAACTATTCGACGGATAAAGGTTAATTACAAATTTATAAATTAACGCTGCTTCTCTATTTTATTAATAAAATTAGATAAGGACGACAAATAATAAAATAGGGTAGAAGAATGTGGAGGAGGCGTTCTCCCGGACAGAGACCGCAACTTAGAGTAATAATTTTTTTTTATGTAATGTATCTACATCTTATTGACATAATAAGATGTAGATACCGGCTTATTATTATTGCTATTTTAAAACGATGAGGCTCTGAGATGCGGTCTCTGTCCGGGAGGCTTTCTCCATATTATCTACACTATTTTGTTATTTGTTGACTAAAGCTAAAATTATCAGTATGGTTAAGAAAAACACAACTTGATTAATGATCTTCCTTTTTAACAAGAACATTACTTTTAATGAACATTGTGCGTTGCAAACTGAAATTATTGTTCAACGTAACCCCGCTTTCAACGTATTGATTAGCTAAAACGAGCTAGGCCACTGAGTCGCGAAGCCGGTATGCACTTCATAAAGAGAGTTTCATTTGCAAGAGATGGTTCTGATATACGAAGCTTTTTACTTTACAAAACAAAATGATTAAACTGTTTAATTAATAATGAGATGTGTTGTCTTTTATTGACATAACTTTTACACATTTAAAGGAAACAATTTTTTACCGGATTGAAGTTATGTATTATTATAAAGTTACAATTATTTTACATAGTATTAAAATATAATAATAATAATATTATATTTTAATACTATAAAATAACTTAGTATATACGTAATATAACTTAATAAAATAATTGTAAATT
Source organism: Pieris macdunnoughi (assembly GCA_905332375.1). Lineage (NCBI taxonomy): Eukaryota > Metazoa > Arthropoda > Insecta > Lepidoptera > Pieridae > Pieris > Pieris macdunnoughi. Next base: position 529,465 of record CAJOBZ010000012.1, read on the forward strand.
TATAATAACACATAACTTCAATCCGGTAAAAAATTGTTTCCTATTAATGAGTTGATTTATTATTATTATTATTATATAAAGCTTTATTAATCTATACAACAATTGGTTAGTTTACATTCCTTAATATTAGTATTAGTTAAGTTAGTATGAGTTTGAAACTAAATTTAAGTTAGATTTATTTTTAATTTTATAGTGGTCTAGTTGTTGGATGGCCCCTTTTAGGGTAAAAGCCTCCTCCATATTTTTCCATTTCTCTTTGTCTTGAGCGACATTCATCCAGTTATCCCCCGCTATTCTATAATGTCATGAGTTGATTTAACCTAGTTTATTAAGTTAAATAATAATTAAAACATTAACTCATCGTTGGTACATATATCGTAAACGTCACTTAAAAATAGTCCGATTACCTCAAGTTGTATTTACGCTAAAATAGACATAATTTCAACAAAACATTCATCAAAACGTTAAATATTAAGATTTTGTTAAAAACAAAATAAATTCATGACCAAAATGGGATTGGCTGGAGTGATATTACCCTCATAATCCTCGAAACCCCATGACAATAATGTAATTTCTAGGTATTATAATAATACCTAACCTGTCATGGTGTATGGAAAAATCAATCAATTAAATACGTACACGTCTACGTTTATTCCAACAATCTATCATTGAATAATATGCATATTTTGGCCCCTATAAGGCCGTTAAATAGGTCAAGAACGTTTAAGCAATTAAGTTTGTTAACGAAATAGGAAACTTAGACAAACAACCAATTGATATTTACTTTCCATTGTATTTACTATCGGAGTAAGATTAATTAATTCGACTGGTAATTCATTTTTATTTATGTGCAATCCTAATTATTATGCTATGTATAGTGCGAGTGTTGTAGGTTGCGCCTATTTAGTATATTACCACGGAGTTATAGGCTCGATAGAGTTCGCTTGCCTTAACTGAGTTTACTAACCAAATCTTTTCAGGTCCTAGTGATACAACATGTAGATGTATGCATGTTCTCAAATGGGAAGTTCAAAAATGTAGTGGCACTCCTACAAGGATCAGGGACACCAATTCCACCTGAGCAGAGCCACAATGATTCATATATACTAACACCTCACAGAGGTAAGTTGCTGTTGCCAACCGCATGAAGACGCTGAGGAAGGTCGTTTAAAGATAGATCTGTGATAATATCCTGATACAGCACTGGTTTCAAACCTAGTTTCGGATCAGCGTGTTTAAACACCGTGTGTTGGTTTCAAAAATATTCTATGAAAAAATCAGTGACGCTACAACCTTTTTAGGGCCTCAGATTTCTGTTTCATGATCATCTGTCAATTTAATGGGCGAGTAGGCAATCAGCCTCCTGTGCCTGACACACGCCGTCGACTTTTTTGGGTCTAAGGCAAGCCGGTTTCGTCACGGTGTTTTCATTCACCGTTCGAGTAAATGTTAAATGCGCACTTAGACAGAAAGTCCATTGGTGCACAGCAAGGGATCGAACCTACGACCTCAGGGATGAGTTTCGCACGCTGAAGCCACTAGGCCAACACTGCTTCAAAAATATTCTTTATTGATATTATATATTTACAAGAAAAACCTAATAATTAGTTTATAATTAAAAATAAATAAATTCAAGATACACCTACATTAATCTGCTACCATTTAAGTACTTAGTACAAACTAGATAATATCTTGATATTATGGTGATGATATCAGTTTTCTTATACATTACAGGTGTCACCAAAAATTGGATAGCGCTCGAGGACTCCTATTCAAAAACTGGTGCAAGTCTAGCTTCAACTGTTCTATGTAACTCCGAGTCTAATGATGATCGTAACGTATTCGCTATTTACGTGTCCTACTATGTGAAAGTTAAGTTAACACTTAGCGCAATGGGTGGGGACGTTTCCGTCAAACTACCATTTACCCTAACCCACTCCTGCATCAACGAAGCCCCAACTGACAGCGTAACAGAAGAAGCAAGCCATAAAATGATTCTAGAAGGTAAAGAAAAGAAAGCAGAAGTAAAAGACAACCAGAACAGCAACGGAGAAACAATTAACGAAGCGGATGAAACGTCGCCAGAGAATCATAGATGTATTGCGGATGTGCTGGTAAATATTGAGAATCAAAAGACTAGACCAAAAATGACTGGACAAAGAGAAACGTCGATTGTCAAATGTAATAATGAAGAATTGGATTTGATTGAGAAATATTCCGGCTCAGATACGTGATCCGATGAAATAGTTAAAGTTGAATCGAATGTACTGAATTCGATTAAGTGTAATGAGGTCCAAATGAAAGGTAGTTTTGCAGAGAATTTGAAAAGAGCTGTCTGTTGTATTGATAGAAGAAGACAGTCGTAGTGAATTGAATTTTTTTAATATATTGTGCTGTTTAATGCGACAAAATTTTGTTGTTCTGCTGGGTAACAAAATTTGTTTCACTCCTAAAAGCACTCATTCTATTCAATGTTTAACATCAAATTAAGTGTAACAAAAATATTGAAAACTTTATAGAAAAATTGTATTGAACCAAAGCTTAATTTGAAAGACTAAACGAATGTCAATCATAGGTTAAAGTTATTTTATTACAATTAGTATTGTAGATTTAAGAAAAATATTCTAGTCGTTATTTTTTATAAACAGTGCATAAATTTTGCGATTTCGGAAACGATTTACGGGGTTGCATCCTTTAAAATTTGTATATAGTATTTGACTTAAACTGAAAAACAAGCACAAATATGGCAAACACCTTAAAAATTTCGAATCGATAATTTTCCACACCTGTAGAAAGTAGATCGATATAGTTTGTAATGGCAACTAAACAAATCATTCGTTAACCAAAGTTATTATAAGCGTAACTTAGATATTATGGTTTATTACATAATTTTATCAACAATTATCTACAACTTAGCCTAAAATCACAAAACTGTACTGTACATATAAATATTTTTTCGTTTATATACTTAGATGTTGATATTGTATTGTATTATAGTATAGTAATTTTTCCATATATATATAATAAATATGTATGTCATCCAAAAAAATTTGAATAAGCTAATTATTTTTCCGATCAATACAGAAAAAAATTGTATGTGTTGAGGTTAATAATAAACCACAAAATGTATTTTTTTTAATTATATGAAAAACAGCCGCAATCAAAGTTGACCTTTATATTGTTTTAACTATTTACTTTGGTTATACTATCAATAAAACTCTCCTAATCATCTATAGCCCTATTAGTTGACTACTGAATAAAGTAACAAATTCCGATCGGATCTAAATTAAACTTACCTTAAAACTTATAATTTTTTTTACGAAATTGCATAATATGTAATCGTTGAAAGACCACTCTGAGTGTGCAATAATGTTCGGTTAAATGATCTAACATATTCACTTAATCTACGAGTGAGAAAACTGTATCTGTACAGGGCCAGCTATTAATAGCAATTAAGCTTGTCTGCACTAATATGAATAAACTGTAAGAGATAGCCTTAAACAATACTAATGGCTTTATTCCAAAAACAATATGTGAAAAACTGTTTCAATTTAAACAGGTTTATTACTTTATGAATCATATTAACTTTTGTATGTGTGAACGTTACAGTTCTTAAATCAAAGCCGAGAACTGACAAAAAGCTATTCCATTCAATCGCCATCTATTTTAAATACTGATTATAAGTTCTATACATCCGGCTTAGCTATGCTATGGTATTCCATAGGATTATATATGATAATAATAATAATAATTTATTTATTCCAAGAATATGGTACAAAAATAAACATATACTCTTATTTTTAGAACATTGTGATGATGTTTGTAATCAGTACTAAATCCACAAATTTCTGTTTTTCGAAGGCTCAAAAACAGCCTACCGCTAATACTTTTGACTTTTGGTATTAAGATAACTATACGATTAAATTCGATTATAGGTTTATTTAATTTTTTGACCTATTGTGTGTAAAGATAGTTACTGTTGTAAATATTTACTGTAATGTATTAAATGTTTTTGACTATAAGACCTTTTATTTAAGTAACTAAACCACTAAAGTCACACTGACTATGTATTATATATTTGCTTATAATAATAAAACATAAAATCACAACAAGCAAAAGAATATATAACAATTTCAAACTTAAAGGAAACTCATAGTACCTATATATATACGAATTTAAGACATTTCCAACTTTTCACGTTTCCTTCTAGATTGGCTGTATTAAATAGGCTCATGCACTATATTGACGATTATTTTAAAATAATGAAATTTACATTCCTGTATGTTGCTTGATCCAAGGAACGTACTTGATCACATTAGTCGACACTTCTGGTACACCATATCCACAGGGTACAACACCAACAGACATGACACCAACTAAGGATAAATCTCTTCTCTCTCTTTATTCTCTCTTTATTCTTAATATTAATCCTGCTTTATTACCTTACATCCTCCGGTGCCTTCCTTGACAGTCATACTGTCAAGGAAGGCACCGTCTGTTTGTCAGTGATGGGGAAAGAGATCCACGTTTTCCGTAGAATTCCTGGTATGATCGCATTCCTGGGTTCCTATAGATGTGAAGTTTAACATTTGCAGATTCTGGGGAATGTCGCCATCGGTCTGAAATATGTTTCGTTAAGACATTTTAATTTTATGTCGCCCTGGGATTGAAATACGAAAAAAAATAACAATGAAAGTTACAACTCACTCCCGTTTCTCCCCATCCAGTCGACATGAGGTTTGAACCGGGTGGCGTTTCCTGGATTAGCACTTCGGCTGGTTGAACTTTATCGTTGTAAACGATTGGTGTGGCTGTTTTTAATAAACACAGGTCGTTGGCCTGAGTTGTACGGTTGTAGTTCTCGTAAAGAATGTACGACTCGAGGTCGTATCTTTGGCCTCCCGATCGAAGATGGTTGGTACCGACCACCACGATCAAAATCGGAAGATATTGCCCGTAACTGAAAAGGGGGTATATTTCCAAAATTACGAATAACTTTAATGGATTTCAAAGAACTTTGGAGTCATACAAATTATTTGAACTGGAGCAAATCAATCCCAAGAATTAGGATCATTTCAATAATTTTCAAATTTATATAAAGCTTTATTCATTAAATTACGTTTAACAGTGAGAGAGTTTTAAATTTATTTAGTGATGATTCTCTAATTTCGCTTGGGTGTTTGATGTTAAAACGAATACAATTTCCATATAAGGATTGGTTTATCTTCTGGAGCCTGGTTGGTCGTAAATTAGTTCTGTTTCGAGTATTATACTGGTGAAAGTCACCATTTGTTTGGCCATTGACCAGATAGTGTCATAATACTTAATTCCTTAAACCTATTCCGTACCGACTCCCTTGGGGAAACACAAAAAATACCCTGAACAGCCCGCTTCTGCAGCACAAATATGGATTGAACCTCTGCAGCTGCACCCCACAGTAGAATACCGTACGACATAACGCTGTGAAAGTAGCTATGATACACAATTTTAGCCGTGTCCTTATCAGTAAACTGTCGGATTTTCTTTACTGCATATGCTGCAGAGCTCAGCCTATTCGAAAGAGTCTCTATGTTTGGGCCCCGTTGCAGTTTACTATCTATTGTTAGGCCTAGAAAAACAGTTTTGTCAACTGTTCTTAATTTACCAATATCTCGCTTTAAGCTAGTCGTTGTAAATCTAAACGTTTAAATCCGATAGATTGAAGTTAGAGGGCGAGCCAGCAGGTTCGTGGTCAGACAAATACTTTCAACAAGCAACTAAATACACAATAATGTTAGTACTAAGCCTTTCAATAAAGTTCACTGTGAAACAATTCAAGAATTGAATGCTATATTTCTAACGAGACTAGAATGCAAACAAAAAAATATAAATAATATTTAGTTTTAACACGGCTGTGGGTTTTATAAATATATTAATATAATCTCATTCGGTAATATTCTAATTATGAAATGAAATACAGATTTTTATTGGCATATTTTATCTCATTCATACTTCTTTAAGTAAATTAAAAAATTAAATTAAAGCATTATTCTCCTAACAAAACAATGCTTTAAAACAATTTTTTAATTATTAAAGTACAATGTGTCCCGACCAAGGAGGTTTCAATTCAATTTAAGTACACATAATCTGTGGTGAGAGCTGGTTCCGAGCCAATAGACCAATAACAGACTTTTCCATTGGCGCTACATACGAATTTGAGTAATATTTTGTTGGATAAAACTTTAGTAGCAAAAATGTCAAGCAACCCCGACGATACCGATAAAAATTTAACTTGACGAATAGTCTTTTGCCAGAAAAATCAAGAAAAGCGTACGACAAATGTTACCAATACTTTATGACTTGGAAACCTATAGCCATGATATTAAATCGAGTAGTGTATGCAACTGCATATAATTAGGTATTAAAACACTAGTGTAATCATAGGCGGATTTGCCCTAAGGCAAAGTAGGCCCGGGCCTAGGGCGGCAAATCGTGCCAATTTTTTTTTTTAATATTTGTAAAATTGTATCCAATAAATAATCGCCTATGACTATTAACACAGTCGGATATGCAAAACGGCAACTTTACAGGAGAGCGATTCAAAGTTTCAATTATTTATATTTTTGTAATCACTTGAGATATAATCATGAAACTTTGCAGTAATACTGTGCAGATTGTGTATGTCTAGGACAGTATTTTAATTAGCAGGTATTTTATGTGTAAGTATGAGAAAAGTCAGTTGCTACCTTCTTAAAGATTTTTGAATTTGTGAATAAATGATTTTTGAATTTGAATTTGAAAAAGGTGAAAAACTAATGAAGATTTGTCGGAAGTACCAGATCCGACATTGTTGCACGTGCGAAACTGATCACTATTTGTCGGATGTACCACAACCAACATTGTTGCGGGTACAAAATTAATGAGTATTTGTCGGAAGTGGCATTTACGTCTTTGTTAGTCTATTGATAAGGTATGTCGTATGTATGAATTATTAAAAAGAAAGGCCAAAAATATTAAAAAGAATCTTATTTTTTAAAAGAAGAAATCTTAATCTTACCACCAGTCATATAAAGATATAAAACCTATCTTAAGCTATACTAATAAGTAATTTTAAATTTTCACTTAGGTAATAATCAAAGATATAAGTTTCATAATAATTGAAATCAAAAAAAGTCCACGAAAATTAAATTAACAAAACCAAATAAAAATTTAGGACACGAGATACAAAATCTAATTATTACTGAAAATTCTAATAATTCACTTAATCAATTACTAATAATATATTAGGCATTATTATTTATTAATCACAGCGTTTCGTTCTATTACTTTTTTATACTAGGATAAGAAATCAGAGTATCAATCTTCTTCGTCCATGTTTCCTTCTGAAACAGTATGGAATTTTAAATTTTCATAAAAAATATGATATTTTGCTGGGATTACACCACTTTTACACAAGCTTAGCAAATCTTTATATTTGTTGTAACTTATGGCAAGTTCTCCCTCATAAGCCTGCTTTATAATTAATTCATGAGATATTCTAGCTGCCCTTCTTGTGCTAGATCGCAGGACAATAATTGTTTTTGGTTCATCTTCAAAATTGTATTCGAACTCTATCCTGTCAAAATTATTCGCATTCACTGTAATCTCTCTCAGAAGTGTCCAATTTACTTTTTCGTTGTTAGTTAGTGTCTTTAACCCAATTCGCTCGATAGTTGAATGGACACTATCCCCTTCATTTTGTGTGTGGTCCTTTTCCATAAATCGATGTGTAATCGTGACTCCAAATTCTATTGCTGCAAGCAAGTAGAGAGAAAACTATTTGGTTCCTATTCTGACCCGCACAGTTGTCAGAATTTAAAGAATTTTACTCCTCTTAAAGCGTGTTCTTTTATATATTCATAGAGGCAACAATTTGCCCCGCGTTTAGCTATAGCTTCATGCCACATAAAACAGGTACCTTTTTTTAGATATAGTTTTCATTCTGCCACATAAAACAGTATATAGGCCTATTAGTTTTTTTTATATAAATGTTTGAAGGAAAGGCTAAATTAGCCTCCAAAACTTAATATACTCAGTAAAGTTGGCCCAAAAGGGTTAACTTTTTTATAGTAAAATAGCTCTACGCTTGACGTATTCACCGAACGGTAATGTCACCGTCATTATCGGCGGCTTGATCCCTTGGCGTTGGGGGGGGGTGGGGTTTTTCCTTTTTTTTTCCCCTTTTTTTCCGGGTGTGTTTTTTGGGGGTTTTTTTTTTTTTTTAATACTTTTCAAAATCAAAAGTAGCTGCTAATATATCAGTATACTAGGTCTACAATATAGGTTTAAGGCATTTTTTTTCAGGCTTATGGAACCAGCTGCACAATATTTAAAATTAGAGTTGAGTATATAAAAAAAAAATATTAAAACTTGTATTGTCTCTTATTTGCTTTATTCTTATATTTTCCAGAATCAAACCATTCAGCGTACAATCCATACATTCGAGATGCATTATCTACCTTACCTTCTAAATATTTTTTTTTGTTTTTGTATCTGATGTAATGTGACTCCACCAGTGGAAATGATTTGACGTGGTCACAAACGCTTCTAGACATCTCGTCGTCAATAACTCTGTTTTTAAAATAGTATAAATTAAAGATTCACGTTTACCCCATTGTGTTATCACAATTTTTATGTTTAAAACTCATTTAAAAAAACCCTCAAATGTCGGATGTAGAGCTTTTGACAGAAAATCCTTTTAAAAAGCCATGAACAACGTTGGATGTGGTACTTCCGACAGTCAAGTAATGAAAAAAATGCTAAACAGTGTCGGATGTGGCACATCCTACTATTTTATTTGCACTTTAAAATATAAAACTTTAATTCAGTGTAAAATTTAAAGTATCATTAATTTATAAACTCTAATATTAATATATTATAAAATTAATTCAGAATTTATAAAAAAATACCTGTTTTGACACTGGGATTGACTATGGAAGGAATACGTTGACCGGCATTTAAGTTTATTTCATGTGTATTATTATTATTATTTTCTTTTTACACCTTGTAGCAAGTTTGATTAAACGTGCTGATCTTGTAGACATAATAAACGTTGTTATTATTAATGGTTTTGCAATTGACCGTCGAAAATATTAGAAGGCCCCCCCCCCCCCCCCCCCCCCCCCCCAAAAATGGGGGGGGGGGCGCGGGGGGGGGGGGGAAAAAAACCCTTTTTTTAAAAAAAAAACTTTTTATCATTTTTGTAGATTTCATATTAAACGTTGTGAAATCAATTAATGTTTTTTTTATATCCCGGACCTCAAATTAGATTATTATGTTTACAATGGATACATTCAATGCTTTGAAGATGTATTGATATACTCGAGCCATTTTTTTTTTTTTTTAAAAATCGAAAGGATGATAAAACCAGTTAGTTATTACAAGAACTCAAGTTTTTATTTTACCCCCTTTTTTTTAAGTAAAATAAATTTATTCAGCAGCACAAGATTACATACAATTAAAAAGCACAAAAATCTTCAGTTCTACTGAAAAGGGCACCAGTTACAAAGTTACCAAAAAAAAATTAAGTTAATTATTTTATTATCTTAACTTAATTGTGTTTATAATGTTTATTGTTTATTTTATTCAATAAAGTTTTTTTTTTTGGATATTTATAAAAAATCTATTAAATATGATTTTTATGCTAAAAAAATAATCGATTAATAAAAAATCGATTTTTTATGCAAAATGTCACATCCCTAGCAGATCGCGCGCTCTCACCCTCCCCCGCGTCCCGTTAAAAAGGTAGGTTGTTACTTCGCGACATTGTTAACGGGCTGCCTATTAAACATCCGACGTTTTTAACCTCGGTATTTCAAAAACTATGCATAATTATATAATTTTGATTTCGGCTGATGATAACCTTGGTCATTAGGGCACGTTTTAAGAAATTAAAAAAAAAACAATTTTTGCAGATCCGACTTTGTTAATAGTCATGGGCGTAATGTTTTGCCCTCTGTGGTTTTTTACGAATCTTAGCAACTCAGAAGTCGAAGATTAGGCCAGGATTTTTTAAGCAAATTGAATTGCGAAGATTTAATAAATGATTTTGCTGCACTCACCTAAGTGCAGACGAGTTTTGTAAAACATTTATAAATAAACAAAGCCGTTTTAAATGTTTTATTTAAAAGTCCAATCATCCCTTAAACTTCGGAAAATACATATTATAAACTAGCAGCTTTAAGTTAACGTTAACAAATTTTTTGAATCAAAAAAGGTGGGCAATAAAGTAAATTAATTAATTATGTATCTCGTTTATAGGTGTTGAGAAAGGGGTGGCACATGGCCTGGGGCCTAGAGCTTTTGCTGACGGTTCTAAAAAACTACCCGAATTGCTCACCTACATCTCTGGTAAGTAACGTTGAAATGTATTTAATTTCGTAGTTTTCTTTTTCCAAATTTTCCTGTACTCAAACCTACCGCAACTCTTAACATCAACATCAGATCAAAAAAATGAAATGTTACACAGGCTAAACATAATACGTCTCTGAAAGACAATATAAAAGAAGTCTTATTTAATAATAATGATAAAATATTTCATAATTTTAAATTTAACCGACGTTTCGCGTGCTTTACAGCGTGCGTGGTCACGGTGACTGAAGACAAAAGGAATTATGAAAAATAATTGTAAATACCTTCAATCCGGTAAAAAAATTGTTTTATTATGAAATGTGAAAGTTATGTCAATAAAAGACAATACTAGTTCCAGATTGATTTTTGGCACAGCCAATTTCTCCCCATGTCTACTTCTTACTTCGACTTCTACATTCGACTTAAAAACATGTATGTTTCTGTGCACGAATATTACATATATTTCTAAAATATAACTATAATATCTAAGTTATGCTTATAATAACTTTGGTTAAAGAATTATTTGTTTAGTTGCCATTGCAAACTTCTTCTATCTACTTTCTACAGGCGTGGAAAATTATCGATTCGAAATTTTTAAGATATTTGCCATATTTGAACTTGTTTTTCAGTTTAAGTCGAATACTATATACAAATTTTAAAGGATTCCGTAAATCGGTTCCGAAATCGCAAAATTTATGCACCGTTTATAAAAAATACGACTAGAATATTTTTCTTAAATCTACAATACTAATTGTACTATAATGACTTTAACCTATGGTTGACATTCGAATTGAGTTTTTTTAATAAGCTTTGGGTCAATACAATATTTCTATAAAGTTATTTTATGTCTTAAGTACCCTTAATTTGATGTAAGTTATTAAATGAAATGAGTTTTTTTAGATGTGAATTTTGTTCAATTATTTCAGAATAAAGAAATTTCGTCGCATTAAACAGCGCAATATATTTAAAAAAATAATATGTACGTAGCACTACGACTGTCTTCTTTTATCAATACAACAGACAGCTCTTTTCAAATCCTCTGCCTTTCAGTTGGACCTCATTACACTTAATCGAATTCACTACATTCGATTCAACTTTTACTATTTAATGTGATTACGTATCTGGGCCGACATATTTATTTCTCAATGAAATCCAATTCTTCATTATTACATTTAACAATCGCTGTTTCTTTTTGTTCAGTCACTTTTGTTCTTTTGCATCTATAATTCTCTGGCGACGGTTCATCCGCTTCATGAATTGTTTCTCCGTTGCTATTCTGGTTGTCTTTTACTTCTGCTTTCTCTTCTTCACCTTCTAGAATCATTTTATGGATTGCTTCTTCTGTTACGCTATCAGTTGGGGCTTCATTGATGCAGGACCGGGTAAGAGTGAACGGGAGTGTGACGGAAATTTGACCACCCATTGCGCTATGTGTTAACTTAACTTTCACATAGTAGGACACGTAAATAGCGAACACGTTACGCTCATCATTAGATTCGGAGTTACATAGAACAGTTGATGCTAGAGTTGCGCCAGATTTTGAATATGAATCCTCGAGTGCTATCCAATTCTTGGTGGCACCTGTAATATGTAAACTGATATAATTATCATAATATCAAGATATTGTCTAGTTTGTACCTGATACAAGTACTTAAATGGTAGCAGATTAATTAAGATTAATCTTGAATTTATTTGTTTTTATTTATAAACTCATTTTCAGATCTTAATCAAAAAAGAATATTTTGAAACCATCAGAGGTTATGTATGAAAGCAGTGTTGTATCAGGATATTATCACACATCTATCCTTAAACGACCTTCCGCGACTTCATGTGGTTGATCCACATGAAGTCGCGTTGTATTAGAGCAACTTACCTCTGTGAGGTCTCAGTATATATGAATAATTTTTGGTCTTCCCAGGTAGAATTAGTTTGCCAGATTCTTGTAGGAAAGCCACTACATTTTTGAACTTCCCATTTGAATACATGCAAACGTCCATATGCTGTATGACTAGGACCTGAAACTAATTAGTTAGAAAACTCAGTAACGGCAATTAGCTTCAACGAACTCTAGCGAGCCTATAACTCCGGCGTAGTTAATAAAAAAAATCTTATTATTCATTCTTTTTTTATATTTTTTTTGTGTTTCAGTGTGTGGGTTTCGTTAGTAATAAATGTTATGTATATGTAATATACTATATAGAACCAAGATACAACACTCGCACTATGTAAACATAATATAATACATAATTAGGATTGCTCAATAAACAAAAATCAAGTAAAATCAATCAGATCCCATTTAATTTATCTTACTCGGATAGTAAATACAATGGAAAGTAAATATCAATTATTATTGGTGGTTTGTATAAGTTTTCTATTTCGTAAACAAACTTAATTGCTCTAACGATACGTGTTTGACGGGCATTAAGACTCGGTGTTCCTGAGCCCAGTGAATCTATCGACCTGAAACGTGACATCAAAGCAAAATCCAAGATAATCTTGCTGGTGGACTCCGTAAACTACGTTCACATACAATATGCAAAGTCTGCAAAAGAAGTGTGGGACTGCTTGGCAAAGGCATTTGACGGTTCGGGGCTAACACGCCGCGTGGGTTTACTTCGAGACCTATGTACAACAAATCTTACTGGATGTCAAAACGTAAAAGAATCTGTGAGTAAAATTATGACCACAGCTTACAAGCTCCGTAACATTGGTTTTAAAGTAGATGAAGAGTGTCTCAGGACACTACGACTCTCTGGTCTACCTGAAACATACAAGCCCATCTCGTATAGCAACCAAAAGCTCTGGTATGAAAATAAGCGCAGACTCTGTTAAGTCGAAAATTCTACAAGATGTCAAAGTGTGTGAAAATTACACATCTGCATTTGTTGCTAACTATAACCTCAAGAATAAGGGTAGCAAGAAACACCTGGAAGAGGGCTTCGTTGCTACAAATGTAATAAATATGGCCATATTGCTGCCGAGTGAAAGTCAAAATCTACAAAAAAGAATCAAGAGAGTTCAAGTTATGCTGCAGTTTCTATAGTCTCAACAGATAGTCTTGAACAGGTTCCATAGCAGGTGCTTCAGCTACAAAGTGAAACGAATTCTACAAAGACACTTCAACTGGTGCACTCTGACATCTGTGGTCTGATGGAGACAAGCTCGCTGGGTGGTGCCAAATACTTTATGACTTTAATTGATGACTATTCAAAGAATGTGTTTGTTTATTTTCTTCACAAGATTTAATCTGTGCACTAGAAAAATTTAAAGAATCCAAATGTCGAGTGGGGAAACAACTGGAATGCTGTAGAAAGTGCCTTTGTTCTGACAATGGTCTTAATATGTGAATGCTAATTTTGTGTATCAGTTCAGAATTTGCTATAATATGAAGACTAGACCAGATGAAGGTAAGTAAAATCACACCGTTATTCAAAACGGGCAGCACATCTGACCCCACAAATTTTAGAATCTGTGATGCCTGCATTGAGAAATTTAAAAAAAAAAATGTTCTTGATTAATTATTAATACACTTCAAATAAACATATGCATAGCCAGCAGTATGGTTTTACAAGAGTTCGCTCCACAGCCGATGCTGGTATTAAATTAATTTCAATGATGCCATTGCAGTTTTTTGCGATTTATCAAAGGCTTTTGAGTCCATCACGAAATCCTAATGAAAAAAATTCAACACTATGGCATTAGCGAAAAAGCGCTTAATCTTTTGGAATCATACCTGAGCGATAGACTTCAAAAGGTAAATGTAAATGGAACGATATCACGGGGATCGTCTGTTACCTAGGTAACACTGAAAATATTTAGAAAATGAAAACCGCTTAATGTAGAAAGTTGTCAATACTTTTATTGTTTTTCGAAGTAATCTCCGTTCCTCTCTACACATCGTCGAATTCGATGGAACAACTGAGAAAAGCAGTGGGCACATTCTTCCTTAGGGGTCTCTTCTATGGCATTTTATGGCAACATGCATAACAATAACCTTAGTGCAATATCAACAGGTGAACCAAGAGATCAAAAAAAATGCCAGACCTTATCGACTTTTTCATCACTAAAAGGATATCTGGGCTCTACACTAAAATCCAATCTTGTCTAGATTGCTCCTCAGACCACACACCAGTTATCTGCACACGAAGCACAATAGTTATTTACAAAGAACCACGGGAAACTTTATACAACCGTAAAACTGACTGGGAAGTCTTTCGAGTATTAAAGATAATGCTTACCTTACGCATATCCCTTAAAAGTGAAAATGACATAGACGATACAGCTTGGCAAGTTACTAATCTTATACGAAAAGCAGCATGGCTATCGACCCCGTATCTAGAACCTAGAACACAAATTCAGGACATACCGTTGGAAATAAAATATCTAATTGCTACGAAGAGAAGACTAAGACGACAATGGCATACCAGCAGGAATCGATAACAATTCGGCTTTCGTGCACAACATGGAACAATGGAACAAATACATCTTGATGTTTCTCATACAATACGGCAAGCCCTAGAAAGAAAAGAGTACGTATTGTTCAGCAGTATTTTTCGATATACATCAGGCTTTTGATCGCGTATGACATAAGGGCCGCCTGTGTAAGCTAAATTTGAACCTACCAAATACTGCGTACCTTCTTCTGAAGTCTTATTTGCAAAAACGCATGATCCGGGTCAAATGTGAGGATTATCTAACATCAATCTGCCAAATAAAAGCAAGAGTGCCCCAGGGCTCAGTTAAGTCAAATTATTTCAGTATAACTATTATTATTATTATTTTCTTATGTAGCCAAGTTCACATTTCAAGGATCGTCATGCTCGCTTAAATGTCAAAAATATGGCGAGGGGGCTGATGGCTGGCCCTGCGTCATACTTGTGAACAGGTGCTACATGACGTGGTGACTGGTGTGACTTGAATTCGTGTATGTTGATGTGGTGATGTTAGTTATTTCGACTATGATTTGCGTGTTGTTCCCACGATAATGTAAGTACGTAGGAGCATTTACCATGCCTCCTGCTGATAGAGGACAAAATATCTTTGGTTTTAATAATTTATTTAATTATACTAAACAAGGCTAGGTAAATATTATTTGAGATGGTTTAAAATAGCAATAATAATAATAAGCCTTTATCTTATTGACATACATTACATAAAAAGAAATATATACATACTAGTGGACCCCACAGACGTTGTCCTGCATGATATTTAAAGCGATTAGGATATTAAGCAAAGTATGAAAGTACCGACTGCAGTGCCATCTGCTGGGCTGATTTGTGAATCTAAACCATTCCCAGATCCCCTTGAACACACACAAAAAATTTCATCAAAATCGGTCCAGTCGTTTAGGAGGAGTTCAGTCACATACACACGCACACAAGAAATATATATTAAGATATATATAGATTTTATTACTCTAAGATAGAGGACCTCCTTCATAGTTTTCTACCCTATTGAATTTTTTGCCATGGTCATCTAATTTTATTATTAAAATAGAGAAGCAGCGTAAAATTATAAATTTGTAAATAAACCTCTATCCGTCGAACAGACGACGAAATTGACGAGTGGTTTGTGATGAGTACCCGGACATTTATTGATTCGCCGTGGTAATATGTCGCCTTGTCGAGCCACACTTCCAGTCCCAACCTGGAAACATTTAAGCTTTACAATATTTTTTCATGCATTATTTACCATACACTACATAATGTCGCTTAGAAATCAACGTGTGTCCCCAATGGGCTTTACTTTCTAATTGCGAAATTTACGGTCGAACTCTGAGGGGGTGTGACAAGTAAAGAAGATCACCTACTTGTTAATAAAAAGAAAAGTGGTCAAGAAATAGATTGAGAAAGATAATGTCAACAGTCCAAAATACAGTGAGATACCAGCTACTTTTTGATTGAACTTTCTATTAAAATATATTTTTAAATAATATTAAATAATTCGATTAAAATATTGTCATCGCTTGCATAACGCGATTGTTCCGTGGTGAACGTTTAACATTCTCTCCCTGCTGGATCTGATATCTGGGAAAATAAGAGTTTGGATTTGAAATCTTCTTCAAATCATTCTCTTGCTGATGATGAGGTTTAAAATTATTGACTTGACTTGATTGGTGCCAGTAACATTGTGTAAAATTGTAAAGGTTTAATAAAAAATGGGGTTTTTGCTGTCTTTTCCAGCTAACGGATAAAGTGATCTTCGACAGACGACTGAAGGACAGATCAAAATAGCGTAGTGGAGGAAGATCTTCAAAAGAAAGAGGCTGATGATGATGAACATTGTACATATTAATATAATAATTTTATAATAGTATAAAAAAAACAAGTATGGTCTACAACTTCTATGGTTTTGTATGTAAAACTCGAATTTTGTGAGTTCGATTTTTGTCGGATTAATGTGTAATGTGTCGAAAATTATCAAAACGATGACGGTACCTATTCAAGGAATTCGTTTAAAATGAATATAATACTTTCGCATTTATAAAAATTCATTCAGGGTTATCTTTTAATAAAACATTTTTGTATATACCAGTGGGCTAACGGGCAGAAGGATCGCCTGATGTTAAGTGATTACCGCCGCCCATGGACACTCTCAATGCCAGAGGGCACGCGAGTGCGGCATTTTAGGACGCCCTTTTTTTGAAGGACCCTAAATCGATTTGTCGAAACTACTCTTTCGTCTTTTATTGTTGTAAATGTACGCTGTGGCGAAAAGAGACTGATTAATTTAAATCGGTGCGATTAGACCGTTTTATTTGTGAATAAAGAAAAACTATGGTTTCAAAAACAAAAAAGTATATACACACTCTCATGACAGGCTGCCTTGGATGGGAATTAGCCTTTTGTTCATTGGAAACGTTAATTATCCGTCTGTATAAAAATCGATATTCTGATTCGCATGTTAAAACTTTCTAACGTAGGTACATAGATCATAGAAAACTTGCTCATATGATGTAACTAATTTAAGACGAACTCGTGATAATGTTGGATAATATATGTTGTATGTATAATAAGTAGGGTTACTCGTAAGGTCTCATAGGTATCATAAATGAAACCTTTACTTATTTTAAGGTACATTTCGAAAAATAAAATTACACTAAGGGTTTATTTTTAATACTAGATTGAAATGATATAAAAACATAAGATTACAAATAAACACTTTATCTGCGTATCAATTTCAAGAAGATTTAAACATTCATCTAAATGTAATCTTCAGATTGTACACTATCTAAAAATACTAATAGCAGAAATAAAATGAGATTGATTTATTAACGTTTAATATTAAAAAAATTTCGTTCATAAATTTAATCTAATTCCCAGTCATTTTGGCCCGATCTGACCCAACCCGGGTAATGTTTTGACACTGTACTAATTATTTATATTGTATTATATGTTTTTAATATGTATTAGTTAAATATTAAAAAAATATCATTTTTATAACAATTTTTTTTTTCTTTCGCTATACACATACTTCGCTGTACACCCGATATAGAGAACTAAACTATCCGAAAATTATAAGTAAAATGTTATTTTAAAAGACAAGTAAGAACCAAGAAATAAGTAATCTAAAATTTAAAAAAAATAAATATTAAAACTAAAAATTAAAAATTAATAATAACTAAAACTAAAAAGATAAAAAATAACAATAAAAACCCAAACCAAATGAAATTTAAACCTCATTAAGAGCGTGATAAACAAGGTAACTTAGCAGACTGTTGTAAAACAGAAGAGCTCCACCTCAAGACGCAGACACCATCGTCGGCGGAGTAGCTATCCGGGTCGGTACTACGCTCAAATACCTTGGGCTGGTTCTCGACCCACGGTGGACTTTCGGGCCACATTTCGCGGCTCTTGCCCCTAAACTCACCGTCACCGTAAACATGCTCTCGCGCATAATGCCAAACCTCGGCGGGCCGAGTGGGGGGTGTCGCCACTTATACGCTAATGCGATCTGGGCGAAAGTACTGTACGGGTATATGGGCCGACAAACTTACCGGGTACAATCGCACAATACTCAGGCAGTCGCAGCGAGTGGTCGCTGCCAGAGTTGCGAGGGCGTACCGCACTGTGTCTTATGACGCAGTGTGTGTTATAGCCGGTACCGCGCCATGGCATCTCGATGCGGTTGCTTTTAGCGAAGTATATTGGAGGAGGGCCGAAGCTCGGGAAAAAGGGGATAACACCACACTAGAACAATTAAACGCGTGGCGAGCCTTAGAAGACCAGGTATTGTTAGTAGAGTGGGAAAGCGAGCTGGCGGGTGCGAGAGCCGGTAAATATACTACCGAAGCCCTCAGACCTTTGCTTCAACGTTGGGTAAAGAGGCGCTGGGGTCACCTCAGCTATCGACTTGTGCAGATGCTGTCCGGATACGGATGTTTTGGTAGTTATCTACACAAAGTAGTAGGGTGTGAGGAGGCACCAACCTGTCACCACTGTGTCGACGACAGCCGAGACGACGCCCTGTATACGCTGAGGGACTACCCAGCGTGGTAAGCGGAAAGGAGACCTTTGCTAGATACACTCTAGGGCGAAGACGCAATACTGCCAAACGTAGTTAAAGCCATATTGAGCGCAGGAAATGACGGCTCGTGGAAAATTACTTTTTCAACTTCTGCGAGTCGGTCTTGAAAGTCAAAGAATAAGCGGAAAGGACCAGGGAGCTTTGTCCCAAAACCCATCCGCGACGGCGAAAGAAACCGCAGGCTCGTCAAATCCTCGCCACCTAAAGAGTGCCCAAGCGGGAAAGCAGGGCCATGCGTTCAAAAGAAGGGATGGTGATCCATCCCTGCAAGCACTACCCGATCTCCCCTAGCTATTCCTAAAAGCGTATGGCCCGATCTGTGAAGGATACTTGCCGTGTCAAGTATCTTCACAAATCAACAATGGGCGGGGAGAGGGGGACGCAACCGCCGCATCGCATGTCGGGAAGCGGAGAAGGCTCTGCTGTTACCGCATCCCGCCTAAGGCGATTGTTGGTGGCACCTTGGGGTTTTAGTGGGTATGCACAATCGCGAATCCCACATAACCCTCCCGCACTAAGCAGTCGCACCACGGTAGGGTATGCGCAATGCATTTCCCCAAGTAAAAAAAAAATACTGTTGTAAAACACAATATTTTCTTCGATGTTACTAACATCAAGTTGTAAGTGCGAGACAGTCTATTCACTGGACCATTCAAAGTAAAGTTAACTGTTTGAACATTAGTAAAGGATGAAGATTGAAGAATTTAGTTTTAGTTAGAAAGATTGTTTTTTGTTAAAAGATTGTCTTTAACATGTGATTCTCTAAAATACATCATTACATTTGTGTGGTCATTTTTAAAATATATATATTATTTGAGTAACAATTACGATTTCTTTATCATAATATGGTAGTATTATTAAACTATTATGAGAGAAAGTCACATTTAAAATAAACTAATGTCTAATCCATAAAAATATGTCGATACTCGATGCCTATAACATTATCACGTTTTTTAAGAATAATTCGTCAGTCAGACACGTGCCAAAGCTGTACTCCCTGAGGGTAGAGGGAGACGCAGGCACACACTTCAGGATTATAAGCATAGCAATTCAATTGATAGCATAATCCGCATTTAATATTATTTTGGATTTTATTAAATGCGATTTATTATAGAGGATATTATTTGAAGCATGCCGTTGACTCGGGAATCGTCGTAGTTAAATTAATGTAATATGATATACTTTTTATATGAATAAGCTTAGATTTTAAGTGATAAGTGTTCATGTTTGATCCTATGAATATAATAATAATTACTTATACCTGTCTTTCTTAGCACATAGAAAGAAAGTCCATTGGTGCACAGCCGGGGATCGTATGAGAGTCGCACGCTGAAGCCACAAGGCCAACACTACTCAATAATTTAAATAAATTCTCATAAATTACTTAGGATAATAACGTATTAATATTCACCTGCCGTCACAAAGAAGAAAAGGCTTTTCGACCGCGACGCGAGGTGGCGCTGGCTCCAAGTTATCTGAAAACACATTAAAATTATTCACTGGAGAATTCGTTATGAACTTTTTGATGAATTTCTTATTAGCTAATGAATCATGTATTTGTGTTTGTTATACGTAAAAAGTATGTATTTTAGAAGGAGAATATTTGGAGTAATAATATTAAAGTTTTCTTTACTTTCTTCATACTCTTTAATGGGACATGACTCATTAAATTAATTAAGTTTACATAAATCTAACCCGCCCTTAACATATCATCCCACTAAATGTCGATAGTTCAAAGTTTGCCTTGGGATCTGCCTTTTATGGCTGCCCTAGGCTCCCCTACACTAATAAAAAAATTACATTAATTTATAATTAAATTAAAAAAATTAAATTGTGTTTTTTTTTGAGAATAGTTTTTTATGCATGTCCTGTAGGACAGGAAAGCTGTAATTTATTCCACGTTTCGTGTGTGTATGTTAACGTAAAATTGTAAAAACCGTTAGATTATAATCTATCTCGCGAGATTATAAACTGTCGAAAGATTGTGAACCTCAGCGTACTGCTTACAATTTAACGTATTATTATTCGGTAGATTGTAATCTACCGTCAAACCGTCAAATTGTGAAACGGCCATTTCCTACTTTTCTATTCGTTATAAGAGATGTGACATTCTCGGTAAATTAATCGGATCGATTATTTCCTCAGTTGTTTATTTTAAAGTTGAACCTAATCGAATCGATTACAATTTTACGGTGACATATATATTCACTGACTACATAAGCTTGTGAAGTCCATTGAATGTGTTTGTTGAGAGTTGAATCTCAACTTACCGATTTCCTCTTTCTGTCGACTGCTTTGGTCCGTTAGCAATTTTGTTTTTCCTTGAAGTCTGTAAAAGTGCAGAGCATTTTTAATTATGTTCTAAATCTTCATATAATCAATAAAGATACTCATAGAGAGCATACAAAGAAATTACAGTTAAATAAAAACAGATTTAATTTAAATCAACACATATTCATCAATTTTTAAGTACAAGAACTAAGTGTTTATAAATATAAAAATTTAATATTCTAAATGTTTAAGGCTTTATATTTGTATAATATTATATATTGTTTAATAACTATCTAACTAATGTAATATTTTGTGTGATATTTCAAAAAAAAAAAAAAAAAAAAAAAACCAAAAAAAAAAAAATTTTTAAAAAATTTGTTTAAAAAAAAAAAAAAAAAAAAAAAAAGGGGGTTTCCCCCAAAGTTTGAAAAAAAAAAAAAAAAGAAAAATTTTTTCTCCCCCCGGGTGGTTTTTTAAAAAAAAAAAAAAAAAATCTCTACTGGCGCGAGGTAACAGAAAAAGGTGGTGCGCGGGGGAAAAGCCCCCCAAAGGGCCCGGGGGGGGGGACCGGCGGGCAGGGGGGGGGGGGGGGGGTTGGGTTCCTTCCTACCTTCGCGGGGGGGGGGGGTTTTTCCCAAATTGCCCCCCCCCCCCCGGCCGGGGGGGTTTTTTTTTTTTTTTTTTTTGGGGGGGGGGGGCGCCCCCCCCGCCCGCCCCCGCCCCCCCCGGTGGGGTTTTCCGTCCCGGGGGGTTGGGGGGGGGGGGGTCCCCCCGCCCCCCCCCCCCCCCCCCGCGGGTTTTCCCCTTCCCCCCCCCCCTCCCCCCCCCCCCCCTTTCCCCCCCCCCCCCCCCCCCCCCCCCCCCCCCCCCCCCCGGCCCCCCCCCCCCCCCCCCCCCCCCTTTCTTTTTTTTTTTTTTTTTTTTTTTTTTTTTTTTTTTTTTTTTTTTCTTCTTCTTTTTCCCCCTCCCCCCCTTTTCTTTTTTTTTTTTTCCCTTTTTTTTCCCCCTTTTTTTTTTTTTTTTTTTTTTTTTTTTTTTTTTTTTTTTTAAGGTTTTATTACATATATATACTTGTTATATTACATAGTAGTAAACTATTCAAGGGAAACGGTATGAGAACACCAGTCATGGGGACCACCATTCTTTATTGGTGATTACCATTAAATTGTAGCTTATGTGAAACGTTGATACTTTCAACACAGCGCCATCTGTTAGAATACTTACTCAATTCAGTCAACAGATACCGACATCTGTAAGAATCGTTGGGAGCTAACAGATAATTGTGACTGTCAAATGATAAACAAAGAATTTGCAATATTTCGTTATTGAGATGTAAGCTATCCTATCTTTTAAATTAGTTCAAACTGCACACGGTGTGCAAATTTGATTGAAATCGGTTTGGTTTAAGTCCATAGGGGACATACAACGTAACGCAAAAATTTTAAATATTAAGACGAAGTTGAAGTTATTAATGTTTCGAACTATTTACCAAATATATAGGTTCATGTTATTTCACCGGATGTATTGATAATTTCACTTCCACTTTGCCTACTTTGGAGCTACGAATACAAATAGGGTATTATTTACATATATTGGGTCGTATCTTTACTCAAATTGGGAAATTCGTGCAATCTTACACTAAGGGGGTGGCTTTTTTATACTTTGTATATATCTACAAGTCTATTATTAATTTTTAAAGTACAAATTTTAATGACTCGGAAAATGATTATATTAATTAGATATTTCACTAAGCGGAAGAAGAATGCATAGGAGTGGAGGAAATATGAGAAATGTTGCAAAAACGGGAATATCACATTATTGAGAAATTATGAATGACATAATGGGTTTACTTTTTGAGTTTTTTTTTTGTCAGCAAAGCGATATCTATAGCTTAGTTCAGCTTTACTCACAGAAACCATAATATTAAAACCATAATGCATTATTTTCTATTAATTTGATAATAATAGACGGGTAGATCAAAAGTTTGGTCAAAGCTTTTGTTTTCAATATTACTTTTCGTACTTTTTAAAACTTTGTGCCACGTGAAGCTGAGTTATAAACGGTAATATAAAAAGAAGACCCGAAGTCCGCATTTCAAAGCAACGAAGAAACGTGACTTCATACAATAGAAATGTATTGTATTTTTATTCAATACCACCAATTTAAAAACATGGCGCTACAGTTTTTCTACAATCTACGAGTATCTTATTGTTTAACCTATTGAACGGGTCCATTTTGGGCTAATATCATGAGATGCTAAGGAAGAAATTAAATTATTAGCGGTAGCTAGAGAAACTTATTTTAATATTAGCCTTTGATAAACTGAACTTGTTGATTTGATACGTTTTAAAGTTATTTTGTCTTCGACTGAATATTAGCAAAATGAAACATGTTCTACCATTTTCTTCCAAACTTTTATTATTTATCCCGCATTTTGAACACTCAAATATGGTTTATACAACGAACCCGTCGCCGTGAGCTGGTTATGTGAATGAAACAATAATTGGCTTGTCATTAGCAATATCAATGTTAGTTAAATATTGTTTTGATTAACCTACAGTTTTTGAATCGTATAATTGAAATTTGTGCATGGAGTTTGTTTGTTGTTGTTGAAGTCATTTCATCAAACCTGTGACCCTACCGTAACCGTTTTAATTTTGTTTGTTTATCCCTTGTTTTTATGTTTTACTGAACAAAGTACATAACAATGTATGTTAATTTTCTTTAGGTTATATTATTTTTGTTCCCTGTGATACGGGCATTAAGATACACCAAAAGTTTTCACATATTCTGATCTATGTATGTATATTTAAAGTCCTTGCATAATGAAATAATATTTCCAATGCGGTATTACATAATATTATGGTTATGGTTTGTGGACTCAGTTTCCGCACTTAGACGCTCAATAGGTGCGTTCTACGAAATATTAGACGAAATAATGTACCTGAGTGCGTTGTGATGTGTCAGCGTGACAGGTGGCTGGGATCTACGTTGAAGCACTCGTATTCCCATACGAACTATATTGCGACGGGAAATTTTCTCATCTTTCTGGCTAGCTGAAAATAAAATCGTATTAAAGTGCGTGGCCATGCATGTAATGGAATTTATTGTAACATTTTTGACTCTGTAAATGTTTGTAATTTTTTTTTCTTCTGACGAAAACTATCAACATCGATCCTCTTTTCTAATTCGAAATATGTTTTATGAAAAAAAAAACATTTATTAAAACGTTATAAAACCAACCTAGTCGTTTACATTTTTATGGCTAATAATTAGAAATGTAGTTATTTTATTACTAATTGTATATTAGTTATTTGGACTTAAATTATATACATATATGGGAGTAGAACGGAAAAGAAATATTTGAAGAATTAACTTAACTTAATTAAATTAAAATTTATCAATACAGTATTCTTTATCAATTGAATTTTGTAAAGAGTTTATAGTATTCGTTTTATGTTACCTACATTTTGTATTTTAGAAAGATTGCTTCTATATATGGATGTTATGTTAAAATAAGTGCTTGTAGTCTCCATTGACAAGCAATTATATTAAGAAAGTCGGTTATAATGGAAAAGTCAAATACATCAAAGATTTTTCATTATCAATGTCTTACGAGCCGATATTTATGTTTCGTTATCGAATAAAAAGAGTGGGAGACAGTGTTTTGGCAGTTCTTCGAGAATGGCCTTTGATTTGAGAACTGGTAGTACCTAAATCTAATTTTAGAATAAATAATTTTATAGACATAAGTGTTAAATATTATCCACATTGTAATGGTTAATATGAACATAATAAACAGGTGAAAGAAAAAAACTAAGTATTAATATTCTTACCTATATAAGCCCGAACTTCATAAGAGGTCCCCATAGGTGGACCGTGGTATTGCTTAGCTGGCACTAATTGGATGCTAGGTGGCGCTAGGTGGGTTAATTCCAAGTGGAACGGAAACGCATAGTCTCCTAAACGCTTTATAAGTGCCTCCTGAGAAATGTCACTTCAATATTTAAATTTTCAACTTAGTTATCTATTATATAAAGTGATAGTTAACATTTCAAATGGAAAGAAATATAAATGGAGGAAAAAAGTGGGTGGAAACGTGTATTTTCACTAAAATAAAATAGTATTTCGGTTTGAACTTCTTTACTTGGTTTCAGTGCTGTACTAGTGTCCCACTACACATTAATCGCTATTTTTCTTAAATAATATCCTTTATTAAACTATAATTAACTAAAAGTTTGATAATCACTTCTTTAAGTACCTTCATTTGAACTATTAATTTTTCACGGTCACCTTATTATAGAGAATGTTAAAAAGTACTTAAGGTATGTATCCGAGATGGTGTCTTCCAAAATGGAAGAGTTTCAGCTGCGCCTTATTGCAACACAGAATAGGTCTACCTCGCTGGAACAAACTCCACTTGCTAGGGAGTTTAAAACATTTAAAAGTTCTGTTCTCTTCTGCCTAGAGAATCTACAGGATCAAATGGCGATTTTATTTAGAGTGCAGGATGAGCAGGAGATGCGCAGTATGCGAAAGTGTCAGTTGCTGCATGGAGTGAAGCGAAGGATGAAAGTGCGGGCTCCATTACGAATATGATCCATCCTGTTAAAGTTTCCTAATGTAACGGAGCAGTGCCTTACCCGTTGTCATCGAGTGGGAATAAGATCCAATGAGAAGCATAGGCCTATATTAATAAAGTTTCGTGAGCATGCCGATAAGTTAAGGATATGGGCTGCCAAAACTAGCCTTAAAAACACAGGCTTAACCTTGTCTGAGTTCCTTAATCAAGGCACTTTTCAATGATCTCCCGCAAGCCATACAATCTACTAACTATGAGCTGGCAAAGATAGTTGACTGGAGTAAAAATTTTGGTCTACTAATCCATCCCAATAAGAGTAAAGATATAATTATTGGCAGCCCTTATTTCACGACGAGAATTGATTGGACCAGGATACTTCCTGTACATATCGACGGTGTAACTTTAAATATTAGCCGTACAGCAAAACATTTGGGGGTTTTACTTGATCAAAATTTATCCTGGGAGCATGTTAAAGAAGTTAGCCGCAAATTGTTAAATATATTCTTCCCTCTTGCACTAAAACCTTACTGTTTTGTTCTCTTACAATCTTGTTAACTTGTTTCTTGAGCCCACTAGAATTACAAGCTCCACTGCAACATGTATAGATAATGTATTTACAGATGCAGAGGCAATGCAAACCTCAATTACAACTGATCTTAGCTCAGATCATTGTAGACAGTTAGTGGCGCAAAATGTAAAGTTGTGAAACAAGTAAATAAGAGCAGTGTGTTTGTTCCAGTAAATAAAAAGCGAATGGTGAGATTTAGACATAATATAGGTAAACACCTACCTTTATTACCGGTAGGTACTACCGTTGATACACAATACAACAATCTAAGTGATTGTATTAATAAAGAGTTCAACACCATCTTTACCCCAAAGAAAGTCTCTCATTCGCAGTGTAAATTGTTTAGTGATTGGGCGACAGCGGGAATTTATAAAAGTAGACAACGGTTGTATGACCTTTACGCTGAAAAGTCATACAATCATAATGAAGAATTTATTCTTTATGTTCGAAATTATTTAAGAAAGTTTGTTACGCGGCCAAGTCCTTAAATATCAAAAACAAGATTAAAAATAGTACCAATAAAACTAAAATGACTTGGAAGATAATTGATAGTGAAACTGGAAGAGTCAGGGATCGCAATCAAGACATCGAACTATGTGTCGATAACACTATAATCAAATCTAACGAAGAGATAGCGATTGTTTTTGATAAGTACTTTTCTGAAATTCCAATTTCGACTCCGCCACTATGGCATCAAGAATACCGCACTGAATCTTCTGACTTCCTATTTACACGGAAGAACTCAGAAGGTTGAAGTGAATGGTAAGAGGTCCTCTGGGTCGGCAGTAGATATGGGGGTACCACAGGGCTCAATTCTTGGCCCTTTCCTCTTTCTTGTTTATATAAATGATCTACCTTTCATGGTAGAGAGAAAACATCAGATAGTTTTGTTTGCTGATGACACGTCCTTAATTTTTAAAATCAAACGACAAATAACAAATTTTGACGATGTGAACAATGCTCTGTCTTCGATTGTCCATTGGTTTAGTATGAATAACCTTCTACTTAATGCAAAAAAGACAAAATGCATTAAATTTTGTGCAAAAAATGCAAGGGTTATGGATACTAGACCAATTATAAACGGTGAGGAATTGAATCTGGATGATACAACTGTATTTCTCGGAATCACCATGGATTCAAAACTTCAGTGGTCCCCTCATATTAACGGATTGGCGAAGAGACTTAGTTCTGCAGCCTACGCGGTTAAAAAAATTCGCTCACTAACTGATGTCGATACAGCTAGACTTGTTTATTTTAGTTACTTTCATAGCTTAATGACTTATGGCTTATTATTATGGGGTCATGCTGCTGATGTCGAAACTATTTTCATCCTGCAGAAGAGGGCTATTCGTGCAATCTATAATTTAAAATGTAGGGAATCTCTTAGAGATAAATTCAAGGAAATTAATATACTTACCTTTCCCTCGCAATATATTTATGAAAATATTATGTATGTATACAAAAATAGTGATAAGTTTACTAGAATAGAACATACGCACAATGTTAATACACGGAACAAACGCAGGCTGCAATTTCCCCGTACTAGACTATCTAAAGTTAGTAATTCTTTTTTGGGAAAAGGGATAGTCTTCTTTAATAAAATCCCAGAGGCTCTTTTATCACTGCCTTTCAATAAATTTAAGAAATGTATTAAAGAAAAGCTGTGTAAAAAGGCTTACTATAAAGTCAACGATTATCTAGTTGATAAAAGGGCCTGGGACTAGTGCTAGACAGGCTACTTCTAATTAATTTGCGATATTTGTTTTAAATAAGTGTTGTTTGATGATTTGCTGTTTTAAAAGAGTACCGAGAGTTTTTTACGCCGGCTTTTTCTCTCGGCCTACACCCTCTGTCTTCTTTGCCGATGAGTAGGGATGCCTTCAAATTGAATGACGTGGAATAAGTGATACATGTATCTTATGTTCCATAATAAACATATTTTATTTTTATTTTATTTTACCGATCTTTGGGGTATTTCTGTAAAAATAATTAGTATCATAATTGATGTAATTGCTCCCCTAGCTATAATTTTCAACAATTATATTAAAAGTGGCGAGTTTCCCGATCTAATGAAACATAGTAAAGTTATTCCATTATTTAAAGCAGGTAGTATGTCCGACCCCAGTAACTTTAGACAAATTTCAGTACTACCTACTTGTAGTAAAATATTTGAAAAAATTATATTAAATCAACTGGTAAGTCATTTTAACGTAAAAAAATTATTACATAATAATCAGTTTGGTTTTACCAAGGGTCGCTCGACAGGCGATGCCGGTGTTGAGTTATATAGATATATAGTTAAGGCTTGGGAGGAGTGGCATGACGCTTTAGGTGTTTTCTGTGACTTATCCAAAGCATTTGATTGTGTCCAACACGAGACCTTAATCGGGAAACTCCGCCACTATGGCATCAAGAATACCGCACTGAATCTTCTGACTTCCTATTTACACGGAAGAACTCAGAAGGTTGAAGTGAATGGTAAGAGGTCCTCTGGGTCGGCAGTAGATATGGGGGTACCACAGGGCTCAATTCTTGGCCTTTTCCTCTTTCTTGTTTATATAAATGATTTACCTTTCATGGTAGAGAGAAAACATCAGATAGTTTTGTTTGCTGATGACACGTCCTTGATTTTTAAAATCAAACGACAAATAACAAATTTTGATAACGTGAACAATGCTCTATCTTCGATTGTCCATTGGTTTAGTATGAATAACCTTCTACTTAATGCAAAAAAGACAAAATGCATTAAATTTTGCGCAAAAAATGCAAGGGTTATGGATACTAGACCAATTATAAACGGTGAGGAATTGAATCTGGATGATACAACTGTATTTCTCGGAATTACCATGGATTCAAAACTTCAGTGGTCCCCTCATATTAACGGATTGGCGAAGAGACGTCTTAGTTCTGCAGCCTACGCGGTTAAAAAAATTCGCTCACTAACTGATGTCTATACAGCTAGACTTGTTTATTTTAGTTACTTTCATAGCTTAATGACTTATGGCTTATTATTATGGGGTCATGCAGCTGATGTCGAAACTATTTTCATCCGGCAGAAGAGGGCTATTCGTGCAATCTATAATTTAAAATGTAGGGAATCTCTTAGAGATAAATTCAAGGAATTTCCTACATACTTACCTTTCCCTCGCAATATATTTATGAAAATATTATGTATGTATACAAAAATAGTGATAAGTTTACTAGAATAGAACATACGCACAATGTTAATACACGGAACAAACGCAGGCTGCAATTTCCCCGTACTAGACTATCTAAAGTTAGTAATTTTTTTTTAGGAAAAGGGATACTCTTCTTTAATAAAATCCCAGGGGCTCTTTTATCTCTGCCTTTCAATAAATTTAGAAATGTATTAAACAAAAGCTGTGTAAAAAGGCTTACTATAAAGTCAACGATTATCTAGTTGATAAAAGGGCCTGGGACTAGTGCTAGACAGGCTACTTCTAATTAATTTGCGATATTTGTTTTAAAATAAGTGTTCTTTGACGATTTGCTATTTTAAAAGAGTTTTTACGCCGGCTTTTTCTCTCGGCCTACACCCTCTGTCTTCTTTGCCGATGAGTAGGGATGCCTACAAATTCAAATTTAATGACGTGGAATAAGTGATACATGTATCTTATGTTCCATAATAAACATATTTTATTTCTTTATTTTTTACTGGCACAATCTCTCCTCCTGCCATTGCTGGACTACGCCGACTCTTGCTCTCCCGATTTTAACTTGCTAAATAAACCGGATCGTCTCCAAAATTTCTGTATCCATTTTATATTTGGTCTAAAAAAGTGCGACCTTCCGTTCCGTATCTCTGCGTTCCGTAAGCGGCTAGGTTGGTTACCCATTCGTCAGCGTCAGGGTTTCTACTACAAAAAAGGACAGCAATTACCTGAAATGCTGAAGTCGGTTGCTTGTCGTGATTGCAATGCACAGGCCAGATCTGAGTGAGACTCATTACTGCTTCATTGCAAGATTTGATTCCCATTACTTCTTCGTCGTCGCGACCGTATCTGTTGATTAATAACACAGGGGAACTATATATATATATATACGTATATATAGCTATCAGACATATTTTTGTACTAGTCACATTTAAATTTCAGATTATCCACGACGATAAGTATCTATAAAAATATGATATTTAAAGAATATAATAAGTAAATACTTCTTTTCATTCATTTCATTATACTATATTATATTTGATTTATAGTCTAAATTTGAGCCACACCTAACCCATATGATATAATACATAAAATTACAATGGTAATTAAATATAACAGGGCAAACGGGTAGGAGGCTCATCTGATGTTAAGTGACACTCACACTGCCAGAAGGCTCGCAAGTGCATTGCCGGCCTTATAAAAATTTGTACGCTCTTTTCTTGAAGGACCCTAAGTCGAAATGTTTCCGAAATACTTCAGTGGACTGCATGTGGTGGTTCCACATAGTGGTGGTGCGCGGCAAAAACTGTCTGAAGAAACGCTCAAATGTGGTACGACGGATGTCGAGGTGATACGGATGCTATTTTGTATTCTGCCTAGACGTCCGATGGTAAAACTCAGCTGCAGGTGTTCGGATAATTAATACCTGCAGCCGAACTCTTCTGAACACTTTAATCATGGTAAATGAGGAGTTTCGAACCCATGGTACCCACTTTTCTATTTGCTCTTAACATTAGCTCATGTAATCAAAATGTCATCTTTAAGTAATTATGAAGATATTGATATTTTCCACCTTACTAAAGAGGATGCGAGGAAATCTATGAAGAAGTGAAGAATTTGTCTTGGTTTAGCAGACATAACAGATAGACATAACATTTATTACTAACAAAAACACACACACGTGAACACACAAAATAACAATAATCAAAGAAAAAATAAAATGAGAGATATCAAAACAAAAAAATAAAAAAATTCCCTTTTCCCATTCGCTTCGTTTCAAGTGTGTAACTGTGTAATGCGTGTGGGTTGTGGTTGTGATTGGCCCTGGCTCAGCATTATGCCAGAGAGCAGCTAGTTTGCGCCTCAGTCGCAAAAAAAGAAAAAAAATGATTAATATATAATTTGTAGAAAAAAATAAAAATAAAAGTTACCAGTATAAGTCATGAAGTCTTGTGTAAAGGTGTAAAATTAAAAATAAAAGTAAAATTTATAAAATGTTATATAATGTAAAATGTAAATAAAATAAAATTAAAGTTAAAAATAAGAATAATTGTTAAGAAGTAGATAAAAAAAATCATAATTAAAAATAGCAGTAACAATTTTTTTTTAATATTAAGTATTATTTGCCGGTTGTTTAAGGTTTAATTTCAGTTTTCCTTTTCTTTTTGTCTATGTTATATGTATGTACTTATGTTTTCTGTTACATATATTTTGTTTATCAATGTAATCTGTTGGACATGTGTTAGCTGTAAGATTACGAATAAATATTCAACTCAGTACGAACGTAGGCAAAAAACTTTTGGTTCCTATTATGAATCCTACAAAATGTGTTAGGTATAGAAGCTTATCTATTTGCTCGGTTTTTGCGGTAATCATGTATTTATTATTCATAATTGTGTAAATGAGCGTCACTAAAATACATTTCACTGAGTGTTATTTACTCTACTGACTAGTTCACAAGTACTGAGTTCCCTTAATTAGTGGGTTACACAACTTCTATACTCAAGTACAGCCCTTATTTTCCGACTAAAGATATAAATTTTAATTTATTTCTTATGAATTACATAACTATTCGTTTAGATTAGGACGCATTGGTATTTTAGTATTGATATTTTGTATGAAGATAAAAAATCTAACATTGTCCTATTGAACCGATCGCATAACATCTAAATTGGAAATAATCTTAGTTGATTAATCTGTAGCGGGTGGCACTTTAATTATAAAAGCAACACTTCGCTTAATTTTCTCAAATTAAATGTTTTTACTAGCTTATTTTCGCAATAAGCCACGAAAAATCAAATAAAACCTTCTCCAAACTTGTCTCCTAACGAATTTTTCCTGAGAACAGAATCTCAAGGGAATGCTCGCTGGACAGAAATGTTTCGCTGATGAAGAGGTAATGGCCGAAACTGAGCCTATTTTGAGGCTAAAGATAAATGGTATCGAAAAATTGTATGACCGTTATAATGGTTGTATCGCTCTCGAAAACTATTGAATAATTAAATCAAATTCTATTTAAAAAAAAAGATTATTCGATTAGCCTCCGTACTTTTCAGTCCATCTAATACAAAGTAACCGAGAGACTTTGGACCTGTGTTTAACCTGTCCAACATAATTCTGCAGAAAACCTTGAAAGGGGGCGAGAGCAAGATACCTCTCCAATTGCTGCAAGCCAATGGGCTTAGATCACCTTTTAACATTTCTGCAGTTATTAAGTCAAGACCTGGTGCTTCCAGTCTTAAGAGTCTTCATTGCTCTCGCTACTTCATCACGTGTAGGTGTTTAGACATCGATTTTAAGTGGATGTGCCTTGCGGGGCACCACATGTGGACAATGCTGCGGGACGAAAGGTTTCCTCAAAGTACTCACGGCAGTGTTGTAGTTGCCCTTCTGGTGTTACAATACTTGTAAGCTGATGGTCTTTTTTTGATTTTAGCTTTTTACGCTGACTACTCTTGGAGGAGTAGTCAAATCCCTAACAGGTCCCTAAAAAGCGTACTTCGATCGACGAGAATGTAAGTGCGTGCTCCTATTTCACCATGTCTCTTGCTGATAGAGGACAAGTCTTTGTTTTTAATTTATGTTATTATTATTAATTACTTAAGATGTCATGTGGAACATGGTGTAATGGTTCAGCTCCTTACAAACGGTGTGTAAAAAAAGCCCCCCCCCCCCCCCCAAAAACATGGCGATTAAAAAGAGTGGCGCAGAGTTTATTGCCAGTTCTTCTCTTCCGTTCTACGCCCTTGAATTGAGAACTGGCACTAAATGTAGTTAGAAGCATTTCGTATACATTTCTTTTTTTGACGTTCATAAGTGTACATTGTGTTACCTATAAATTAAATAATTTTTGACTTTCTATTAACGTTTATTATATATTCTATTCATTTCTGCCCTGCGATTCTGTAACTCACTTTTCGAACTCACACAGCGGTTTTCGCATCGGCGGTCGCTCTCAAATCAGTCGTGAAGCAGTCATTTTATGATTTGGCATTGTGATAAACAATAAACTACAAGCTCCCACCTTTTAAGAATGCCAAATCATAAAATGACTGCTTCACGACTGATTTGAGAGCGACCGCCGATGCGAAAACCGCTGAGTGAGTTCGAAAAGTGAGTTACAGAATCGCAGGGCTGTTAAGAAAATATCTTGTCAACATATTCAAACAATATATTTTCTTGTTATGCCTATCATAACAGCTTAAATAAATATACAATTATCAAATTTTAGATATGTATTGCTATAAGTTTGAAACATAAATATATATCACAAATAAACTCGTCGCAATGTTGTCAGCGATGTCAGAAATAGGTATCAATATAAAAAGAAAAACAGATTGTCTAAAATTATTGTTTCATATATCAGTAATATTCAGTTTTGGCTTATTCCTACATTATCATGTCCGCTTTTATTCTTTTAAACCATTAAATAAGTTGTCGACTAACGGCCTCTAAGCCCCCTTTAATTATCTCTTATAAATGCTATTAGTAATAAAATATTACAGGAAGTAACGAAGCTTACTAAAAGTCTTTATTTTTTAACGAACGATTCTTAGTATGGCTTTAAACCAAGAAGACTTAGAACCTTTAAAATTCACTGTTAAAATGTATGAAGATCCGGGAATTATTATGTTAATCTTCCTCAAAGGAAATCCCTATTAATGCGAAATTAGTTGTAGGCAGTTAAAGTGAGCAAAATTATAACATTTGAAAATCAAAATCATCAAATGGATAACCATTTGATGATTTTTCACATTTTACTCCAACAAGTTTTAAGAGGCGACCGCGCCTCTTATCCGATTATATTGTTTAAATATTTACAGGCAAGAGCTGGCATAGTTTTTTGCGCGTTTCGTTCCTCCCTATTAATATGTTTTACGAATGTCTTTACACAGAAAAATTCAATACCCGGAGGTCTTTAATAGAACTAACTGCTAAAGCGTTATCTTTGTATTTCTTGATCAAGGTCTCACCTGGCACGTGCTACCACTGATAATTCCAGAATAAATTACGAATCGGTGTTTCATTTCAGTGAAAGCATTGCACAGACATATTTTGGTTAAATTTGGTTAATATTACCTAAAGATCAGCGTAACTTGTCCAAATAGCTTCTTGTTTTCCAAATTGCCCGATTCCACGTGTAGAACACCCTGTATTTTATCGATACTCCCGTTTTCCACCACCAAGTCACGTGACGCCAGGTACATTGTCAGCTTGTAGTTGGGCGATGACTTTTTGAACATCCTATAAACAGTTGAATTAATAAAATTAGTCTACGTTAAGATCAAATAAATAACGGCTTTGAGTGTTTCATAAATAAAACAACAAAACCAATGCAATACACGTTTCGTGTCCATGGTTATGCACTTTTTGGACTTCCAATAAAGCAATCTACACCAAAGCTCTGTCGCGGTAAAATGGACCCCCGTCCGCTGTTTGACCAAACCTTAAGATATTTCAATATCTTAGTAATATCATATATAATATCTAGTAATTATAAAATGGTCAAATACAGAACAGTACCTCCACCAGGTTTAAAATCAGCCGAATTTTCCAAATTTCGTCTGCAAAAACCAATCTAGGAGTTCGGGCAGCTCTCATTCGAATTCTTCGCGATTTTAACAGAATAAACACTTATTCAGAGCTTGACATATTAAGTTAAGTGTTAAGTGCCCAATCCGTTGTTTTGTTAGTAATTTTTATTTAACTATTTATTTTATTATATATGTATATTTTAATTTTTTGATGTTGTTTTATTAGTTTTTGATACTCTGTTTATGAATTGAAGTCTAAAATACTTTTTACTTATTGGAAATTTCAAATGAGATTTATACCTTCCGTTCCGTTCCGATCGTTCGATTTCTGTATCTGTTTCTTGATTATTGGTTCTTATGTCCAAAGCCACAAAGAACTTGAATGATTTTTAATAAATATTTTATAACCTTTGAATACACAATAATATATTTGTACCATGTATTGATGCTATATTAATCTTTTGTCAA
This sequence comes from Pieris macdunnoughi, assembly GCA_905332375.1. Lineage (NCBI taxonomy): Eukaryota > Metazoa > Arthropoda > Insecta > Lepidoptera > Pieridae > Pieris > Pieris macdunnoughi. Next base: position 564,955 of record CAJOBZ010000012.1, read on the forward strand.
TGGTCAATATTATAATAATTAAGACAGAAATGTGTTTTCATTTTTAATCATGTTAATAATAATTACAATATACATAAGAGTCATATTATCATCATTCAAAGTATAATGCCATTGACATTGGGCATATAGTGTGATCGCACGAACCAATAATTTCAAAGAAATTACTAAAAATACCAAAGACAATTTAAAGACTATTACTAGGACCACACAGTAACTGTTATCTTCTTCTAAAATATGATTATATTTCCACGTACATTGAACTTAGTAGAAGTTAGCACTCTTAAACATTTGACTTAATGTACAGCGAGGCCCCCTCAATAAAATATATTAAATAATAAAATAATATATACTTTACTTAATAAGGTTTCACAATAAATTATTTATTGGAAAACTCGATTGAAGAAATCGTCCATTTTATTGGGCTAAGGAAGCCACTCCTTTGTGGGCCTTGAGATTTTTTTTTAGAACAAAAACGGTCAGGAGGCTTGCCAGATGTTAAATGATACCACCTATGGAAACTCTGAATGCCAGAGGGATCGCGAGTGCATTGCCGACCTTTAATTATGTTTTAATAATGTTTACATAATAGCTCTTTTGGTAAGTTTATTGTTATGTTATATGTTGTATTAATAATAAGTTTTGTTTCATTACTATATTATATTATTTATAAGTATCGCACTCTTTACTTTTTGGCAATTATTTTTTATTTGTTTTCTTTTATTTCCCTGGAAAAAAATGCTTAATAGCAATAAGGCGGTCGGTTGCATTATGTTTTTTTACGTTTTCACCATGTTAATTATTATATGTATAAGTAAATAAAGTCTAAGAAAATTAGACAGCGTACCTTTCGGAGATCAAAGCGTTGTCTGAAGTCATCTTACGGCCAACCTGTAACAAAAAAAATACAGTTATTATAAAAAAATACTGACAACAAATTGCGCTTCCTGGAATATGTGAGTTTTATTTTAACAGAGTTCCCTTTATCTTAAAAGTATTATTCCATCTAAGTACTGGAAGACCATCCTGAAATATTTTCCTACTATAATTGGGCTGGCCAGTTAGGGGTTGGATTGATCATTTATTCACATTGGGAAACACATTTCCTACCTCTTCTCCTACAAATTCTTATAGAAGTTAAGTATTAAACTGACCACAAACTAGTTTAAAAGTTATATATATAAATAAATTAAATATTTAGTTACAATTTTTAACCACAGACTAATAGAACTTACCAAGTAACCAAAATTATGACGATTAAACAACTATAAGTTGTTACACCTGTATCTTTATTTAAAAAAACGACGGGTTGCACTCAGGGAGTGCCGGCAGAAGTGAAAACTTGAATATTAACGTTGTGCATTTTTAGATATTTTGGAATATTTAGGGAATAATTTTGCAAGAATTGCTTTAATTATCAGTATAAATGTACTATCATTTATGTGGTAGAATACAATATTTATTTATTGCGCAATCGTACGCAAACATGACAATTTATATTAGGCCTACATTAATTACGCCGCGCCAGCTGTCTACTCTCCATCTGTCTTACGAAACCTACAAAAATAATTAAAATTAGTATTAAAAAGTGTACAACGCCGCTAAAGAAGTTTTCACTTCAATAAAAAAAATTAAATAACTCTCTCCATAATAGCTTATCATTTTAAAAATTAAGTTATCAGGATCTCTAGAACTAAGTATATATTGCGTACATATACACAAGATTGACGATTTGTGTATTTCAATTTCCACCCGAAGTATTTTTATGGATATGTAATAAAACTAAAATCTAGTTGACCCAAAATCGTATTTAAAATTGAAATTACCTCTAAAGCTTTTCAACAAACAGCCTCCGAGAATGCAGGTCACAAAATCTACAAACACATTATAAACAAAACACAATAATTTTAAAAACGGACAGTTCGATTTCCGCGGAGTTTCGAACTTGAAGGTTGTATTGTAGGTGCGGCTGCGAGACGTGCAGCCTGTTCCTCGTCTTAAAAGCATCTGATAGATTATATGAGCCAGATTACAGATATGGCCCGGCCATAACCAACCAACACCAACACACCCATAATGGGTGTATGCAACAAGTACAAGATTTAGGAAGAATTTCACAGCTTATTTTCTCTATCTACTATTTTCAATGAACAAGTGGAGTTCTATTTTTAACCTCAAATTATATATTCTACATAGTATATTTAGTAGCTGAATTTTAATTATCATATAATTTTTGATGTATCAATGCCTCTCTCAACCTCCTGAATCGCTTCCCCTCCCCCCACCCCGCCCCGTTTTCGCCTATCATACCGTTGCCAACCAATCGCCGACGCCGCACGTGTATTATTCTTGCTTTCGTAATCGCATTTTAGTGTTTATTGTTTCTCTTTGGTGAAATATTACATAAACTACCTATTTAGTGCTGTATGTAAGATGGATACATTCATAAATAAGTACACAAATAAAATATTTTATTTTTACATCTTCAATTTTTTGCTATCTCTCCAGTTTGTATGAGTCATTAAGCCAGGTTCGCAGATATTTCCGACGACTTGTATATAGTAATTTAAAAGTACTAAAACGACGGAAGAGCAGCTTTTTGAACTAATTCATAAATAATTAGTATTATCATATTATTCCTGAGACCATAAACATTACGATCTAGCCTAACTTAAGACTAATAGGTAATTTAAGTCAAACCTAATTTACTATAAAATAATATATTTAACATTAGAAAATATCCATTAACACTACTTATCGTACAGTCTCTATTAAAGAAGACACTATGTTCTTGTGTTCTATTTTTTCACTCACTGTTTAGCACTTAATACTAACGTGCACTAACACTAATTCGCTAATTTTAATGGCCCGTCACTAGGCCCGTGGTGTCAAGAAGTTGAATAGCCTTTGTTCGTGGGCTCCTGAAATCTGCATTCGTAAAAAGTTTGAACGATGAGAAAAATTACACACTATTTTTGTGACAGTGTAAGCCTCGAGGCTTCATCAAAGATCCTTTGTCAATACTATGTTTTGTGAAAACTCTTAAATTTCTCTTTATTAAAGCTTTCTATTTTCTATTTCATTTCAAATTTTGTATGTCAAGATGCAAAACATGCATCATAAACAATTATTTTCATTACTGATAATATTCTAACATTATTTCTTTATAAAAAAAGTTAACAGCCGCAGTTTCACCATCAACATGAACATACAATAGTCATTTAGGACGTGACGTAGGAATACGCGTGTAGTTCGTTAGTTAGAGACTATTATTTTGTCGCGAAGTTATTTTAAACGAAATAAGGTAAAGTTATTGAAATTTAATTAAATCAATTTTGCTTACTGAATAAGGATTTATTAAAAAACCTTCTCAAAAATGTTTTTAGAACATTTATTAATTGTATAAGTACAATGTTATGAGGATGAATTATTATTTTTCGACACTGACAACAAACAGATGAGATTTGAAATATGCATTTGCTGAGTTGCTGCACTTTAACAATGTTAGTAAATACAATTAATAATGAAACCTGGATGCAATTCAGGTTATGTCATTACCATTCAGCCTCAGATTTATGAATATTAAAATGGAAAAGTTGAATCATTGCATCTATAGTAGTACAAATAAAAACTTACTTATGGTTCCACATAGTGATGGTGCGCGGCAAAATCTTCCTTAAAAAAAACGCTCAGTTGTGGAAAAAATATTGAGTTGTGATTATTAGTTTATTATTTATCAAAATATAATATAATCTTCGTATTGTTTTATTTAATGGACATTTTATACTGCTCTTTATCTTTAATCTTAAACGACTTACATTTAAGTAAATTATATCATATATACGTATATTTAATAAAAAACATTTTGATAACTTACTTATTCATAAAAGATTCCATATTTATATTTTCCATGAAATTTACAATAACTTTAAAACAATTTAAAAGAAAACCATAAGTAGTTTTGATTATTAATAAACAAGATTATTAAGAACTTATTTTTATTTTATTACAAATTTGTTAATTTTGGGCAGAAAATACATCTCAAAGTTCATTTCAGAATATAATAATAAATTATGCAGTAGTATAATAATTAATTATAATGTAGTTAATATATTAAATTTTAATCTTCAAACCATGTGTATGCTTAAGCAAAGAAGAATCACTGCATAAATAGTGTTAGAACACAAAAATTACCTTAATAATAATTATCGATTACATACAAAAATAAAAAATGATTGCGTTCATTTCTTTAATAAATTATTTATAGAGATAGATAGATTAATACAATTAGATGAACCGGTTTCTATCTGTCACACTGAATCGATTTTTGTATAAAATCTAATACGTTTTGATATATAGGAGTCACTTAGCACCAAGTCTCAACTCGGAATAATAGAGTTAGGTATTATGGTACACACAACACTCCTCAGAGAACTGGCAGTTTACCAATCATCATTTGCATTAATTATATTTGGGTATAACTAAGTTTTATACCCATAGCGCTACATCCTGTTAGGTCTGGGTCTGTTCTCTATCTGTTGCGTGATCATTTCAAGTGGCAAGTAGGTGATCAACTTTCTGTGCCTGACACACACGTCCCACCGTCGACTTTTTGGGTGTAAGACATACCGGTTTCCTCGCGATGTTTTCCTTCACCGTACGAGCGAGTGTTAGGTGCGCATATAGACTGAAAGTCCATTGGTGCACAGCCGGGGATCGAACCTACTTACTCAGAGATGAGGGTCGCACGTTGTTGTTAGCATTCAATTTAGTAATTAAGCCTCTTAACTTCTTATGCTCTCATTCTAATTCTTAGCAAATATAACAGAATAAACAAAAAAAAATAAAATAAAATATGTTTATTATGGAACATAAGATACATGTATCACTTATTCCACGTCATTAAATTTGAAGGCATCCCTACTCATCGGCAAAGAAGACAGATGGTGTAGGCCGAGAGAAAAAGCCGGCGTAAAAAACTCTCGGTACTCTTTTAAAACAGCAAATCACTAGGTACTTATCCAGAGCTTGACATATTGCCTATTTGATTAGGCTAATCCGCTTTGAATATTTTTATTTTTGGTATCTAACATAGGTTTAACATAATTGTATATTAGCGAAGATAGCTTGTAAGATATACTGTAGATATAGCATTATGTATAATGTGGTGAATACAAAACAAAACAGCCTCTACCATTCAATAAATAAAAGAATGCTTTTAACTCCCTAGACCTTGGGATTTACGTATGTAAGGCGTTTCGCGTTCGTTCACCTGAATACAGTCTAGTTAAGTAACGTGGTTGCATGTATTTTTCTTTACAATTACCTGACAATTAAAGTTTTTATTTTGTATTTTTGAATCTGGTCAAAATAAATCTATTTAGAAGTTGATGTTTGAAAGACTCGTAAGAGTACCCCTTAGGGCTTAGGTGTTTAAGTTTATATTTCAAGGCCTGTTTGGCATTAGCGCAAAAATCACCGATTTCTCTGACTATGCTTTGTGGGAATGTTTCACATTAAATTTACCACTCATCCTTTCGTGTTCCCAGCAATCGTGCTCAGAAAGAGACTCCTACTTCAAGTTGATGGATATTTATAAGAGCTTGTTGCCATAATATCGCCATTATTGTGAAGTTGATATTTTGCAATATTTATATTTTTTAATATAAAGTTCACGTACCTAGTGGTTTATTAGCTGCAATAATATTGAAAGCAGTGTTAATCTAAGCGTGTATAAATGAAATCGCTTGAAAATAATCTTGATTTAAAAAAATATATCGTTTTTATTTAATAACGTACGCGACCTCGGACCTAGGATAGGCATTGATATGACGAATAAGTAAACCCCATATTGTATAAACTCACTCACGCGCAGTTGAAATACTGATCGTCGTTAAATCTGCCGATTGCCAAGTCACGTGCCACTACCAACAGGTTGGTAACCCACGTTTCAGAAAAATATTACTGAAACAAATATCAATAGAGAACATTTCTTTTAGAATGTGAAAGTTCAGGGAAGCCTAGTAAAGTTTCAAAAGGATATTTTATGTTTTAATTTGGGTTTCGTGACTTCTCTTGCGCAAACTCAGCAGAAATTTTCTTAGAATTCAAAGAATAAAGCACATTTTCAATAAACAAACTTCAGAGTAATTAATGGTGTCTTTTAATAAGTTTACCGTTGGTTCCAAAGTTTCGTCATTAGTTGTCATGCATTAAATTTCGTAGTAACATTTTATAATGTAAGATAATTATATATTTTGCCTCATTAGAAGAGGCACTTTTAATTTAACGATTAGGAGTTCCATTAGATTTAGGATTTAATTTGTATGATACTTCAAAGAAATACTCAATGTTCTCCAGATTTATTTATAAGCTAAATAGTATTAAGGAAATAAAATATTTTGAATAAATATAAATTTTTCTATTAAACTCATTATTGAGTGTATAAAAGATTCCTCAATGCAAATTATTAAAGTGCCAAAAGGGTAAATGTAGTTTTGAGTGCGACTATTAACCCTGAGGTCGTACGTTCAAATCTCGGCACCTACATTTTTTCTTTCTATATCCGCAATTAATACCTGCTCGGACGGAGAAGGTAATTGTTGAAAGGACTGGTATGTGATGGCATGGCAATCGACGACATTTTTCAGTCGCAGAAGTATGACTTTGCCATAAGAAATAAAATATATTAAAGAAACGGATGCAAACTAAGGTCTCTTAGGGTTGTTACGCCACTGGACTATTATTATCATCCAAAAGGATGTGTCTTCGTCTATGACTGCTAGGTACAGTAAACAGATGCAACACGTCAAATAAAAGCGTTTTGATTAGGTGTCATGTAAGGACACAACATTTATTTAGGCGCTAGACGGAACAACACTTCATTTCAGTCTGCGTACAAACTTAATCTTCGTAAGTTATCACTTGACTAAGTTACAATCTATACTACTGCTCCATCAAAAAAGTTGCTTCGGCGAAATTCGTTTGTTCAAGGATGAGCACTTCAGACCATTAATTATATCGAGAGATTTACCACAACATTTCAAATGAATCCAAAACTGAAATACATACTGATAAATATAAATACAATCGGTCTTACTAATAAAGAATTATGCACATCGTATAAGCCTGTTATAAGAAAAATGTTACTAATAATTCCTGAATTGACACGTTTGATGTATACGGCTGTTATAACAAGTGTCTGGTTTGTATGAAGACTTGTACAATGCTTATACAACGCCGAGGCCTAGTTTAACGGGTGTATAGGACATAAATTGCGTTATTTGATCTGATTTCGCGTTTGACAGCATTTTTTGACTGTTTAGTTCAAGGAAAGATTTAAGTTAGTAGGTATTTGTGTTTGTTGAAAATAGATTTTATAGATCAAATGGAAGATTTAGATAATATTGATATGCAGCTAATACATACGATTGAAGATTTGCCGCCTCCAAGGAAAGTCAAAACATACCAAACTCGGTGCAATCCGTTATTACTTTCGGATGGCGATTTCAAAACAAAATACCGCTTTTCAAAGAAGTATGTTATGAAGATCTGTGACAGTGCGAGCTGATGTCGAAAAGAGTAATAGAGGTGGATGGTTTTCGATTTAGGTGTCTTCTTCATGGCTTCTCAGTGTCTTTAGAAAATGCCAAATTATATATAGTAGCACTGGCAATCCTCCACAATATTGCTATTGATATGAAAGAAGACCTGGATGAATGCTCCAGAAGAACCAAGGCCAACCTAGACGCCCCCAAGCAATCAGGCTGGACAAGCTGCTAGAGCTGCTTTTATTGAAACATATTTTTAAAGCTGTTTTATTTACATAGGTGTGGATAGTTAGACGTGAAATAAATAAAAAGTTATATTTCATTTAAAACAGGGGTTTTATTTTTTTTATAAGTATATAATTATTCATTTAATTGCTGCTGTAATAGTTTGAGCCTTAGAAGATGCTCCTGTCTAGCCCATTTGTGAGCTTCGGCAAGTTGCTTCTGTTTGAGCTCATGTGTTTCAGCCATTTGCCTTAGTTTGGTTTCATGCTCTTCCTGCAAACACTGGAACACTGCCGTGTTGCGGAGTTTGGCACTTTCCACTATTTGAGATGCCTAAAAAATTTAAGTATGATCGTTGAGGGCTTTTGAATGAAATAGTCCTTTTCTCTATCACATTGATACTAACCTCTCCCAACTTTTGTACTGCAGAACGTGGCTTTTTATGTAAAATTCTAGTCCTCTTTGTCTGAATATAATTGTTTTGGTTGCTAAAATAAATACAACTTACATTAGAATTATGACTTCTATCAGAATTATTAAGTCAAACGTCAATCAAACACGGCGGGTTGCCAGGGTAACAAAAAATAAGGGTCGTTTAGTTATTCAACCAATACACATCGATTATTGGTCAAAGAGGTGTTTATGCCCTGTACAAGCTCTATTCACTGAATAACTATCACCTTGTTATAACTCATGCATAGTGATTTTTTATTAGTAAGACCGAATGTGTTTATCTTGAAGTTCAGTAAGGACCATTGGTCTGTAGAACAACTTAGTGAAACAATTAAAACACAGAGGGCACTTTTCTAAATTGTTAGATTCAATAACGGAATTGATTAACGCTCTCTTTAGTTTTACTTTGAAATATTAAGTATTAATTGCCGATAAAATTCAGTTTTCTTTAATTTTAATATTTTTGTCAAATGTATAATGTACATATGTTTTCTGTTTCATATAACTTGTTTATCACGGTAATTAGTTTTGGCTTTGTATATTGTCTGAGTGTTTTGTTAATAAATATATAAATAAAGATCACTTTGAGATATTTCAAATTTAAGATTCAACTTTGTGGCAATAAATGACGTTAGTATTGTGATGAGCCAAAATCACAAATATTAAATAAATATTTGTCAACGGTCTGTCGCTGACGACTAATGTCAAATAATTAAACACACAAGTGAACTTAGCGATATTTGTGTACCGGTAGTAGGTAACCTTTTAAATTCCGTTCCGTTTTTTCTGTGTTAGTACGAGAAGGAAACTACCTACTTCACAAAACATACGAACGATGACAATACTTCCATGGAGTCTCTTCCTGGGTTCCTGTTGCCGAAAATAGCCTAACTCCTTCCGCTGCTTATCTAGAAATACATGATATCGAAACAAATTTACCTACTTTCGCCACAAGCCACGAGCTGCACGTCTACCTCTACACCATCGCCATTTACTGAAATAGTATAATAGCAGAATCACGAATCTTCGACACCACAGTTGCTTAAAGAGGTGCAAATGAATTAACTGCTATATTTCATTCGTTTTCTGATGTCAATTCGTTTCTATAATGTAATATTAAAGAAAATTAAAATTATAAATGTATATTTTCTTATTTCATGAATCGAAATATTTACTTTCGAAGAGATTGCTTAGTTAATGTAAGAGGTGTAATGCCACTGGACAATTGTTATTAGTATTGGAAGACAATAGCATTTTGAGTTAAATAAACTTTAATTGTAACGTAAATTTTTATTTACACAACAACACTATTCATTTGAAATGTAATTATTTATCCATTCCACGTAATAGTATACTCTTGTTAAAACATCAGGTCTCCCCTTGGCACAAGGAACACCCCAAGAGACGATGCCAACTTGTACACCATCACTAATGAGGGGTCCACCAGAGTCTCCCTGCAGAAGAAACCTCGATTAAACCAGAAAAACTATTGAAAACACAATTTACACCGATGTGTCTTCGTCTATTACTGCAAGGACAGTTAAAGATGCAACACGTGAAATGTCATTAATGTCAATCATGATAAACGCGTTATGATAAGGTAGTCGTGTGAGAACACAAAATTTAATTCATATAGGACCGTGCTTAAAGACGTAACTTAAATTTATATAGGTACATAATCAAGAATGCGGTCTGCTCTGGTATTTTGCAACTTCCAATAATGATCCCAACATTTTTGTATGCGACGAAGTTTCTATATTCGTGACATGTCGCTGATCTCGCAGTACAGTGCCACATACTTTTCTTGGCCGGTAAGAGCGTCGCTGTCATAGATACTAATATTGCCAGTAAATAAAAATTAACAATTATAAGGGGAATAATTTCGTGAAGGAAGTCATGCAGGCTAACTTAATAATTTATTGAAATGTCTTAATAAAACAATGTAAGTATACTAGTATCTAGAAAATAATATAGTTCTAGGCTTAAATAAATGTGGCACATACTTAGAAATAACTGATATGATAGGTTTTGTTACCTATACTATTAATAGAATATCTTTTACGATATCTAGCAATCAGAACCGATCGATAATGAAAACTTTGCCAAGCTTTTAATAATGCAAGGATAAAAATAAAAACATTTTATTTGGATTTTTTTTAGATGTTGGTAGATAGTAAGTTTGTAGTAAATGTGCAGTTGTATTTGAGAGCTAACTGACAATATCAGTCTGACATTTCAAAATGGCGACGGTGGTACCAATTTCAGCCGCCAGGCAAGAAAAGTATGTGGCACTGTACCTACAAACATTTATGTCGGCACGCTATGGCTATAAGCGCTGTACCCTAACTCTGTAGCCCTCAATAACGAAACCAACAACAAAATAATAATTGACAAAATTCAATTCGACCTTGTGTTAGAAACAGACGAAGTTAGCTAATGCTATGCATAGATGGCGCAATTAATAATTTTAAATCACTTTTTTACTGAGAGGTCATTACTTACTTGACACGAGCCCATTCCTTCCTTATTTAATGTGCAAAGCTGTTTGTCAATGATTGGAAGAAATTTCTCAGACACGTTATCAAGCCTGTTATTGCACTCTTCCACAGATATTGTAGTTAAATTATAGACCACTTGAAGGTTTTCAGGAGCTGCCTGTGACTGAAATCATCCAACAAATACTGACATTGGTTTGTTGTTTTAGAAGTTTTGTGTTAAATATTTATTTTAATTGTTTTAGTGAGTTCTCTCATCAGTGAAAAATATATGAGTAGTGTTCTTAATCTGTTTAAACGTCTCTGTTTAACTCCCAATTTAAGATAAATTAAATTACGCATTTTTTTATAATAAACCATATCTTATAAGAATACGTTTTGTTTGATCGATCTTTAACCGGAATTCCATTTCATTGCTTTGACTAACCACAATCAATTGAAACGTATCGTCATTTCGATACCTTTAAAAATATTATACACTCTTTGTTCAAATTAAAATATAAATTACGAAACTTATACGCACATCAGTCTTACCCCATCCCGTAAGTTTGCACATTACTCCAGGGCCTATATTACTCGTTGGTAGCTTTATTGGTTGAATGTTAGTATCAAACTCTATAGAACTAAAAATCTTTAGAAGTGAGATGTCATTCTTCAATGTATTTGCATTGAAATTCTCGTGAATGACGATGGAATGTACGCCGTACCAGTTCCCACCAGAAGTGCGTTTGTTTGTGCCAACCCTTACAAAGATATTGTGTGTTGGGACTCTAAAAAAACAAAATACTCTATATGACATTTTAAATTATTACACTATGATAAATTCAGTGTGTTCAATCAGTGAGAAAACTGAATGCTTTATATTCAAATATAAAGTATTTACAATAATTTAACCCAGGTAAATAGTAATAATAATAGTAAAAATATATTATTAAAAGGAGTCCCTTTAGGCAACGTTCCGCCTTACGTACTCGTATATACAGGGTGGCCAAAAAGTCGTGGATCAAACGCAAATAGGGGGTAGATGAGGTCATCAGCGGCAAAAAATTGTTCCACGGAGGTCTCTAAGGTCAACCCCTGCAGAGTTATGATTTATTTTGGTTTTTATATGAAAATTGACTTTTTTTAACTAAGTATTATTAAAATTCGAAAATATCTTCATTCTATATCTTTTCCATAATATCCACTAGATTGGTACTGATGAGTTCTTGCGTTTGACATACTATTAATACCTTTTCAGAATCCCTATGAAATGCGCCAAAACTTGTAATACAGGGTCACTTTTCGGTAGAGAAATTTTTTTTCACAGTGGGGTCCGAAGTAAAGAAAAATTTATGATTTGAAAAAATGTTATATTGTATCACTTAATATTATATTGAATACACTCAGTAAACAACTATAAATAGTATGTCTAATGCAAGAACTGATCAGAACCAATCTAGTGGATATTATGAGAAAGGTACAGGATGTAGATATTTTCGAATTTTAAGAAGAATTAGTAAAAAAAAGTCAATTTTCATATAAAAACCAAAATAAATCATAACTCTGCAGGGGTTGACCTTAGAGACCTCCCGTGGAACAATTTTTTTGCCGCTGATGACCTCATCTACCCCCTATTTGCGTTTGATCCACGACTTTTTGGCCACCCTGTATATGTAAGGAAAACATAATATTTAATATTTTCCTATACAAACTCTATATATTTTTATTTTTTATATATTTTTCTTTTATATTCTGAGGTATTAAAAAAAGGAATAAAACACACGAATAAATGTGATATAAATTTCAATGAACACATGGACTCGAATAGATTTGAAATATTTGTAAATCATCTAGATTTATACCAACAATCAGAAATTAATAAGTTGTTAGAAAAATATAAATCAGTCTTCGCTAAGGATAAATATGACATCGGCACTGTACGAGATTATGAAGCTCATATTGACTTAATGGTAGATAAATATTGTTACAAACGTCCTTACAGATGCACACCTGAAGATAGAAGAGAAATAGAAAATCAAATATTAAAACTTTTAAAGAATAATTTGATTGAGGATTCTTACAGTCCGTTTGCTGCCCCAGTAACTCTGGCATATAAGAAAGAAGATGAAAGAAAAACAAGACTGTGTATAGATTTCAGAGAACTGAATAAAATTGTCGTTCCTCAATCACAACCTTTTCCTTTGATTGAGGATTTAATGATAAAAACAGTAAATTGTAAATATTTTACTAGTTTGGATATTAATTCAGCATTTTGGTCAATTCCTTTAAAGATTACCGATCGATACAAAACTGCATTTGTTACACAAGAAGGTCATTTTCAATGGACATGTCTACCATTTGGGTTAAAGACTGCTCCAGCCATATTCCAAAGAATATTGGGAAACATCATTAGAAAATACGAACTGTCTAATTTTGCAGTCAATTTTATTGATGACATTTTAATTTTTTCTAAGACTTTTCAAGAACATTTAGTACATCTGTCAAGATTAATGGAGGCAATACTAACAGAAGGCTTTAGGCTTAAATTTTCAAAATGTTCTTTTGCAAATAATCACGCCAAATATTTAGGTCATATAATAGAAAACAATTCAATCAGACCTTTGAAAGATTATTTAACTGCTGTCAGAAACTTTCCCGTTCCTAAGACAAAGAAAAATATACGACAATTTCTAGGAAAAGTAAATTTTCATCATAAATTCATACCACACAGTGCAATTATTCTGGACCCGTTACACAATCTATTAAGAAAAGATGTGAAATTTATATGGTCCACAGAATGTCAGGAATCATTTGAAAAAATAAAAACATTGTTATGTTCAGAACCAATATTGAATATCTATGATCCCGATCTCCCAATAAAAATTTACACAGATGCTAGTATAAAAGGAGTGGGAGCGGTTTTAAAACAAGAAGATAAAAACGGGGACAATAGACCGGTTGCTTACTTTTCAAAAAAATTAAACGAAGTTCAAAAAAAGAAGAAGGCGATTTATTTAGAATGTTTAGCAATAAAAGAAGCTGTGAAATATTGGCAACACTGGCTTATGGGAAAAGAGTTTATGGTATACTCCGATCATAAACCCTTAGAAAATATGAACATCAAGTCTAGAACCGATGAAGAATTAGGCGATTTGACATATTATTTATCCCAATATAATTTTAAAATTAAATATAACCCAGGAAAATTAAATCGAGAAGCAGATTGTTTAAGCAGAAACCCAGTTCTAGAACCTTATGATAATAATGATGATTTTTTAAAAGTAGTCAATATCATAAACCTAGAAGATATAAAGAATGACCAAAACATAAATCTAGATATAGAAAAAGAAAAACTTATATTTGAAAATGAAATTTACCATAAAAAGAATTCAAAAAGTAAAAAAATTATACTATCTGAAGAACTTAGCAAGACTCTTATAAAAGATGTCCACGACACTTACTGCCACATTGGTAGAACTCAGATGATAAGTAAAATAACACCATTCTACACAGCAAAGAATATCATAGCAAACATTAAAAAATTTTGTGATGAATGTGAAATTTGTATAAAAAACAAATCAAGGCGGAAGTCGAAATATGGCTTAATGTCACATCTGGGTCCACCAACACGCCCGTTTGAAATTATTTCTATTGATACCATTGGAGGCTTTGGAGGATCACGGTCGACAAAAAAATACTTACACCTTTTGGTCGATCATTTTACAAGATATGCATATATTTTAACATCAAGAAATCAAAGCTCCAGTGATTTTATTAAACTAATTAAAAATGTGAGAGCTATAATATTGATATGGTACTAACCGATCAATACCCTGGCATAAATTCTAAAGCATTTAAAGAATTCCTAATAAATGAAAATATACGAATGGTTTTCACTGCTGTAGATTCACCTTCAAATGGACTTAATGAAAGGCTTAATCAAACTTTAGTCAATAAGATAAGATGTAAAATAAATGAAAGTGATAAAAAGATAGCATGGACTACTATTGCACAGAAATGTGTGGAAAAATATAACGAAACGGAACACACAGTTACGAAATTTGCTCCAAAATACCTTTTGGAAGGCGAGAATGTGAATATCCTACCATGCGAATTGAAAACAAGATGCACAGAAGTAGATTTGAAAAGAGATAGGGAACTAGCTCTGGAGAACACAATAAAATCTCACAATTATAATAAAAAATTATACGACCGGCACAGGGAAGATTATAAATTGGAAGTGGGAGATAGAGTCTACGTGGAAAATGGGAATCGACTAAATAGGAAGAAAATGGATGAATTGAGGATTGGTCCATACAAAATACTGAAGAGGATTTCCAATTCAATATTTGAAGTTGATACCGGACGCAAAAAAGCGGAATCAAATTACTACCACATTACAAAGTTATCCCCTGTAATTGTCGATGAGTAACAGTTACATGTAATTGTTACTCTCTGTAGGGGGGGGAGATGTAAGGAAAACATATTTTCCTATACAAACTCTTTTTATAATTTATTTTTCTTCTTTGCCGTCTGATCGACGATGTTTAATTTGTCACTTGACATAATAGATGTTTTAATTTTTTTCATTACATTATTTTATTATATAAAACCTAAAATAGAGGCTTTAAATGTTGTTTCTTTTGTATTCACAGGTGAGTGAATAATTTGTAAATATGTATTTTTCATTAAATGTAAATTAATAGATATTTCTTTAGTAAATAAATCTTTTGTATTCACAGAGAAACGCAGTTGCGCCTTATTTATCCCCAGTACTCGTATAAGCGATCGATACCATTATATATATATGTATTTCGGGTCTAAGCATATTGCTACGCGGACGATGAATAGTCCATACACATTTCAATAAAACTTCTTAAACGGATATGAACGCTAATTTATTTGCATAACTCGAAGTTGAAGATAAGCAACAGGGATATAGAGGTTTGACAAATAATATAATATTAGAATAAAAAGATATTGCCAACTAATTAAATTTTGTGTTAACTATTGAAATGTGCTATTTAAACGCCATCATGAACAAATTATGTTTGCAAAGATAAACTGGAGTAAGGAAAAGACAATATTAGTCACGCTACTATTCTCAAATGTGATTCTTATATAAAGTCAGGAAACAGAAAATTTCGTTATTGAAGATGCTAAATCAAACATTTATAACAAAAAAAAAGTATAAAATGCCATTAGTCCCTTAAACAAATATTGCAATGGGCATATAGAAAGATGCACAGATGAACTTGAAAGGCTCTATGGAAATTACCAAGGGAAAGGAGGAGAAGAGGGTGCCCCAAAAAAGGCAGATAGAAGAAATAGAAGCGTTAACAGAAAGCGAATGGAAAAAGAAAGCCATGGATATTTGGAAAATCTCGATCAATGTTGAAAAATTCAATCAATGATCAAAACAAAACTGTATTTTATACTTGATGGAATACTAGATGGGAAATTGAACGGGCTTTATTATTATTATAAATCAAACATTGTCGAAGAACATATCTCGTGTATCGAATTGAGTATGGGAGGTCAAAAAATCCACTTAACACTGAGCGATGCTAGAATTGTCTGTTAACACAAAATAGCCCACGAAATACATTTGAGCATATTTCATACGGTTTATTCCATAATATTATATTAAAGGTTATTTATTTTTAAGCCCGCTCAAGCCTCACTTAACAGCCCTCAAAGTTCGATAAGCCATTCTATTAAAGGGCCTAGCTAGTTGTATAGCTTTAAGGGAAGTTCTCAGTTCCCTTTACTAAAATAATTCGTTTTTATTTGATACCTGTAAGTGCAATGAGCAGCGCTTAAAATCCATTTCTGAGTTAAGATGGAGCCACCACAGACATGCACGCGTCCCTGGCCGCGAATAAAACGTCTGAGCGATGCTATGAAGGGGGCAGAGCCTTCAGCTGCGTCCTCCCCACCAATTACTCGGGAATCCAGTTCATTATTTGTTTCTCCTTTAAAGAGAGGTCGTCCATTAATAATTATTCAATTTATTCTTTTTCCGACGTCGAGACATGACGAACCCTTCTCCCGGTGCAATAACCCGTTCCCGAGGTTATTTCTCTAACTCTGCACTCTATTACTTCACATTTTTCAATAAACGAAGTGTATCCTGATTAAATAAATTAATGAAATACACAAAATACCCAATTTAAATACTTACCTCTTGCCTCCCATAGCAAAAATAAAAATATGACTAGTGCTTTAAACATGGCCTGACACTGAAGTATTATCTATTCAGAATGTTGAAACGTATTATAATACTCTTTTAATTTACTTGTCCACAAGGGCCAACAAAAGGTGCAAGCACAAAAGATACGATTTCTATTTGAAATATGTTTGACTCGCTTATTCGGTTAAAAAGTAACTTACATTTCCTATATATATCAACACACAAAAATAATCAGTTCTGTTGACATATGCATAACAAACTCCATTTCACGTTAATATAAAACAAATTCACTATTTATTGCAAACCAAATCAATTTGTGCTCTTATTTTATAATTTAATCATAGAATAACAAAAATTCTTTTACGTATTTACTTTTTGTAAAAGCAATTTTGTCCTTTATGTAAATCACAATATCGTTTCAGAAAGTTTAATTAAAATGAGATTTATCCAATTAAATATATTTCTCCCACACACATTTTTTAGTGTAGGCACTTGTTCATTACAATTACATATATTATGTAAACGTATTATTAGGTAGGTCACTTATGTAAAACAGCTCATGCATACCAGTTACCCCGATTTCGAAGTCTCCGAGGTTCTATTTGTCTAAACCAAACTGTATAACAATCGATTTAGCACTTTAAGTGAATGAGCGTAATGAAAATACTTATATTAAAATTATTCCTAGAAACAGCCTCTGCAAATGGGGCTGTCTGTTGCGCCTTGGGCAAATATTTTACTTTTATAATATGTATGTGACGGTATATTGATAACTATGGGAATAAAAGAACGAAACCACATTTCAAGGATCGTCATGCTCGCTTAAATGTCATTGCTTGTGGCGGCGTCGATATGTCGGTTGTCTCTCTCCCTAAAATATGGCCAGGGTGCCATGGCTGGTCATGCGTCATACTCGTGAACGGGTGCTACTTGTGGTGACTGGTCGTACTTGAATTCGTGTATGCGGTGATGTTAATTGTTTCGACTATGTATTTGCGTGTTGTTCGCACGAGAACGTAAATGCGTGCTCCTATTTCACCATGCCTCCTGCTGATAGAGGACAAATGTTTGTTTTTAATTTATTTTATTATTATTTATCACTTAAGATGTCATGTGGAACATGGTGTAATGGTTACTGCTCCTTACAAACGTTGTGTAAAACAAAAACTTGGCGATTAAAGAGTGGCGGAGACTTTATTGGCAGTTCTTCTATTTCGTTCTACGCCCTTGATTTGAGAACTGGCACTAAATGTAAAATTAGAAGAATTTAATGAATAATTCTTTTTATTGATGTTCATAAGTGTACATTCTGTTACCTACATGAATAAATGATTTTTGATTTGATTTGAAATTATTGATGCTAAATGCATTTTATCATCTGCTGTATTCATATAATTCGCTTAGTACTAGATATTATACTTCTATTTATTTATTTATACTTTATTACCTTAATCAAAACATACACATAACAAAAACAAAAATAAAAAGCAGGTTACAAAAGTTATAAGGCAACGGGCAGCCTTATCGCTAACAAGCGATTTCTTCCAGGCAACCCTAAAGTGAAACAATGAAAAAGAAACACCTACAGAGGGTAGAGTACCAGTAATGCAAAAATTATTAATTAAAAAAAAATCTCAAAATAACACGTTACTATAATTAAAATAAAATAAAGTAAAATCTAAACATAAAATAACAATAATAATAAATAAAAATATGTAGAAACAAAAATTTAAAATACAATCATAAGGTTAACAGACCTCTTAATCTCAGAATCTTCTACCGCATTTACCATGGAGAGTGTTCAGAGGAGTGGTTCGGATTAATACCTGCAGCTGAGTTTCATCATCGGACGTGGAGGCAGAATACGAAATCGTACCACCCGTATCACCTCGACGTCCGACGTTCCACAACTGAGCGTTTTTCAAGGCAGTTTTTGCCGCGCACCACCACTATGTGGAACCAGCTGCCCACTGAAGTATTCCCGAACCAATTCGACTTAGGGTCCTTCAAGAAAAGAGCGTACCAATTCTTAAAAGGCCGGCAACGCACTCGCGAGCCCTCTGGCATAGAGTGTCCATGGGCGGCGGTATCACTTAACATCAGGTGAGCTTCCTGCCCGTTTGCCCTCCGTTCTATAAAAAAAAAAAAAAAGAGTCACAATAATTAATACATATAAGCAGAGCTAATTACGAGGCAGAAAGAAAATGATGAAGAAACTTTTATATAGAGCAAATCAATTTAAGGGGATTTCCATCGTATGCGGCAACTACATGCAACAGCATAAATGATTTAGAGTTTAGACTAAAATAATTAATATGACAACTAATATAACTTATTTTACGCCTTTTTTCGATTTACATATGTTTTATCTTAGGTTAAGACAAATTAAATCATTTAAATAAAGTATGTTTTTATAATTTATTTATTTACACTAAATTGTTTATGTTGTAAAGATGTTAAAAAAGTTTTAGTAATATTTCGCAAAGATTAAATTTTTTCTGACGTTATGGCTGATTTACACAGGGTCAGTAGACAAGTCAGTCGCGCGCCAATGTCGGCGCCGCGACTGACTTTAACTGTTTACATGAAGTAAGTAGTAGTGGTGCGTTTCTCACGATGAGCACACGTGTGTGAAGTCAGTGTGAAAAATGATTTTTTTATAAAGCCGTCCAATTCTTGAAACCACTTGACTTTTGGGACATATACGTTCCCACTAGCGCCAGATCTGATGGATTTTGTATCTTGTCGAGCTCTAAATAATATGTAGCCCTTATGGCTTTAACTTTATTTTTTACTTCAGTAGAAGTGAGCCCTTCGATTTGCATTTGTTGAGCCATATTTTTCAACGCTGTTGACCGCATTTCTTTATTGCGGTAATTTAGGGATTTAATATCCCAAAGGAACTCGTTTTCGCCATATAATTGCACCAATTTTAAGGTTTCGTCTTCACTAAGCTTCATTTTTATCGCCAGCGAAAAAAACGTGGTCACTCTACAACGCAGCGGCAGTGACTAACCACGCACTGACTTGTCTGTTTACACGGGGTTTATTTGGCTGGCGCGGGAGTGCGCGGGTGGCGGGGGGCGCCAACTGACTTTAAAATATTCGTGTCCGAATATTCAAGTCAGCGCTGACTTCAAGCCACTGTACTGAATTCAAATCAGTTTACACAGGGTTTTTTTCCGGTCAGCACTGACTTGCCTCGAATTTGTAGTCAGTGTGTGTCTGACCCTGTGTAAATCAGCTCTTAAACTACTGATAAGTAGAAATATCAAGGATTTCTACTTATCAGTAACGCCATCCCACTATAGGCAGAATTTTCGTAAATTAATTTTATACCATGTTGGTATAAGTCTGATCTATTACTTTAACTATCATTGTTAGTAGTAGGTTATTAAATACACAACAAATAATAACGTATAACAGTCAGGGTATTTAAAGGTCTTATATTAATATTCAATTAATAAAAAAAACAAACAAAGGGAGTTAATAAGTTAGCGCAACCCAAAATTGATTTTATCTCTAAAATATTTGAAATTTCACTTTCCATTTCTTGGAAATAGATGGCGTTAGTATTGTGATGAGCTAAAATTACAAATATGAAATTAATGTCTGTCGCTGACTGATGACCAACAGTCAAAATGTCGAGTTTGATTATGTTTGCAGATGCATAAAATGATTTAAAACAAGTGAACTTAGCGATATTTATGTCCTGGTCGTAGGAATCCTATTAAGCTCACCGCACTAGCACTACCACACAACATAGCTGTTTTTTTCCTGTCGGGTTAGTTGTGAAAGAATTTGCTATGGTGTAAAAATCTACTAAGTTTGCCTCAAATTGTTTGTATGGGAAAACAGGGTTTTTTAGTTTTTTTTAGTAAATACTTATTAGTATAAATTTATAAAACCTCCAATCTGAAAATGACCCCTTATAATGAATTCAGTGTCTTCTTGAAATCATTTATCTAATAAAAGAACAAATTCATAAGCAATACGTACGCATTCGTATCTTGTTTTATTTTGTAATGTAGTCAAATTAATCTTATTATCATTTTTTCTTGATAATCAATTTTACATATTTTCGTTGTCATAAATAATTAGTAATTTTGTTTAAAACAGTGTTGGGTAAAACCTTGAATATTAATTGAACAAAAGAATATTCGTTATTATTTAGTTTCGACTTATAGAAACTGTCAGTAAACTTACCAGTTATGTCACCAAAATATTATAGACTGAACAAGTGAACAGATGAATTTGGAACTCACTTTTCCAATAATAGGCGCGGGGGGGTTTAGCAATGCATAAAAGAATTTTGTGCATAGTTCAAAATCTTTTATAATAGTATAACCTATCATAACAAATGAGTCAATCTACTTTGTGTTGTATTTTATGTGTGGAAATTATGATTTATCCAGTTGCATACATACTATTGCGATGTTTCTTTTCCAACAAAAGCGTTACAGAAAGCATATACTTGCGTCACTTGTCAATGAGAATAAAGACAAATAAAGATTATGGTGACCAAATGGCTTGACCTGAATTTTAAGAAACACAGGATATGCAGATATGCAGATTATTGAAGAGATTTCTTGAACTCGTTCCCCTACCGACTCAAATCAAACTGCAGTCGTAGAAACGAGTGTCAAATGATTACTTTAATATTTATTTTCCGGATGGGATGTCGTTGGTCCCGTGAGGAAACCGTCTTGCATTAGACCCATGAAGTCGACGGCGTGTGTCAGGCACAGGAGGCTGATCACCTACTTGCCTATTAGATTAACAAATGATCATGAAACAGATACAGAAATCTGAGGCCCAGACCTGAAATGGTTATAATATGTTCTTTTTAATCCTAAAACTACTAGTTACTTAAACATTTTATGTTCCTCTCTGGTGGTAGTTTTGACTTGCGTTCCTTAGACAATCTAATTCTTGAAACTCCTATTCATAAAACTGAATTTTATCACTCCTCCTTTACTGTGCAAAGTATACTGCTATGGAATTCCCTACCAATTGATATTAGACGAGCTCAGTCCTTAAATTTATTTAAAGAGCTTCTTTTTGATCATTTTCTTTCTGCCTCGTAATAAGCTCTGCTTATATGTATTTTTGTTATTTTATCTTTAGATTTTACTTTATTTTATTTAAGTTACAGTAACGTGTTATTTTGAGATTTTTTTTTTAATTAATAATTTTACTGGTACTCTACCCTCTGTAGGTGTTTCTTTTTCATTGTTCCACTTTACGGTTGCCTGGAAGAAATCGCTTGTTAGCGATAAGGCCGCCCGTTTCCTTATAACTTTTGTAACCTGCTTTTTATTTTTGTTGTGTATATTTTTGATTACGGTAATAAAGTACAAATAAATAAATAACGCCGCTGTTTTTTTTATTTTACCTTGAACAACAGAAACTAATTTCTACAATATTGAAAGGGGTTTGATTATATTAAACTAAATGGTTTCGAGACCACCAAACTTTTAGGAATTACTTGAAATAAACTTTAGAATCTCCTAATGTATTTCAATAATAACAATGGTACGACGATAATATAACAATAATAATAATAAATTTAGATAAGATTTTATAGAAATAAACCAAAATGTTACTGCACTTATGTTATTACACATTATCGGAAATGAGAATGTTAAATTACCTACAATTTATGAGAGTGTGTGTAGTAGTATGGTGGGGCCCACATTGGCTTCAAGTGTGCGATGGTTGTTTGCGCTTCTAATTAATAACTAAAATATAAATATGTAACTTTAAACATGAGCTATTCGGGGCATGCTTGCCGTCTGCTGGCACAGGCTTGCTCAGATCGATCTGGTTCTTTCTTCCAAAGACCAGTCCAGTAAATACTCTGCATTTGTTTACACCAATTTATTAATTAATTATTGTATTATCTGGACTATAAAAGAGACTAAGACCCCGGAGTTTGTTTCGACATTTCTTCTCAGGGCAGTCAGTTAGGAAATGTCGACTTCATCTAGTTTTGGATGACATTGTAAAAGTGATTTATATAGTCCTACTTGCAAGAATAAACTATTTCATTTCATTTCATTTCAATGTTAGGTAACACAACCTGAGCCAAGACAAACGGATCAATTAATTAGTTATTAAATATTATAAATTGAATTGTAAATTGTTTTTAAATTAAAACTAGACACATAATTACAATGTCAATCAGCAATATTAATTACAAGCCGAACCATAAATTATTTTGATAACATTATAAAATTTAATTAAAAATAAATTAATTATCTTTCTTATTTAAAATTTATGATAATCGATCAATTTGAATATAATGATAACAATATGGGGTCTAAACGGGGGTCATATTATTTTTGCCCTCATTAGGGCTATGATGATATCTTAGTAGATAAACATACAATCAAAATACTGTATAACCATGGATTAACAAAAAAAATAATGCTGCTTCAACCCTCAGATTTCTGTATCAAAGTAGTTAGCCTTCTATGCCTGACACACGCCGTCGACTTTTTGTGGAAAAGGCACGCCCATCTCTTTACGGCGTATTCCTTCACCGTACAGAAATAATGCTCCATTGGTGCAAACCGGGTCTTGAACCTACACCCTCATGGATATGACGCAAGCTTAAGCCACTTACCCTGCTTGTGCATTAAGTGTATACTAAATGTATAATGTTTCTGATAGCATATTATAACAAAAGTAATTAAAATCGTTGTTTGTAATTATTCCTAGAAGGATATCAGAGTCACTCATGGCCATGTGTAATATCCTTACTTAAATAATACCTTTTCAGAATCCCTATTAAATGCGCAAAAAGTTGGAATACACGGTCACTTTTCGGTAGAGTATTTTTTTTTCACAGTGGGGTCCGAAGTAAACAAAAACTTATGATTTGAGAAATTTTTATATCGTATATCGTATATATCGTAAACACTCAATAAACAACTATAAATAGCATGCTTAACGCAAGGACTTATCAGTACCAATCTAGTGGATATTATGAAAAAGATACAGGATGTAGATATTTTCGAATTTTAATAAGAGTTAGTAAAAAATATCAGCAATAAAGGCTTAATAATAATAATTATTGCATGCATAATGCATTTCTCCGTCGCAGCACAATTTTCTTCAAGTTGGTTTATACAAATCTCTTGTCATTGACTGACGTGGTGTCATGAGAAATTGGTTAGCGGTGTCTGGTAGATGAAGAATATTTGGATTTTCGCAAAGCGTTTGATCTGATTAAACGGTAAACTACACATTCTTCTCCAAAAGTTGGCTGCCATTGCAAATGGACTTGCTCTGTTTAGTTTTATTCTAGTTATATATGGACAATATATCTCGAAGCTATATCCAACAAGTTGGTGCTAGCCCATTGCTGTTTTCGATTATGATTAATGACCTTCCAAGCGTTATTTAATCTACCAAAATTCTCTTATTTGCCGACGATGTTAAGGTTTTGAAGGTTATTAAGGCAAACAATGACTATATACTGCTCAAAACAATTAGCAGAACAAGATTTTTCTCCTTTCTATTGCTTAAACTAAAATTAGATTTAAATTAACTTGTACGCTATTTTTTACCTTGTTAATTTGTTAATTACTACAATTAATAAAAAATTCAATTTGTATTTTTTTTATTAAAAAAAAATTAAAATGTGCTTTGTAGACGAAAAACAAAGTGACGTCTTTGAATTTTCATTACTTTCTAATCACAGAAAACACATTTTAAGTAGTTTTTTTCAATCTTTTGAGTATTAATAGAAATTGAAGTGAGCCTTTTGAGTATTGTTATTCATTGAAGCGAGTGAGTTTAGGTCATAATGCCAGATCTGACTGAATTGCATGTCTCCCGAGCTATCGCTTTGCTTGAAGAGGGTCGAACTATGCGTTATGTAGGAAATGATCTAGGAGTAGCCCCTTCTGTTATCTACAGACTTTGGAAGCGATACCGTGAGACGGGAGAATACTCACAAGGCGTGGTCAAGGTCGAAAGAGAAAAACTACACGTTTGCAAGATCGCTACATCGTCAACTGTGCTTTACGTAACCGCACCACAACTGAGATCTACAAAATACACTAAGGACGGCTACTGGTGTAGAAATTTCCGACCAGACGGTAAGAAATAGGTTGTTGGAAGCCAATTTCAGATCACGCCGACCAGTTCGGGCTGTGCGTCTAACAATTATTCAACATAGACAAGCTCGCCGACAGTTCGCGCAAAATCACGCTAATTGGCAACTTCGACATTGGAGGCCAGTGCTTTTTACTGACGAATCACGATTCCGTCTAACACGTTGCGATGGTCGTCTCCGTGTTTACAGACGCCCAGGCGAGCGATACAGTGCAGCAGCAGTCCAGGAATATGACAAATTTGGATGTGGCTCTGTGATGGTTTGGGGCGGAGTTAGTTTGGACGAGCGCACAGATCTCGTCGTTGTTCCCGGGCGCTTGTGTGCTCAAACTTACATTGAAAATGTGCTCGAAGATCATGTTTGGCCCGCAGCATATGGTATGGGCCCAGATTTTCTTTTAATGCAAGATAATGCCAGGCCGCATACTGCAGCCATCACGTCAGATTACTTACGACAGCAGGAAATCCGTGTAATGGAGTGGCCTTCCATGAGCCCTGACCTAAATCAAATCGAACACATTTGGATTTGCTTGACAGGCGCATCCGGAAGCGTCCGATTGCACCTCAAACACTGCAGCAGCTCACTGAAGCGTTGATTGAAGAATGGGAGCGAATTCCACAAGAAGATATTCGGAGGATCATACGAAGCATGCCGCGTCGTTGTCAAGCCGTGATTAGGGCTCATGGAGGCCACACACGTTACTGAAAGTCACTAAAGACGAATATTCAAACGATATAACAATATTTCTTTGATGGACCTTTTTTATCACCAATTAGTTTTTCGTCTACAATGCACATTTTAATTTTTTTTTAATAAAAAAAATACAAATTGATTTTTTTTATTAATTGTAGTAATTAACAAATTAACAAGGTAAAAAATAGCGTACAAGTTAATTTAAATCTAATTTTAGTTTAAGCAATAGAAAGGAGAAAAATCTTGTTCCGCTAATTGTTTTGAGCAGTATATATATATATATATATATATGCAATTGGATTCAAATGAAATACTCTACGACTATGCCTAAAATAGACACTAAAGTTCAATTCTCGAAACTAGCTACCTTTGTCGCTCCCCTCTTCTTTCTCTCCCCTCCCCCCTTTGAAGGCACTCTCCTTAAAGCCTCAGCTTACATCGGAATACTGAGCGTTGACATACCGAATGACGTAGCAAGTGTTAATTTGCCCATAGAACGAAAAAACCACTTCATCTTTGTGAGTGCGTGGAAAATCTTAAAAGGATAGGCAGTAGCTCGTATTATACCAGTCTACTTACATTACATGCGCCTTCTGATTCTCTATTCAATGTGCACATTTGGGTTTTATCAATAGGCGTAAGACGTCACTCGTCTGTGCCAGTTTCTCTGAGCATCGCCTATTACTCATTACCGTTACAGTTAACACTTGAAGATTGTCCGGTACTGTTCTTTGGTTCTGAAAAATATCGTTTTCACGATAAAACCTTTTGGTTCATGATTTTTTTGCGGTATTTTGCTTACATAGAAAAATGTGATTGGAAAAGGTTTTCTCATAAGTGCTCAGCCGGGGTTCAACCGCTCGACGTAAAGCCAATTAAAATACTGACTGACGTGGCGTATGTGTTTCATCCAACCATGAAAAAAAAAATATATTTAGCCTTGGTAAGAATATATTTGCTAAGTATATAAATATTATAAATTTTTGTATATAAGACAAATTGTAAAAAACATATAAACAAAATAGGTTATGAATATTAAAAACAAAAATATAATAACAACTTTCTTTAATAAACACAACTTTTCGTAAATGATATTTTAAACAAATATGTTTATGTTATAGGGTGGGGATTCACAGATGTAAGTATATGTACTTACATCTGTGAATCCCCACCCTGTCAATACACACCTCGATCCAGGTCTAATATTAGGTCTCGAAGCTAACCTTATCGGTTTTACCCTATCATTGAAGTTAAATTCTTCTTTTATTTGACACAGTGATATATCATTCTGGAGACGCTCAGCTACAAAATTCTCGTGAATTATAATTTTATTTATCTCATAATGATCTCCTCCAGATGAAAGTTTGTTTGTTCCTACCACTGCGGCTATCTGGTCTGCTTCAAGGCTGCAATTATAAAGATATTAAAGGCCTACCTTTATCAATGTTCGGAAAAAATTGTATACTATTAAAATTTGGTTTAATGTGCGTGGAAGAGTAAATATTTACAAGCATCTCAATAACACTGGAATTTAAAAAAAAAACTTAATTTGTAGAAATAGAAAAAAAATAGAAATGCAGCGATATATTATTGTATCAGAAAATTTCTCGTTTCATAAAACGGAAAATTACATTAAAACAAAACCCGCCGGGTCATATTTTAATTTTTATCATTAGAGGCGATTTTTGACTTTGTTGGATCTTTAATTAAAAATTTTTATTATTTGACAACATTTAACGTATAACGTAGATTAGGGAATAAGTAATTGGTAATAAAACAGAAAATAAGTTCTCAATGGAGATAACTAATGCAAGAATATATTTTGTCCTATGCCTAAGTACTCATTGGTGCAATGTGCGGCGGTGAGAATCCAATGAAATGAAATGAAATGAAATGAAAATTTTTTTTTGGGCCATTTTAACCCCCCCCCCCCCCCCCCCCCCCCCCCCAAGGGGGGGGCCCTCCCCCCCCCCCCGCCCCCCGGGGGGAAAAGCGGCCAAACCCCCGGGGGTTTTTTTTCTTTTTTTTCCCCCCCTTTTTCTTTTTTTTTTTTTTTTTTTGTGTTTTTAATTTTGGGGGTTTTTGTGGGGGGGGGGGGGGGGGGGGCCCCCCCCCCCCCGCCCCCCCCCCCCCCCCGCCCGCCCCCCCCCCCCCCCCCCCCCCCCCCCCCCCCCCCCCCCCTCCCGGCGGCCCCCCCCCCCCCCCCCCCCCCCCCCCCCCCCCCCCCCCCCCCCTTTGCGGGGCCCCCCCCCCCCCCCCCCCCCCCCCCCCCCCCCCCCCCCCCTCTTTTTTTTTTTTTTTTTTTTCCCTTTTTTTTTTTTTTTTCCCCCCCCCCCCCTTTTTTTTTTTTTTTTCCCACCATCAATTTTCGCTTATAATAGAGCCCGCACAGAAGTGATCTTCAGATCCGTCGGCACTCCTTAAAGACACTTGGTATGGAGCCAACGAGTCGGAAGCATCTTTACCGCCTATAATTCTCGATTCATGCGCGTCACCTGTGGAAATTGTTTTCAAAATTTTGGAAATCCATTTTGAAGTATCAAAACGGTATATGTCTTATGTAATTAATATTCATAATTATCTTCTATAGAGCAGTGTTGGCCTAGTGGCTGCAGTGGGCGACTCACATCCTTGAGGTTGTAGATTCGATCCCCGGCTGTGCACTAATGAACTTTTTGTGTGCGCATTTAACTTTCGCTCGAACAGTGAAGGAAAACATCGCGAAGAAACCGACTTGGCTTGGACCCAAAAAGTCGACGGCGTGTGTCAGGCATAGGAGGCTGATCACCTACATGCCTATTAGATTGACAAATGATCATGAAACAGATACAGAATCCTGAGGCCAAGACCCAAAAAAGGTTGCAGTGCCACTCATTTATTTTATTTATTTATTTTTTTCAGTAAGAACTAATGAATATATTATAATTCCAATATACAAATTTACAATTATCTTAACCTACATAGTAGTAATAATTGAAAATTAATAAATTAAAAAATTAAAAAGTTTGGTCCCTGTGGCAGTGTACCTTGAACGCTGACACGTCCTCGCTGTGTTGCGATACTTATTCGTTAAGCGAATTTATTAATTATTTTCTATGCTTAGCAACATCAAAATATGGCGGATACAGAGTTCCTAAGTTCAATTCCCGGAATCATTTTTATTTAGGTTTGTTGGCACAGTCTATATATATAGGCAGATACTTTTTTAATAAATAATGAATCGAGTAAATATCTGTCTTATACAAAGTGGCTTAAAATGAATACTACAATTATTATTTCTAGATTAAAACATCAACAAAGTTACATAGATACCTTGAACAATCCGTGATATGAAAAACAATTTTACAATATTCAAAAACATTATTATATAATTTCAATATATAAGTTTCAATCGCCAATATGTAACACCCGATGCAATACTTTTGAGAAAGATGACATTCAGAATGCAATCATATTTATACTGATATGTCTATTATATGTTATTTCCTTCTTCAAAGATCAATTGCTAGCACAATTCGCGTGCAATACTCACAATTATGTGAAAAGGGATATTGTGAGA
Source organism: Pieris macdunnoughi (assembly GCA_905332375.1). NCBI lineage: Eukaryota > Metazoa > Arthropoda > Insecta > Lepidoptera > Pieridae > Pieris > Pieris macdunnoughi. The sequence goes on from CAJOBZ010000012.1 coordinate 594,227, forward strand.
AGAATATATTTATTAATTTATATTTATACTTCGTCACAATAAAAGAAAAACAAATAACATAAAAATTATAAGGCATGCAACGGGCGGCCTTATCGCTAACAAGCGATCCTTTCCAGGTAACCCTACAAATGAAAAAGCTAAAAAAGAATTATTAATATCTTAGATATGTCTGTTAACCTATTAACAAACATAATACATACAAAAGTCGGGATTCGAACGCACGTAGCCATGATTGTGCGTCGCGTGCCTACTTTAGTACGCAACAGGATAACACTCCTAAGAGAATAGTTACAAATTTTATCATATTATTTTCAAGATAAGTAAATACCTACTATACGTAGTGTAAAAATTAGGTCCTTACATATGAAATTGGCATATTTCGTACTGGCCACTTTAATGACGATGTTCTCCTCTTTGGTAAGGAATTCCAAATTCAAATTTGTACAGCTATTTACCGTCATTCATTTGTTTTTTTCTTCTGTTTTTTTCTGTTTGCGTCACTCATTTTACAAAATGGAAAACTTAAAGTATCGCATTATTTACGAGTACGAGTTCCGCCGTGGCACTAGTGCTGCGGAAACGACTCGAAGGGTGAATGGTGTGTATGGCGGTCATGTTGCAAAAGAAAACACAGTTCGTTTTTGGTTCCAACGTTTTCGTTCTGGAAATTTCGACCTGCAGAACAAGCCCCGTGGACGGCCTGAGACCCAAGTTGATAATGAAGTATTGAAGGCTATTGTGGAAGCGGATCCATCGCAAACCACGTCCGAGTTTGCTGCAGGCTGCGGTGTTAGTGATAAAACTGTTTTAATTCACTTGAAGGAAATTGGGAAGATTAAAAAGCTTGAAAGATGGGTACATCACGAATTGACTGAAGGAAACCGGCAAACGCGCGTCGACTGCTGCGTTACATTACTGAACCGGCACAATAATGAAGGTATTTTAAACCGAATCATTACCTGTGATGAAAAATGGATTCTTTACGATAATCGGAAGTGCTCAGCGCAATGGTTGGATCCTGGCCAGCCAGCCAAATCCTGCCCCAAGCGAAAATTAACCCCAAAAAAGTTACTTGTAAGCGTTTGGTGGACTAGTGCCGGTATTGTTCATTGCAGTTTTCTCAAATCTGGCCAGACTATTACGGCTGATGTCTATTGTCAGCAATTGCAAACCATGATGGAAAAGTAAGCGGCTAAACAACCTAGGCTGGTCAATCGCTCCACGCCACTGCTACTTCACGACAACGCTAGACCACACACTGCACAACAGACGGCTACCAAATTAGAAGAGCTTCAATTGGAATGTCTAAGACATCCTCCGTACGGGGAGTACGGACCTTGCTCCAACAGATTACCATTTTTTTCGAAATTTGGACAACTTCTTGCAAGGGAAAAAATTTAACTGATGGGGCAGTCCAAATCGCCTTCACAGATTTTATTGATTCCCGTCCGACTGTTTTTTTTTAGTAAAGGGATCAATGAACTACCTATGAGATGGCAAAAGTGCATAGAAAACAATGGTTCATACTTTGATTAATTAAATATATTATATTTAAAAATATTCGACTTTTTGTTCCTCCCATACTAAACACCAATTTCATATGTAAGGACCTAATATATGTATATATGCATGTCAAATAATAAATGTAGCTACTCCAAACACAATAAGAACTGAATTGAACATTGTTTTGAGTTAATTTCCATGATAAAGATATGTCTTGATGACACACAACGTGAGTACATTGTTAATCGGCCGATTCGTGAAATGAACCAAACAATACCTGATATAAATATCTAGTCTTGTTTACTAGCCATTTGCCTACCATATCCATCATGAGGTCTCAGTTCAAATCCCGGATAAGGCCAAAAAGCTATACGTCAAATATGAGTAAAAACCTCTAAACGCTATTTAACACCTCCAAAAATTAAGTAAAGCTGGAGGTATTTGTCAAAGTCGGAAACACATGAAAACTGATTAGTAATATCTAGACAATATTATTGCTTTTAATATTAATGTAACCTGGTCACTTAGTAAACAAATTGTTTCAGCTACTAAACATACAACTTTAATGAGTTCATTTTAAGACTTTCTAACTTAGATGATCATTAATTGAAAACAACTGTGGATAATATTCCAGTAAAAATACGGAAATAATGTTTATTTTGAATTTAAAAAGCTCGTTTAATGTTGAATAAAGCGAGATAGACTTGCTATGCGTTATCTATACCAGCGTTCCGCTAAAAAGGTAATTAGCGTTTTTCTCGCAATGTATTCGATAAAAACAAAAACACAAATATATGTCTAAGGTGTTTGTATATAAAAAGGGATTTTTTACATACATGCATTTCTACTTTCAGATAAAAGAGCGACGACGTACTCTCAATAAAAATAAAATAAATCAATGGCGCCTTTTGAGGTTGAGGCTAGTAGGTGATCAGCCTAGTATGCCTGACCCACGCTGTCGACTTTTTGGGTCTAGAGCAAGTTCACCGTTCTGTTAAATGGTTCTGTTAAGCGAATGTTAAATGCGCACATAGAAAAAAGCCCATTGGTGCACAGTCGGGGTTCGATCCTACGACTTCAGTGATAAGATTCGCACGCTGAAGCCACAAGGCCAACACTGCCGCTGTAACTCTCAATAGAAATTCCAATAATGAAGTTAATAGTTAATAATAATTGCCGACCTTGGATTTTCACAATAATTAAAGACACGTGCCGACATCAATTTGCATATGATATGAATAAAATAATAGCTTTTTTCAACCTTTTAATTACATATTCTTAATTATCCTTAGCTAACTTGACGAATATACAATTATTGTATTTTTCAAAATCTATATTTTTATTTGTTTTTGTATTTTAAAACAACATTTGTTGTTTAACGAACAGTTTATTTAATTAAAATAAAATTGACTACTTACATATTTTCCTAATCTCCGTTCGGGCCGTTTTTCAAACGTCAATCTATGACAATTGTTAAGCCGAGCGGGAAATTCAAATTATAAATTAAATTTCATTACATAAAAAGTGGTAAAGCCGTTCCTAATCATTTATGTTACCTGTTTTTCCATGTACTATTAATGCAACGAAGTGTTAATTAATAAATAAATAAAATCTTACAGTTGTTCAAACTATCTATAGAAGAATGATGAAACATTATTCCAAGTTTGCTATCCAGCGCTGAACCGACATTTAAAGAACTAGATTGAAAATCGCCATTGCATAACATGGCTGAAAATAAATACTAACAAATTATTGAGTCAGTTATTAAAATCGATATTGGTACTAGAGAGTAGACGACGGCCTTTTTGATGTTTTTTCCTTACTTGAAAGTTTGCGCCATTACGTAGAATCTCGGCACGTCGTATATTTCGCGCGAGCATTCCGCTATTGAATGCTGTGGCGCGTCAACACTTGCGCCACACTCCAAGCAGCTCGGTGTTGGCTCCCGCCGAACGATGTGATGCAAGTATCGACCAGAACATTTTGTCCCTACGGAAAAAGGGATTTGAATTTGGGAAATGGATATTGTCTGATGATGTTTTATTCACCAAAGAAAGGTCGATCACGAACATCGTATTAAAACGGATGTCGTATAAACAATGTGGTTTGCTCCCATTTTAACCCACAACTACACTATTTTACCCCACAAGAGCAAGCAAGAATCTTTAAAATATAGGTTAAGCGTAGGTGCGCTGAAGAGCCCTCAAAGGTGGTAATAGGCAATCCACTTAAGTCTTTACCAGAGATATCACCTTCTTCATAATTATGATAATAATAATAATATAAAGCCTTGTTTCATTTTTATATCGTTAATTTACATTTCCAATGTTGTTGTAACTTTAGTTTACTTATAGCTAAATGTTAGTAGTAAAATATTAGTCGCCTGTGGACATGAGCCTCACTTGTGTAAAGCTCTCCTCCAACCATTTTCAGGCGGTACCCTACTTTATATTTATCACAACAATTTTACGTTAATCGCCATATTAGACTGTCTATTTGGTCGGGTCCTCCCAACCCACCGATAGGCGCAATTGATAGCCGCCGTAATCTACTCTCGAAGACGAAGCCATAAGAGATGTATTTTACATAAATTTACCCCTTTATGATTCCAATTAAAAAATTAATGAGAGCTTTGTAATTTAAATAGTTATTATCACTCACCTCTCAAATACAATTAAAATAATAATTGATATGGAAAACTCCAAGAATTTGTTAATTAATTTGTTCAAGTAATGTTTATCACGTGAGATACTTTGTAAGGCGGGGTTTTGTAGTATAACACTAGTTTAAGCAAAATCCCAACCATTCCGCGTCATCCACGTCCTAGACTTGCTGCAGCCACGCTCATGGGCATTACCTAGAGCTGCAGGCAATACAGGGCCAAAGTTGAACATTCTGCGCTGAAAACAGTTCCACCTAGTTCCTCCTAGGGAGGTACTAGCTACTCGATGTCCGAAACCGCTGATATTGACAGCGATCGCCACCTGATTGTCGCGGAATTATCCCTTAACTTAAAATTTAAGTTTATTATTTCATACACCTATTTCCTGCGCTTCTTTCTGTTTTTAAATTAAAGCCTGAGCAGACAGAGGCTGGAAATTTCATTCCCTGTGAACATAGCGTTAACTTCCTTTCCTTCTTAAAACATCTTGAAATCTTAATAAGTAACAAACATACAAGTCGTTCAAATTTTTTTAGATATTTCTTAACGATTCAATTAAGTACCAATACTAATTATTTTTTTTTCCGTCCTTACCAAAAAAGTATGTTTTTGGGTAAGTTTTTTATATAAAGTTTAGTATAAATAGACCGCTGAAAATAAGACATGTTACATCGAGGACAGGACTGCAATAAAGATGTTTCTTCATTTTGGAATATTACTTCTTTTGTCCAAAGGAATCTTTGGTAAGATAAACTTTATTTTATTACATCTCTGTTTATACGCAATATTGTCTCACGAACAGTCATTCTTAGCGCTGTCTCGTCAATAATTGTCCCTTATATAAATCCCTATCCAATAGAATACGCTTTTCTCATCACATTAATTTTGCACAAAAGTGTTCGTAGCATCGTTTGATTTGCTCAGAAGATATCACCGCTTTAAAATATTTGCAACTCAGATAAAGGCGCACGAACCGCGCGGAACATGTAGCCCAATAAAATAAAGTATGTTCACAGGCGAAGTGGACGTTTCGGAAGCTATAGATGGAGACAGCCGAATAATAGGTGGCCAAGATGCCACTCCAGGCATGGCTAAGTACCAAGTTTCAATTCGTGTTCAAAAAGGAAATCAAGATTTGCACAATTGCGGGGGATCTATTATAAATCAACAGTACGTCTTAACTGCCGCGCATTGCATTGTTGGGTGAGTACAATTTTTCATTCCTATTTAAATTTCATTTAGTTATATTCGATAGCTAAAATATTACACATGTACTTGCTTCCTCACACCGAGTCGTGATGATCCCGAACCTGTTGTTGCAGATGACGACAAGCCGTTTCCATTTACTTCTACTTTAATAATTTAAAATGTGTTTAAGTCATCATTTCAAGTGGGACGACGAACTTTAATGATGATATACTTATAATAACTTATAGGTGGCGTCCCAACGTGGTGTCTATAGTAGTTGGCAGTCACCAGATCAAATCAGGTGGCCAGCGTTACAAGGTTAAGAAATTGATGCCTCATGAGCAGTTTTCAAAGGCCACAGCGAAGAATGACGTAGGCGTCATACAAGTCGAAGGCAACATCCAATTCAACGACAATGTTCAACCAATTGAGTTGTTCACACAAACGGTACCCATGGGAAGGAAATGTCTTTTGACCGGTTGGGGAACAATAGACTACGTGAGTATATAAATTTTATCATATTCTTTCAACAAGAGACAACTTTTCTCCGGAAATCGTAAAAAACGTCTTTTAGCCTAGTAACCATACACATTGTTTCGCGCTAAGGGATCGGATCGAGTCATTAGTTACTTAAATTTACGCGCACTTAACATTCTGTTAACTCTTCGCTGCTTATCTCACTATTTAATTGCACAGTAAATATAAAAATATACTTATAAATGCACATAAACGTTTTCGCGCATTGTTCGCCCTAAGGACCACAGCACAGCTCGGGCTGTTTTGGCGAGCGTAGCTCGACCGGAATGGGCTTTTTCCCGCGACTAGCGCAAGCTTCTGCGAAACTCGGACCTCGGCTTGGGCCTTCGCTGGGTGGTCAATCACCTGAAGGGCAGGACGGAAGCTCACTTGAGTGAGCGAAGTACAAAGTAAAGATGCCTTCCCCGGCGAAGGCGGTTTTTTACCCTAATCTGGTTTTCATTTTACTTTGCCGCGTGGGCGGCGCATTGACTGATCGCATTTTGGCCTTATTATATATCACTGGTAATAATCATGAACGATATTCGAGAACTTTCTGGGTAGAAGTGTTACTGAGTAGTTGGTATTCTATGTTTAACGCATAATTTCAGAACGTACGTGCTCGTTATCTCTCTCGTACATTTCTTCCATCCTAATAATACATTTTGGTTTATTTTACAGAAAAAGAACATTTCTCCGAACAATCTTCAAATGCTGTACTTCGAAACTATAAATACTAACCTGTGCACTCAAAAATTGAATAAAAAAGCGGCTTATCGGGCGGCTTTGCCCTTGAATGATGGACAACTCTGCGGTAAGCGCCCGAACCACAAAGGCACATGCCAAGTAAGTAAATTAACACATATCCTTACTACAACATATTTTCATAAGACCCAAATGGTCCCTGCGATTTTTTTTTTATAGAACGGGGGGCAAAAGGGCAGGAGGCTCACCTGATGTTAAGAGATACCGCCGTCCATGGAAATTCTCACGAGGCAACGCACTCACGAGCCCTCTGACATTGAGTGTCCATGGGCGGCGGTATCACTTAACATCAGGTGAGCCTCCTGCTCTTTTGCCCCCCGTTCTATAAAAAAAAAATGTTAAAAGAGCGTGAAGAAGAAGACATGTTCTAGGAACAGAAGACCGATCACCTACATGCATGTTGTTATACTTTAATTCTTATTAAATTTCTCTCGCAGGGTGATTCCGGTGGGCCCCTCGTTTTTGAAGAGGGTAGCAAATATACTCAAGTAGGAATCGTGTCCTGGGGAATTCCCTGCGGCGAAGACTATCCCGATGTATTTGCTTCAGTCCCTGGTAACTACGCTTGGATACAGAGCAAAATTAAGTGATTAAATTCATAAATATTCAACATTGTAACATCTGATCGAAATAAAATATTATATCATTTGAAATAAAATTATATTTTATTCTATCCAAAATTTTCTTGATACAATTATAATATCTAACACCTTGTTTAAAAAATCAATTTAAAAAAAGTACATTGCAAAGGAGAAACTACGTGCATAGCATTAAAATGGCAACCAAACTCTTATAAATATACTTATAAATTTTTAAAAATACGTACTCATATTTTATAACTTAACTCGAACAAACTTTTCACAGAGCAATGGCTCAATATGTATATAATAATAACTATATTATATACCTAATAATACGGAAGCAGTGATTTTACTAGTCTTCTAATGGAATTCGAAACTATTTCTGACATGTAACAAGTGCAAGCAATAACGAGCCCAGAGGTTATTCATTCGTGACAGTAAACTCCGCTCGGAGTGAACGTAAATGAAAAAAAGTTTCACTTCAACAAAAATAGCTGTCAAATAAATCCCGGGTGTATCACCGAAATCGTGGACTTCAAATAAATCGAAGCTAACAATACAAAGAGTACCAAACGCACCCGCTCGCTATTGCTAGACTATTCCTAATAGGTCATATCTATACGAGACCATAACGACAATATTAGGTCTTAACAGGATTAGAAACAGACTGTTCGTGGCATTTACTACTTGGCGTGGCACTACGAGGGCTGCACTAAAAGTATCGGGAATGGAATAATACCACTGTTCCTGTCATATTTAAATCTTTTTAATTGAAAACTCTTGGGTTTTAAAAATCGAATACTTTTTTTTTTAAAGATTCTCGGTCTTGTCACAAATAAAAACCGATAAAAATTATTAGGTTAGGCAAATATAATCCAACGAAAATTCGTCGAGTTAAGGTATTCTATAACTCTTCAGACACAGTCAAATTTCTTCTTCAAAACAAAAGTAAGCTGCCTTCAACAATACAAATTTTCTCAGACCAAACTCCAGCACAGCAAAAATTCCTAAAAAACTTAAAAGAAGAATTGCTCCGACGTCAAAGTAATGGCGAAACAGACATAACTATAAAATATAAAAACGGAACACCAGTAATAATAAAAACTTCATCAAAAAACTGATAATTAAAGAGGCAATAGCGAATGTAAACACATATCAAGTGCTCGACAGCTACAACGACATAAAAAAACTAATTCCAGACTGTCATTCTTTTATCTAAATGCTCGAAGTATTTGCAAACAAGGAAAGTTTGATGAACTACAATGCGTGCTTAAATCGTTCTCGACAACTATACACATAATATTACTAACTGAAACCTGGATCAAAAATGAGAAACAGGCTTGCGAACTAAAACTACCAAATTACACACACTATTACAATTTTCGTACAGATACAATTGGTGGTGGAGTTTCTATATATGTTCATAACAGTCTTGAGCACAACTTGTCAGAATCAATCTACCAGGATGGAAATAATTATCTTTGGGTACAATTAAAAAGATATAAAATAGAAGTAGGTGTCATCTATTACCCTGGTAATACTAACTACAATCAATTCCTTGAAGCATACACTCAACAGCTTCGGAGAAGACGCAGAGCTATAGTTTTTGGAGATTTCAATACAGATTTATTAACTAAAAACACTAAATCTAAGCAGTACATTGAACTTATGAACGAAATTGGATACACAATACTCAATAAAATATCTAAAAAGTATTCCACAAGGGATTCAACAACACGAAAATCTATATTAGATCACGCTACAACGAACTTAATAAAAGATCACTTTCACATGGCTTTAATAGAATCTTCTATGTCAGACCATAAACATATATATGTAGAGTTAAAAACTGGCAAGATTCTGAAGAAAGAAATTATCGAGTACCAAGCGATCGATTACGAAAAATTGGGAAAATTAACAACAACTCTTGGACTTGACGAAGATAATGATGACGACAAGATACTGGAAAATTCTATTATAGATCACGTAAACAACTGTAAAATAATCAAAAAGAAAATACTTAATGAACCTCAAAAGGATTGGATTAATAATGAGTTAATCAGCGAAATAAACCAAAGAAATAAACTATGGATAAAATTAAAAAACATGCGTGACTGTGAAACTACAAAGCAAGAATTCGAAGACTATAAAAACTATGTTTCTAAACGCATTAGGGATACCAAAGATGCCTATTACTTTCAAAAATTCATAAAATTAAAAAATAATCCGAAAAAAATGTGGAACCTTGTAAATGACCTAGCAAAAAATAAAACAAATACTAGCTGTGGGCCTTCGAAAATTATAATAAATTCTATCGAAATTACTAATAAAAACAATATTTGTGAGGAATTTAACCGATACTTCACTGGAATAGGTAAAATTCTGGCTGACGAAATACCAAAAACCTATCATGATAATTTTTCAAAAGCTTTACCTTCAACTAAACAGTCTACAAACTTGATGATACTAGAACCATGTAGTAGTGACGAAATTTTAAAAGTAATAAATAATTTAGATACACATTGTAGTGCAGGCCTGGACGGTATTAGCACAAAATCTATAAAATGTATAAAAGATCATATTGCTAAAAACCTATCTAAATGTTTTAACAAATTATTAGAAATTGGAGAATTCCCAGACTCTCTAAAAATAGCTAAAGTTACTCCCATTTTTAAATCTGGATCTAAAACTAATACTGGAAACTATAGACCAATCTCGGTGCTACCCATAATAAGTAAAATACTTGAAAAGATACTATATAACCGTCTTACAAAGTATCTAACGTCTATAAATTTTTTATTTGAACGACAGTATGGTTTTAGACCAAAAAGTAATACTTTAACTGCAACTATTGACTTAATTACTAAAATTAGGACCAACATAGATAATAAAAACATTACGTTAGGTGTATTTATTGATTTAAAAAAAGCATTTGATACTGTAAGCCATAAACTATTACTACAAAAGCTGGAATGCATTGGAATCAAAGGTACAGCTCTCAAAATTTTTCAATCATATTTAAAAAATCGATTTCAGGTAGTTAAAATAGATAATACTCAGAGTAAACCGTTGCCTATCGAATACGGCGTTCCACAGGGTTCTATTTTGGGTCCATTACTCTTTCTTATTTATATAAATAACTTGCATGAAATTGGATTAAACGGTCACCTTACTTTATATGCAGATGATACGTGTTTATTTTACTTTGGCAGTTCAATCAAAGATATCTTCAGCAGAGCCCAAGAAGACCTTAATCTACTCTTCACTTGGTTTCAATATAATTTACTCACTGTCAACGCGTCAAAATCATGCTACATTATATTTAAATCTAAAAATAAAAAAGTTTTACCTCATGATCCATTAAAAATAAATAACACGGTCATAGAAGAAAAAAATACAGAAAAATATCTCGGTCTTAGAATGGATAGCGGTTTGACGTGGAATACACAAATTGAGCACATCAGATCTAAGCTCTGTTCACTTATGGGATCACTTCGACACATTGCTCGGTGTATCCCACGTCAGGTACGTTACACCATCTACAACTCGTTGGTCAAGCCACATCTACTTTATTTAATTGAAGTATGGGGCAGCGCCGCTAAAACTAAATTAATAAATATTCAAGTATTACAAAATAAAATTATAAAAATACTGTTCCAGTATAATTATCTTGCACCTACCATAAATATATATCGAGACACAAACATAATGAATCTAAAACAACTTTATATTTATCACACATGTATTCTTGTAAAAAAATTTATAACAAGTTCTCTCCACACTAGTTTAGCTTTCTCTAAACCGCCACGTGTACGAAGTATGCGTCGAACGAGTTATCTTGCATTACCTAAAGTACGTACGAACTACGGCAAAAAAAATGTTTACCTACGAAGGCGCACAGCTGTATAATAAACTACCCACAGATATAAAAAATATTACTTCTATCAATTCATTCAAATCGAAGCTAAGTGAATATGTTAAACAAAATTACTTTTAAATTCATTTCTTATAATTACTTTTAATTCATATTTCTTTGTTTACTTTTATTTTTAAATTTATTGCATGTACGGCTTTATTTTATTGTAATTATTTTAAGAACGACTACAATGTTATGTTATCTAGAGTATTATTCTCATGTAAGTGACATTTTTTGTCTTTTTTGAGAAATAAAGTCTTTAAACCTAAACCTAGTTTTGTCAAACTTATTTAGTCGTTGAGAAAATGGAATTGACTCGAGAAAATTCAAGAGCGATGATTTATCATGACTTTCGAAGTGGTTTATCACAAAAACAGTGTTGACCGGATGATTTCTGCATTTGGTGATGAAGCCCCATCCAAAACCACAAGTCACCTGAGAAAACATTGATGCTGTGCGTAAGCTGATTGAGGGAGATTGATAGCCGGAGCCGCAGATTCGCTTTTGACGGTGTCTCGGAAGTGTTCTACAAAAAACAATTAGTCTTTTTTACTGTGATAAAACGCGAGTAAAACCATTTTTTTTGGTCTTTGGTGAGTTTGACACCATTTTAGGCGAGATTTCAGTATTTTTCTACTTTAACAAACAAACAAACACAAAAAACAAACAAAAATTTATTTATTAAGTTATTATTAAGCCTTTATTGCTGACACCCAGTACAATATAATTACACCTATTTAAGTTACATAAAAAACTTAATTCTAAAACATAAATAAAACTTAAACTTATACGTCACTTGACCCGTTGAAGGTAGTCAGCGTGTCCTGTGACACATAGGCCTCTTCCAGCTGTTTCCATTTTTTTCTGATGTTAGCTCTTCTTGTCCAAGTTGTGCCTCCTATTCTCTTAATATCGTCTGCCCATCTGTTGCTCTGTCTTCCTCTTTTCCTTTTTCCATCGCGGGATTGCCATTCTGTAATGTATTTTTGTCCATTTCAACCTGCTATCTCTTGTCATGTGCCCGGTCCAGCGCCATTTCAATTGCCTTATTTTCTTTATAATGTCTTCTACTTTGGTCGCTGATCTTATCTCTTCTGCTCTTTTTCGATGTCTCAGTGTTACACCCACCATGCTTCTTTCCATTCCTCTTTGGCATGTTCTTCATTCATTCATTTTAGTACATCCCTTTTAAGCTCGAGAACCTTTGTTAGGGATGAACGCTCTTTCCCATATGTTAATACTTAATCTACTTAACAAAGCAAAACAGTGTAGGTACTTAAATAGTTAATTAATTAAATTACATACTTTAAAAACCAAACTTCTGGCGATTATTGATATTAAATCGTAATAACTGAACAAGTGAGGTAGATAAAAATCAATCGCACCATCGTCTTTTTTTGATTGAGTGTGTGAGACATGAGTATAATTTTATTGTAGTTTGCAACTCAGACGAGTGTAGTCCGTATGTCGTGACCAGTGCAGGTTAGCATGTCTCATATCAGCCGGATGATGCGACCACATAAACTATAGACTACTTTAAATAATTATAAATGTTTTATGCGGGAAGAAATCTATCTGAAACGAATGCCTACCATATTATAATACTACATAATACCTAATTAATATTGAACAATATACATAATAAAATAAGGTATAATAAATAATATGTAAGTACGAATAATTAGCACATGCTTTTTTTTTTAAAAATCAACTCCACGAATATATCAAATATAATATACGTGTCATGGTCACATATTATAATACATATAATAAAAATGATATTAAGGACATAAAGTGTACCTATAATAAAAAAAAATATCTATCCTTTTAATTTTAATATCATGTTATGTTTGTGTTATTATTAACTAAGTAACTATTTTATACTAAATATTTTTAATCCGAGCTATCGTTATCTAAAGTATATTTATTTATATATATTAGGTCCTTACATATGAAATTGGCGTATTTCGTACTGGCCACCTTAATCACGATGTTCTACTCTTTGGTGAACCAAAAACGAACTGTGTTTTCTTTTGCAACATGACCGCCATACACATCATTCACCCTTCGAGTCGTTTCCGCAGCACTAGTGCCACGGCGGAACTCGTACTCGTAAATAATGCGATAATTTAAGTTTTTCATTTTGTAAAATGAGTGACGCAAACAGAAAAAAACAGAAGAAAAAAACAAATGAATGACGGTCATCGAAGCACAAATACATGAGTAAATAGCTGTACAAATTTGAAATTGGAATTCCTCACCAAAGAGTAGAACATCGTGATTAAAGTGGCCAGTACGAAATACGCCACTTTCATATGTAAGGACCTAATAAATAAATATGTATATATATATATAATATCATATCGATACCTCCCACGTAAGTTGTTGTATGCCACAAAAATGCTATTTTGCTTTTTTGCTGAAAAACATCCTAATATGGATCATTATATCCATTCAAAGTAAAAAAACAACAAAAACACTATTTTTAAAGGATTTGTCAGACGCATAATGTTGTAATTTTCAAACGCGAACGGAGTAGACCAATGTATATGCCTATGCATTTGTGTACGCGGGGCGCGCGGTGGGTAGAATCACGCGCTCGCGCCTCGTATTGGTTACATACAACAGACCACGCCGGACATTCAACCAGCCGCATGCCCGTTGCCATTGCATATATTATTTGATAATTCATTGACGTAATTAGTTTACTTGTTATTTGTTATAATGAAACGTGCAAGTATTATATTATCAAGAGGGCGTCGAATATGTGATTTGCTCAATTATGCGAATATACAAAATAACAACTCCGATACACCCATTGAAAAGGACAATATTTCATTAAATAAAATAGAATTAAACAGTTACTCTGATTCGAACCTACAAAATAAGAATGGTAATTTTCTTTTTGTATTATTTTAGTCGCATGAATTAGATTACTAACACTTTTCATGGTGGCACCAACCTAAACTATTGTATAGATTACTTATAACAATATACGCCGGTGAGCGTTCATCGAAAATGTTGTATGTAATACATACAATGTTTTAAGTCTTCGTTGAAGTTAAACATTTTGTTGTATCTAATAAATACATCGTTTTACTTCGGAAATCGTTCATCAAAATGTAGTTGTATAGTGAAATGCTATATTTTACGTTGGATTTACTTTTTTTTTACTTAAAATTTACGTTGTAAGTCAAGTCATCAGTTCAAAAGTCGATCTTTAAATGGTAAGTAGGGACTGCCTCAATAGCCAGATGCATACCTAGTGCATTGTATTAGCACGCCGAGGTCTCAGGTTTGATTGCCTAAATCTGCTGATCATTTATTATACAAAACATTATTATTATTTCAGAATCTCCATTACCAATAAGCTTTAATGAGTCGGATATTAATGAGCTAGCAAACATAATTGATGCAGAATAACCTAGAAGTTGCTTCCGATTCTGATACTGCAAATCTCGAAACATCGCACCCTTCACCTTCTTGTGGTACCAACCACTTGGACTACGACTGTGATAATGATTTCTGCCCTTATTATATACAAAAGGAAAACTTATCAACTTTTGATATTTTGCCCGTACCCTCACCAGGTTATCTGTCTAGCTGCTCAACGTATACAACAATAAACAATTATAGTCCGCTGTCAGATATTTCGAATAATAGTCCCAGCACAAGCGATCGCCGTCGTCAACTAAGGAAAGATAAAGGTAATATAAGAAAAAGACATTTTAATGAATGGATAGACACTAAGAGAAAGAATTTACGTAATATGGGAAAAGAGTACATGTCAAGAAATGATAAAATCCAAGCAAAGAGAAAGATGGGGCCTCCATGTCAATGCCGCAAGAAGTGTTTTGATAAATTAAGTGAAGGAAAAAGACAGAAGATATTTAAGAGTTTTTGGAATTTGGGCAATCGAGAAAAACAATGGATGTTTATAGCCAGCTTAGTAAAAAAGCAAAATAAACGCAGGGTCTACACAGCACTACTTCAAGACGAAAGTACACGTTAAAGTACTCATTGCCAGTAGATCATGGTGAAGATAATTATGTGGATGTATGCAAAAAAGATTTCTCAAGCACTATTTCCGTCAGTGATCAGGTTATTAATAAGGCCCTAGAAAAGATGGCTACGACTACTGGAGTATTAATTCCAGATCAAAGAGGAAAACACTCAAACCACCCTGTAAAAAAGACAGAGTCTGTTATAACCAGTGTGTGTGACCATATCAAGAGTTTGCAGCCAGTTGAGTCACATTTTACTAGGCAAAGGTCGAATAAGTTATATTTGGATGGAGATTTAAATTTTCATAAATTATTTGAAATGTATAATGAGTGGCTTCAATCTAATATATATGAAGAGAAAGCTAAATCCGAACGACTATATCGAGACATTGTAAATGAAAACTTTAAGCTCAGTTTTCATATTCCTAAGAAAGATCAGTGCGATCAGTGTCACATCTTCAGAAATATTAACGGTCCAACAGAACAGCAAGTCATCGATCATAAAATTCACGTCACTAACAAGAAGTTATCCCGACAGCTTATGAAGTCTGACAAAGAAGAAAGCAAATCTTCTGAAGGTAAAATAATTGCTGGTACTTTTGATTTTCAAAAGATTCTCAATGCACCCCATGGCCAATTGAGTATTTTATATTACAAACGGAAGCTGTCCGTATTTAATTTTACTTTGTTTGATTTAGCAAATAAAGAGGGTCATTGTTATATGTGGCACGAGGGAGAAGCCAAACGTGGTTCTAATGAGGTATCAGGCTGTCTTTCTCATTTTATACATAAAATGCATGAACAAGGTGCCGGTCAGAATCGCAATCGTATTGTGTTTGCGTTTTATGTTTATATTGCTCATAAGCTTAATATTACTATCAAACATACATTTCTTAAAAAGGTCACACCCAGGCAGAAGGTGATAGCGTACATGCTCTAATAGAACGTTCGTCCAAAAATAAACTTATTTATACACCCTTTGAATGGCTTAGCTTGGTTCGATGGGCGAAACAGGAGGGCAAACCATATAACGTCATAGAAATGAAGCATACAGATTTTTTAAACTATAAAACACTTTTGATTGGACGTAATTGGTCTAAAAATGTAAATGGGAACGTAGTTAGATGGAATAAAATAAAAGAAGTAAGTGTATGTGCAGAAGATCCTTTTAAAATTATGTATCGGTACGATTTGGCAGACAGTAATGCTATGACAATTGCTCTTAATACCAATACCCGTAGACGCCAAAGGAATAGTATGGCTGAGCTATGCCCCTTGTATTCCAACCGTCTTCCCATAACTAAGGCAAAATATGACGACTTAATGAACCTGTGTCATACTGAAATTATTCCAGCTACGTATCACGACTTTTTCAGGCATTTATCTTTCGTTGCTGGCGTTAATAATGACGCTGAATTTTCTGATTCAGAATAGACATTAGTCTTTTCCAAATATTCCATTTATTTTTCTTTTTTCTATATTGCCTTTGATTAAGCCTCTCAGGTTTTAATATTGATCTCACAAAAATAATATTTATTTGTTTTACATTGTTTTAAGGCTCCCATAAAAGCTAATTTTAGGTTTGTTAGGTTGACAATTAACACAATTGTTTTTATTTTAAAATTTCTTTATCATTATTATAAACCAATAAGTACATGCCAAAAATTATGAATAGTTTCTAAATTACTACTTTGATTTTAAGCTGATCTCATATAAATGATTAATTAAGTTCATATTTTTATTTTTTATAGTGATGTTGATTTTTGTAATTCTATTTGATTAGTTCTTAAGAATACCTTACCTATTCTATAACTTTGTATTAAAAAGTCTTTTGTATGATTGTTATGTGTTAAAACGTTTTTGATTATTCAGCAAAAGAAGAAGTAATTTAATTAAGTTTTAAAAGCTCACTATTTTATTTTCAAAGATTATCTGATTAGCTTTTTAACACTGATGTTGTTTCTAATAAAAAAAAAAGGGTGCGTGTACTTATGTACGCGCGTAAGAAGTTATACTTCTTTGGCATTATTAAAAATAGTTTTTGATTGCATGCAAATAATTAATTACAATTAAATAATCAAAGACTGGAAAAGGAGTCATTAAAGTCAATAAAGTTCAGTTTACATTTGAAAAATTAATTAAATAAATATTTATTATTATTCTCTTACATTAAACAAATAAAACACTATTTATCTTTAAAACATTTTTATTTCATTATACTATTTATTTTTAAGTGACTCTAATGTCTTCATCAGAATTTCGGTTTGTAATTTTAAATTAATCATTACTTGGTTGTGCATCTACGAGGCTTCTCCAAAACTACTTGCTTTCTGCAACAAATAAGAGAATATTAATTTAAGCTCTGTCCATGCAAAACTTAAAATTTTTTATAATTCATATTATAAATTTTTTAACACATTTATATTAATATAATTATATAAATGTGTTAATAATATAATTTGTAGCACATGCTACAGACCTGGATAGCAACTTTCTTTTATTCTATTTAGAGATAGAGATAATTTAAATATAATACCGGTGTCTTCCTTGTAGGTTTTTTGGAGTTGTTTGGGGATTCTTGTTGTTCAGTTCGACATGATTTTCTTTAACCTTTCTTTAATCCTACAAAATAATGAAATTGTTAAGTTATGTTGTCACTGTTGTGCACACCTTTGTTTGGCTTTTTTAGTATTCAAGTTATGTCAAAACTGATGTATTACCTTGTCATTGTTGGCTTTATTTGCTTTTGGGATATCAATTGTTTCCAAAATGATTTTATTTGTAATAACCTGAAATATATAAATAACATCTATTAATTTAAGTATCATGGTGAGTGGTTCGCACTCAGGTATTAAGGTGTATTATACCCACTGTCCATTATAAGTGGGAATGGGCTCACTTCTGGCAGGACAGAGTTTCGGTACTACAAGTGCAACATGGATGTTTTGAGGTATTACAATATCTCTAGCTACCCTGTAGGGGAATAAAGTAATGTTGTAAGCATATGCCTATGCTTGAAAGGTTGAACCTTGAACATCACCATACATCATATTTATAATTAACATTCCTACCTCGACACCATCACAATCAAATTCATTGAAATCTACTTCAAACCATTGTGTCTCGAGAAGGTGATGGTGGCTTTGTTCCACCTCCAGTTTTTGATGTTTCACGGCGATAACATGACAACTCTTTTTTTGTATTCAATTTAGTGCACTTCCACTGATTCATCAATTGTTTTTTGTCTCTTGTCCTTATATTTGCTAGATTAAATCTGATGTTTTGATTAAATAATGTGGTCATTTTTTTGAGATGCAGGTACTTATTAAAATGTTTACTTCTCTGTTATATCGCTCCAAGCCTTCATTTTCTCCTTATTAGTATTCGTGCTTAAATCTTTGTTCTCAATTATTGATATATAGGGTCGTAGAATATTTCTAAAAAGTTGCTGTAACAAACGCAATAAACAAAAGCAATGAATAATGGTTCATGTTTCAGTTTTAATCAACAATAATACTCGATAATACATACGGATAGTTAACCTCAATTGTATTGAAGCACTCAGGAAGGTTAGCACAGTTTTTTCACAAATATTTTATATTATTTCACAAATATTTTGTATAATGAAAATAACTAGGTATATAATTATTAATTTTAAACAATAATTAAAACTCCTATATTTGTTTAAAAGGTAAATGTCATTGTCAGATGTCAATTGTCATGGTCATTCAAAATTCTTGTTAAGCTGCTAAGCTAAACTTCACGAAATAGAATATGCGTGAAGTTAGCTTCACGCATATTCTATTTCTTTTTACTTGTAGTTTGTCTTATTCCCATCTCGCTCGCGCACGCTATATCACACTGCCAATTTTGTGTCATAGGTGCGCGCGCAATCGTAAAATTTCACTCTCATCAATTTTTCATAACGCGCCTAAAGAAGTACAACTTCAAAAATTAACCTTAATAACATTTATTTTTTATTTATTAACCTAAAAAATTAATCACCTTCAAATTGTACATTTGAATTCTGTACCTAATATAAATATAATTACCACATACAACAGAGTAAGACTTGTGTTTTTCAAAGTATACAGTTGTAACTATCATATACCACAAGTGATGCTATCTGGGCGCCGCGGTATAATGTTGTTAGTATCAGATGCAACAACTGGCATAGCTTCTACTCCGGAGTAAAATGTTGTATGAACAATATCTCCGCAAATAGACATATTACTTAAAATTTCTTTTAACGTAGTTAAGAAGACTAATTATATTACATTAAATACGAAATTTTAAAAAGATGCAACAATAAATGCAGATTTTGGGTTAATTTGAATCTTTGAAACGCTCTACTGTAAAATTGCAGTTTTGGAGATACGACAACTTACGTGGGAGGTATCGATATATGTATCAATAGTGCACTATCAATAGTGTTCTGTTTATGAAGACAGGTGTTGTAATACGTTATTAGTTGTATATTTTGTATTTGTGTTTGTATAGATATATATAGGCATGTGTTAATATTATAATAGTTAAAAAGTACTCGAAAAACAAATGGAGTAAAAACTGTGTAGTATTCGTTCATTATCTGGTATATTATCAAGAATATTCTGGGTTGCCAGATGTAAATAGTAATCATGATTTTCCTCCTTATTAATTAATCGTTTTCCAATGATTAAAAATAAGCACTTTAAATTAATATTACTGACTTCTTTTAAAAAAAACAAATTAATGATTACTGTGAAAAAGTAAGACAATTATAAAATTCTAAGCAATTTGTTCAAGTAATCAATAATTTTCATTCGAAAAACGTGACTAAACAAATGAGGAGTTTTTCAAGGGCAGATAGTTTTAGAATCTATTGGGTAGCATAGAAAAATGTTCCATGTAGCTACTAAAAAGGTTGGTAAAAAAATAGTATTAGGGCGAAACGAAGTTCGCGGGGGCAGCTAGTGTAATATTAATAAAGAAACATCCTACTAACCTTTAAGTGGCCCCTTTTCCAGATCCAGATGGGTTATTACGGTTAATAAGATCTTCGCAATAATCATAGTAGGCTATTATTGACAAGGCTTTATTTTTCTTTAGGGATATATAATTAAACAAGTATTTATATGTATTCTGAATTTAAACTTGGTTCCCCATAACTCGTAATAACACTACAATGGTATACGGCCAAAATTAATAATGTATCCTCAATCACAGATTCTTTCGTCTAAAATGGGAGAATTTAAAGAATGCTCATAAGAGAAGTAGAAAAATTAGGATGAAATATAGCAATAGCAGAATATTATAAGGCTAACAAAAATTAATAGACTCTAAGTAAATTAATGTAAATTTAAAAAATGAACATTTAGTATTAAAAAAAAAGAACTTTGACTAATGAAAAACTAGTTTAAGAGTTAGAAAAATTTAAATTAGAAATTTAAAAGTGAAGGAAGTAATTGTTTGTAGAGAATATTATTAATTAGCATAGTATAGTTTACTATTTTTTAGGTTTTGCGAACAAATTAGTAATGTAAGAATATATTGAAATAAATGTTATATTATGTTATGTTTTTTATTTCTTTTCCCAAATATTTAATTACGTTACATGGGTATAATAAATAATAATATGATTTTTATAGAGAGATTAACTACACAAAAGATTAAAATTTTAGCTGAGTTTCTTTTAAGAAAAATCAGTACTAGTACTTAATATGTACAAAAAGGATAAGTTATTAAAACATGTTTGTTTTTGCTAGATTTATATTAATTTACCAAAAATAATTATTAATAAGGCTTGTTCTTTCAGTTATGTCTTGATTTCCTTCATTAACTTCTTGACTTGAAATTGTATCAAGTGTTGGAACTACCACTGCTGCCAGTCTATCTACCAAATTATAATTCCTACAAATATTGTGCAGAACAGCTGTGGCAATAATAATAGCTTGAACTTTTGGTAGTGACAAGCGCAATGTTGGTACCACAATGGGAAAGCGACTATGGATGCTTAGTGACAGTGTTTACCCAAATAGACCATATTTATTATTTATTTTAATATTATAACTTTATTTTTGACAGAAATATGGTTGAGACAAAATGTATCTAACGCTAGTCCCCTCACTACCCTGTGTTGTGGGTTACTACTAGACAACAATTATTTCGTGGTAAATGGTGCGTCTTAGTGTTACTACTAATCAAACACAAGTCGTATAAGACATAAAGTATGCGTGAATGTTTGAGTATGTGAGTGTGGGCGTATGAATTTGAGAGTGTAGCTGAGTTGTTATATATGTGCTCTGTGTATATAATATTAAAATAAAGTATATATTTTTATAATATCTAGAGAAGAAAAAAAAAGTAATACAATACAGACGAAATATTGTAACCGGCTATGGATGTTATAATGTATTATTAAAGAAATACAACTAATCCCAAAGATACCATATATTGGTTTTTTTTTTTAATATAGAACGGGGGGGCATACGGGCAGGAGGCTCACCTGATGTTAAGTGATACCGCCGCCCATGGACACTCTCAATGCCAGAGGGCTCGCGAGTGCGTTGCCGGCCTTTTAAGAATTGGTACGCTCTTTTCTTGAAGGACCCTAAGTCGAATTGGTTCGGAAATACTTCAATGGGCAGCTGATTCCACATAGTGGTGGTGCGCGGCAAAAACTGCCTTGAAAAACGCTCAGTTGTGGAACGGCCAACTTATCAACGGTACTTACAAATCTCCAAGAGTTACTTGCTAGAATCCCTGGCAACTTGTGCAAAGTTTTAGTCGATTTCATAGTTGTGTAAAGAACGGTTAAGTGATCTTCTTGATCCCTTAGTACATACCTCGATATATCGATTGACCTAATCACGAGAAAAAGGCACTCGTCAGTCGTAGAGATATGGAGACAATTAGTATAGGAATAATGTGAGGTTAGATTGATAACAATTACTTTGCGTTTAATTAAAACCACAAATAGTTCATACACACTGTCTGTGTCAAAAAATATATGATTGAGGGCGTAATTAGATAAGTTAACTTGGCTAAAATCTAATCGAATCAAAATACGTTTATTCAGTTTAGATGCATCTTAGGGCATGCTTATGTAAGAAATATAAAAAGAGATTTTTGACATACTTTCAGGTAAAGAACGATTAAAAATAAATTACAATGTAACTTGGTGTGTTTCACTCTAGGGTCTACAACTTCCAATATTGACAGCGATACCGATCCCGACGTTTTTGCATCCAAGTTCGTGTTGAACTTGGATGCAAAAACTCCCAGAATTGTTCTCACATCTTGGTGCAAGCTTCCCAGAACTAGTGCGGGAAGCACTCCGTAACTCTCAATAGAAATAAAATAAATCGATGGCGCTATAACCTTTTGCGGTACGGACCTTAGATTTCTGTATATATTTTATTGTCAATCTAATAGGCTACTAGGTGATCATCCTCCTATGCCTACTTTTGGTTCTAGGGCAAGGCTTCCAAGTTAAATGCGCACATAGAAAGAAAGTCCATTTGCGCACAGCCGGGGATCGAACCTACGACGAACCTGTAACTCTCAGCAGCGATTCCAATAATGAAGATAATAATAATTGGCTGTACTCACTACCGCCGATCTTGGCTTTTTACAATAATTAGAAACAGACGTCGCCGACATGTGACGTGGTGCAAATTGCATAGGATATCAATAAAATAATAGCTTTTTTTTCAACTTCTTTAATTACCAATTCTTAATTAACCATAGCTAACATGACGAATATCCAATTATTGTACAAACCCTTTTAAATCATAAAATTTTCAAAATCTATATTTATCACTTTTTGTATTTTAAAAGAACATTAAGTTACCATTTCTTTAACGAACAGTTTATTTAATTACAATAACATTGACTTCTTACATATTTTCCTAATCTCCGTTCGCGCCGTTCTGTCAAACATCAATCTATGACAATTGTTGAGCCGAGCGGGAAAAAATTAAATTATAAATGGAAATCTTCATTAAATAAAAAGTGATAAGGCCGTTCCTTATCATTAATGTTACCTGATTTTCCATGTACTATAAATGCAACGAAGTTTTAATTAATAAATAAAATAATACAGGTTTTTAAACTATCTACAGAAGAATGGTGAAACATTATTCAAACTTTGCGATCCAGCGCAACCGACATTTAAAGAACTACTTACATTGACATGACTAAAAATAAATATAACCAAATTATTGAGTCAGTTATATTGATGGATATTGTGGTACTAGACTTTTTCCTAAAATAGAGCCTTGGTTCATTTTTATATCGTTAATTTACATTTCAAGTGTTGTTGTGTCTTTAGTCTACATATAAATAAATGTTAGTCGTAAAATGTTAGTCATAAAGTAATTAGTTAGAGTTAGTCGTAATCTATTCTCGAAGACCAAGCCATAAGAGATGTTATTTACATAAATTTACCCCTTTATGATTCCAATTCCTTTAATTGAATAAAAAATACTTAAGGACATCCAGAAAAAAGTAGGTGCAATACCGCAAGTAAAAACACATCTTGATGAAATAACGCAAAGTCTGAGCTTGTTGTCAGATAAGTACGATACAATTATTACAGAAAACCAGCAATCACGGAAAAAAGATCAGTAGATTGGAGAAGACAGTTGTAAATATCAACAATAAGTGTGTGTATTTAGAGAAGTGCAACGTTGCGCTTGAACAGTAGATCCATTAATTTGAGCAGGCTTCTCTAAATGATCGCATAAAAATAGTAGGCATCGAAAAACTGCCAGGTGAAAATCTCAAGGAGCTTATTTCTAAGCTTGGGGACACAATCAATGTAAGTATTTCAGAAATCGAGTGGGCCAGGCGAACCACGACCACCCGCCCTCTGAAAACTAGCGTAAAACCGGCACCTATAGTGGTGAAATTCAAGGTCTCAAGAGCTGACTCCCGTGACACCTGGTTGGCGCAGCGCCGTAAAATAACGTAGGTGAAGAGTGACATTATCACAGGTGGATCGGCCACCAGCAAAGTCTACATCAACGAAGCACTTACTAAGGTAACTAGAACTCTGCTGTGGAACACAAAGAAGCAGTTTCATATCTCGTGGTAAAATACTAGTTAGAAAAAGTGAAGGTGAAAAGGACTAATTATAACAATACACTTGGCTTTGCCTTGATTGATTTTATGTCTATGAATAGCCTTAAACAATTTAATAGTATAGGTAATAGCGATGATCGTTTCTTAGATTTAGTATTAAGTAATATATCTAGTATTAATGTATCAGCCCCCTCCGACTCGTTAAGTAAAATATACGCGAATCATCCTAGTTTATTGTTAAGTATTGAATATTCTAAAATATCTTTTTTGCGAACGAGAGGTAACACTAAACTTAACAATATTGTGTCTATAATAGGGGATCTGAAAACCATTGATTGGAATGATAGCCTACGCTCTCATGATGATGTTAATGATGTAATGAATATCTGAGTTCTACAAAATTCTTAACACCACTATAAGCAAATTTGTTCCTAAAACGTCCATCACGTAATCTAGTATCCGGTGTGGTTCAGTTCTTCCTTAATAAAATTACTTGCTGAAAAAGAAAAAAACGTAAGAGGTATCGAATATACAAGAATTCTCAATTGAGGAAAGTATTCCTAATAATCCTAAATGTTTTTGGAGTTTTATAAAAAATAGGAAAGGTGGTCACTCATCGCTTCCCTCTTGCATGAAAATGGACAATGTTATAGCCGAGTCATCACCTGATATTGCTAATCTTTTTTCATATCAATTTTCATCTGTATATACTTGTGATGAATCACTTGTTGGCAGTTCCACTCCAGACGACATTGGCAATGTTGACGGCCTAATGTCCCTTAGCTTTAGAGAAGATGAATTAATATCTAAGAAAATAAAAGGTCTTGATACTAACAAAGGAGCTGGGCCAGACTCGATTCCTCCTATCGTAAAACGATGTAGATTTGTGTTATATTTGCCCCTAACTATTATTTATAATAGATCTCTTAAAAATTGTGTTTTTCCTAAAGTATGGAAAAGGTCTCGTGTTGTACCTGTGTATAAAAAGGGAGATATCACCGACGTAAAAAATTACCGTCCTATTTGTATTTTATCTTGTTTTTCCAAGCTCTTTGAGTCTGTCCTGTATCCCGTAATCTCCAAATATTTAGACGGCTGTATCATTGATGAGCAACATGGTTTTAGAAAAGGCCGTTCAATTCAAACGAACCTCATGTCTTTTGTGACTGAAACATGTCAGGAATTAGATCGTGGGCGCCAGATTGATGCCATATATACTGACTTTAGCAATGCCTTTGACAAAGTCAGTCACGCGTTACTGATGCAGAAGCTTCGTGGTTATGGAATGGGAGAGAATGTTGTTGTTGAATTTGGCAGTATTATATAGAATCCACTATATGCGATCCATTCGCAACGCGTTGAAAGCATTCAAAGATCTTTTACGCGACACCTAGGTTTCATAAGCAGAGGATTTTCACATAGACACCCGTACCATCAGCGACTTAAAAAATTTAATATGTTATCTCTGTACAATCGGAGAACTCTAGCCGGTGTTACCTTCTTGCATAAATTGCTCAATAACCATATACAGAGCAGTGACCTCTTACAGGATATCAGAATTGTCGTCCCTTACTCATTCCCTAGGTTTAAAATCAACAATATCTTCAAAATTCCTTCTGTCAAAACCAACCTAGGAGTTCAGGCACCTCTCGTTCGAATTCTTCGCCATTTTAACAAATTGAACACAGCTTATCCGTAGCTAGATATATTCGGTAGTGGACTGATCGGTTTTAGAGAAAGCATTGCCTTACTCGAACCTAATTTCGGTTTTGCTGATGATTTTTTTTTCTGCTCTAAGTGCTAACAAATTTCTGCAATTGTATTTTATTGTGTGCTTGTATTATCGTATATGTTTTAATTTTTAATTTCTATTTAATTTTTTTTTTTGCGAAACTTATGTTTACATTAATTGTCACACATTTTAGATGTAAGATTTTGTAAAATAATTAGTAGATTTTGTACTGTGTGTGATGTCGTAAGCTTAATAACTAAATAAATAAAAATAAATAAAAAGTCTATACGCATTCGTAATGAAAGTGAAATCGTGGCCTTACTTAACAAAAACTGAAGTATTTTTTGTTAACTACCTTATAACTGGTGTTTAACTATTTTTATAAAATTCAACGATTCATTTCAATTAGACTTAACAATTGATGATGAATCTATCAATTATGTTTGTACTGATAGCATAGATAATTGGATAAGTCAATGTATCTACAAAAAAGAACTCTGTATTATTCACGTAAATATTCGTTCTATAAAAAAGCATTTTTCAGAACTTTTAGTAGTGCTTAACGACCTTCTAAGTTATATAGATATATTAGTAATAACCGAACCTAATATCAATTATTCTTTGTTAACATTTTATAGTATTCCTGGATTCGATGTAAAGGTACACACTCGTTGTGGGCGAAGAGGTGGAGTGTTGGTTTAGCCCTATCTCAATTTTGCCTACACTGAGCAAAATTTTTGAGAAAATAATTTTAAAGCAAATGCTAAAGCATTTTAACAGACAGAATCTTTTTCATTCCAAACAATTTGGATTTACTAAGGGTCGGTCTACTGCTGATGCAGGTGTGGAACTACTCAAAAATGTATTCGAGGCTTGGGAGAATTCACAGGATGCTTTAGGCATATTCTGTGACTTGTCCAAAGCTTTTGACTGTGTTTGCCATGACACACTTATCAAGAAACTACACCACTATGGCATTAGAAATAAGGCTCTTAGACTTCTCAGTTCATATTTAGACAATAGAATACAAAGTGTAGATATTAATGGCAAAAAATCAAAAGGATCTGTGGTAACTATGGGTGTTCCGCAGGGTTCAATTCTAGGTCCTTTCTTATTCCTTATCTATATCAATGATTTACCTTTTTGTGTAAGGGATGATCACAAAATCCTATTATTTGCGGATGACACTTCGCTTGTTTTTAAAGTTAAGCGTCAACTTGAAAATTTTGACCAAGTTAATTTGGCACTATCTAAGGTTGTCCATTGGTTTAATGTTAATAATCTGCTTTTGAACTCAAGTAAAACTAAATTAATAAAATTTTCTACGCCTAATGTGAGGCAGTTAAGCACCAATGTACAACTGAATGGAGTAGAGTTGGACCCTGTTGAGTCAACTGTTTTTCTTGGCATTACTGTTGACGCCAAACTACAGTGGGGCCCACACATTAACAAATTGTCTGGAAGGCTCAGTTCAGCTGCTTATGCTGTAAGGAAAATTAGACAAATTACTGATGTGGATACAGCCAGAATTGTTTATTTCAGTTATTTTCATAGCTTGATGACGTACGGCATTCTCCTTTGGGGAAACTGTGCGGATATTAATACAATCTTCTTATTACAAAAAAGAGCTGTCCGCGCTATATATAACCTAGGTCCTAGAGTTTCTCTCAAAGAGAAATTCAAAGAGATAAACATTCTGACTGTAACTTCACAATATATTTTTGAAAATTTACTTTATGTTCACAAAAACGAACCTGATTTTGTCAAATTGTCTGATCTTCACTCCCGAAATACTAGGAACAAAAATAATTTAACAGTTCATGCTACTCGCCTTCATAGAATAAGCAACTCGTTCATGGGTCAATGTATACGCTTTTACTCCTATGGATGTTCGTAAACTTCCCCTTAAGAAATTTAAATTTTTTATTAAATCAAAATTATTAACTAAAGGATATTACAGGATATCCGATTATTTAAATGATAGAAACGCCTGGGATTGAGCTGCTCGCTTATACAGCTATCGCTTGTGTTTTTTTAAGCTGTCTTTCACTTTTTTTTTTTTTTTTTGCATGTTGTACATATTTACAATCTGACATGTCTTGTGCTTTTGCATATGCATTTTATTTTATTCTATTGACATGTTTGTGCTTAGTGCATATTAATTTTTTCTTTTTCTACAATACTGACATGTTTTGTGCTTTTGCATACAATATTTTACACTTTGACATGCCAAGTGAATAATGTTTATATTACGATTATATTTTTCAATTTCATTATTTTTTCCTTGCTTTAAGGTACACCTTAAAAATACATTTTGTATCCATTGTAAGTGTAAACATTATGCGGGTATATCATAAACTCTTTTGCTTGATTTATAATTTGATACATTTTAGTCTATAGTTATTTTGGGCTGGCGATCTGAGTGAGTTGTTGCCCCACATATTTTTATGGTGCCACTGGCGGTATTGCTGTGTACCGGGTTGTGCAGCTCCCTCAAAAATGGTTGAGCTGCATGAGCTATTCGGGGAATGCTTGCCGTCTGCTGGCACAGGCTTGCTCAGATCGATCTGGTTCTTTCTTCCAAAGACCAGTCCAGTAAATACTCTGCATTTGTTTACACCAATTTATTAATTTATTATTGTATTATCTGGACTATAAAAGAGACTAAGACCCCCGAGTTTGTTTCGACATTTCTTCTCAGGGCAGTCAGTGAGGAAATGTCGACTTCATCTAGTTTAGGATGACATTGTAAAAGTGATTTATATAGTCCTACTTGCAAGAATAAACTATTTCATTTCTATTTCACTCTCGCGCGGGGTTGTGCGCGCGGCTTAATCAGAAACCTGAGCTTGTGAACGGCGAGCGCGCAGCCGAATTAATTGTTTCCATTGTTTGTAACTTATTTCTAACTACAAGTTATTTTAATATATCGTCCACCAAGATACAATAATCAGAATAAAATCCAAGAATTTTTAACCTACTTAGAAAAACTTTTGCAATTATTATCTACTGGTGACAAAGTAATTATATGCGGGGATATAAACATAAATTTGTTAAAAGATACAGATAAATATGTAAAATGTTATGAAGATTTAGTAGCCGAACACAGTTTTACAAAATGTAATGTAGTCGAATCATGTTTTGATCATATATTTATTAAATCATCCTCAGCATTAATCGATTCTGCAGTTATAAAACATAAAATATATGACCATTATTTGGTCGCACATCTGTACTATGGAAACAGACCCCGAATATGTAGCTCACTCGGGCGAGTTGTGTGAATCAGGCACAGCGCCACCGCTGTGTGCTTGACAATAGATTAGTCAGAGAAAAAATATTAGAAACCAACTTCGATCACCTATTAAATATTGATTGCCCATTTAAATTATACGACGAGCTATCTACTTTATTTAGAGACATATACAACCAATGTTATAAAGTAAAAAATATGACTGGTATCCTAGAAATGAAAAGTATTGGTTAAACAATAGCTTAAAAATATGGTTATTGAAAAAGATAGATTATTCAAAATATGGTGTAGTGATCCAAAGAATATGGTAAAAAGACTAACTTATACTAGGTACAGAAACAAATGTCAAAAGGCAATTTTTAAATGTAACGTAGAACATGATAAATAAACAATTTCGAATTGTAATAATAATATTAAAAAGTTTGGGATAAAATTAATGAATTATTGGGTAAAAATAAGCAGTCTTTGGATAATCTAATCTTAAATAACATAAACCACGTCCGAGTTACCACGCTGCAGGCTGCAGGCTGCGGTGTTAGTGATAAAACTGTTTTAATTCACTTGAAGCAAATTGGGAAGATTAAAAAGCTTGAAAGATGGGTACCTCACGAATTGACTGAAGCAAACGCGCGTCGACTGCTGCGTTACATTACTAACCGGCACAATAATGAAGGTATTTTAAACCGAATGATGTGATGAAAATTGGATTCTTTACGATAATCGAAAGCGCTCAGCGCAATGGTTGGATCCTGGCCAGCCAGCCAAATCCTGCCCCAAGCGAAAATTAACCCCAAAAAAGTGACTTGTAAGCGTTTGGTGGACTAGTGCCGGTATTGTTCATTGCAGTTTTCTCAAATCTGGCCAGACTATTACGGCTGATGTCTTTTGTCAGCAATTGCAAACCATGATGGAAAAGCTAGCGGCTAAACAACCTAGGCTGGTCAATCGCTCCACGCCACTGCTACTTCACGACAACGCTAGACCACACACTGCACAACAGACGGGTACCAAATTAGAAGAGCTTCAATTGGAATGTCTAAGACATCCTTACCATAGATTACCATTTTTTTCGAAATTTGGACAACTTCTTGCAAGGGAAAAAATTTAACTCTGATGGGGCAGTCCAAATCGCCTTCACAGATTTTATTGATTCCCGTCCGACTGGTTTTTTTAGTAAAGGGATCAATGAACTACCTATGAGATGGCAAAAGTGCATAGAAAACAATGGTTCATACTTTGATTAATTAAATATATTATATTTAAGAATATTCGACTTTTTGTTCCTCCCATACAAAACGCCAATTTCATATGTAAGGACCTAATATATGTATATATGCATGTCAAATAATAAATGTAGCTACTCCAAACACAATAAGAACTGAATTGAACATTGTTTTGAGTTAATTTCCATGATAAAGATATGTCTTGATGACACACAACGTGAGTACATTGTTAATTGGCCGATTCGTGAAATGAACCAAACAATACCTGATATAAATATCTAGTCTTGTTTACTAGCCATTTGTCTACCATATCCATCATGAGGTCTCAGTTCAAATCCCGGATAAGGCCAAAAAGCTATACGTCAAATATGAGTAAAAACCTCTAAATGTTATTTAACACCTCCAAAAATTAAGTAAAGCTGGAGGTATTTGTCAAAGTCGGAAACACATGAAAACTGATTAGTAATATCTAGACAATATTATTGCTTTTAATATTAATGTAACCTGGTCACTTAGTAAACAAATTGTTTCAGCTACTAAACATACAACTTTAATGAGTTCATTTTAAGACTTTCTAACTTAGATGATCATTAATTGAAAACAACTGTGGATAATATTCCAGTAAAAATACGGAAATAATGTTTATTTTGAATTTAAAAAGCTCGTTTAATGTTGAATAAAGCGAGATAGACTTGCTATGCGTTATCTATACCAGCGTTCCGCTAAAAAGGTAATTAGCGTTTTTCTCGCAATGTATTCGATAAAAACAAAAACACAAATATATGTCTAAGGTGTTTGTATATAAAAAGGGATTTTTTACATACATACATTTCTACTTTCAGGTAAAAGAGCGACTCTCAATAAAAATAAAATAAATCAATGGCGCTACTACCTTTTGAGGTTGAGGCTAGTAGGTGATCAGCCTAGTATGCCTGACCCACGCTGTGGCCTTTTTGGGTCTAGAGCAAGTTCACCGTTCTTTTAAAGCGAATGTTAAATGCGCACATAGAAAAAAGCCCATTGGTGCACAGCCGGGGTTCGATCCTACGACTTCAGTGATAAGATTCGCACGCTGAAGCCATAAGGCCAACACTGCCGCTGTAACTCTCAATAGCGATTCCAATAATGAAGTTAATAATAATTGCCGACCTTGGATTTTCACAATAATTAAAGACACGTGCCGACATCAATTTGCATATGATATGAATAAAATAATAGCTTTTTTCAACCTTTTAATTACATATTCTTAATTATCCTTAGCTAACTTGACGAATATACAATTATTGTATTTTTCAAAATCTATATTTTTATTTGTTTTTGTATTTTAAAACAACATTTGTTGTTTAACGAACAGTTTATTTAATTAAAATAACATTGACTACTTACATATTTTCCTAATCTCCGTTCGGGCCGTTTTTCAAACGTCAATCTATGACAATTGTTAAGCCGAGCGGGAAATTCAAATTATAAATTAAATTTCATTACATAAAAAGTGATAAAGCCGTTCCTAATCATTTATGTTACCTGTTTTTCCATGTACTATTAATGCAACGAAGTGTTAATTAATAAATAAAATAAAATCTTACTGTTTTTCAAACTATCTACAGAAGAATGATGAAACATTATTCCAAGTTTGCTATCCAGCGCTGAACCGACATTTAAAGAACTACATTGAAAATCGCCATTGCATAACATGGCTGAAAATAAATACTAACAAATTATTGAGTCAGTTATTAAAATCGATATTGGTACTAGAGAGTAGACGACGGCCTTTTTGATGTTTTTTCCCTACTTGAAAGTTTGCGCCATTACGTAGAATCTCGGCACGTCGTATATTTCGCGCGAGCATTCCGCTATTGAATGCTGTGGCGCGTCAACACTTGCGCCACACTCCAAGCAGCTCGGTGTTGGCTCCCGCCGAACGATGTAATGCAAGTATCGACCAGAACATTTTGTCCCTACGGAAAAAGGGATTTGAATTTGAGAAATGGATATTGTCTGATGATGTTTTATTCACCAAAGAAAGATCGATCACGAACATCGTATTAAAACGGATGTCGTATAAACAATGTGGTTTGCTCCCATTTTAACCCACAACTACACTATTTTACCCCACAAGAGCAAGCAAGAATCTTTAAAATATAGGTTAAGCGTAGGTGCGCTGAAGAGCCCTCAAAGGTGGTAATAGGCAATCCACTTAAGTCTTTACCAGAGATATCACCTTCTTCATAATTATGATAATAATAATAATATAAAGCCTTGTTTCATTTTTATATCGTTAATTTACATTTCCAATGTTATTGTAACTTTAGTTTACTTATAGCTAAATGTTAGTAGTAAAATATTAGTCGCCTGTGGACATGAGCCTCACTTGTGTAAAGCTCTCCTCCAACCATTTTCAGGCGGTACCCTACTTTATATTTATCACAACAATTTTACGTTAATCGCCATATTAGACTGTCTATTTGGTCGGGTCCTCCCAACCCACCGATAGGCGCAATTGATAGCCGCCGTAATCTACTCTCGAAGACGAAGCCATAAGAGATGTATTTTACATAAATTTACCCCTTTATGATTCCAATTAAAAAATTAATGAGAGTTTTGTAATTTAAATAGTTATTATCACTAACACCTCTCAAATACAATTAAAATAATAATTGATATGGAAAACTCCAAGAATTTGTTAATTAATTTGTTCAAGTAATGTTTATCACGTGAGATACTTTGTATATTGAAAAATCGTCGGCGGGGTTTTGTCCACGTCCTAGACTTGCTGCAGCCACGCTCATGGGCATTACCTAGAGCTACAGGCAATACAGGGCCAAAGTTGAACATTCTGCGCTGAAAACAGTTCCACCTAGTACCTCCTAGGGAGGTTCTAGCTACTCGATGTCCGAAACCGCTGATATTGACAGTGATCGCCACCTGATTGTTGCGGAATTATCCCTTAACTTAAAATTTAAGTTTATTATTTCATACACCTATTTCCTGCGCTTCTTTCTGTTTTTAAATTAAAGCCTGAGCAGACAGAGGCTGGAAATTTCATTCCCTGTGAACATAGCGTTAACTTCCTTTCCTTCTTAAAACATCTTGAAATCTTAATAAGTAACAAACATACAAGTCGTTCAAATTTTTTTAGATATTTCTTAACGATTCAATTAAGTACCAATACTAATTATTTTTTTTCCGTCCTTACCAAAAAGTATGTTTTTGGGTAAGTTTTTATATAAAGTTTAGTATAAATAGACCGCTGAAAATAAGACATGTTACATCGAGGACAGGACTGCAATAAAGATGTTTCTTCATTTTGGAATATTACTTCTTTTGTCCAAAGGAATCTTTGGTAAGATAAACTTTATTTTATTACATCTCTGTTTATACGCAATATTGTCTCACGAACAGTCATTCTTAGCGCTGTCTCGTCAATAATTGTCCCTTATATAAATCCCTATCCAATAGAATACGCTTTTCTCATCACATTAATTTTGCACAAAAGTGTTCGTAGCATCGTTTGATTTGCTCAGAAGATATCACCGCTTTAAAATATTTGCAACTCAGATAAAGGCGCACGAACCGCGCGGAACATGTAGCCATAAAATTAAGTATGTTCACAGGCGAAGTGGACGTTTCGGAAGCTATAGATGGAGACAGCCGAATAATAGGTGGCCAAGATGCCACTCCAGGCATGGCTAAGTACCAAGTTTCAATTCGTGTTCAAAAGGAAATCAAGATTTGCACAATTGCGGGGGATCTATTATAAATCAACAGTACGTCTTAACTGCCGCGCATTGCATTGTTGGGTGAGTACAATTTTTCATTCCTATTTAAATTTCATTTAGTTATATTCGATAGCTAAAATATTACACATGTACTTGCTTCCTCACACCGAGTCGTGATGATCCCGAACCTGTTGTTGCAGATGACGACAAGCCGTTTCCATTTACTTCTACTTTAATAATTTAAAATGTGTTTAAGTCATCATTTCAAGTGGGACGACGAACTTTAATGATGATATACTTATAATAACTTATAGGTGGCGTCCCAACGTGGTGTCTATAGTAGTTGGCAGTCACCAGATCAAATCAGGTGGCCAGCGTTACAAGGTTAAGAAATTGATGCCTCATGAGCAGTTTTCAAAGGCCACAGCGAAGAATGACGTAGGCGTCATACAAGTCGAAGGCAACATCCAATTCAACGACAATGTTCAACCAATTGAGTTGTTCACACAAACGGTACCCATGGGAAGGAAATGTCTTTTGACCGGTTGGGGAACAATAGACTACGTGAGTATATAAATTTTATCATATTCTTTCAACAAGAGACAACTTTTCTCCGGAAATCGTAAAAAACGTCTTTTAGCCTAGTAACCATACACATTGTTTCGCGCTAAGGGATCGGATCGAGTCATTAGTTACTTAAATTTACGCGCACTTAACATTCTGTTAACTCTTCGCTGCTTATCTCACTATTTAATTGCACAGTAAATATAAAAATATACTTATAAATGCACATAAACGTTTTCGCGCATTGTTCGCCCTAAGGACCACAGCACAGCTCGGGCTGTTTTGGCGAGCGTAGCTCGACCGGAATGGGCTTTTTCCCGCGACTAGCGCAAGCTTCTGCGAAACTCGGACCTCGGCTTGGGCCTTCGCTGGGTGGTCAATCACCTGAAGGGCAGGACGGAAGCTCACTTGAGTGAGCGAAGTACAAAGTAAAGATGCCTTCCCCGGCGAAGGCGGTTTTTTACCCTAATCTGGTTTTCATTTTACTTTGCCGCGTGGGCGGCGCATTGACTGATCGCATTTTGGCCTTATTATATATCACTGGTAATAATCATGAACGATATTCGAGAACTTTCTGGGTAGAAGTGTTACTGAGTAGTTGGTATTCTATGTTTAACGCATAATTTCAGAACGTACGTGCTCGTTATCTCTCTCGTACATTTCTTCCATCCTAATAATACATTTTGGTTTATTTTACAGAAAAAGAACATTTCTCCGAACAATCTTCAAATGCTGTACTTCGAAACTATAAATACTAACCTGTGCACTCAAAAATTGAATAAAAAAGCGGCTTATCGGGCGGCTTTGCCCTTGAATGATGGACAACTCTGCGGTAAGCGCCCGAACCACAAAGGCACATGCCAAGTAAGTAAATTAACACATATTCTTACTACAACATATTTTCATAAGACCCAAATGGTCCCTGCGATTTTTTTTTATAGAACGGGGGGCAAAAGGGCAGGAGGCTCACCTGATGTTAAGAGATACCGCCGTCCATGGAAATTCTCACGAGGCAACGCACTCACGAGCCCTCTGTCATTGAGAGTGTCCATGGGCGGCGGTATCACTTAACATCAGGTGAGCCTCCTGCTCTTTGCCCCCGTTCTATAAAAAAAAATGTTAAAAGAGCGTGAAGAAGAAGACATGAAAAATATAAATATGTTTATTATGGAACATAAGATACATGTATCACTTATTCCACGTCATTAAATTTGAAGGCATCCCTACTCATCGGCAAAGAAGACAGAGGGTGTAGGCCGAGAGAAAAAGCCGGCGTAAAAAACTCTCGGTACTCTTTTAAAACAGCAAATCATCAAACAACACTTATTTAAAACAAATATCGCAAATTGATTAGAAGTAGCCTGTCTAGCACTAGTCCCAGGCCCTTTTATCAACTAGATAATCGTTGACTTTATAGTAAGCCTTTTTACACAGCTTTTCTTTAATACATTTTTTAAATTTATTGAAAGGCAGTGATAAAAGAGCCTCTGGGATTTTATTAAAGAAGAGTATCCCTTTCCCCAAAAAAAGAATTACTAACTTTAGATAGTCTAGTACGGGGAAATTGCAGCCTGCGTTTGTTCCGTGTATTAACATTGTGCGTATGTTCTATTCTAGTAAACTTATCACTATTTTTGTATACATACATAATATTTTCATAAATATATTGCGAGGGAAAGGTAAGTATATTAATTTCCTTGAATTTATCTCTAAGAGATTCCCTACATTTTAAATTATAGATTGCACGAATAGCCCTCTTCTGCAGGATGAAAATAGTTTCGACATCAGCAGCATGACCCCATAATAATAAGCCATAAGTCATTAAGCTATGAAAGTAACTAAAATAAACAAGTCTAGCTGTATCGACATCAGTTAGTGAGCGAATTTTTTTAACCGCGTAGGCTGCAGAACTAAGTCTCTTCGCCAATCCGTTAATATGAGGGGACCACTGAAGTTTTGAATCCATGGTGATTCCGAGAAATACAGTTGTATCATCCAGATTCAATTCCTCACCGTTTATAATTGGTCTAGTATCCATAACCCTTGCATTTTTTGCACAAAATTTAATGCATTTTGTCTTTTTTGCATTAAGTAGAAGGTTATTCATACTAAACCAATGGACAATCGAAGACAGAGCATTGTTCACATCGTCAAAATTTGTTATTTGTCGTTTGATTTTAAAAATCAAGGACGTGTCATCAGCAAACAAAACTATCTGATGTTTTCTCTCTACCATGAAAGGTAGATCATTTATATAAACAAGAAAGAGGAAAGGGCCAAGAATTGAGCCCTGTGGTACCCCCATATCTACTGCCGACCCAGAGGACCTCTTACCATTCACTTCAACCTTCTGAGTTCTTCCGTGTAAATAGGAAGTCAGAAGATTCAGTGCGGTATTCTTGATGCCATAGTGGCGGAGTTTCCCGATTAAGGTCTCGTGTTGGACACAATCAAATGCTTTGGATAAGTCGCAGAAAACACCTAAAGCGTCATGCGACTCCTCCCAAGCCTTAACTATATATCTATATAACTCAACACCGGCATCGGCTGTCGAGCGACCCTTGGTAAAACCGAACTGATTATTATGTAATAATTTGTTTACGTTAAAATGACTTACCAGTTGATTTAATATAATTTTTTCAAATATTTTACTACAAGTAGGTAGTACGGAAATTGGTCTAAAGTTACTGGGGTCGGACATACTACCTGCTTTAAATAAAGGAATAACTTTACTATGTTTCATTAGATCGGGAAACTCGCCACTTTTAATACAATTGTTGAAAATTATAGCTAGATGGGGAGCAATTACATCAATTATGCTACTAATTATTTTTACAGAAATACCCCAAAGATCGGTAGTGTTCTTAATATCTATGGTTCTAAATATCCTCACTATATCGTCGGCACCAATGGGTCGGAATGAAAAACTGACCTTGCACTCGTTTACATTATCTTTGAGCAGCGATTCGGCGAGGGCGGGAGATGATTGAAGAGACTTAGTAGTCGAAATTGGAATGTCAGAAAAGTACTTATCAAAAACAATCGCTATCTCTTCGTTAGATTTGATTATAGTGTTATCGACACATAGTTCGATGTCTTGATTGCGATCCCTGACTCTTCCAGTTTCACTATCAATTATCTTCCAAGTCATTTTAGTTTTATTGGTACATGTTCTAGGAACAGAAGACCGATCACCTACATGCATGTTATTATACTTTAATTCTTATTAAATTTCTCTCGCAGGGTGATTCCGGTGGGCCCCTCGTTTTTGAAGAGGGTAGCAAATATACTCAAGTAGGAATCGTGTCCTGGGGAATTCCCTGCGGCGAAGACTATCCCGATGTATTTGCTTCAGTCCCTGGTAACTACGCTTGGATACAGAGCAAAATTAAGTGATTAAATTCATAAATATTCAACATTGTAACATCTGATCGAAATAAATATCATTTGAAATAAAATTATATTTTATTCTATCCAAAATTTTCTTGATACAATTATAATATCTAACACCTTGTTTAAAAAATCAATTTAAAAAAAGTACATTGCAAAGGAGAAACTACGAGCATAGCATTAAAATGGCAACCAAACTCTTATAAATATACTTATAAATTTTTAAAAATACGTACTCATATTTTATAACTTAACTCGAACAAACTTTTCACAGAGCAATGGCTCAATATGTATATAATAATAACTATATTATATACCTAATAATACGGAAGCAGTGATTTTACTAGTCTTCTAATGGAATTCGAAACTATTTCTGACATGTAACAAGTGCAAGCAATAACGAGCCCAGAGGTTATTCATTCGTGACAGTAAACTCCGCTCGGAGTGAACGTAAATGAAAAAAAGTTTCACTTCAACAAAAATAGCTGTCAAATAAATCCCGGGTGTATCACCGAAATCGTGGACTTCAAATAAATCGAAGCTAACAATACAAAGAGTACCAAACGCACCCGCTCGCTATTGCTAGACTATTCCTAATAGGTCATATCTATACGAGACCATAACGACAATATTAGGTCTTAACAGGATTAGAAACAGACTGTTCGTGGCATTTACTACTTGGCGTGGCACTACGAGGGCTGCACTAAAAGTATCGGGAATGGAATAATACCACTGTTCCTGTCATATTTAAATCTTTTTAATTGAAAACTCTTGGGTTTTAAAAATCGAATACTTTTTTTTTTTAAAGATTCTCGGTCTTGTCACAAAGTTTTGTCAAACTTATTTAGTCGTTGAGAAAATGGAATTGACTCGAGAAAATTCAAGAGCGATGATTTATTATGACTTTCGAAGTGATTTATCACAAAAACAGTGTTGACCGGATGATTTCTGCATTTGGTGATGAAGCCCCATCCAAAACCACAAGTCACCCGAGAAAACGTTGATGCTGTGCGTAAGCTGATTGAGGAAGATCGATTCGCTTTTGACGGTGTCTCGGAAGTGTTCTTCAAAAAACAATTAGTCTTTTTTACTGTGATAAAACGCGAGTAAAACCATTTTTATTTGGTCTTTGGTGAGTTTGACACCATTTTAGGCGAGATTTCAGTATTTTTCTACAAAAATAACAAAAATTTCTTTATTAAGTTATTATTAAGCCTTTATTGCTGACACCCAGTACAATATAATTACACCTATATAAGTGACATAAAAAACTTAATTCTAAAACATAAATAAAACTTAAACTTATACGTCACTTGACCCGTTGAAGGTAGTCAGCGTGTCCTGTGACACATAGGCCTCTTCCAGCTGTTTCCATTTTTTTCTGATGTTAGCTCTTCTTGTCCAAGTTGTGCCTCCTATTCTCTTTATATCGTCTGCCCATCTGTTGCTCTGTCTTCCTCTTTTCCTTTTTCCATCGCGGAATTGCCATTCTGTAATGTATTTTTGTCCATTTCAACCTGCTATCTCTTGTCATGTGCCCGGTCCAGCGCCATTTCAATTGCCTTATTTTCTTTATAATGTCTTCTACTTTGGTCGCTGATCTTATCTCTTCTGCTCTTTTTCGATGTCTCAGTGTTACACCCACCATGCTTCTTTCCATTCCTCTTTGGCATGTTCTTCATTCATTCATTTTAGTACATCCCTTTTAAGTTCGAGAACCTTTGTTAGGGATGAACGCTCTTTCCTATATGTTAATACTTAATCTACTTAACAAAGCAAAAC
The DNA here is from genome assembly GCA_905332375.1 of Pieris macdunnoughi. Taxonomy (NCBI): domain Eukaryota; kingdom Metazoa; phylum Arthropoda; class Insecta; order Lepidoptera; family Pieridae; genus Pieris; species Pieris macdunnoughi. The sequence continues at coordinate 634,088 of CAJOBZ010000012.1, forward strand.
AGTGTAGGTACTTAAATAGTTAATTAATTAAATTACATACTTTAAAAATCAAACTTCTGGCGATTATTGATATTAAATCGTAATAACTGAACAAGTGAGGTAGATAAAAATCAATCGCACCATCGTCTTTTTTTGATTGAGTGTGTGAGACATGAGTATAATTTTATTGTAGTTGCAACTCAGACGAGTGTAGTCCGTATGTCGTGACCAGTGCAGGTTAGCATGTCTCATATCAGCCGGATGATGCGACCACATAAACTATAGACTACTTTAAATAATTATAAATGTTTTATGCGGGAAGAAATCTATCTGAAACGAATGCCTACCATATTATAATACTACATAATACCTAATTAATATTGAACAATATACATAATAAAATAAGGTATAATAAATATGTAAGTACGAATAATTAGCACATGCTTTTTTTTTTTTAAATCAACTCCACGAGTATATCAAATATAATATACGTGTCATGGTCACATATTATATAATACATATAATAAAAATGATATTAAGTACATAAAGTGTACCTATAATAAAAAAAAATATCTATCCTTTTAATTTTAATATCATGTTATGTTTGTGTTATTATTAACTAAGTAAGTATTTTATATTAAATATTTTTAATCCGAGCTATCGTTATCTAAAGTATATTTATTTATATATATTAGGTCCTTACACATGAAATTGGCGTTTTGTATGGGAGGAACAAAAAGTCGAATATTTTTAAATATAATATATTTAATTAATCAAAGTATGAACCATTGTTTTCTATGCACTTTTGCCATCTCATAGGTAGTTCATTGATTCCTTTACTAAAAAAACCAGTCGGACGGGAATCAATAAAATCTGTGAAGGCGATTTGGACTGCCCCATCAGAGTTAAATTTTTTCCCTTGCAAGAAGTTGTCCAAATTTCGAAAAAAAATGATAATCTGTTGGAGCAAGGTCCGGGGAGTACGGAGGATGTCTTAGACATTCCAATTGAAGCTCTTCTAATTTGGTAGCCGTCTGTTGTGCAGTGTGTGGTCTAGCGTTGTCGTGAAGTAGCAGTGGCGTGGAGCGATTGACCAGCCTAGGTTGTTTAGCCGCTAGCTTTTCCATCATGGTTTGCAATTGCTGATAATAGACATCAGCCGTAATTGTCTGGCCAGATTTGAGAAAACTGCAATGAACAATACCGGCACTAGTCCACCAAACGCTTACAAGTAACTTTTTGGGGTTAATTTTCGCTTCGGGCAGGATTTGGCTGGCTGGCCTGGATCCAACCATTGCGCTGAGCGCTTCCGATTATCGTAAAGAATCCATTTTTCATCTCAGGTAATGATTCGGTTTAAAATACCTTCATTATTGTGCCGGTTCAGTAATGTAACGCAGCAGTCGACGCGCTATTGCCGGTTTGCTTCAGTCAATTCGTGAGGTACCCATCTTTCAAGCTTTTAATCTTCCCAATTTGCTTCAAGTGAATTAAAACAGTTTTATCACTAACACCGCAGCCTGCAGCTAACTCGGACGTGGTTTGCGATGGATCCGCTTCCACAATAGCCTTCAATACTTCATTATCAACTTGGGTCTCAGGCCGTCCACGGGGCTTGTTCTGCAGGTCGAAATTTCCAGAACGAAAACGTTGGAACCAAAAACGAACTGTGTTTTATTTTGCAACATGACCGCCATACACATCATTCACCCTTCGAGTCGTTTCCGCAGCACTAGTGCCACGGCGGAACTCGTACTCGTAAATAATGCGATACTTTAAGTTTTCCATTTTGTAAAATGAGTGACGCAAACAGAAAAAAACAGCAGAAAAAAACAAATGAATGACGGTCATCGAAGCACAAATACATGAGTAAAAAGCTGTACAAATTTGAATTTGGAATTCCTTACCAAAGAGGAGAACATCGTGATTAAAGTGGCCAGTACGAAATAATTCTTAATTAATCCTTAATTTATGTTTTCTTTAAACATTGATTTTGAGTTTATGCTAGATTCACTATACTTACTGTGTTTAATGAGATTACTTTAGGATAATGGACTGATGAGGCGATCATATTCATATACGAGATATAAACGAAAATAACTGTTGAATGTTTAATCCTTATTTAGTCTAATGTGAGTCTTCCGCTAGTTCTGATATATGATCTGTTGTTTTCTACTGACGGTTAATAATTTTTTTTTTATTTTGTCAATATTATCGTCACATACAAAATGTTGTCCCGGCCGTGTCTCTTTGTTTACAAACGCGATAAACTTAAAAAGGACGGAACGGATTTTTGTTGAGTTTCCACCAATAGATAGTTTCTAAAGAGGTTGTTTATTGTTGGTTTTATTTACATTGGATGAAATGTTTTATTTTAATCTGTATTTAATTTAATTCTAGGGCTACACACCGAAATTCGCCACAAGGCCTTTTAATAGAAGCGGCCGCGATCACGTCCGTGATCGCACGAACGTCAGACCGGGAAGTGTTCAGCGCTATCCAATCAGACACAGCCTTGCAGAGATCTGGTGCTGCCTTGCAGCGGGTACATGCATTGATGCTGACACTATTGGCCAGGTTCCACGTGCCACCAGCCGATATAGACTCGAGTGATGATTGCACTCTGTATTATAAAGTAAGGTTTTAGCTTTATCTTAGTTTTGCTTCTATTGGATGTGAACGCATGTTTAATTAACAATATTTTCTTTAACTTGTTTTATCTATTTCATAATTTAAATGTAATAATTAATATGTAATATTTTTATAATAATTACTAGCTGACCCGGCGAACTTCGTACCGCCTTAGTGTAGCTTTGATGCACTACTTTATTTTGTACTAGCTGACCCGGCGAACTTCGTACCGCCTTAGTGTAGCTTTGATGCACTACTTTATTTTGTATAGCTGACCTATCTTATGTATGAGTACCTATTCAATTTAAACTGGAATCTTTAATATCCTCCATATAAAAATGAATCCCTATTTCCCTGGTCTCGCCATACCTGAGAAGGACTTACTTACAAATTTTATTAAATAAAAAACAAAATATATTTTTTCATAATAGTGTTTATTTCATATTGTTCAATAATTTCACTTACACGCTTTACGCTATTGAACAACTTGGCATTTTGAAGTAAACATTGAGCTTGACACCACGCGCGCTCTAGAAAGCAACTAATACCCTTCACTGTTTCTCTCTATTCTAATGCTTTTTGATAAACTATATTTTTAGTTTTATGTTCTGGTGCGTAAATAAATAATAATGGATTTCCGACACGGGAACAGGCGACATATAATTGGCCATGTGAAAAACATGGATTTTCTAGGTTGATGCCACATACACTTAGCGACTGCCCTTGCGATTTATTTATTGACATTGCAAATGCAAGCCGCACTGGAAACTGTAAACGTTTAAAACTGAATGCCATGTCGTTCGGTATCATAGGGATGCGTGGGATTAAAACATCTTCGCCTTTGTACTTCCCTTTCAAAATTGTGGCTTCGATGACGTTGTTCAATAATTTCTTCACCGCAAGCCGTTACACAGACGTGGCTGGTTTATGTTCCGTAACATAATAATTACTGATCCGATTTTTAATTGCAGATTATGAGGTGGTAAGCCGGGCAATTCCAGCGAATTTAAAAATTCTGTTGGATAATTGACAACTTCATCTTCATTAGTAATGGAATCTACTGATTTGTAATTCTTCAATTCGCCAGCTATTTTCTCTTGAATCTGAAAATTCATTTCATTCGCATCAACATTTTTTGCGGCCAATATAACACGTTCGCTTAACCAAACGTGATTTACGTAATTTTGAGCAATGTTTGGGAAAACCATCTCCATGAGTTCAGTCTTTGATTCACAAAAGTTACAAAAATTGGTAGGGAATGTAATGTATCCACATGATGTATCAACAGCAATAATACCATTACCAATGTCGAGCAGTTGTTTGGAAAAGACTTCTCCAGACTGGTCTTCCTGCAATTCGACTCTCATGTTTATACTCAATTTAAGTGTTTTAATGTATTTCCATAAAATGGACGACTTCAAACATGCATTCAGTTCATCAGCTGGCGTTGAGCGTGGAACAACTGGCAATATTTGTCGAAAATCACCTGCCAATAGTATCATTGCACCACCAAACAGGTTTTTGTTATTTCGTAAATCTTGCATCGAGCGATCTAATGCCTCCAAAGATCTTTTGTGTGCCATCGTACATTCATCCCAAATGATCAATCTGGTTTGCTGCAGCACTTTGGCCATCGCAGAATTCCTCGAAAGGTTGCAAGTTGGAGTTTCATTAATTTGAAGGTTCAACGGCAGCTTGAGAGCTGAATGAGCTGTTCGACCGCCTTCCAACAACGTAGCTGCAATACCTGATGAAGCTAGGGCTAGTGCAATTCCATTTTGCGATCGAATCGTTGCCAAAATCAATGATAACAAAAAAGTTTTCCCAGTTCCTCCGGGAGCATCTAAAAAATAAAATCCGCCAGTTCCATCGTTCACTACTTTCATGAGCGTATCGTAGGCATATTTTTGTTGTTGATTTAAAAGGGGAACTGTTCTATCAACCATTTCTCGTAATGTTTCGGAATCGTATTGGGCTTCGCGTCTCAATTCTTGATCAAATGGGTCGTGCATTGGGCGATTGGGTGCTATCATTCCTATTTGTGTTAATAATTTGTTGGTAAGCATCAAGCACATGTCCTCAATTAAAATTAATGCTTCATTGTGAATTTCTTCGTTCATTTGCAAATCTGCATTCGATGTTCTAAGACGCATCTGATGCAATATATCTTCCGCCATATGATCTTTGTATTTATGCCATAAATCAGTCGGTGTTGATGGGAAGCATGTAGACAAAATTATAGAAAATAATGTTCGTATTTGTTTAGCATTTGACGAAATCACAGCATCTTCGAGAGTGTGGTCCCAATGAGTGTCATTCTCTAACAATCCCAAATGTTGACAGGCTTCTCTGTATGTGCCACACAATACACCATTAATAGTTCGCAGATGTTTGAATGATGTTGGACCACGAACATTGACTAACAGTAAACGCAAATAAAAACACTCGTCTTGACTGGGATGGACTGCATAAAGACGACCTAGTGCATCGGTGGAAAATACTCGTGGGTAACCTGGAACTGGCTGTCCTCGTTTTCGTCGTTGAAATTGTTTTGATGATTGATTCCAGGTATAATATCTTGGCATTTCGGAGTAAAGTAGCGTTCTGGCAAAATCGTCATTCTGGCACATTTCAAAGAAGCTGGTTAATGTTGTCGATGGTGGCCTGTCAACTCGTTGTAATACGTTTGCATCTGTAAAATACACCCGTTGACCATTTTCCAAATGTACGGCCAAGTGAACAACAGTAGGGTGTCGTTCATGTATAGGAAACGAAAATATACGCCACATGCCTTCGTTACTACTAACATAGCGGCCCATTTGATATTGAGTGACTTCATCATTTGAATTTTCAGCAGCAACTCCGAAGACAGCCATGTCACTACCTTTGTTCACATACTTGCAAATGTATTTGATAGATTTTACGGAATGGCAAAATTCTACGTTTATGTGTGCTTTATATGCCTTGCAGAGTAATGGCGAAAACGGAACAACCCAACAATTATCAATTTCAATGTCCTGTCGATTTACTTTGACTATTGTTGACTTTCCATTGTCCTCAATGGATCGGCGGCGATAAAGTGGATATCCATCATTTCCAGTAATAGTTTCTGCTACTAATTGTCTTGGGTAGCGTTTTGAACATTTTCCTTCAACCATACACGGAGAAATGGGATTTAATATTCCACATGGACCATGTATCATATTTTTTGTTATAACCTCATGTAATAGTGGGTCTTCATTATTATCGGGAATTTCTGCTGATATCACATTATCAATTTCATTCGGTCTTATCCTCTCAACCAACCAAATGAGGATATGTGCATGTGGCAATCCGCGTTTTTGCCACTCAACTGAGTACATCCAACAGCGCGTCTCGCCGAACACGCGATGCTTAACAATAAAATCCATGAGTGATTTTAATTTCATTTTGAACACCCTTGCAGTGATATCGTGGCGATCAATAGGTGATTGGCTATTAAATAATTCTTTTTGAATTTCTGTCCACTTTGGATTGCATGTGAACGTGATAAACAAATCTGGTGTGCCATAATGTCGTACATAGGACATAGCATCTTGAGCATATTCATGCATATGTCGCGGACTTCCGACGTATGTTGCTGGGAGAATAGTTTTTCTGCCAACATTCTGTGCATTTCCATCAGCATTAATGGCATCCCGAAGATGAATGTATTCCTCGGGACGGAGTTTTGCCTGGTTTAACCTGATAAATATCAATCGTTCAGTTTCAACTTTCACATACATATCCACAGCATATTGGTGAAATAGACGCCGACACTTTAAGATGTGATTGTCCTCATTTTCCCGAACCCATCAGTCTGTATGAATAATAATTCATTGAACTAACTTTTTTGTTCGTTTCAGCACCTGTAAAGAATTTTTTGCGTTAATAATATAAATTTTAAGTTAGTAAACATATATTTTAATGTAGTAAACATATATTGTTAATTAATTTACCTGTAACTGGATTTATCATCTTAATTGAAAAATGATAGCCGTCTTCACCTTGCCAAAATAGAATAGGATATTGTAAGGCATCATATGATCGATGTGTTTCAGACACACGCTGAAGTTGATCGTTCCGCCGATGTAAAACAATGTCTCGGGTTTCAACATTTTCGCCCACGACGACAATAGCCACTTCATCAATTGTTGGCGCATTAAAACGTCCAGCATGTTGTCCTGCAGGCGCCTTATCGGCTCTAATTCATTGTGTTGATGGAAAAATGTTTGAAGTTGTTCCACAATGGATCTTTTCACTGAGTTGTTGTGTGTGCAACGCTGATCGACATCTCTTACTGAATTGCCCATAAAATATATTTGCAAAAATTTATAGTCTTCATCAGGAATTGGCAATAAGGAACCTGTTCGATGATATATTTGACCCTGAATCTGCAAGAATATAAATATTTATTTAGGTAATTGTATATAGCAAATTGTGTGTACCACCATGTGGCTCGCAAAATACTGCCACAATACTTTACAACTTTAATTCATTTCAAATTAAAACTACTTTAAACCTCGACATTGAACAGCAGCCTTCCATGGCAGCTTTAAGTAGTAGGCTTTTCCAATTATTGGAACACCTTGCTCATGCCATTATGAAATACAACATGTTATAAAATGTTGCTGATTAAGTCATTGGGTTATTGACTATTATTATGTATTTGACTTATTGTTTACAAATTAAACACATCTACACAACACTGGCTCATCATTTTTTGCACCAGCTACATGGTTGTAAAACTAAATGAAATTGTTTGCCATTATACTTACTTACCTTGAAAGTAGGCATATAATTGTCTCGAATAACTTTTGTTGCGCCAAATGATGTCATTTGAAAGCAATTATTGTATTGCTGAATATGAGTCAAAAAATGATTAGAATCTGGCCCATTTCCGGAAACCAATGAATGTAGGGGCTCTGGTGGTGGTACCAATGGCGTTAATTTGACTTGACCGCTGGCGCAACACAATCCATGGGCTTCATTTTTGAATTTCAATGCATTGCAATGTGGACACACAATATTCATTAGTCCAATAGCAACAATTCGCTCTGAACTGTAATCAATTGCCATATTATAACTGAATGCAGCTCTGTGGGGATTAAACACAACATTTCTATGTTGATTTCGATTTCGTTGAAGTTCATTTCGCGCTTCGCGTTGCTCATCAGCTTGATTTGCTCTTATATTTCTTTGACTTGCCGTATTTCGAGTTCTGCGGCCTAAGTTTGTACGTCTGGTTGGTGGCATTGTTAAAAACGAAAATCCAACTGAAAATAAAAAGATCTCATAGGTATATTTTCTGTATAAATTGTAAAATTGTGTAGTCACCAAAAGTTACCAAAAATCGATATGAAGTGAATTGAACTTACCGTGATTAACAAACACTTATTAGCAAACAGAAAAACTTACAAAACGAAATTTATCAAAAATTTAATAAAATTATTGTAATATGGATGATGTGTTGTCACAGATTTTGTGACAGAATTTTTAATTTTTTATTGAATGAGGTTGACATTCGTTAGGTGCGTTTTTAAAATATGCAAAATTAAATGTATATTTTTTCAATATTTCTGAGAGATTTTCTTAATTTTTCTCTCCGTAAGAACCATCCTCGTACTTCAAGGAATATTATAAAAAAAAATCAGACAAATCGGTCAAGCCGTTTTCATGTTATGCCGTGACAACGGAAAACGGGTTTCATTTTTATATATATAAATTAAGCACCGGTGGCAATATTTGATTTCTGTTTAAGCAAGTTCAGCCTCATTGAGTATTACACAATGTGTTTATGTAAAGTTATTACTTTTACGGTAGAGTATAGGTTAAATAATATAAGGCGATTCGCCACTCACACAGAATAATATTTAATTTGAGCACTTATTGATAATTTTGTTTTCCTTCACGTTCATCAAATTCGCGTGTAAAACAAAATAAAAATAAGTTCTGTATTTGAACCTAAAAAGTTCAAGTGGACTAGCTTCAGGCGGAAAAAACAAAATCTTGGTGTAAATACTTTTTGTCTATTGTGGAACAATGTCAGTAAATTGCGATTTTAACAAGGTAAAAAACTCCGCATAGAACTCATTAGGGTCCCAATTATTATTAAAGTTTTGAACACCCAATTTACTGGGCAAGGTATTATTTAATTTCTCTAAATTTTTACATGTAATTGGCCTATACCTTATTTAAATTTTTTTTACAGGTATGTAGGCACAAAACGTCATTTTTTGTCCACTGTGATCAGAAGGCAATTTATTAACAATCTCTTTATGTAAGTAATCACAATTACAAAAAATAAGAACAAGAAGCTGTCACTCTAGTTGGTTCCATAAAAACATTAGACAGATTAAATGATTTAAAAAGACTTATTAATCTGATACTATTTGAGTTTGTTTCTAATCAGTTAATATTAAAATCACCACTTATGATGATTGATTTACTACTAAGTACTAAGTTTTTTTAACACATCTTCCATTTCAGAATTAAATACAGATAGATTCTGATAACCCGGAGGTCTGTAAACACATACTACAACCTTTCGGTTTATTAAAACATGTTAAATTGTCGAATGTGTGTATGAGATGGCAACCGGTCTATAGCAAGGATATAAAACTAATAATTGATAAAATGAATAAAATAATTCACCGGGCAGTGATCTTATACTCATGTCCGATTGAAACTTAATTGTTGATAAGATTAGCCCTGTAAAATATCACAAATTTCCACAAAAATTAAAGGAAGCAATCATTCGTCCGTCCGGGTAAAGTATTTTCGAATTAAAGACCAATAGCTATACTATCAAGTATTGATAAAATTATGGAAAAATGTGTTGTCAATCAAATAGGAACTTTTTTACAAAAAAATAATTCTTAACGGAATGTCAACATGGCTTCCAGAAAAATAAAAGCACCAACACCTTATTATCAAATTTTACAGACTAAATTAATGCACATTTGGAAAATAAAAAAAATATTGTAGCTATTTTTTATGATTTTAAGAAGGCTTTTGATACCTTAAATACTGAGAACCTCTTAAAAGGAATGGAGGAGTACGGCCTAGGGCAGCCACAGAACCCTTGGTTCAGCGACTTTCTCACAGCGCGATCTTACCGTGTGAAAGTCGGCGACGCATTCAGTGAGGAGAAACAAGTAAACTGCGGCGTCCCCCAGGGTTCTGGGTGTGGGCCACTGTGCTACCTGATGTATGTAAATAGCCTCTGTGTAAGTATTGCGTCACTGCTCGGCCCACATGTTTGCTGATGACCTTTGTACTCTGAGCGCTAGTACCGACCTCGCGGAGATGTGTCGCCGGGTTCAAGAGGATGTGGATGCGATAGTTAAATGGTCACATGATAACGACATCATATTAAACGCTGACAAAACAAAGATGATAATTATTCACTCCCCGTATTTAAATTCTATTGATAATCCGCCTCCTCTTATTGCGGCTTTGATTGCTTCCATAACAAGAAAATTAACTGCACGTGTAAACCTATCGAAAAAGTTAATTGTGTAAATTACCTAGGAGTAAAAATAGATACCTCTTTTTCTTGGGATTCCCATATTGATTTTTTGTGTAAAAAACTAAGAATACTATTAGAAAAGTTTTACCATTTACGTACTAAACTCTCATTGCAAGTACTAAAATGTTTATATTTTGCACTTGTTGATTCCATAATAGGTTACGCTCTTGATTGCTATGGGTTAACATTTAAAACATACGTTGATAAAGTAGAATCATTACAAACAAGATTTTTAAAATTATTATTAAATAGAAAGACAAGGAATCAATGTAAAGGAGATTAATATAAACTATTAAAAATATGTTAAATTTTACCGGCTAACCTGAAACATAAATTTCTTGTACTTGTTAATAACCATAGTACGCAGCGTTCAAGTATTACGTCACGCAATTTTTGTAGATTATTTACCTCCCCCCATGTAACGCGCCGTAACGTTTTTCTACAGTACTGTACCCAAGTATAGTAAAACGTTTCGTGACCACCCAGTGACACTTTATACCTAAAAGTTACCATTATGTGGTGTAAAGTACTGGAAAGTCGCCTTGCATCGTAACGAAAACGACCTAATTTAGTGATTTAGAAGTTATGTTTATTTAAGGCGAGTTACCTGCAGTCAAACTGCGTAAGCAGTTTTGCGGGGCATGGTTTGTATTAAGGTGTAACTTTTTTTAGAATAAATATATAATAAAATAATAATTAAAAAATTAATGAGAACTTTGTAATTTAAATAGTTATGATCACTAACACCTCTCAAATACAATTAAAATACTAATTGCTACGGAAAAATCCAAGAAAGTTAATTAATTTGTTCAAGTATCTAATGTTTATCACGCGAAGAATTTTGTACATGTAAGGAAAACATAATATATTTTCCTATATAAACTCTTTTGTTATGTTGTCTTTGCTAATCTTTATTCTATTGTTTAAATGATGTCACTTGACATAATATATGTAAGATATTTTTTTTTTCATTATATTATTTTACTTTATAAAACCTAGAATAATATAGACTTTAAATGTTGTTTCTTTTGTATTCACAGAGAAACGCAGTTGCGCCTTATTTATTCCCAGTATAAGCGATAGATACTATTATAAAACAACATTTTCTGCACATATTTCACGAAATATGGAAAGATTGAGGTATGATTTTTAGATCATTTGCATAGACACGATCGCTACAACTGGTGGACAGGTTTTTGCAATTCCGGCCGAGTTTCAGCCTGCAAATTTACACCAAACTGTAATAAAAAGACTTTTAAAAATCGTCGGCTGGGTTATGTAGTTTAACATTATTCTAAGCAAATCCCAGCCAGCCGCGTCATCCACGGCCTAGGCTTGGACCTGCAGCAGCCACGCTTACCTACAGCTGCAAGCGATACAGGGCAAAAGGTGAACATTCTGCGCCGCAAAATATACTGCTCAAAACAATTAGCGGAACAAGATTTTTCTCCTTTCTATTGCTTAAACTAAAATTAGATTTAAATTAACTTGTACGCTATTTTTTACCTTGTTAATTTGTTAATTACTACAATTAATAAAAAAATTCAATTTGTATTTTTTTTATTAAAAAAAAATTAAAATGTGCATTGTAGACGAAAAACTAATTGGTGATAAAAAAGGTCCATCAAATAAATATTCTTATATCGTTTGAATATTCGTCTTTAGTGACTTTCAGTAACGTGTGTGGCCTCCATGAGCCCTAATCACGGCTTGACAACGACGCGACATGCTTCGTATGATCCTCCGAATATCTTCTTGTGGAATTCGCTCCCATTCTTCAATCAACGCTTCAGTGAGCTGCTGCAGTGTTTGAGGTGCAATCGGACGCTTCCGGATGCGCCTGTCAAGCAAGTCCCAAATGTGTTCAATTGGATTTAGGTCAGGGCTCATGGAAGGCCACTCCATTACACGGATTTCCTGCTGTCGTAAGTAATCTAACGTTATGGCTGCAGTATGCGGCCTGGCATTATCTTGCATTAAAAGAAAATCTGGGCCCATACCATATGCTGCGGGCCAAACATGATCTTCGAGTACATTTTCAATGTAAGTTTGAGCACACAAGCGCCCGGGAACAACGACAAGATCTGTGCGCTCGTCCAAACTAACTCCGCCCCAAACCATCACAGAGCCACATCCAAATTTGTCATATTCCTGGACTGCTGCTGCACTGTATCGCTCGCCTGGGCGTCTGTAAACACGGAGACGACCATCGCAACGTGTTAGACGGAATCGTGATTCGTCAGTAAAAAGCAATGGCCTCCAATGTCGAAGTTGCCAATTAGCGTGATTTTGCGCGAACTGTCGGCGAGCTTGTCTATGTTGAATTGTTAGACGCACAACCCGAACTGGTCGGCGTGATCTCAAATTGGCTTCCAACAACCTATTTCTTACCGTCTGGTTGGAAATTTCTACACCAGTAGCCGTCTTTAGTGTATTTTGTATATCTCTTGCAGTTGTGGTGCGGTTACGTAAAGCACAGTTGACGATGTAGCGATCTTGCAAACGTGTAGTTTTTCTCTTTCGACCTTGACCACGCCTTCGTGAGTATTCTCCCGTCTCACGGTATCGCTTTCAAAGTCTGTAGATAACAGAAGGGGCTACTCCTAGATCATTTCCTACATAACGCATAGTTCGACCCTCTTCAAGCAAAGTGATAGCTCGGGAGACATGCAATTCAGTCAGATCTGGCATTATGACCTAAACTCACTCGCTTCAATGAATAACAATACTCAAAAGGCTCACTTCAATTTCTATTAATACTCAAAAGATTGAAAAAAACTACTTAAAATGTGTTTTCTGTGATTAGAAAGTAATGAAAATTCAAAGACGTCACTTTGTTTTTCGTCTACAATGCACATTTTAATTTTTTTTTAATAAAAAAATACAAATTGAATTTTTTTATTAATTGTAGTAATTAACAAATTAACAAGGTAAAAAATAGCGTACAAGTTAATTTAAATCTAATTTAAGTTTAAGCAATAGAAAGGAGAAAAATCTTGTTCCGCTAATTGTTTTGAGCAGTATAGGTTCCACCTAGTTCCTCCTAGGGAAGCTCGTTGCTCGATGTCCGAAACCGCTGATATTGAAAGTGATCGCCACCTGATTGTTACCGAATTATGCCTTAACTTGAAATTTAAGGTTATTATTTTATCTAACTATTTTCAGTACTTTTTCGGTTTTTAAATTAAAATCTGAGAAGACAGAGGCTGGGAATTTCATTGCCTGTGAAATAAGCGTTAACTTCCTTTCATTCTTCAAAATCTTTAAATTTTTAATAAGTAACAAACATACAAGTCATACAAGTCAAGTCATAGTCAAACATATATATTTCTAAACGTCACAATAAGTACCAATACTAATTATGTTTTTTAAGGCAATTTCCGTCCTTAACAAAAAAGTATGTTTTTAAGTAAGTTTTTCATATAAAGTTTAGTATAAAGAGGCCGCTGAAAATAAGACATGTTACATCGAGGACAGGACTGCAATAAAGATGTTTCTTCATTTTGGAATATTACTTCTTTTGTCCCAAGGAATCTTTGGTAAGATAAATTTCATTTAATTATAATATCTCTTTTTATACGCAATATTGTGTAGATTTCACACAAATTCGTTCACAATAATTATTTCAGTCTGACGAACAGAAATCCTTAGTGCTGTCTCGTCAATAATTGTCCCTTATATAAATCCCTATCCAATAGAATAAGCTATTCTCATCCCATTAATTTTGCACAAAATTTCTCGTAGCATCGTTTGATTTGCTCAGAAGATATCATAGCTTTAAAATAATTCCGCAACAAATTAATTGAATTCAGATAAACGCGCACGAACCGCGCTGAACATGTAGCCCAATAAAATAAAGTATGTTCACAGGCGAAGTGGACGTTTCGGAAGCTATAGATGGAGACAGCCGAATAATAGGTGGCCAAGATGCCACTCCAGGCATGGCTAAGTACCAAGTTTCAATTCGTGTTCAAAAAGGAAATCAAGATTTGCACAATTGCGGGGGATCTATTATAAATCAACAGTACGTCTTAACTGCCGCGCATTGCATTGTTGGGTGAGTACAATTTTTCATTCCTATTTAAATTTCATTTAGTTATATTCGATAGCTAAAATATTACACATGTACTTGCTTCCTCACACCGAGTCGTGATGATCCCGACCCTGGTGTGGCAGATGACGACAAGCCGTTTCCATTTACTTCTACTTTAATAATTTAAAATGTGTTTAAGTCATCATTTCAAGTGGGACGACGAACTTTAATGATGATATAATAACTAATAGGTGGCGTCCCAACGTGATGTCTATAGTAGTTGGCAGTCACCAGATTAAATCAGGTGGCCAGCGTTACAAGATTAAGAAATTGATGCCTCATGAACAGTTCTCAAAGGTGACAGCGAAGAATGACGTAGGTGTCATACAAGTCGAAGGCAGCATCCAATACAACAACAATGTTCAACCAATTGGGTTGTCCAACCGTCAGGTACCCGTTGGAACGACATGTCTTTTGACCGGTTGGGGATTAGTAAACAAAGTGAGTATATTAATTGTGTCATACTCTTCCAACGAGAAATAAGTATTGTTTCTCCGGTATCAGCCGGTGATAAAGTGAAGATATATGGTACACAAAAGCCTAGTGACCATATACACTGTTTTAAAATGAAATTTCGCTATTCGCCTAAAGGGCCTTTACAGCACAGCTCGTTTTGGCGAGCGTAGCTCGACCGGAATGGACTTTTACCCACAACTAGAGTGCAAGAGCGTCTCCTGCGAGACTCGGACCTCAGCTGGGGCCGTTGCGGGTCAGTCAATCGCCTGAAGGGCAGGACGGAATTTTAATTTTGCTCTGCCGCGCGGGCCCGATTATATATCCCTGGGAATAATTGTGAACGATATTCGAGAACTTTCTGTAGAAGTGGCATTGAGTAGTTGATATTCTATACTTTTTGCGCAATTTCAAAACGTACATGCTCTTTATCCCTCTCGAACATCACTCCTTCCTTGTCGTACGGCATTTAAGAATATTTAGTCTAGCTTCCTTCTCTTTCGTGTATTTTGTCCGTCTCTGTCCGACACCTAGAATGTTCCTTTATCGAAGGGGTATAACCAGTCCTAAAAGCGCCTGAATACGGGTTGTAACAGTCCTAGGAACTGTACCAGATAACTACGCTGGCTCTGAAGCAACCTAAAAATGCCATCATCGCAATGGTCATTTTGGGCATCTGAAAACGAGGGTAACTTTATGTAAATTTAAATTTTCTAGTATGTGTCCGTGCCTATCTTCTAGCTGACTGTAAACTTCTTTAAATTGTTTCTAAAATCGAGAAAACATTTAGTTCAACCCGTCTTCGTAACAATATATCAAATTTATATTCATCATTAACAATAAAAGGAGTTACAAAATTACCTTCATGACACGCATTATTTTAACATTTTTAATACGATGTTTGATTACAGGAAAAGAACATTGTTCCGAACAATCTTCAAATGTTGTTTTTCCGAACTATAAGTAATAGCGATTGCACTAGACAACTGTCACGCACGAATAATAAGCCATTTATGCCTATCGATAATGGACAAATCTGTGCTGGGCACCCGGACCACCAAGGCACATGCCAAGTAAGTAAAGTAACAATAAAACTGTGATGAAAAATGACTCGGTGGACATTACAGCTTCTCCATGGAGACCATTCGCCAAGTCGTTTTAGAAACATTGCTGTGTGTGATCTGGTCTGGCGCCTTCTTATTTCTCATAATATTCTCACACATATTCTTTCTCTAACATGTTTTTGTAGGTATCTGATTGCCCCCATGTAACGTGTGATGTTTCAGAACTAAAATGAAATAAATCAAATGTGAATTTTAAATATATTCTTTTGAGATAATATTTAAATTTCAACGTATCTCAAAAAATATGTTGACCTGAATAATAGGAAATTGCTGATGTCAAAACGGCAAGAGTCGGGATTTTTAGATCCGAAAATCAGTGACGTGTTTTAGGAATAGAAGACCGATCGATCACCTACAAACTACGCGTTTGTTTTTATACTTTAATTGTTATTTGACTTCTCTTACAGGGTGATTCCGGTGGGCCCCTCGTTATTAAAGAAGGTAACAATTTTGTTCAAATAGGAATCGTGTCCTGGGGAATTCCTTGTGGCCATAAATATCCTGATGTATATGCTTCAGTCCCTGGTAACTACAATTGGATACAGAGCAAAATTAAGTGATTAAATTGATAAATATGCAATATTGTAACATCTGCTCTAAATATAAGCAGTTGAAATAAAAGTATATTTTATTGTATCTCAAAATTACATTCAACCCCTTATTTAAATAATCAATTTAAAGACGTACACGTACTTCGCTCAGGAGCACCTATGAGCCGTAAATAGCAATAGTAGCGCAGGAAATTCTTTTTGACTTGTCCAGCCTTGGCATTTATTCTAGGTTGAAATTTTAAGTCTAAATTAAAAATGGCTACCAAATTATTCTAAATACCAATACAATATATTATAAATACATATTATATACCTTAATTTGTACGTATTTTAAATTGACGAAACTAACTCGTACAACTTACCACAGAGCATTGATTCAATATGTATAATATAATATTAATTATAAATAATAACCCGGAAGCACTGATTTTACCAGTCTTCGTATGGAATTCGAAACTATATCTAGTGACAAGTGCAAGCAAAACAAGACCAGCGGATATGGATTCGTGACGGAAGAGACCGCTCGGAGCATCCAAACAATCAAAGCAGATTAAATAATTCAAAAAAGGTTTTACTTCAATAAAATGGCTGTTAAGTTAAATGTTACTTGTTGTATCAACGAAAACGTGAAATTAAAATACAATTTTAAATTAAAATTTGCAATTTTATTATTGTCACGGGAATAGCGGGCTTGCTTTTGTCACGGTTAGTGTTCTTTCAAGTTAAAAAATACTAATTGTCGTTTTACAGTGATAAAAGGCGAGTAAATTCAATTTTATTTGGTCTTTTTAGAGTTTGACACTGTAGCGAATCGTAGATACGCACTAAAAATGTACATACTCTTTTGTGTAGTATTTTCTCTAGGATTTTGATGTATGTGTTAACATAAAGATAGGACACTAAGGAAAGAAGAAAACAGACGTCACTCAGACGGACCTTTCTTTTTTTTTTTTTATAAAAGGGGTGCTTACATCCTAGCCTATCAGCCACGCAATCAGGCAGATTTGTGACCGAGTGGCCAAGCAGCAGGGGAGTGTCAGAATCTCCCCTTTCTTAGAAAGGGACATTATTGTCTTGAAGGGTTGGCGTCTCCCGCAGGGCCCGGGCGACAACTACTCCGAAAATACCGTCATAATATTTATAGGTGAGTCGGGTCCCGCTGCCCGGCGACACCCGCGTTACCTCTCGTGCTATTTTTGTGAGTGACATATCTGACAATCTTGTCGCAGAATTTTCCAGCTGCGATCTGTGCCCAAGCAACATGTCGGATAGCCCATCCCGGGATACCCTCATGCCAGTCTCGAGTTCCAGATCGCACCTGTTCCTTTCAAAATTTGCACAGTCGACAAGTAAATGAACCACCGTTTGGTCGGTTGTGTCGTCACAGTCACACGCGGGGCTTGTCTTCAGTGTGAGTCTGTGTAAATAGTGTCCAAAAGCCCCGTGGCCAGTCAGGATCTGCGCCATGTGAGGTGCGAAACGCCTTGTCTTGATTTGTTTGTATGCCGCATTTGCATCTTTAAAAAACATTTTTGTGACTGAGGCTGTTTCGCCCCCCACATAGCGCTCGTTCCAGGTGTCTAAAGTCTTGAGTCTTGTCAGTCGTCGCAAATAGGAAAGCGGATACGCATCGTACCCTATTCGCGTCCCTGTTTCCCCAACCGCCTCCCCCGCGAGAGCGTCTGCCCTCTCGTTTCCCGTAGTGCCAACGTGCGCCTTCACCCAAAAGAGTTAAATTTTAATGCCATTTTCATGGCACTCTTCCAGGTTCTGGCGAATCTCGGCAACTTGGGGATCGAGAGGGGCGATGGGGGCGTCCACCCGCGATGGCATCCAGTGAAGAGCGAGAGTCGCTGAGCCGCATTTCGCCTTCCCTTGGTCAGATATGTCACTGCGTCCCTCAGTGCGGCTAGCTCCGCCTGGTACACTGTACAGTACGGAGCCAGCCTCACCTTTTTATTTTTAATCTCGGTCCCGTCTTGCCACTCAGTCCATGCCGCTCCCACTCCCGCGGACGTTTTGCTCCCGTCTGTAAATAATTCTGTCATAGTAACGTTATCGATTTCTGACGGGTCGTCCAGTTTTTTGTAAGTTATTTTAAGTCTTTTGGCGGGGTGTGGGAGCTCAGTGTATGGCAGTCGCGTCTCTATTGTCTTGTCATATTATGTTACTGTCTTTTTTAACGTTCTCGTGTAATTATAATAATTTAAACTATAGTCGAATTTTTAATTAGACGAAGCTATCTGACAGTAGCTAATGTCACTTAGTAAAATAATGTTGCCACATTTAAAGTAATAGTGATACATTCAGTTCTTGTTCAATCAGATGAATGAACAATGAGTGAGTGTAAATAGTTAATCATTTCAAACTATAAAATAATATTATTAGTATTTTAAAATTGTATAAAAGATTTCTGATATAAGTTAGGTACTAGTAGTATGTAACTACAATCAGTTTTTTGACGGCTGTAATACAAAGCGCGGCATGGATTGACCAGACAGTGTTATCGACTCGCCAGGCCTTCCTAGATAGCCTGACTACTGGCTTAAAACAGCCTTCAGGAAAGGGCAAACGATTAATTATCGGCCACATAGGTGGGAAAGAAGGATTCGTAGAAGACAGCTTACTAATATTTGAAGCCAAAAAAGTAAAGAAGATTATCATCAAGAAATGAATGCCGATTCCTTTGAGAAGTGGTTTAGTGGGGTCTTGCCAAAACTAAAACCAAATTCCGTAGTAGTGCTAGATAACGCCCCCTACCACTCCAGGAAACTAGAATGGCTGCCTAAAATGTCTTGGACTAAACCTAAAATACAAGAGTGGCTAACGAGCAAAAAAATTTCATTCGAAGCAACAATGGTTAAAGCTACTCTTATAGACATTGTACGGCAGCACAAACAAGAACATTTCGAAAAGTATGTTGTGGACGAGATAGCAGCGCAGCTTGAGATAATTGTTTTACGTCTGCCCCCATACCACTGTGAGCTTAATCCCATTGAGTTGGTATGGGCGCAGGCTAAAGGATATTGAACAGCTTGCTAGTTAGTGGACTGTGAAAAGTGTGTTTAAGATTTATATGTATTTAATGACAGGAGTATCTGAATAGTAAATGTAATGTATGTATAAGCAAGCTGCACTAAATGACTAAATATATGAGAGGGTGAGACGTAAGAACCTAACAACCCTACGGATCCCTAAGCCCTACAGACGTACCCTAACACATAAATAGTGAATATATAAATATATAAATAAGTACGGGATGTCTGCACCAAGAGACCTAAGGTAACAGACGGAGCCCTACGGGTAGGATCAAAGGTTCGAGGTAGTGGGATTATCTCAAAGCTACCGGGCAGGCTCACCACGATAATTAAGGGCTTGAAGTAGTCTTCGCCACTTTGAGAGGAAGCGAGAAATGAACAAGACAAAGCAATATTCAAATCTGATTTATTGTTATAAAACAATATCTTAAATACTAATTACACCTATTCACACATACATAATATTTTCCTAGTGAGCTGTTGGTGTATCGCGCAACCTCAGCTATTAAAATATGGAACACATATGATCTGAGTCAACAGCTGATTAAAATTTAAATAAAATATAATTAAAATTGCTCTTCAGCTGTTAATATTTAGCACACATCGAATCCATGTCAGCAGTTCGTTCATGTTCAAATGATGAAATCTGAACATTCTGGCGCCCCACAGAGTCTGCAAAGGCTGGTACAGCTGTAGAGTCTCCTGCACGCGCGATGTGGTGCGTTGTGGAAGCAGGTTGTTGCCTTAGTTAGAATCTTCACTCACGTTCGATGACCGTAGACCCGTCTGTTGTGTTGGCACCGCATGCTGTCTGTTATTCGTGATAATAAAAATAATTAATTTTACTAACGTTGAAATAATCTTGAAATAGTAAAATTCAAATGAAAACATTTTAAAATAGTTCATGTATTTAAAAAATGTGCTGAACAATGCAGTTATTTATTAATTAACTGCATGTTTTTCCCCGCGACACAAAACAATTTTCTTCTAGTCTAGTTAATCGTTTTAATGTTATTTGTTAAATTAACAGCTTTGCTACGTTACATGAAGAAGGCGTTTGTTTATAATTATTAATTCAATGGCTATAGGTAATAAGTATCTATATGTGTTGCGTAAACATACTTGTATTTTCTGCATACGCTTATAAAGTGTGAATAGGTGACATTAAATACTAATTAATATATTATGTAATTTGTATATATAGTTATATATGTTTTTGTTATTAATAAGTCTTGAAGTATAAGTTTAAAATATTATAAACTTGAGTTTCTTCTTCTCCTTCTTCTTTTTATAAATATTATTCTTATCTTGTCTATAAATCGTCCTGCAGCTATCAAGCATTGCACTAATCGTCCATGTGTTTAAGAACGGTGACAATATTCATTGTCTTTTATTTTTGGTTTATCCATTTGGATATGTCGTGTTGTAAATTGTTGTATGGCGGCTGTCGCCCAAGTCGTCGTCTTTGCCTTTTAAATGTATTTGTATTTATTTGTAATGTAGTTGTATAGTTTTGTAATGTATAAATGTATTTGTCAGGCGGCTGTCGCCCAAAAGTATACGTATTTGTATTGTTTTGTAATGTAGTTTTGTAGTTGTCTGGCGGCTGTCGCCCAAATGTATAAGTATTTGTATTGTTTTGTAAAGTATTTGTAGTTTTTATTTTTTATTGTATAAGTAAATATTTTTCATAATCCTCCTAAGTTTTGTCGTGTAGTCGTCTATCTCCTAGCTTCATTTTACGTCTTAATTTAGTATTGAAGTCGTAAGCTTTTAGTAATGGGTACAATTGCGATACATTAAGTAATTTGTTACCAATGTATTCGATGTAAAACCCTGGACCAATCTTCTCAATACTATAAGTTTCTACCGCTATCGTAGTACAAAAAAATTGAAATATTAATAAAAGTGTAAACATGATATTAAATGTCTTTAGTTTCCTATTACACTTGTGATAACAAATTCTTGCCAAATTATTTGAAATCACTGTTTGTTTATTGTTTGTATCGTCATTGTTTAAAGTCGCTTTTTGTGGAATCTCTTCCGGTTCCAAAAATTTAGTTAAATGTTTTACTTCTTCTGTGCGTGTTGTACAACTAAGTACCTTTATTCCATTGTTTTTGTTTCTGGAACAAAATCCTGATAGTATCCACCCAAATTCCGTGTCTTGAGCAAGTATACCGTCTTCTAGTTTTTCAAACCCCTTTAAAAGGATTTTGCTGTATTCCTGAGCACCTAATATTATGTCTATCGGCCCTTTTTTATAATAAGTCGGGTCTGCAATCACTTTATTTTTTAACCAAAGCGATTGTATTTGTTGTACGTCATTACTTGGTAGTGAAGATGTAAGTTTTGGTAATACAACCAGTGATACAGGTAATTTATAATCACTAGAAAGTCTTGGTCGTAATGTTATATCTATACTGTAGCTCGATTGTTTCGGTTCTTCATCCCCGATTCCCTTGATGTCAGCACAGATTTTTTCTTTGGGTATGCCAATAATTGCGCCACTTCTTCTGTGCAAAAGGACGACTCCGACCCTTGATCACATAAAACTCGCAATAAATGTGGCATGCCGTCGTATGAAGTAGTCTGTACCATAGCTGTGGCTAATAGTACGGTATTATTTGTATGTTTTAATGTGCCAGAAACATTCGATGTTATATTACTCATCACATTAGTTGTTAAATTTTCTGTATGCAGGTTCGTGCATGATATTTTGTCTTTTGGTTCAAAAAATTGTTTTGTCGGTTTGTCTACATGAAGTAACGTATTATGGTCAGGTCGTTGACATGTTTCGCAGAGTTTAAACTTCTCTGTCACGCATTGTTTTGACGCGATATGGTTTAAACAGCGTCGGCACATGTTTCTATTGTGAACAACATTATTTCGCTGAATTGCGTTCATTGTTATAAATCGGGAGCAATAATTAATTGTATGTCCATCGGTGTCACAATACCAACAATATTTACGTTTTGGTTCATTGTACTGGGTCAGATCGAAATTTAAATTTCTATTCGTTACTTGGTTATTATTATTAAATGATGTTGAGGTTTCATTTATAAACGATGTTTTGTATACAGATGTAGATGAAAAGTCCGATTTTTCAAGACTTTTGAAACGTTTTTGTAGAAATAACATCATTTGTTTGAAGTCTTGTATTTCGTTGTTATTATCGAGCTGTTCTTCGTACTTAGTGTTGGTTTCGTCATCCCATTTACGACTTAGTAACCGACATAATATGAGATTCCATAATACTACTTCATTACCATGTTGTTTTAATAATTCTAAACATTCATTTATAGAGTCATATAATTCTTGTAAATTTTTTGTGTTCGATTTTTTAATGTTGGGTAAATCTAGTAATTTGTCAAGTAACTCCATGCTTATTCTGCGTTTGTCGTCATACCGCTCTGTCAGTAGATTCCACGCGGTGACATAATTAACTTCGCTAATCGGTAAATATTGTATTATTTTTGCCGCGTCTCCTTGCACGTGACTTTTTAAATATTGCATTTTTTCGCAACTGGATATCGTGTTATCTTCATGAATAATTTTTGTAAATAAATCTTTGAATATTCCCCATGAGTCGTATTTTCCGGAAAATATCGGTATCTTTATCTGAGGTAGTTTCCCAGACCTTGATGATGTCGAAATGAAGGTGGAATGAATTCTTTCTTGAATTAATTCTATACTAGTCTCATACTGGCCTTGTATAGTCTCATAGACGTTATTTGCAAAATATTCATGATCGAGTGAACTTTCGCTAATTAAAAGCTCTTCATGCATTGACTCAATTTGTTGCCACTGATTTTGTAAGCTCTGTAGGTTGGATTGTAAGAACCAATTAGGTTTGTTCTCCTCAATTGCAGTTTGTACTTGGTTAATTTTATTTTTTAATTGATTCATCCTGAACTGTTGAATTTTATACTTGCTACTGTCGTATGTCTTAAATGATGTTGAAGGGTGAAAAATATCGTGCACTTCCTGTAGTTTTTTCTCGTCTTTATCTAGTTGTTCCATTGCAGCATCATATATTTGTTCAATATTTTTTTCGAAGTAGTTAGTTTTAATGTAATCATGTGATGAGAGAATGTCCTGTTTTGTTTTCAAAATATCATTATTATTTCTTGCTCGTGAAAAAATGTTTTTAAATAACAGTCGTCTTTCTTGTAAGTAACTCCCAGTCTTCCTCGAACTAGAATCCTTTCTTAGGTTATTGAATAGTCGTTTTATTTCTAGGCTGTCACTCTCCTGTCTTTGTATTAATGTATTAATTTCTTGTATATCCATTTCGTCTTTTATGTAAGTCTTCTTTTGTTCAAAATATCTTCTTCCCTATCCTAACCCTAGCCAACTAACTAAGTACTGCGCGTATCTGCGCCCTCAGTACGGTATATGCGACTTCTCAAAACACTGGTGAGATCCGCTGGTGGAAGGCCAGTGACCGATCCGCTACCGCAAGAGTGCTTTCCAACAGAATACACTTAGTACAACTACGTACTCAAGATCACCACAAACTAATGCAATTGGGGTTCACCAGCCTGTGGGTCACTCAAGCGTTAGTCCCTACGGGGGAAGGGAGGAATCGCGTAGTTCAATTTTTTTTTCGAAGGACCAATGAACAGCTTGCTAGTTAGTGGACTGTGAAAAGTGTGTTTAAGATTTATATGTATTTAATGACAGGAGTATCTGAATAGTAAATGTAATGTATGTATAAGCAAGCTGCACTAAATGACTAAATATATGAGAGGGTGAGACGTAAGAACCTAACAACCCTACGGATCCCTAAGCCCTACAGACGTACCCTAACACATAAATAGTGAATATATAAATATATAAATAAGTACGGGATGTCTGCACCAAGAGACCTAAGGTAACAGACGGAGCCCTACGGGTAGGATCAAAGGTTCGAGGTAGTGGGATTATCTCAAAGCTACCGGGCAGGCTCACCACGATAATTAAGGGCTTGAAGTAGTCTTCGCCACTTTGAGAGGAAGCGAGAAATGAACAAGACAAAGCAATATTCAAATCTGATTTATTGTTATAAAACAATATCTTAAATACTAATTACACCTATTCACACATACATAATATTTTCCTAGTGAGCTGTTGGTGTATCGCGCAACCTCAGCTATTAAAATATGGAACACATATGATCTGAGTCAACAGCTGATTAAAATTTAAATAAAATATAATTAAAATTGCTCTTCAGCTGTTAATATTTAGCACACATCGAATCCATGTCAGCAGTTCGTTCATGTTCAAATGATGAAATCTGAACATTCTGGCGCCCCACAGAGTCTGCAAAGGCTGGTACAGCTGTAGAGTCTCCTGCACGCGCGATGTGGTGCGTTGTGGAAGCAGGTTGTTGCCTTAGTTAGAATCTTCACTCACGTTCGATGACCGTAGACCCGTCTGTTGTGTTGGCACCGCATGCTGTCTGTTATTCGTGATAATAAAAATAATTAATTTTACTAACGTTGAAATAATCTTGAAATAGTAAAATTCAAATGAAAACATTTTAAAATAGTTCATGTATTTAAAAAATGTGCTGAACAATGCAGTTATTTATTAATTAACTGCATGTTTTTCCCCCGCGACACAAAACAATTTTCTTCTAGTCTAGTTAATCGTTTTAATGTTATTTGTTAAATTAACAGCTTTGCTACGTTACATGAAGAAGGCGTTTGTTTATAATTATTAATTCAATGGCTATAGGTAATAAGTATCTATATGTGTTGCGTAAACATACTTGTATTTTCTGCATACGCTTATAAAGTGTGAATAGGTGACATTAAATACTAATTAATATATTATGTAATTTGTATATATAGTCATATATGTTTTTGTTATTAATAAGTCTTGAAGTATAAGTTTAAAATATTATAAACTTGAGTTTCTTCTTCTCCTTCTTCTTTTTATAAATATTATTCTTATCTTGTCTATAAATCGTCCTGCAGCTATCAAGCATTGCACTAATCGTCCATGTGTTTAAGAACGGTGACAATATTCATTGTCTTTTATTTTTGGTTTATCCATTTGGATATGTCGTGTTGTAAATTGTTGTATGGCGGCTGTCGCCCAAGTCGTCGTCTTTGCCTTTTAAATGTATTTGTATTTATTTGTAATGTAGTTGTATAGTTTTGTAATGTATAAATGTATTTGTCAGGCGGCTGTCGCCCAAAAGTATACGTATTTGTATTGTTTTGTAATGTAGTTTTGTAGTTGTCTGGCGGCTGTCGCCCAAATGTATAAGTATTTGTATTGTTTTGTAAAGTATTTGTAGTTTTTATTTTTTATTGTATAAGTAAATATTTTTCATAATCCTCCTAAGTTTTGTCGTGTAGTCGTCTATCTCCTAGCTTCATTTTACGTCTTAATTTAGTATTGAAGTCGTAAGCTTTTAGTAATGGGTACAATTGCGATACATTAAGTAATTTGTTACCAATGTATTCGATGTAAAACCCTGGACCAATCTTCTCAATACTATAAGTTTCTACCGCTATCGTAGTACAAAAAATTGAAATATTAATAAAAGTGTAAACATGATATTAAATGTCTTTAGTTTCCTATTACACTTGTGATAACAAATTCTTGCCAAATTATTTGAAATCACTGTTTGTTTATTGTTTGTATCGTCATTGTTTAAAGTCGCTTTTTGTGGAATCTCTTCCGGTTCCAAAAATTTAGTTAAATGTTTTACTTCTTCTGTGCGTGTTGTACAACTAAGTACCTTTATTCCATTGTTTTTGTTTCTGGAACAAAATCCTGATAGTATCCACCCAAATTCCGTGTCTTGAGCAAGTATACCGTCTTCTAGTTTTTCAAACCCCTTTAAAAGGATTTTGCTGTATTCCTGAGCACCTAATATTATGTCTATCGGCCCTTTTTATAATAAGTCGGGTCTGCAATCACTTTATTTTTTAACCAAAGCGATTGTATTTGTTGTACGTCATTACTTGGTAGTGAAGATGTAAGTTTTGGTAATACAACCAGTGATACAGGTAATTTATAATCACTAGAAAGTCTTGGTCGTAATGTTATATCTATACTGTAGCTCGATTGTTTCGGTTCTTCATCCCCGATTCCCTTGATGTCAGCACAGATTTTTTTCTTTGGGTATGCCAATAATTGCGCCACTTCTTCTGTGCAAAAGGACGACTCCGACCCTTGATCACATAAAACTCGCAATAAATGTGGCATGCCGTCGTATGAAGTAGTCTGTACCATAGCTGTGGCTAATAGTACGGTATTATTTGTATGTTTTAATGTGCCAGAAACATTCGATGTTATATTACTCATCACATTAGTTGTTAAATTTTCTGTATGCAGGTTCGTGCATGATATTTTGTCTTTTGGTTCAAAAAATTGTTTTGTCGGTTTGTCTACATGAAGTAACGTATTATGGTCAGGTCGTTGACATGTTTCGCAGAGTTTAAACTTCTCTGTCACGCATTGTTTTGACGCGATATGGTTTAAACAGCGTCGGCACATGTTTCTATTGTGAACAACATTATTTCGCTGAATTGCGTTCATTGTTATAAATCGGGAGCAATAATTAATTGTATGTCCATCGGTGTCACAATACCAACAATATTTACGTTTTGGTTCATTGTACTGGGTCAGATCGAAATTTAAATTTCTATTCGTTACTTGGTTATTATTATTAAATGATGTTGAGGTTTCATTTATAAACGATGTTTTGTATACAGATGTAGATGAAAAGTCCGATTTTTCAAGACTTTTGAAACGTTTTTGTAGAAATAACATCATTTGTTTGAAGTCTTGTATTTCGTTGTTATTATCGAGCTGTTCTTCGTACTTAGTGTTGGTTTCGTCATCCCATTTACGACTTAGTAACCGACATAATATGAGATTCCATAATACTACTTCATTACCATGTTGTTTTAATAATTCTAAACATTCATTTATAGAGTCATATAATTCTTGTAAATTTTTTGTGTTCGATTTTTTAATGTTGGGTAAATCTAGTAATTTGTCAAGTAACTCCATGCTTATTCTGCGTTTGTCGTCATACCGCTCTGTCAGTAGATTCCACGCGGTGACATAATTAACTTCGCTAATCGGTAAATATTGTATTATTTTTTGCCGCGTCTCCTTGCACGTGACTTTTTAAATATTGCATTTTTCGCAACTGGATATCGTGTTATCTTCATGAATAATTTTTGTAAATAAATCTTTGAATATTCCCCATGAGTCGTATTTTCCGGAAAATATTGGTATCTTTATCTGAGGTAGTTTCCCAGACCTTGATGATGTCGAAATGAAGGTGGAATGAATTCTTTCTTGAATTAATTCTATACTAGTCTCATACTGGCCTTGTATAGTCTCATAGACGTTATTTGCAAAATATTCATGATCGAGTGAACTTTCGCTAATTAAAAGCTCTTCATGCATTGACTCAATTTGTTGCCACTGATTTTGTAAGCTCTGTAGGTTGGATTGTAAGAACCAATTAGGTTTGTTCTCCTCAATTGCAGTTTGTACTTGGTTAATTTTATTTTTAATTGATTCATCCTGAACTGTTGAATTTTATACTTGCTACTGTCGTATGTCTTAAATGATGTTGAAGGGTGAAAAATATCGTGCACTTCCTGTAGTTTTTTCTCGTCTTTATCTAGTTGTTCCATTGCAGCATCATATATTTGTTTAATATTTTTTCGAAGTAGTTAGTTTTAATGTAATCATGTGATGAGAGAATGTCCTGTTTTGTTTTCAAAATATCATTATTATTTCTTGCTCGTGAAAAAATGTTTTTAAATAACAGTCGTCTTTCTTGTAAGTAACTCCCAGTCTTCCTCGAACTAGAATCCTTTCTTAGGTTATTGAATAGTCGTTTTATTTCTAGGCTGTCACTCTCCTGACTTTGTATTAATGTATTAATTTCTTGTATATCCATTTCGTCTTTTATGTAAGTCTTCTTTTGTTCAAAATATCTTCTTCCCTATCCTAACCCTAGCCAACTAACTAAGTACTGCGCGTATCTGCGCCCTCAGTACGGTATATGCGACTTCTCAAAACACTGGTGAGATCCGCTGGTGGAAGGCCAGTGACCGATCCGCTACCGCAAGAGTGCTTTCAACAGAATACACTTAGTACAACTACGTACTCAAGATCACCACAAACTAATGCAATTGGGGTTCACCAGCCTGTGGGTCACTCAAGCGTTAGTCCCTACGGGGAAAGGGAGGAATCGCGTAGTTCAATTTTTTTTTCGAAGGACCAATGAACAGCTTGCTAGTTAGTGGACTGTGAAAAGTGTGTTTAAGATTTATATGTATTTAATGACAGGAGTATCTGAATAGTAAATGTAATGTATGTATAAGCAAGCTGCACTAAATGACTAAATATATGAGAGGGTGAGACGTAAGAACCTAACAACCCTACGGATCCCTAAGCCCTACAGACGTACCCTAACACATAAATAGTGAATATATAAATATATAAATAAGTACGGGATGTCTGCACCAAGAGACCTAAGGTAACAGACGGAGCCCTACGGGTAGGATCAAAGGTTCGAGGTAGTGGGATTATCTCAAAGCTACCGGGCAGGCTCACCACGATAATTAAGGGCTTGAAGTAGTCTTCGCCACTTTGAGAGGAAGCGAGAAATGAACAAGACAAAGCAATATTCAAATCTGATTTATTGTTATAAAACAATATCTTAAATACTAATTACACCTATTCACACATACATAATATTTTCCTAGTGAGCTGTTGGTGTATCGCGCAACCTCAGCTATTAAAATATGGAACACATATGATCTGAGTCAACAGCTGATTAAAATTTAAATAAAATATAATTAAAATTGCTCTTCAGCTGTTAATATTTAGCACACATCGAATCCATGTCAGCAGTTCGTTCATGTTCAAATGATGAAATCTGAACATTCTGGCGCCCCACAGAGTCTGCAAAGGCTGGTACAGCTGTAGAGTCTCCTGCACGCGCGATGTGGTGCGTTGTGGAAGCAGGTTGTTGCCTTAGTTAGAATCTTCACTCACGTTCGATGACCGTAGACCCGTCTGTTGTGTTGGCACCGCATGCTGTCTGTTATTCGTGATAATAAAAATAATTAATTTTACTAACGTTGAAATAATCTTGAAATAGTAAAATTCAAATGAAAACATTTTAAAATAGTTCATGTATTTAAAAAATGTGCTGAACAATGCAGTTATTTATTAATTAACTGCATGTTTTTCCCCCACGACACAAAACAATTTTCTTCTAGTCTAGTTAATCGTTTTAATGTTATTTGTTAAATTAACAGCTTTGCTACGTTACATGAAGAAGGCGTTTGTTTATAATTATTAATTCAATGGCTATAGGTAATAAGTATCTATATGTGTTGCGTAAACATACTTGTATTTTCTGCATACGCTTATAAAGTGTGAATAGGTGACATTAAATACTAATTAATATATTATGTAATTTGTATATATAGTCATATATGTTTTTGTTATTAATAAGTCTTGAAGTATAAGTTTAAAATATTATAAACTTGAGTTTCTTCTTCTCCTTCTTCTTTTTATAAATATTATTCTTATCTTGTCTATAAATCGTCCTGCAGCTATCAAGCATTGCACTAATCGTCCATGTGTTTAAGAACGGTGACAATATTCATTGTCTTTTATTTTTGGTTTATCCATTTGGATATGTCGTGTTGTAAATTGTTGTATGGCGGCTGTCGCCCAAGTCGTCGTCTTTGCCTTTTAAATGTATTTGTATTTATTTGTAATGTAGTTGTATAGTTTTGTAATGTATAAATGTATTTGTCAGGCGGCTGTCGCCCAAAAGTATACGTATTTGTATTGTTTTGTAATGTAGTTTTGTAGTTGTCTGGCGGCTGTCGCCCAAATGTATAAGTATTTGTATTATTTTGTAAAGTATTTGTATTTTTTTTTATTTTTATTGTATAAGTAAATATTTTCATAATCCTCCTAAGTTTTGTCGTGTAGTCGTCTATCTCCTAGCTTCATTTTACGTCTTAATTTAGTATTGAAGTCGTAAGCTTTTAGTAATGGGTACAATTGCGATACATTAAGTAATTTGTTACCAATGTATTCGATGTAAAACCCTGGACCAATCTTCTCAATACTATAAGTTTCTACCGCTATCGTAGTACAAAAAAATTGAAATATTAATAAAAGTGTAAACATGATATTAAATGTCTTTAGTTTCCTATTACACTTGTGATAACAAATTCTTGCCAAATTATTTGAAATCACTGTTTGTTTATTGTTTGTATCGTCATTGTTTAAAGTCGCTTTTGTGGAATCTCTTCCGGTTCCAAAAATTTAGTTAAATGTTTTACTTCTTCTGTGCGTGTTGTACAACTAAGTACCTTTATTCCATTGTTTTTGTTTCTGGAACAAAATCCTGATAGTATCCACCCAAATTCCGTGTCTTGAGCAAGTATACCGTCTTCTAGTTTTTCAAACCCCTTTAAAAGGATTTTGCTGTATTCCTGAGCACCTAATATTATGTCTATCGGCCCTTTTTTTATAATAAGTCGGGTCTGCAATCACTTTATTTTTTAACCAAAGCGATTGTATTTGTTGTACGTCATTACTTGGTAGTGAAGATGTAAGTTTTGGTAATACAACCAGTGATACAGGTAATTTATAATCACTAGAAAGTCTTGGTCGTAATGTTATATCTATACTGTAGCTCGATTGTTTCGGTTCTTCATCCCCGATTCCCTTGATGTCAGCACAGATTTTTTCTTTGGGTATGCCAATAATTGCGCCACTTCTTCTGTGCAAAGGACGACTCCGACCCTTGATCACATAAAACTCGCAATAAATGTGGCATGCCGTCGTATGAAGTAGTCTGTACCATAGCTGTGGCTAATAGTACGGTATTATTTGTATGTTTTAATGTGCCAGAAACATTCGATGTTATATTACTCATCACATTAGTTGTTAAATTTTCTGTATGCAGGTTCGTGCATGATATTTTGTCTTTTGGTTCAAAAAATTGTTTTGTCGGTTTGTCTACATGAAGTAACGTATTATGGTCAGGTCGTTGACATGTTTCGCAGAGTTTAAACTTCTCTGTCACGCATTGTTTTGACGCGATATGGTTTAAACAGCGTCAGCACATGTTTCTATTGTGAACAACATTATTTCGCTGAATTGCGTTCATTGTTATAAATCGGGAGCAATAATTAATTGTATGTCCATCGGTGTCACAATACCAACAATATTTACGTTTTGGTTCATTGTACTGGGTCAGATCGAAATTTAAATTTCTATTCGTTACTTGGTTATTATTATTAAATGATGTTGAGGTTTCATTTATAAACGATGTTTTGTATACAGATGTAGATGAAAAGTCCGATTTTTCAAGACTTTTGAAACGTTTTTGTAGAAATAACATCATTTGTTTGAAGTCTTGTATTTCGTTGTTATTATCGAGCTGTTCTTCGTACTTAGTGTTGGTTTCGTCATCCCATTTACGACTTAGTAACCGACATAATATGAGATTCCATAATACTACTTCATTACCATGTTGTTTTAATAATTCTAAACATTCATTTATAGAGTCATATAATTCTTGTAAATTTTTTGTGTTCGATTTTTTAATGTTGGGTAAATCTAGTAATTTGTCAAGTAACTCCATGCTTATTCTGCGTTTGTCGTCATACCGCTCTGTCAGTAGATTCCACGCGGTGACATAATTAACTTCGCTAATCGGTAAATATTGTATTATTTTTGCCGCGTCTCCTTGCACGTGACTTTTTAAATATTGCATTTTTTCGCAACTGGATATCGTGTTATCTTCATGAATAATTTTTGTAAATAAATCTTTGAATATTCCCCATGAGTCGTATTTTCCGGAAAATATCGGTATCTTTATCTGAGGTAGTTTCCCAGACCTTGATGATGTCGAAATGAAGGTGGAATGAATTCTTTCTTGAATTAATTCTATACTAGTCTCATACTGGCCTTGTATAGTCTCATAGACGTTATTTGCAAAATATTCATGATCGAGTGAACTTTCGCTAATTAAAAGCTCTTCATGCATTGACTCAATTTGTTGCCACTGATTTTGTAAGCTCTGTAGGTTGGATTGTAAGAACCAATTAGGTTTGTTCTCCTCAATTGCAGTTTGTACTTGGTTAATTTTATTTTTAATTGATTCATCCTGAACTGTTGAATTTTATACTTGCTACTGTCGTATGTCTTAAATGATGTTGAAGGGTGAAAAATATCGTGCACTTCCTGTAGTTTTTCTCGTCTTTATCTAGTTGTTCCATTGCAGCATCATATATTTGTTTAATATTTTTTTTCGAAGTAGTTAGTTTTAATGTAATCATGTGATGAGAGAATGTCCTGTTTTGTTTTCAAAATATCATTATTATTTCTTGCTCGTGAAAAAATGTTTTTAAATAACAGTCGTCTTTCTTGTAAGTAACTCCCAGTCTTCCTCGAACTAGAATCCTTTCTTAGGTTATTGAATAGTCGTTTTATTTCTAGGCTGTCACTCTCCTGTCTTTGTATTAATGTATTAATTTCTTGTATATCCATTTCGTCTTTTATGTAAGTCTTCTTTTGTTCAAAATATCTTCTTCCCTATCCTAACCCTAGCCAACTAACTAAGTACTGCGCGTATCTGCGCCCTCAGTACGGTATATGCGACTTCTCAAAACACTGGTGAGATCCGCTGGTGGAAGGCCAGTGACCGATCCGCTACCGCAAGAGTGCTTTCCAACAGAATACACTTAGTACAACTACGTACTCAAGATCACCACAAACTAATGCAATTGGGGTTCACCAGCCTGTGGGTCACTCAAGCGTTAGTCCCTACGGGGAAAGGGAGGAATCGCGTAGTTCAATTTTTTTTTCGAAGGACCAATGAACAGCTTGCTAGTTAGTGGACTGTGAAAAGTGTGTTTAAGATTTATATGTATTTAATGACAGGAGTATCTGAATAGTAAATGTAATGTATGTATAAGCAAGCTGCACTAAATGACTAAATATATGAGAGGGTGAGACGTAAGAACCTAACAACCCTACGGATCCCTAAGCCCTACAGACGTACCCTAACACATAAATAGTGAATATATAAATATATAAATAAGTACGGGATGTCTGCACCAAGAGACCTAAGGTAACAGACGGAGCCCTACGGGTAGGATCAAAGGTTCGAGGTAGTGGGATTATCTCAAAGCTACCGGGCAGGCTCACCACGATAATTAAGGGCTTGAAGTAGTCTTCGCCACTTTGAGAGGAAGCGAGAAATGAACAAGACAAAGCAATATTCAAATCTGATTTATTGTTATAAAACAATATCTTAAATACTAATTACACCTATTCACACATACATAATATTTTCCTAGTGAGCTGTTGGTGTATCGCGCAACCTCAGCTATTAAAATATGGAACACATATGATCTGAGTCAACAGCTGATTAAAATTTAAATAAAATATAATTAAAATTGCTCTTCAGCTGTTAATATTTAGCACACATCGAATCCATGTCAGCAGTTCGTTCATGTTCAAATGATGAAATCTGAACATTCTGGCGCCCCACAGAGTCTGCAAAGGCTGGTACAGCTGTAGAGTCTCCTGCACGCGCGATGTGGTGCGTTGTGGAAGCAGGTTGTTGCCTTAGTTAGAATCTTCACTCACGTTCGATGACCGTAGACCCGTCTGTTGTGTTGGCACCGCATGCTGTCTGTTATTCGTGATAATAAAAATAATTAATTTTACCAACGTTAAAATAATCTTGAAATAGTAAAATTCAAATGAAAAAACATTTTAAATATATAATGTATTTCAAAATGTGCTGAACAATGCAGTTATTTATTAATGAACTGCATGTTTTTCCCCCGCGACACAAAACAATTTTCTTCTAGTC
Organism: Pieris macdunnoughi; assembly: GCA_905332375.1. Lineage (NCBI taxonomy): Eukaryota > Metazoa > Arthropoda > Insecta > Lepidoptera > Pieridae > Pieris > Pieris macdunnoughi. Next base: position 668,393 of record CAJOBZ010000012.1, read on the forward strand.
TAGTTAATCGTTTTAATGTTATTTGTTAAATTAACAGCTTTGCTACGTTACATGAAGAAGGCGTTTGTTTATAATTATTAATTCAATGGCTATAGGTAATAAGTATCTATATGTGTTGCGTAAACATACTTGTATTTTCTGCATACGCTTATAAAGTGTGAATAGGTGACATTAAATACTAATTAATATATTATGTAATTTGTATATATAGTCATATATGTTTTTGTTATTAATAAGTCTTGAAGTATAAGTTTAAAATATTATAAACTTGAGTTTCTTCTTCTCCTTCTTCTTTTTATAAATATTATTCTTATCTTGTCTATAAATCGTCCTGCAGCTATCAAGCATTGCACTAATCGTCCATGTGTTTAAGAACGGTGACAATATTCATTGTCTTTATTTTTCGTTTATCCATTTGGATATGTCGTATTGTAAATTGTTGTATGGCGGCTGTCGGTCAAGTCGTCGTCTTTGCCTTTTAAATGTATTTGTATTTATTTGTAATGTAGTTGTATAGTTTTGTAATGTATAAATGTATTTGTCAGGCGGCTGTCGCCCAAAAGTATACGTATTTGTATTGTTTTGTAATGTAGTTTTGTAGTTGTCTGGCGGCTGTCGCCCAAATGTATAAGTATTTGTATTGTTTTGTAAAGTATTTGTAGTTTTTTTTTTATTTTTATTGTATAAGTAAATATTTTTCATAATCCACCTAAGTTTTGTCGTGTAGTCGTCTATCTCCTAGCTTCATTTTACGTCTTAATTTAGTATTGAAGTCGTAAGTTTTTAGTAATGGGTACAATAGTGATACATTAAGTAATTTGTTACCAATGTATTCGATGTAAAACCCTGGACCAATCTTCTCAATACTATAAGTTTCTACCGCTATCGTAGTACAAAAAAATTGAAATATTAATAAAAGTGTAAACATGATATTAAATGTCTTTAGTTTCCTATTACACTTGTGATAACAAATTCTTGCCAAATTATTTGAAATCACTGTTTGTTTATTGTTTGTATCGTCATTGTTTAAAGTCGCTTTTTGTGGAATCTCTTCCGGTTCCAAAAATTTAGTTAAATGTTTTACTTCTTCTGTGCGTGTTGTACAACTAAGTACCTTTATTCCATTGTTTTTGTTTCTGGAACAAAATCCTGATAGTATCCACCCAAATTCCGTGTCTTGAGCAAGTATACCGTCTTCTAGTTTTTCAAACCCCTTTAAAAGGATTTTGCTGTATTCCTGAGCACCTAATATTATGTCTATCGGCCCTTTTTTATAATAAGTCGGGTCTGCAATCACTTTATTTTTTAACCAAAGCGATTGTATTTGTTGTACGTCATTACTTGGTAGTGAAGATGTAAGTTTTGGTAATACAACCAGTGATACAGGTAATTTATAATCACTAGAAAGTCTTGGTCGTAATGTTATATCTATACTGTAGCTCGATTGTTTCGGTTCTTCATCCCCGATTCCCTTGATGTCAGCACAGATTTTTTTCTTTGGGTATGCCAATAATTGCGCCACTTCTTCTGTGCAAAAGGACGACTCCGACCCTTGATCACATAAAACTCGCAATAAATGTGGCATGCCGTCGTATGAAGTAGTCTGTACCATAGCTGTGGCTAATAGTACGGTATTATTTGTATGTTTTAATGTACCAGAAACATTCGATGTTATATTACTCATCACATTAGTTGTTAAATTTTCTGTATGCATGTTCGTGCATGATATTTTGTCTTTTGGTTCAAAAAATTGTTTTGTCGGTTTGTCTACATGAAGTAACGTATTATGGTCAGGTCGTTGACATGTTTCGCAGAGTTTAAACTTCTCTGTCACGCATTGTTTTGACGCGATATGGTTTAAACAGCGTCGGCACATGTTTCTATTGTGAACAACATTATTTCGCTGAATTGCGTTCATTGTTATAAATCGGGAGCAATAATTAATTGTATGTCCATCGGTGTCACAATACCAACAATATTTACGTTTTGGTTCATTGTACTGGGTCAGATCGAAATTTAAATTTCTATTCGTTACTTGGTTATTATTATTAAATGATGTTGAGGTTTCATTTATAAACGATGTTTTGTATACAGATGTAGATGAAAAGTCCGATTTTTCAAGACTTTTGAAACGTTTTTGTAGAAATAACATCATTTGTTTGAAGTCTTGTATTTCGTTGTTATTATCGAGCTGTTCTTCGTACTTAGTGTTGGTTTCGTCATCCCATTTACGACTTAGTAACCGACATAATATGAGATTCCATAATACTACTTCATTACCATGTTGTTTTAATAATTCTAAACATTCATTTATAGAGTCATATAATTCTTGTAAATTTTTTGTGTTCGATTTTTTAATGTTGGGTAAATCTAGTAATTTGTCAAGTAACTCCATGCTTATTCTGCGTTTGTCGTCATACCGCTCTGTCAGTAGATTCCACGCGGTGACATAATTAACTTCGCTAATCGGTAAATATTGTATTATTTTTGCCGCGTCTCCTTGCACGTGACTTTTTAAATATTGCATTTTTTCGCAACTGGATATCGTGTTATCTTCATGAATAATTTTTGTAAATAAATCTTTGAATATTCCCCATGAGTCGTATTTTCCGGAAAATATCGGTATCTTTATCTGAGGTAGTTTCCCAGACCTTGATGATGTCGAAATGAAGGTGGAATGAATTCTTTCTTGAATTAATTCTATACTAGTCTCATACTGGCCTTGTATAGTCTCATAGACGTTATTTGCAAAATATTCATGATCGAGTGAACTTTCGCTAATTAAAAGCTCTTCATGCATTGACTCAATTTGTTGCCACTGATTTTGTAAGCTCTGTAGGTTGGATTGTAAGAACCAATTAGGTTTGTTCTCCTCAATTGCAGTTTGTACTTGGTTAATTTTATTTTTTAATTGATTCATCCTGAACTGTTGAATTTTATACTTGCTACTGTCGTATGTCTTAAATGATGTTGAAGGGTGAAAAATATCGTGCACTTCCTGTAGTTTTTTCTCGTCTTTATCTAGTTGTTCCATTGCAGCATCATATATTTGTTTAATATTTTTTTCGAAGTAGTTAGTTTTAATGTAATCATGTGATGAGAGAATGTCCTGTTTTGTTTTCAAAATATCATTATTATTTCTTGCTCGTGAAAAAATGTTTTTAAATAACAGTCGTCTTTCTTGTAAGTAACTCCCAGTCTTCCTCGAACTAGAATCCTTTCTTAGGTTATTGAATAGTCGTTTTATTTCTAGGCTGTCACTCTCCTGACTTTGTATTAATGTATTAATTTCTTGTATATCCATTTCGTCTTTTATGTAAGTCTTCTTTTGTTCAAAATATCTTCTTCCCTATCCTAACCCTAGCCAACTAACTAAGTACTGCGCGTATCTGCGCCCTCAGTACGGTATATGCGACTTCTCAAAACACTGGTGAGATCCGCTGGTGGAAGGCCAGTGACCGATCCGCTACCGCAAGAGTGCTTTCCAACAGAATACACTTAGTACAACTACGTACTCAAGATCACCACAAACTAATGCAATTGGGGTTCACCAGCCTGTGGGTCACTCAAGCGTTAGTCCCTACGGGGAAAGGGAGGAATCGCGTAGTTCAATTTTTTTTTCGAAGGACCAATGAACAGCTTGCTAGTTAGTGGACTGTGAAAAGTGTGTTTAAGATTTATATGTATTTAATGACAGGAGTATCTGAATAGTAAATGTAATGTATGTATAAGCAAGCTGCACTAAATGACTAAATATATGAGAGGGTGAGACGCCTAACAACCCTACGGATCCCTAAGCCCTACAGACGTACCCTAACACATAAATAGTGAATATATAAATATATAAATAAGTACGGGATGTCTGCACCAAGAGACCTAAGGTAACAGACGGAGCCCTACGGGTAGGATCAAAGGTTCGAGGTAGTGGGATTATCTCAAAGCTACCGGGCAGGCTCACCACGATAATTAAGGGCTTGAAGTAGTCTTCGCCACTTTGAGAGGAAGCGAGAAATGAACAAGACAAAGCAATATTCAAATCTGATTTATTGTTATAAAACAATATCTTAAATACTAATTACACCTATTCACACATACATAATATTTTCCTAGTGAGCTGTTGGTGTATCGCGCAACCTCAGCTATTAAAATATGGAACACATATGATCTGAGTCAACAGCTGATTAAAATTTAAATAAAATATAATTAAAATTGCTCTTCAGCTGTTAATATTTAGCACACATCGAATCCATGTCAGCAGTTCGTTCATGTTCAAATGATGAAATCTGAACATTCTGGCGCCCCACAGAGTCTGCAAAGGCTGGTACAGCTGTAGAGTCTCCTGCACGCGCGATGTGGTGCGTTGTGGAAGCAGGTTGTTGCCTTAGTTAGAATCTTCACTCACGTTCGATGACCGTAGACCCGTCTGTTGTGTTGGCACCGCATGCTGTCTGTTATTCGTGATAATAAAAATAATTAATTTTACTAACGTTGAAATAATCTTGAAATAGTAAAATTCAAATGAAAACATTTTAAAATAGTTCATGTATTTAAAAAATGTGCTGAACAATGCAGTTATTTATTAATTAACTGCATGTTTTTCCCCCGCGACACAAAACAATTTTCTTCTAGTCTAGTTAATCGTTTTAATGTTATTTGTTAAATTAACAGCTTTGCTACGTTACATGAAGAAGGCGTTTGTTTATAATTATTAATTCAATGGCTATAGGTAATAAGTATCTATATGTGTTGCGTAAACATACTTGTATTTTCTGCATACGCTTATAAAGTGTGAATAGGTGACATTAAATACTAATTAATATATTATGTAATTTGTATATATAGTCATATATGTTTTTGTTATTAATAAGTCTTGAAGTATAAGTTTAAAATATTATAAACTTGAGTTTCTTCTTCTCCTTCTTCTTTTTATAAATATTATTCTTATCTTGTCTATAAATCGTCCTGCAGCTATCAAGCATTGCACTAATCGTCCATGTGTTTAAGAACGGTGACAATATTCATTGTCTTTTATTTTTGGTTTATCCATTTGGATATGTCGTGTTGTAAATTGTTGTATGGCGGCTGTCGCCCAAGTCGTCGTCTTTGCCTTTTAAATGTATTTGTATTTATTTGTAATGTAGTTGTATAGTTTTGTAATGTATAAATGTATTTGTCAGGCGGCTGTCGCCCAAAAGTATACGTATTTGTATTGTTTTGTAATGTAGTTTTGTAGTTGTCTGGCGGCTGTCGCCCAAATGTATAAGTATTTGTATTATTTTGTAAAGTATTTGTATTTTTTTTTATTTTTATTGTATAAGTAAATATTTTTCATAATCCTCCTAAGTTTTGTCGTGTAGTCGTCTATCTCCTAGCTTCATTTTACGTCTTAATTTAGTATTGAAGTCGTAAGCTTTTAGTAATGGGTACAATTGCGATACATTAAGTAATTTGTTACCAATGTATTCGATGTAAAACCCTGGACCAATCTTCTCAATACTATAAGTTTCTACCGCTATCGTAGTACAAAAAAATTGAAATATTAATAAAAGTGTAAACATGATATTAAATGTCTTTAGTTTCCTATTACACTTGTGATAACAAATTCTTGCCAAATTATTTGAAATCACTGTTTGTTTATTGTTTGTATCGTCATTGTTTAAAGTCGCTTTTTGTGGAATCTCTTCCGGTTCCAAAAATTTAGTTAAATGTTTTACTTCTTCTGTGCGTGTTGTACAACTAAGTACCTTTATTCCATTGTTTTTGTTTCTGGAACAAAATCCTGATAGTATCCACCCAAATTCCGTGTCTTGAGCAAGTATACCGTCTTCTAGTTTTTCAAACCCCTTTAAAAGGATTTTGCTGTATTCCTGAGCACCTAATATTATGTCTATCGGCCCTTTTTTATAATAAGTCGGGTCTGCAATCACTTTATTTTTTAACCAAAGCGATTGTATTTGTTGTACGTCATTACTTGGTAGTGAAGATGTAAGTTTTGGTAATACAACCAGTGATACAGGTAATTTATAATCACTAGAAAGTCTTGGTCGTAATGTTATATCTATACTGTAGCTCGATTGTTTCGGTTCTTCATCCCCGATTCCCTTGATGTCAGCACAGATTTTTTTCTTTGGGTATGCCAATAATTGCGCCACTTCTTCTGTGCAAAAGGACGACTCCGACCCTTGATCACATAAAACTCGCAATAAATGTGGCATGCCGTCGTATGAAGTAGTCTGTACCATAGCTGTGGCTAATAGTACGGTATTATTTGTATGTTTTAATGTGCCAGAAACATTCGATGTTATATTACTCATCACATTAGTTGTTAAATTTTCTGTATGCAGGTTCGTGCATGATATTTTGTCTTTTGGTTCAAAAAATTGTTTTGTCGGTTTGTCTACATGAAGTAACGTATTATGGTCAGGTCGTTGACATGTTTCGCAGAGTTTAAACTTCTCTGTCACGCATTGTTTTGACGCGATATGGTTTAAACAGCGTCGGCACATGTTTCTATTGTGAACAACATTATTTCGCTGAATTGCGTTCATTGTTATAAATCGGGAGCAATAATTAATTGTATGTCCATCGGTGTCACAATACCAACAATATTTACGTTTTGGTTCATTGTACTGGGTCAGATCGAAATTTAAATTTCTATTCGTTACTTGGTTATTATTATTAAATGATGTTGAGGTTTCATTTATAAACGATGTTTTGTATACAGATGTAGATGAAAAGTCCGATTTTTCAAGACTTTTGAAACGTTTTTGTAGAAATAACATCATTTGTTTGAAGTCTTGTATTTCGTTGTTATTATCGAGCTGTTCTTCGTACTTAGTGTTGGTTTCGTCATCCCATTTACGACTTAGTAACCGACATAATATGAGATTCCATAATACTACTTCATTACCATGTTGTTTTAATAATTCTAAACATTCATTTATAGAGTCATATAATTCTTGTAAATTTTTTGTGTTCGATTTTTTTAATGTTGGGTAAATCTAGTAATTTGTCAAGTAACTCCATGCTTATTCTGCGTTTGTCGTCATACCGCTCTGTCAGTAGATTCCACGCGGTGACATAATTAACTTCGCTAATCGGTAAATATTGTATTATTTTTGCCGCGTCTCCTTGCACGTGACTTTTTAAATATTGCATTTTTTCGCAACTGGATATCGTGTTATCTTCATGAATAATTTTTGTAAATAAATCTTTGAATATTCCCCATGAGTCGTATTTTCCGGAAAATATCGGTATCTTTATCTGAGGTAGTTTCCCAGACCTTGATGATGTCGAAATGAAGGTGGAATGAATTCTTTCTTGAATTAATTCTATACTAGTCTCATACTGGCCTTGTATAGTCTCATAGACGTTATTTGCAAAATATTCATGATCGAGTGAACTTTCGCTAATTAAAAGCTCTTCATGCATTGACTCAATTTGTTGCCACTGATTTTGTAAGCTCTGTAGGTTGGATTGTAAGAACCAATTAGGTTTGTTCTCCTCAATTGCAGTTTGTACTTGGTTAATTTTATTTTTTAATTGATTCATCCTGAACTGTTGAATTTTATACTTGCTACTGTCGTATGTCTTAAATGATGTTGAAGGGTGAAAAATATCGTGCACTTCCTGTAGTTTTTTCTCGTCTTTATCTAGTTGTTCCATTGCAGCATCATATATTTGTTTAATATTTTTTTCGAAGTAGTTAGTTTTAATGTAATCATGTGATGAGAGAATGTCCTGTTTTGTTTTCAAAATATCATTATTATTTCTTGCTCGTGAAAAAATGTTTTTAAATAACAGTCGTCTTTCTTGTAAGTAACTCCCAGTCTTCCTCGAACTAGAATCCTTTCTTAGGTTATTGAATAGTCGTTTTATTTCTAGGCTGTCACTCTCCTGTCTTTGTATTAATGTATTAATTTCTTGTATATCCATTTCGTCTTTTATGTAAGTCTTCTTTTGTTCAAAATATCTTCTTCCCTATCCTAACCCTAGCCAACTAACTAAGTACTGCGCGTATCTGCGCCCTCAGTACGGTATATGCGACTTCTCAAAACACTGGTGAGATCCGCTGGTGGAAGGCCAGTGACCGATCCGCTACCGCAAGAGTGCTTTCCAACAGAATACACTTAGTACAACTACGTACTCAAGATCACCACAAACTAATGCAATTGGGGTTCACCAGCCTGTGGGTCACTCAAGCGTTAGTCCCTACGGGGAAAGGGAGGAATCGCGTAGTTCAATTTTTTTTTTCGAAGGACCAATGAACAGCTTGCTAGTTAGTGGACTGTGAAAAGTGTGTTTAAGATTTATATGTATTTAATGACAGGAGTATCTGAATAGTAAATGTAATGTATGTATAAGCAAGCTGCACTAAATGACTAAATATATGAGAGGGTGAGACGTAAGAACCTAACAACCCTACGGATCCCTAAGCCCTACAGACGTACCCTAACACATAAATAGTGAATATATAAATATATAAATAAGTACGGGATGTCTGCACCAAGAGACCTAAGGTAACAGACGGAGCCCTACGGGTAGGATCAAAGGTTCGAGGTAGTGGGATTATCTCAAAGCTACCGGGCAGGCTCACCACGATAATTAAGGGCTTGAAGTAGTCTTCGCCACTTTGAGAGGAAGCGAGAAATGAACAAGACAAAGCAATATTCAAATCTGATTTATTGTTATAAAACAATATCTTAAATACTAATTACACCTATTCACACATACATAATATTTTCCTAGTGAGCTGTTGGTGTATCGCGCAACCTCAGCTATTAAAATATGGAACACATATGATCTGAGTCAACAGCTGATTAAAATTTAAATAAAATATAATTAAAATTGCTCTTCAGCTGTTAATATTTAGCACACATCGAATCCATGTCAGCAGTTCGTTCATGTTCAAATGATGAAATCTGAACATTCTGGCGCCCCACAGAGTCTGCAAAGGCTGGTACAGCTGTAGAGTCTCCTGCACGCGCGATGTGGTGCGTTGTGGAAGCAGGTTGTTGCCTTAGTTAGAATCTTCACTCACGTTCGATGACCGTAGACCCGTCTGTTGTGTTGGCACCGCATGCTGTCTGTTATTCGTGATAATAAAAATAATTAATTTTACTAACGTTGAAATAATCTTGAAATAGTAAAATTCAAATGAAAACATTTTAAAATAGTTCATGTATTTAAAAAATGTGCTGAACAATGCAGTTATTTATTAATTAACTGCATGTTTTTCCCCCGCGACACAAAACAATTTTCTTCTAGTCTAGTTAATCGTTTTAATGTTATTTGTTAAATTAACAGCTTTGCTACGTTACATGAAGAAGGCGTTTGTTTATAATTATTAATTCAATGGCTATAGGTAATAAGTATCTATATGTGTTGCGTAAACATACTTGTATTTTCTGCATACGCTTATAAAGTGTGAATAGGTGACATTAAATACTAATTAATATATTATGTAATTTGTATATATAGTCATATATGTTTTTGTTATTAATAAGTCTTGAAGTATAAGTTTAAAATATTATAAACTTGAGTTTCTTCTTCTCCTTCTTCTTTTTATAAATATTATTCTTATCTTGTCTATAAATCGTCCTGCAGCTATCAAGCATTGCACTAATCGTCCATGTGTTTAAGAACGGTGACAATATTCATTGTCTTTTATTTTTGGTTTATCCATTTGGATATGTCGTGTTGTAAATTGTTGTATGGCGGCTGTCGCCCAAGTCGTCGTCTTTGCCTTTTAAATGTATTTGTATTTATTTGTAATGTAGTTGTATAGTTTTGTAATGTATAAATGTATTTGTCAGGCGGCTGTCGCCCAAAAGTATACGTATTTGTATTGTTTTGTAATGTAGTTTTGTAGTTGTCTGGCGGCTGTCGCCCAAATGTATAAGTATTTGTATTATTTTGTAAAGTATTTGTATTTTTTTTTATTTTTATTGTATAAGTAAATATTTTTCATAATCCTCCTAAGTTTTGTCGTGTAGTCGTCTATCTCCTAGCTTCATTTTACGTCTTAATTTAGTATTGAAGTCGTAAGCTTTTAGTAATGGGTACAATTGCGATACATTAAGTAATTTGTTACCAATGTATTCGATGTAAAACCCTGGACCAATCTTCTCAATACTATAAGTTTCTACCGCTATCGTAGTACAAAAAAATTGAAATATTAATAAAAGTGTAAACATGATATTAAATGTCTTTAGTTTCCTATTACACTTGTGATAACAAATTCTTGCCAAATTATTTGAAATCACTGTTTGTTTATTGTTTGTATCGTCATTGTTTAAAGTCGCTTTTTGTGGAATCTCTTCCGGTTCCAAAAATTTAGTTAAATGTTTTACTTCTTCTGTGCGTGTTGTACAACTAAGTACCTTTATTCCATTGTTTTTGTTTCTGGAACAAAATCCTGATAGTATCCACCCAAATTCCGTGTCTTGAGCAAGTATACCGTCTTCTAGTTTTTCAAACCCCTTTAAAAGGATTTTGCTGTATTCCTGAGCACCTAATATTATGTCTATCGGCCCTTTTTTATAATAAGTCGGGTCTGCAATCACTTTATTTTTTAACCAAAGCGATTGTATTTGTTGTACGTCATTACTTGGTAGTGAAGATGTAAGTTTTGGTAATACAACCAGTGATACAGGTAATTTATAATCACTAGAAAGTCTTGGTCGTAATGTTATATCTATACTGTAGCTCGATTGTTTCGGTTCTTCATCCCCGATTCCCTTGATGTCAGCACAGATTTTTTCTTTGGGTATGCCAATAATTGCGCCACTTCTTCTGTGCAAAAGGACGACTCCGACCCTTGATCACATAAAACTCGCAATAAATGTGGCATGCCGTCGTATGAAGTAGTCTGTACCATAGCTGTGGCTAATAGTACGGTATTATTTGTATGTTTTAATGTGCCAGAAACATTCGATGTTATATTACTCATCACATTAGTTGTTAAATTTTCTGTATGCAGGTTCGTGCATGATATTTTGTCTTTTGGTTCAAAAAATTGTTTTGTCGGTTTGTCTACATGAAGTAACGTATTATGGTCAGGTCGTTGACATGTTTCGCAGAGTTTAAACTTCTCTGTCACGCATTGTTTTGACGCGATATGGTTTAAACAGCGTCGGCACATGTTTCTATTGTGAACAACATTATTTCGCTGAATTGCGTTCATTGTTATAAATCGGGAGCAATAATTAATTGTATGTCCATCGGTGTCACAATACCAACAATATTTACGTTTTGGTTCATTGTACTGGGTCAGATCGAAATTTAAATTTCTATTCGTTACTTGGTTATTATTATTAAATGATGTTGAGGTTTCATTTATAAACGATGTTTTGTATACAGATGTAGATGAAAAGTCCGATTTTTCAAGACTTTTGAAACGTTTTTGTAGAAATAACATCATTTGTTTGAAGTCTTGTATTTCGTTGTTATTATCGAGCTGTTCTTCGTACTTAGTGTTGGTTTCGTCATCCCATTTACGACTTAGTAACCGACATAATATGAGATTCCATAATACTACTTCATTACCATGTTGTTTTAATAATTCTAAACATTCATTTATAGAGTCATATAATTCTTGTAAATTTTTTGTGTTCGATTTTTTTAATGTTGGGTAAATCTAGTAATTTGTCAAGTAACTCCATGCTTATTCTGCGTTTGTCGTCATACCGCTCTGTCAGTAGATTCCACGCGGTGACATAATTAACTTCGCTAATCGGTAAATATTGTATTATTTTTGCCGCGTCTCCTTGCACGTGACTTTTTAAATATTGCATTTTTTCGCAACTGGATATCGTGTTATCTTCATGAATAATTTTTGTAAATAAATCTTTGAATATTCCCCATGAGTCGTATTTTCCGGAAAATATCGGTATCTTTATCTGAGGTAGTTTCCCAGACCTTGATGATGTCGAAATGAAGGTGGAATGAATTCTTTCTTGAATTAATTCTATACTAGTCTCATACTGGCCTTGTATAGTCTCATAGACGTTATTTGCAAAATATTCATGATCGAGTGAACTTTCGCTAATTAAAAGCTCTTCATGCATTGACTCAATTTGTTGCCACTGATTTTGTAAGCTCTGTAGGTTGGATTGTAAGAACCAATTAGGTTTGTTCTCCTCAATTGCAGTTTGTACTTGGTTAATTTTATTTTTTAATTGATTCATCCTGAACTGTTGAATTTTATACTTGCTACTGTCGTATGTCTTAAATGATGTTGAAGGGTGAAAAATATCGTGCACTTCCTGTAGTTTTTTCTCGTCTTTATCTAGTTGTTCCATTGCAGCATCATATATTTGTTTAATATTTTTTTCGAAGTAGTTAGTTTTAATGTAATCATGTGATGAGAGAATGTCCTGTTTTGTTTTCAAAATATCATTATTATTTCTTGCTCGTGTAAAAAATGTTTTTAAATAACAGTCGTCTTTCTTGTAAGTAACTCCCAGTCTTCCTCGAACTAGAATCCTTTCTTAGGTTATTGAATAGTCGTTTTATTTCTAGGCTGTCACTCTCCTGTCTTTGTATTAATGTATTAATTTCTTGTATATCCATTTCGTCTTTTATGTAAGTCTTCTTTTGTTCAAAATATCTTCTTCCCTATCCTAACCCTAGCCAACTAACTAAGTACTGCGCGTATCTGCGCCCTCAGTACGGTATATGCGACTTCTCAAAACACTGGTGAGATCCGCTGGTGGAAGGCCAGTGACCGATCCGCTACCGCAAGAGTGCTTTCCAACAGAATACACTTAGTACAACTACGTACTCAAGATCACCACAAACTAATGCAATTGGGGTTCACCAGCCTGTGGGTCACTCAAGCGTTAGTCCCTACGGGGAAAGGGAGGAATCGCGTAGTTCAATTTTTTTTCGAAGGACCAATGAACAGCTTGCTAGTTAGTGGACTGTGAAAAGTGTGTTTAAGATTTATATGTATTTAATGACAGGAGTATCTGAATAGTAAATGTAATGTATGTATAAGCAAGCTGCACTAAATGACTAAATATATGAGAGGGTGAGACGTAAGAACCTAACAACCCTACGGATCCCTAAGCCCTACAGACGTACCCTAACACATAAATAGTGAATATATAAATATATAAATAAGTACGGGATGTCTGCACCAAGAGACCTAAGGTAACAGACGGAGCCCTACGGGTAGGATCAAAGGTTCGAGGTAGTGGGATTATCTCAAAGCTACCGGGCAGGCTCACCACGATAATTAAGGGCTTGAAGTAGTCTTCGCCACTTTGAGAGGAAGCGAGAAATGAACAAGACAAAGCAATATTCAAATCTGATTTATTGTTATAAAACAATATCTTAAATACTAATTACACCTATTCACACATACATAATATTTTCCTAGTGAGCTGTTGGTGTATCGCGCAACCTCAGCTATTAAAATATGGAACACATATGATCTGAGTCAACAGCTGATTAAAATTTAAATAAAATATAATTAAAATTGCTCTTCAGCTGTTAATATTTAGCACACATCGAATCCATGTCAGCAGTTCGTTCATGTTCAAATGATGAAATCTGAACATTCTGGCGCCCCACAGAGTCTGCAAAGGCTGGTACAGCTGTAGAGTCTCCTGCACGCGCGATGTGGTGCGTTGTGGAAGCAGGTTGTTGCCTTAGTTAGAATCTTCACTCACGTTCGATGACCGTAGACCCGTCTGTTGTGTTGGCACCGCATGCTGTCTGTTATTCGTGATAATAAAAATAATTAATTTTACTAACGTTGAAATAATCTTGAAATAGTAAAATTCAAATGAAAACATTTTAAAATAGTTCATGTATTTAAAAAATGTGCTGAACAATGCAGTTATTTATTAATTAACTGCATGTTTTTCCCCCCGCGACACAAAACAATTTTCTTCTAGTCTAGTTAATCGTTTTAATGTTATTTGTTAAATTAACAGCTTTGCTACGTTACATGAAGAAGGCGTTTGTTTATAATTATTAATTCAATGGCTATAGGTAATAAGTATCTATATGTGTTGCGTAAACATACTTGTATTTTCTGCATACGCTTATAAAGTGTGAATAGGTGACATTAAATACTAATTAATATATTATGTAATTTGTATATATAGTCATATATGTTTTTGTTATTAATAAGTCTTGAAGTATAAGTTTAAAATATTATAAACTTGAGTTTCTTCTTCTCCTTCTTCTTTTTATAAATATTATTCTTATCTTGTCTATAAATCGTCCTGCAGCTATCAAGCATTGCACTAATCGTCCATGTGTTTAAGAACGGTGACAATATTCATTGTCTTTTATTTTTGGTTTATCCATTTGGATATGTCGTGTTGTAAATTGTTGTATGGCGGCTGTCGCCCAAGTCGTCGTCTTTGCCTTTTAAATGTATTTGTATTTATTTGTAATGTAGTTGTATAGTTTTGTAATGTATAAATGTATTTGTCAGGCGGCTGTCGCCCAAAAGTATACGTATTTGTATTGTTTTGTAATGTAGTTTTGTAGTTGTCTGGCGGCTGTCGCCCAAATGTATAAGTATTTGTATTATTTTGTAAAGTATTTGTATTTTTTTTTATTTTTATTGTATAAGTAAATATTTTTCATAATCCTCCTAAGTTTTGTCGTGTAGTCGTCTATCTCCTAGCTTCATTTTACGTCTTAATTTAGTATTGAAGTCGTAAGCTTTTAGTAATGGGTACAATTGCGATACATTAAGTAATTTGTTACCAATGTATTCGATGTAAAACCCTGGACCAATCTTCTCAATACTATAAGTTTCTACCGCTATCGTAGTACAAAAAAATTGAAATATTAATAAAAGTGTAAACATGATATTAAATGTCTTTAGTTTCCTATTACACTTGTGATAACAAATTCTTGCCAAATTATTTGAAATCACTGTTTGTTTATTGTTTGTATCGTCATTGTTTAAAGTCGCTTTTTGTGGAATCTCTTCCGGTTCCAAAAATTTAGTTAAATGTTTTACTTCTTCTGTGCGTGTTGTACAACTAAGTACCTTTATTCCATTGTTTTTGTTTCTGGAACAAAATCCTGATAGTATCCACCCAAATTCCGTGTCTTGAGCAAGTATACCGTCTTCTAGTTTTTCAAACCCCTTTAAAAGGATTTTGCTGTATTCCTGAGCACCTAATATTATGTCTATCGGCCCTTTTTTATAATAAGTCGGGTCTGCAATCACTTTATTTTTTAACCAAAGCGATTGTATTTGTTGTACGTCATTACTTGGTAGTGAAGATGTAAGTTTTGGTAATACAACCAGTGATACAGGTAATTTATAATCACTAGAAAGTCTTGGTCGTAATGTTATATCTATACTGTAGCTCGATTGTTTCGGTTCTTCATCCCCGATTCCCTTGATGTCAGCACAGATTTTTTTCTTTGGGTATGCCAATAATTGCGCCACTTCTTCTGTGCAAAAGGACGACTCCGACCCTTGATCACATAAAACTCGCAATAAATGTGGCATGCCGTCGTATGAAGTAGTCTGTACAATAGCTGTGGCTAATAGTACGGTATTATTTGTATGTTTTAATGTGCCAGAAACATTCGATGTTATATTACTCATCACATTAGTTGTTAAATTTTCTGTATGCAGGTTCGTGCATGATATTTTGTCTTTTGGTTCAAAAAATTGTTTTGTCGGTTTGTCTACATGAAGTAACGTATTATGGTCAGGTCGTTGACATGTTTCGCAGAGTTTAAACTTCTCTGTCACGCATTGTTTTGACGCGATATGGTTTAAACAGCGTCGGCACATGTTTCTATTGTGAACAACATTATTTCGCTGAATTGCGTTCATTGTTATAAATCGGGAGCAATAATTA
The DNA here is from genome assembly GCA_905332375.1 of Pieris macdunnoughi. NCBI lineage: Eukaryota > Metazoa > Arthropoda > Insecta > Lepidoptera > Pieridae > Pieris > Pieris macdunnoughi. The sequence goes on from CAJOBZ010000012.1 coordinate 684,241, forward strand.
ATTGTATGTCCATCGGTGTCACAATACCAACAATATTTACGTTTTGGTTCATTGTACTGGGTCAGATCGAAATTTAAATTTCTATTCGTTACTTGGTTATTATTATTAAATGATGTTGAGGTTTCATTTATAAACGATGTTTTGTATACAGATGTAGATGAAAAGTCCGATTTTTCAAGACTTTTGAAACGTTTTTGTAGAAATAACATCATTTGTTTGAAGTCTTGTATTTCGTTGTTATTATCGAGCTGTTCTTCGTACTTAGTGTTGGTTTCGTCATCCCATTTACGACTTAGTAACCGACATAATATGAGATTCCATAATACTACTTCATTACCATGTTGTTTTAATAATTCTAAACATTCATTTATAGAGTCATATAATTCTTGTAAATTTTTTGTGTTCGATTTTTTAATGTTGGGTAAATCTAGTAATTTGTCAAGTAACTCCATGCTTATTCTGCGTTTGTCGTCATACCGCTCTGTCAGTAGATTCCACGCGGTGACATAATTAACTTCGCTAATCGGTAAATATTGTATTATTTTTGCCGCGTCTCCTTGCACGTGACTTTTTAAATATTGCATTTTTTCGCAACTGGATATCGTGTTATCTTCATGAATAATTTTTGTAAATAAATCTTTGAATATTCCCCATGAGTCGTATTTTCCGGAAAATATCGGTATCTTTATCTGAGGTAGTTTCCCAGACCTTGATGATGTCGAAATGAAGGTGGAATGAATTCTTTCTTGAATTAATTCTATACTAGTCTCATACTGGCCTTGTATAGTCTCATAGACGTTATTTGCAAAATATTCATGATCGAGTGAACTTTCGCTAATTAAAAGCTCTTCATGCATTGACTCAATTTGTTGCCACTGATTTTGTAAGCTCTGTAGGTTGGATTGTAAGAACCAATTAGGTTTGTTCTCCTCAATTGCAGTTTGTACTTGGTTAATTTTATTTTTTAATTGATTCATCCTGAACTGTTGAATTTTATACTTGCTACTGTCGTATGTCTTAAATGATGTTGAAGGGTGAAAAATATCGTGCACTTCCTGTAGTTTTTTCTCGTCTTTATCTAGTTGTTCCATTGCAGCATCATATATTTGTTTAATATTTTTTTCGAAGTAGTTAGTTTTAATGTAATCATGTGATGAGAGAATGTCCTGTTTTGTTTTCAAAATATCATTATTATTTCTTGCTCGTGAAAAAATGTTTTTAAATAACAGTCGTCTTTCTTGTAAGTAACTCCCAGTCTTCCTCGAACTAGAATCCTTTCTTAGGTTATTGAATAGTCGTTTTATTTCTAGGCTGTCACTCTCCTGACTTTGTATTAATGTATTAATTTCTTGTATATCCATTTCGTCTTTTATGTAAGTCTTCTTTTGTTCAAAATATCTTCTTCCCTATCCTAACCCTAGCCAACTAACTAAGTACTGCGCGTATCTGCGCCCTCAGTACGGTATATGCGACTTCTCAAAACACTGGTGAGATCCGCTGGTGGAAGGCCAGTGACCGATCCGCTACCGCAAGAGTGCTTTCCAACAGAATACACTTAGTACAACTACGTACTCAAGATCACCACAAACTAATGCAATTGGGGTTCACCAGCCTGTGGGTCACTCAAGCGTTAGTCCCTACGGGGAAAGGGAGGAATCGCGTAGTTCAATTTTTTTTCGAAGGACCAATGAACAGCTTGCTAGTTAGTGGACTGTGAAAAGTGTGTTTAAGATTTATATGTATTTAATGACAGGAGTATCTGAATAGTAAATGTAATGTATGTATAAGCAAGCTGCACTAAATGACTAAATATATGAGAGGGTGAGACGTAAGAACCTAACAACCCTACGGATCCCTAAGCCCTACAGACGTACCCTAACACATAAATAGTGAATATATAAATATATAAATAAGTACGGGATGTCTGCACCAAGAGACCTAAGGTAACAGACGGAGCCCTACGGGTAGGATCAAAGGTTCGAGGTAGTGGGATTATCTCAAAGCTACCGGGCAGGCTCACCACGATAATTAAGGGCTTGAAGTAGTCTTCGCCACTTTGAGAGGAAGCGAGAAATGAACAAGACAAAGCAATATTCAAATCTGATTTATTGTTATAAAACAATATCTTAAATACTAATTACACCTATTCACACATACATAATATTTTCCTAGTGAGCTGTTGGTGTATCGCGCAACCTCAGCTATTAAAATATGGAACACATATGATCTGAGTCAACAGCTGATTAAAATTTAAATAAAATATAATTAAAATTGCTCTTCAGCTGTTAATATTTAGCACACATCGAATCCATGTCAGCAGTTCGTTCATGTTCAAATGATGAAATCTGAACATTCTGGCGCCCCACAGAGTCTGCAAAGGCTGGTACAGCTGTAGAGTCTCCTGCACGCGCGATGTGGTGCGTTGTGGAAGCAGGTTGTTGCCTTAGTTAGAATCTTCACTCACGTTCGATGACCGTAGACCCGTCTGTTGTGTTGGCACCGCATGCTGTCTGTTATTCGTGATAATAAAAATAATTAATTTTACTAACGTTGAAATAATCTTGAAATAGTAAAATTCAAATGAAAACATTTTAAAATAGTTCATGTATTTAAAAAATGTGCTGAACAATGCAGTTATTTATTAATTAACTGCATGTTTTTCCCCCGCGACACAAAACAATTTTCTTCTAGTCTAGTTAATCGTTTTAATGTTATTTGTTAAATTAACAGCTTTGCTACGTTACATGAAGAAGGCGTTTGTTTATAATTATTAATTCAATGGCTATAGGTAATAAGTATCTATATGTGTTGCGTAAACATACTTGTATTTTCTGCATACGCTTATAAAGTGTGAATAGGTGACATTAAATACTAATTAATATATTATGTAATTTGTATATATAGTCATATATGTTTTTGTTATTAATAAGTCTTGAAGTATAAGTTTAAAATATTATAAACTTGAGTTTCTTCTTCTCCTTCTTCTTTTTATAAATATTATTCTTATCTTGTCTATAAATCGTCCTGCAGCTATCAAGCATTGCACTAATCGTCCATGTGTTTAAGAACGGTGACAATATTCATTGTCTTTTATTTTTGGTTTATCCATTTGGATATGTCGTGTTGTAAATTGTTGTATGGCGGCTGTCGCCCAAGTCGTCGTCTTTGCCTTTTAAATGTATTTGTATTTATTTGTAATGTAGTTGTATAGTTTTGTAATGTATAAATGTATTTGTCAGGCGGCTGTCGCCCAAAAGTATACGTATTTGTATTGTTTTGTAATGTAGTTTTGTAGTTGTCTGGCGGCTGTCGCCCAAATGTATAAGTATTTGTATTATTTTGTAAAGTATTTGTATTTTTTTTTATTTTTATTGTATAAGTAAATATTTTTCATAATCCTCCTAAGTTTTGTCGTGTAGTCGTCTATCTCCTAGCTTCATTTTACGTCTTAATTTAGTATTGAAGTCGTAAGCTTTTAGTAATGGGTACAATTGCGATACATTAAGTAATTTGTTACCAATGTATTCGATGTAAAACCCTGGACCAATCTTCTCAATACTATAAGTTTCTACCGCTATCGTAGTACAAAAAATTGAAATATTAATAAAAGTGTAAACATGATATTAAATGTCTTTAGTTTCCTATTACACTTGTGATAACAAATTCTTGCCAAATTATTTGAAATCACTGTTTGTTTATTGTTTGTATCGTCATTGTTTAAAGTCGCTTTTTGTGGAATCTCTTCCGGTTCCAAAAATTTAGTTAAATGTTTTACTTCTTCTGTGCGTGTTGTACAACTAAGTACCTTTATTCCATTGTTTTTGTTTCTGGAACAAAATCCTGATAGTATCCACCCAAATTCCGTGTCTTGAGCAAGTATACCGTCTTCTAGTTTTTCAAACCCCTTTAAAAGGATTTTGCTGTATTCCTGAGCACCTAATATTATGTCTATCGGCCCTTTTTTATAATAAGTCGGGTCTGCAATCACTTTATTTTTTAACCAAAGCGATTGTATTTGTTGTACGTCATTACTTGGTAGTGAAGATGTAAGTTTTGGTAATACAACCAGTGATACAGGTAATTTATAATCACTAGAAAGTCTTGGTCGTAATGTTATATCTATACTGTAGCTCGATTGTTTCGGTTCTTCATCCCCGATTCCCTTGATGTCAGCACAGATTTTTTTCTTTGGGTATGCCAATAATTGCGCCACTTCTTCTGTGCAAAAGGACGACTCCGACCCTTGATCACATAAAACTCGCAATAAATGTGGCATGCCGTCGTATGAAGTAGTCTGTACCATAGCTGTGGCTAATAGTACGGTATTATTTGTATGTTTTAATGTGCCAGAAACATTCGATGTTATATTACTCATCACATTAGTTGTTAAATTTTCTGTATGCAGGTTCGTGCATGATATTTTGTCTTTTGGTTCAAAAAATTGTTTTGTCGGTTTGTCTACATGAAGTAACGTATTATGGTCAGGTCGTTGACATGTTTCGCAGAGTTTAAACTTCTCTGTCACGCATTGTTTTGACGCGATATGGTTTAAACAGCGTCGGCACATGTTTCTATTGTGAACAACATTATTTCGCTGAATTGCGTTCATTGTTATAAATCGGGAGCAATAATTAATTGTATGTCCATCGGTGTCACAATACCAACAATATTTACGTTTTGGTTCATTGTACTGGGTCAGATCGAAATTTAAATTTCTATTCGTTACTTGGTTATTATTATTAAATGATGTTGAGGTTTCATTTATAAACGATGTTTTGTATACAGATGTAGATGAAAAGTCCGATTTTTCAAGACTTTTGAAACGTTTTTGTAGAAATAACATCATTTGTTTGAAGTCTTGTATTTCGTTGTTATTATCGAGCTGTTCTTCGTACTTAGTGTTGGTTTCGTCATCCCATTTACGACTTAGTAACCGACATAATATGAGATTCCATAATACTACTTCATTACCATGTTGTTTTAATAATTCTAAACATTCATTTATAGAGTCATATAATTCTTGTAAATTTTTTGTGTTCGATTTTTTAATGTTGGGTAAATCTAGTAATTTGTCAAGTAACTCCATGCTTATTCTGCGTTTGTCGTCATACCGCTCTGTCAGTAGATTCCACGCGGTGACATAATTAACTTCGCTAATCGGTAAATATTGTATTATTTTTGCCGCGTCTCCTTGCACGTGACTTTTTAAATATTGCATTTTTTCGCAACTGGATATCGTGTTATCTTCATGAATAATTTTTGTAAATAAATCTTTGAATATTCCCCATGAGTCGTATTTTCCGGAAAATATCGGTATCTTTATCTGAGGTAGTTTCCCAGACCTTGATGATGTCGAAATGAAGGTGGAATGAATTCTTTCTTGAATTAATTCTATACTAGTCTCATACTGGCCTTGTATAGTCTCATAGACGTTATTTGCAAAATATTCATGATCGAGTGAACTTTCGCTAATTAAAAGCTCTTCATGCATTGACTCAATTTGTTGCCACTGATTTTGTAAGCTCTGTAGGTTGGATTGTAAGAACCAATTAGGTTTGTTCTCCTCAATTGCAGTTTGTACTTGGTTAATTTTATTTTTTAATTGATTCATCCTGAACTGTTGAATTTTATACTTGCTACTGTCGTATGTCTTAAATGATGTTGAAGGGTGAAAAATATCGTGCACTTCCTGTAGTTTTTTCTCGTCTTTATCTAGTTGTTCCATTGCAGCATCATATATTTGTTTAATATTTTTTTTCGAAGTAGTTAGTTTTAATGTAATCATGTGATGAGAGAATGTCCTGTTTTGTTTTCAAAATATCATTATTATTTCTTGCTCGTGAAAAAATGTTTTTAAATAACAGTCGTCTTTCTTGTAAGTAACTCCCAGTCTTCCTCGAACTAGAATCCTTTCTTAGGTTATTGAATAGTCGTTTTATTTCTAGGCTGTCACTCTCCTGACTTTGTATTAATGTATTAATTTCTTGTATATCCATTTCGTCTTTTATGTAAGTCTTCTTTTGTTCAAAATATCTTCTTCCCTATCCTAACCCTAGCCAACTAACTAAGTACTGCGCGTATCTGCGCCCTCAGTACGGTATATGCGACTTCTCAAAACACTGGTGAGATCCGCTGGTGGAAGGCCAGTGACCGATCCGCTACCGCAAGAGTGCTTTCCAACAGAATACACTTAGTACAACTACGTACTCAAGATCACCACAAACTAATGCAATTGGGGTTCACCAGCCTGTGGGTCACTCAAGCGTTAGTCCCTACGGGGAAAGGGAGGAATCGCGTAGTTCAATTTTTTTTTTCGAAGGACCAATGAACAGCTTGCTAGTTAGTGGACTGTGAAAAGTGTGTTTAAGATTTATATGTATTTAATGACAGGAGTATCTGAATAGTAAATGTAATGTATGTATAAGCAAGCTGCACTAAATGACTAAATATATGAGAGGGTGAGACGTAAGAACCTAACAACCCTACGGATCCCTAAGCCCTACAGACGTACCCTAACACATAAATAGTGAATATATAAATATATAAATAAGTACGGGATGTCTGCACCAAGAGACCTAAGGTAACAGACGGAGCCCTACGGGTAGGATCAAAGGTTCGAGGTAGTGGGATTATCTCAAAGCTACCGGGCAGGCTCACCACGATAATTAAGGGCTTGAAGTAGTCTTCGCCACTTTGAGAGGAAGCGAGAAATGAACAAGACAAAGCAATATTCAAATCTGATTTATTGTTATAAAACAATATCTTAAATACTAATTACACCTATTCACACATACATAATATTTTCCTAGTGAGCTGTTGGTGTATCGCGCAACCTCAGCTATTAAAATATGGAACACATATGATCTGAGTCAACAGCTGATTAAAATTTAAATAAAATATAATTAAAATTGCTCTTCAGCTGTTAATATTTAGCACACATCGAATCCATGTCAGCAGTTCGTTCATGTTCAAATGATGAAATCTGAACAGATATGTTGCAAAAAATAATAACACCTTCAAAATGACAGAAGTAAAAAAACTTTTTGAAGAAGGACTTAAACTAATCACACCTGATAAATGGCGTAGCTGCGTGTCTCACATAATTAAAGAAGAAGATAAAATGTATGGTCTCGACGACATGATCGACAATGTTTCAGACAGATTTATTATTAATGTCACCGAAAGCGATAGTGATGATTTTTTATCTGATGATGAATAAAAACAAATTATGTAATAAGCGATGTTTATTATTTTCATTACCAACCTATAATTGTTATATTATTAAACATCTATAGTATAAACTACATGATATATTGAGAATAGGACAGTCTTACAAGTTTCCTCGCAATGATTTCCTTAATGTTAAAAACAATTGGTATTTAGTACTAAACTCGTTGGTATGTTCAAAGCACGACTAAAATTCGAACCCGTATCCGATATCGGCAGTACGCAACATTAACTATTCACTAGGCAATCGAGGCAATTTTATTAATTCAGGAGTTTTTTCAATCATTCACAAATCATGTGACAAACACAACACTATTTTTATTTCATTAAAAACTGACAACACCGTAAACGTCATCTGACTTCGTCTAATTAAAAATTCGACTATAGAGTTAATATTTTTAAGTTAAGAGTTTTAGTTTTTCTTTGAATCAATGCGAGGATAACTTAATAGACACAGATAAATATGTAAATATCAAGAAAATCAGCAAATTAGTAGAGGTAAATCCTAGTTATATTGGATATCTTTTATTGATATTTATATTGCATGTAAGTTCATGAAATTGTTCTTTAATTTGAAAAATACATATACCATTTAATATTGCATAATATAATATTATGTAATCACAAAGTAAAATTATTGTACATTTTATTTGTATATTTCAGATGAGAAAGCAGTCACTAATGAACATAATTAGAAGTTCTAAATATATTTTATTGTAATTATAATAGAAGCTAATGTTATAATATTGATTTAAATTAACCAAATAAAGTGAATTTATACTTTATGAACTTTGGAAATATAAAATCTAGTGAGCAATACTAAGTAATGGTAAGCAGATATTTTATTTAATTATTTACTAAGCCAATATACTAGAGAAGTTATTATAATATTGTTAATGAATGAGAAGTTTGAATTCAAGTCCCTTGGGAGTTACTGACATTGTTTGGTTATTAAAAACTTTAATTGACAATAAGCAGCAAAGTGACAAATTAAGTATATTTTTAAGTTTAGAATTAAGTAAAGAGTTTTAATATTAAAGTTACCAATTTAACAAACCTTGGACCGATCTTACAGTTTAGTTTGTCAGTTTTCTATTTGATCAAAGTACTAACTAAAATACTTTCTTTTCAGAAAAAGAGAAGCTAATAAGACAACTAAAAATATTAAAAAAACCACAAATGGACAAGTTTTATTAAAGTCTTATCTTTTAATTAATTTAAGTGTTATATTATGTACCTGAAAATGAATTTGATAATGAGGAATGAAGCATTTTATGAATAATGTAACAAATAAGACAAGTGGAGTATGAAATAATGGTTGGTTAAGTAACATTACCTCATGAACAGAAAACAGTAACTGAAACTATGTTCTTCCACATTTAATCTTAATAAGTTCAGCAGTTTGAATGTTAATGAGATATTATTATAAACAAACTGCATTTGTAGATTTTGGGAAGAATTATATCTTTAAAATAACTATTATTAATTACAATTGTTGTGTTAAGGAAACAATCACTGTTTTTTTAATCGCCCAGGATGTATTCATAGTAACTGTAGGTATCATAGTAATTTTATAAAATCATCACAACATCTGACGTTAGGTTTTATGAATTGAACAATTTTTTGTATATAACAGCACACAAACAAGATATTGACATTGCTGCAAATTAACACTTACATTAGTTAATTATCTACATATATGAATATATCTATTATATTAATACATCTACATTAGGTAGTAATGCATTTAATTTGGTGCACCTGCGTGTGTTCAGTAGTAATTTCTGTATTGTTTAATAAGTTGTTACATATGCTTATTTTGTATATTAAGTGGCTTTGCCAGCAGTAAACCCGCAACTGACAAAGCGACTACTTAACTTAAATAGAACTAACCTTAAAATAATGATAGGGACAATAACGGGTCATTGCCTCCTAAATAAACATCTTTTTATCCTAGGCGCGACAGACAGCCCCCTGTGCAGAGGCTGTTTCAACGCAGAGGAAACAGTCACCCACGTAGTCCTGGAATGCGAGGCTGTGGCTAATCAACGTGAAAAAAATCCTCGGAACGGTGAGGTCGCTCCGGGAAGCCTGTGAAGTGCCCAGGAGACTTCTGTGCTTCTGGAAGGAGCTAGGCTGGCTAAATTAGCCAGGACTCGTACGCACAACGGACCAACCTCGAGTCTAATTGCGGAGAAAGGAGTCCTTCAACCCTAACCCTAACCCTAACCATATGCTTATTTTTCTATGTAGACTGCATTATGTTAAGGAAGATATTTGGTGCCTTCCCCCCCAAGGTCCAAGCCTTGACGTGGCGGGGGGGCTCTAGTACTTGGAGTGCAAGCCAGCACTTTAGGGAAGCCGATTGGACCGATGGGAAGGTTCTCAGTAGGCTTCTTTAAATAGAAGAAACTTGATTAACAACAGGCGCGTGAAGCACGTAGAAGTAGTGTTCTTTGAGGGAAGGTGTGCGTCATCTATTTTCGCACGTGGGATGGCCGGCTTGCAAAGCCAGCGTTTTTGGTGCATCATGTTATCTGGGGTGTAAGCCAGCACCTTGGGGAAATGTATGGACCGAACTTTTGTAGTAGCCTTTAAAGGTAAGAGGTGCGTTTTATTGCGTACGTGGGATGGCCAGCTCGTATAACTGGCGTTTGTGAATATCAAGAGCATTGCTCTTGGCACACTGTATTTGAAACTTGTGGAGTTGCCAGACTTCCATAGATCACGACCCCAGTTGGCGAATAGGGGTCCTCGCACTCGCCCGCGGGGGTACCGGTTGGACTTCCGACATCCAACTGGCGTGGACCAAAACTGGTGGGCTCAGGGCGTGCCCCCGGTTCAATGTTTGAATCGGTAACGACCGGTGTTGAGCGCATATTTTGCGTTGAGTTGGTGAAGAGCTTGCGTGTCTTTTTACATTTTTGTAATGCTCAGTAGCTTCTGCATATTGTAGATGACCTTCTAGGTCAATGGCGCGATGGATCTGGTGACTGCGATAAGCAGTTTCTGGGTGGGTTTCGACTCTCCGTCGGGCAACCTGTTACCTCCTGCGTGTGTCGTTGTCATGTCTAGCGGCATGCTTGTGGCCAGGGGGGCTTGCCTTTATTGGCCGGCCCTGAGAGAAAGGAAAATCTCAATAAAAAACCCTTAAATTCCCGACATTGGGGCGCCTTGTAGGTTTTGCGCGGTGTCGGTTACCTGTATTTACAGGTGGCTGGTGAGTAAAGTCAGTCGCTAGCGGCCATCCCTCGGATACCACCCGTCCTCCGAGTGGTATAAGGGTTACCTAGGTGCAGGGGGGCACCACCTGGGTGGACTGTGTATTTCCCCCATGGAAAATAATTTATGAAATGACAACAATAAATAATCTAATAAACAAAAAAACCAAATCAAAAGAAGATGTTAGTGTGGAGATGCCGTGTGATGCGGCTGAGCAGGAGGCTGGAGTGGCAACGGCGGGCGATCAGTTTGTTTTGCCAGCGCCCCCCAGTGATATTATGTTGGAGTGCCCTGAGATGTCGGATTCTTCCACATACTCAGGTGTTGAAGCAAGGGAGTCTTTGACAGTTTCATCGCGGTTTTGGAGCTCCCGGAAGCGTTTCAGAGAAGTCGCTGACACTGATTCAGATATCGCAAGAGAGGCGACTTCAAAGATAACGCGGCGTAAAGGCAGAGGTCGGCCATCCACTAAAGGCGAGAATGTGGCGGTTCCTGCTAATAAATCTGCCAAGTTGAAAGAAACTAGAGCTGAGAAAAAGGCTCGCGAGGAAGAAGAGCTTTTGGCCTTGGAAATTAAAGCTCGAGAAACACAATGTACTCTATCTTCTGTCTTGGTGTCGGAACAGGGCGAGGATATGTCATTGGATTTAGTAAAGAGGATTGAGGCTAGCCTGGGAGTTGTTGAAAAGGTCGCCACAAAATCGTCCAATATCAAAGGACAATGGGTCCATATGGCTAAAAATGCCATTGCGGACATGCGGAAGGATATTGGGGTGCTTGCTAAACGTTCAGTTTCTGAGGAAACTCGATCTCTGCGTGAAGACAACGAGCGCCTCAAAAAGCAAATTGAGATACTCCAGCAGGATATGACGGATCTTCGGAAACATGTTGGAGTTAATTCAAAGGAGCCATCGCTCACTCCTTCTCTCCTCGAGGAGTTTGAGGCAAATCTGATGCGCCGTATCGGGGATAGATTAAATGCACGGTTTGAGAGTCTAGAGCCTAGGCTTAATCCTGCACCTGTATTAAGGCCTTCTCTAGCCGTGGACCGACGCAAAGTCGTTGGGCCCCCTAGATTTGAGTCAGGTCAATCCCAGACAGATAATAGACAGGTGAATAGTAGAAGCTTGGTGCAAGCAGCATCTACTGCTTTGCCCCAAGGACCATCCTCTATTTCAAAAAAGAAGAAAAATAAAAGAATTGCAGGAGAGGAAATATTGGCCATTGAAAAGGTATCTGCTATTACTCAGCCCTCGCCTCTGCAATCGGCTTCCAACCTTTCTAAGGAGCATTGGTTGATTGTTGGGAAAGGAAAGAAAAGGAAAAGGAAGAAAAGGGGAAGGTCAGGTGCTGTGTTAGCTCAACCAACTGTAACAGGTTTTCAGGCACCAGTTAAAAAGCCAAGACTGCGTACTCCCCGAACAGCTGCTGTTGTTGTAACTGTTCCGGCGGAAGTTCAGAAAAAAGGCGTAACATATGCGGAGGCTATTAAAGAAGCGAAAGGCCAGATTAGGCTAGAAGAGTTGGGAATTGAAGCAGTTAGGTTTAGACGTGCCGCAACTGGTGCTGCCATTATACAAGTCACTGGTGAAGGTGGAGGAGATAAAGCAGATGTTCTGGCTAAAAAATTAAGGGAGCTGTATGGTACGAAGTCTTGTATCAAGAGCGCGAAAACCTATCCGGGGGCAGATATTGGGTCTGACCACAATCCAGTGGTTATTCGCATCTATTGTAAGCCCAAAAAAGTTAAGTCAAAGAGCCAGCAAGTGAAATTAAATCTAAAAAGCTTACGGATCCGAACACCAAACTCGAAGTCTCGAACGATCTGAATGATCAATAGAGTAAATTATCTCCTTCAATAACAAGTCCTGAAATATGGACCTGCCTCAAGCAAGCTATACATAATACCTGTACTAAGTTCCTTCGACCATCGACAACAACGAAGAAGCAGGAATGGATGAGTGATTTCATTATACAGCTAATGGAAGATCGGAGATTGTGCAAGAATATTGATCCTCTGCGCTATAAGGAGCTCGATAATATTATTAGAAAAGAAATTAAGAAGGCTCGTGAGACGCATTTCAAAAATAAGTGTGAAATCATGGAAGACCTGCACAACAAACACGATAGCTTCAATGTGCACAAAAATATTAAAGAAATGTTGGGACTTAAGTGCAGCAATTTAACTAGCTTAGCCGATACAAACGGGCAGCTACTTTTTAGTATTGAGGCCAAGAAGGATAGATGGTTGGAATACATATCAAAAATGTTTGAAGACCCAACAAGACACCTCGCAATGTCCTTAACTGGTAATGATACTGGCCCACCCATAATAAAAGCAGAAATTTTATATGCGTTAAAATTGGCTAAATTGGGCAGAACCCCAGGTCCAGATGGCATCCCAGTAGAGGTCGTTAAACTCTTGGAAGGGGAGAACATAAACTTGCTCAAACGATTATTCAATCACATTTATGACACAGGTGACCTCCCAACCGAGTGGCTAAGATCTACGTTTATTACCCTCCCGAAAAAGAAAAACGCTAGAAAATGCGAGGAATATCGTACAATTAGTCTAATGAGCCACGTGCTAAAGTTATTTTTGACCGTCATACATAACAGGATAAGAAGTAAGTGTGACGAACAATTGGGAGATAACCAGTTTGGCTTTCGCTCTGGTGTAGGCACACGTGAGGCTCTTTTTGCTCTGAATGTCCTTGTACAGAAGTGTCAAGATATGCAGAATGACGTCTTCCTATGCTTTATAGACTATGAAAAAGCTTTTGACAAGGTAAAGCATGACGTTCTCATAAATCGTTTAATTGACACCGGTCTCGATGAAAAGGATCTAAGAGTAATCAGAAACCTGTACAAAGACCAAAAAGCAACCGTGAAAGTGCATCACGAGGAAACGGATGAGATTGCTATTTACCGTGGTGTTCGTCAAGGTTGTATATTATCTCCGTTGCTATTCAATGTATATTCCGAAGCAACTATATCAGAGGCCATTGAGGGGTTAGAGGTTGGTGTGAAAGTTAACGGAAAGATAATCAACAACATTCGCTATGCAGACGACACTGTTTTAATAGCCTCGTCAATGGATGATTTACAAATGCTTGTTAATAAAGTTCATGAAACTAGCGAAAGAGACGGTCTGACTATTAATGCAGTAAAGACGAAGGTGATGGTCATTTCCCGAAACGATACTTTAGTTCCTAATTTATCCGTAGCTGGTAGAACGTTGGAACGGGTGCGGCAATACAAGTATTTGGGAACTTGGGTTACAAACGAGTGGAATCCTGATCAGGAAATTAGGTCTCGAATCGAAATTGCCCGAGGATCTTTCAACAAAATGAGGAAAGTTTTGTGCTGCCGTCACATGACCATTAAACTCCGAGTCCGACTTCTCCTTTGTTACATATGGCCAATTGTTCTGTACGGCTGTGAAGCTTGGACAATTAAAGAAGATACCCGCCGGCGCTTAGAAGCATTTGAGATGTGGTGCTATCGTCGCATGCTTCGAATAAGCTGGATCCAGAAGGTCTCTAACGAGAAGGTTCTGAAACGAGTTGGAATGTCGAAAAAACTTTTGCAGAACATTAAACAACGGAAAGTTGCGTACCTGGGCCACGTGTTGCGCCATGACCGCTACCACCTCCTTCAATTAATTATAATGGGTAAAATCCAGGGTAAACGGCGTGTTGGTAGAAGGAAGAAATCATGGCTCCGCAACGTTAGAGAATGGACAGGTATTGCAACTGCAGAAGAGTTGCTGCATCTGGCACAGGACAAGACACGCTTCAAGATACTGACGGCCAACCTCCAGTAATGGAGAGGCACTAAAAGAAAGAAGAAGATGGTACGAAGGGCATCCTTGTATCGAGGCCTGTTAAATCTGTTGAGGTAAGAGTATCAGGCTTAGACGATTCTGTTACTGCTGACGAAGTAAAATTCGCTGTGTGTAAAAAAGGGGAGTGTTCATCCGATCATGTTAGAGTTGGTGAAGTTCGTCAGGATAAGACAGGTCTCTTTGCGGTGTGGGTGAAATGCCCGGTGGAAGCTGCGAAGAAATTGTCTGAAGGTCGTCTGCTTGTAGGCTGGACTTCAGCTAGGGTGACGGTGCTGCAACAACGAGAACTTAGGTGCTTCCGATGTTTGCAAGCTGGTCATGTTGCAGCTCGTTGTACGGCGGAAATAGACCGTAGTAAGTCTTGTTACCGGTGTGGCCAGCCAGGCCATCGTGCTTCTGTTTGTTCATCCAAACCGCAATGTCCTCTGTGTATTGCGGCAGGTAAAACAGCTGATCATCGACTGGGGGGGAAAGCTTGTACGGCTCCCAGTCAAAAGATGCCGAGAAGATTCAACACGAAAGTTTCAGTAGAACCAACCTTGAGCGGTGACATAATGGAGACCCAAGAAATTGTTATAAGTTAGTATGGATCTACGCTTTATTCAATCTAACCTGAACCACTGTGCAAGTGCTCAAGACCTTTTAATTCAGAGTTTGACACAGTGGATCGTTAATATAGGGATTGTTTCAGAACCATACATGGTTCCAGATAAAAACAACTGGGTCGGTGACCGTGATGGTCTTGTTGCGGTTTTTATAAATGATGTCAACTTGCTGTCAGTTGCTTCAACAATGCAGGGTAGAGGTTGCGTTGCTTTAAAAATTGGCAGAATTGCAGTTATTGGTGTTTATTTTTCCCCAAATAAAACGCTTGCTGAATTTGAAACGTTTTTGTCCGAACTGGGCTGTCTTGTTTCATGGTGTCGACCCCTCGATCTTATAGTCGCTGGAGATTTCAATGCTAAATCTACAGTGTGGGGGTCTCCAGTATCTGATGAACGTGGTGACGCTTTGTTGGATTGGCTTGCAACTCAAAATTTAGTGTCACTGAATCGGGGTAATGTTCAGACTTGTGTACGTATGAATGCTCTATTGTGGACGTTACCTTTTCAAGTCCTGCTCTTGCAAGTCGTGTTTATGGATGGAGGGTGTTGTCAGAAGTTGAAACTTTATCGGACCACAAGTACATTCGTTTTGATATCCTGGATTCCACTGTAAGCTTACCGGGTCCTGCTCCATCTGAGATAGGTCCTAGATGGTCCCGAAAAAATCTAGACAAAGATGCGCTTACCGAGGTATCCTTAGTAGAAGCTTGGAATCCCAAACCTTCAAATTTTACAATTGATTCTGAGGTAGAATGGTTTAGGGACTCACTGACTCGTATCAGTAACGTTGCTATGCCCCGGATCGGTTCCATCTCACCCAAGCAAAGCGTCTATTGGTGGTCATCTGAACTAGCCCGACTACGAGGGGAGTGTGTCAAGGCGCGTCGCCGTTACACGCGTTTTAGAAGAAGGCATCTCAGTTACCGTGATCCGGACGAAGAGGCAAGTTTATATACTTCTTATCAAGAAGCAAAAAGGGCTCTTCGGTTGGAAATAGCTGAAGCAAAGGATAGGGCATGGAAGGAGCTCCTGAACTCTTTGGATCGTGATCCTTGGGGGCGACCGTACAATATTGTCATGAGTAAACTCCGTCCCTGGAGGCCGCCGCTAACATCCACAATGGAGCCGACGTTTCTAGGGATGGTTGTTACATCGCTGTTTCCTTGTGATTCTGCTCCTTTTATTAATGTTGACTTCGATCATTCAGAGGATATTCCTGAGGTGTCAGAGGGTGAGTTAGGGGCTGGTGTTTTTAAAATTCAAAACAAAAAAACCGCTCCTGGTCCAGATGGATTGCATGGAACGGTTTGGGCGCAATCTCTTAAAAATGGCTTATTTAACAGATTTCGAGATCTCCTTTCTGATCTTTTGAGGAAAGGCATATTCTCTAATAGCTGGAAAGTCGGACAATTGCTTCTTCTTAGGAAGTTCGGGAAACCGGTAGATTCACCTTCGGCCTATCGACCTATTGTTTTACTTCCTGAGGTGGGCAAACTGTTTGAGCGAATAATTGTCTCGCGCCTCGAGAAGCATCTTCAGATTATTGGTCCAAATCTGTCTGATACTCAATTCGGTTTTCGGCGTGGTCGCTCTACAATTGACGCTTTAGCTAAGTTAAGGGACTTGTGCGAAGAAACTGTCTCTGGGGGTGGGGTTGTGTTGGCGGTTTCGCTAGATATTGCGAATGCGTTCAATACTATTCCCTGGAGAGCGATTATGGATGGTCTCCTTTATCATGGTGTGCCTGTGTACTTACGTCATGTAGTAGGAACTTATCTCTCTGATCGATCGATCATTTATCCAAGTCGGGAAGGTTGGAGAAGCTATCAGGTTCGATGTGGAGTTCCACAGGGGTCTGTTCTTGGGCCCCTTTTGTGGAACATTGGATTTGATGCTGTCCTTCGAGGTAGACTGATGCCAGGAGTAGGTTTAATATGTTATGCTGATGATACACTTGTGACGGCCAAGGGATGTAATTATCAGGAGGCGAGTTTGTTAGTTACTGCTGGAGTGGAAGAAGTAGTGACTCGTATAAGTCAACTTGGTCTTCGAGTCGCTCTACAAAAATCAGATGTCATATGTTTCGCTAGGAGGTCACCACCTAGAGGCGCTGAGATAATAGTGGATGGTGTTCATATGGCATTAAAGTCGACGTTGAAATACCTCGGGTTGGTTATTGACGCCCGATGGACTTTCAAGGCTCATTTTGCTGCCCTGGAACCCAAGCTTGATTCAACTGCAATGGCATTGGGTCGTATAATGCCAAATATCGGTGGGCCAGGCGGGGGCTGTAGGCTCCTTTATGCTGGTGTGGTGCGTGCAAAGGCGCTTTATGGGTGTCCGATATGGGCGGATAAGTTGTCTTTTTACAACAAGGCTTTACTGAGACGGTCACAGCGTAAAGTTGCCATAAGAATTGCTAGGGCATACCGTACCGTATCCTGTGACGCGGCATGTGTCATAGCCGCCACTCCGCCTTGGCATTTGGAAGCTTTGGCTTTGGGTAAAATTTTTTGGAGAAGAGCTGAAGCCAGGAGTGGTGGTTTTGACCCACCTCTGGAGGTAGTCAAGGTCTGGAAGGAGGAGTATCGCCGCCTAATTTTGCTAGAATGGAGGGATGAGTTAAGTGAATGTCGGTTTGGTTTACAAACTGTTGATCTTATTCGTCCCTTCTTGAAACACTGGGTGGACCGACGGTGGGGATCGCTTTCCTATCGGCTCGTTCAGGTTCTCTCTGGGCATGGATGCTTTGGGAGTTACCTGCATCGAATCGTTGGAAGAGAGGCGACACCTGCTTGTCATCATTGTGACTGTAGAGAGGATACGGTGAGGCACACTGTTGAGGAGTGTCCGGCTTGGGACGGCTTTCGCTCGGTCCTTGCTGATAGCATTGTTGGCAATCTGTCGCTTCCACTAATTATCCAAAGAATGGTGGAAGCTGACAATGACGGCCCTTGGAATGCCTTCAAGGCTTTTTGTGAGGCCGTCATGACTGAGAAAGAGAATGCGGAGCGTCAGCGTGAAAATAATTCTGATGCTCCGCCGGTAAGAAAACGACGACCGGGGCAGCGACGCCGTGCTTTCGCACGTCTGCCCTAAGTTAAGATGCTGATGATTTGTTCGTGGGAGGAGTCACGTTGATATTGTGGCATTCGCGTTTGGCGGGGGGTAAGGATAGGGCTCAGCTGTTACCTGCCTCCGCCCTTTGGCGAGCCGAAGGCATCCGTCAGGTTTTAGTGGGTAGGTGTGAAGATATTATGTCTGAGTCCCACATAATGGAGTAAAATTCAGCAGGGATATGCGTAAAAGCATTTCCTGACGTTAAAAAAAAAAAAAAAAAAGATATTTGGTGCCTTATTTTAATAAAAAATAACCATAACTGAAACATTTTTATTTTGCTACCTATTTGTTTAATATTCCTAACTTTTAGTAGGTACGGGTCATTCATATATGCATTATCTGTATATTCTTGTAAAATAAACTAATATTGTTTACCACTTTAATGGCTTTTCCTACTAAAGAAGACATAGGTAAATTACCAAAAATAAAACTGACAAATACATAACATACAATGTTTATTCATTTCTTACTTAAACAGATTTTGCATTTCATATTAACTAGTAGCAAATCACTGATATAACCAAAAGTTAATTGACATAAATATTAACTTAAAATCAGCATCAAACTTAATCTAATATGTTGGAGCATCAATATGGAATCAAAGGTTGATTAAGGGTTATAATTTCATACCAGACTAAGTTTCTATTTTATAATTTTTATTTATCCCTTTTTTCATTTCATTGAGTACTTGCTGCTTTTCAATTCTCACTTTCTAAAAGTATAAATTTATTATAAACAACCAACCTTTATGACTCTAACTTAAACTGAATTTGTTTGTTGGACGTAAACAGAGATAATTCCAACTAGTAGCAAATCACTAATAAAATCTACACTTATATATAAATCTGCTTTCAAATTGACATTAAAAATGTTCAAGCACAAACACCAAACCTAATTTAAGTTAAATCAAACTCTAATTTCAGTGTTCACACTAGTCTACGTTTTTTTTTCTATTGTTTTTAATTCCTTGGACTTTATCAACTTCTAGTCAACCTTATTTTCACTCTTTATTTATCAATCCACAGTACTATTTCTATTGTTTCTTCTAAGCGGTAACAAAATATGTTGCTTCTTCATTTTGCAGATTAGTTGTGAGGTCAAATCCTAAAAATAGCAAAGTATGAGTACTACTAATTATTATATATCGCGATTATGCAATTTCAAAATATTGTATTTATTTGTAGTCTTAAATTTCTGAGAAAACATGAAACAAACCATAATTAATTTAAACATGCAATTAAAATTCATATATTCACTTTTCACCTTCCGTAAATTCCACTTAAATCGAAAATTGTACCGACCTTGCTGACATTCTAATGTCCCTTTTGCAGCTTCCAATAATTGGAATTTGCATTTATTGCAAATTTGCAATAATATTGTAGTTTTAACTTTTATTTGTTTATAAAAGTGACATTAGGATTTTTAGGAATACATTTAATCCAGAGACAATATGACGGAATAAGGTGCTACGAACAGCAGCTCGCATCTACGGTGTCGACTTTGCGGTAATGTATCGACATGCCTCTTGGCTACGAACGAAGCGTTTTCGACAATACAATTACGCAAAAGCGGTAGTGTATGTAGAATACTTTTCGACACCAATATGGCTAGACCCCCCTGGTCTGGTGTTCAAAATAAAGTAGTTTGGGGAGATAGCTCTTTTCACCCACTGGATCAATGAATGTAAATATGTCAACGTAAAATTGATACGACATTTTTGTTTCGTATTTTCTCAAAAAGTAAGAGAATTTTAATAAAAAATATAATGTATTAAACAATATATTAGACAACAAAAAGCACACAATAGTTAACAAAGTTAAAATAAAACTAATGACAACTTTAAAATAAATACTTCTGGTTTAGGTCAGATTCACATTTTCCCACGTATCCAGTCTACGTAAGCGTATACTTTTGTGAATACATCATCATAACCTTTACCACACGGTACTCCAAACGAAACCACTCCTATTAATGTTCCGTTAATTGCCAATGGACCTCCCGAGTCGCCCTGTAAACAGATAAAGTCACTTTAAGTACTTGCCTCCACAGATATAGTCAAACAATACACAAGGAACTTTTATTTAAAGCAATATAACCTTTTTTCAAAACAAATGTCAATATTATTTTGAAGTCTATGTATTTCTTTTATTGCATTTATAGAACGAAATCGAAATCGTTTTAAATTCGTCCATATTGCTCATAAGGTTACAATTTTCATATGGAAAAACTCCGTAACTATAGCAACAGACCCATCGAGTCTTATTTCTAGATTCGTTATTGTTTTGAATTTTTATATAATATACTTACTGGGCATCCTCCTGTTCCTCTGCCAGCGTATGCGCAGACTTGCTTTTCACCAATCGGTAGGATCGTTTTGAAAGCTCTCAAGTTTCGATTGCATTGCTTCAGAGTTTGAGTTGTTAGTATCGCTTTTTGGAGATTATCAGGAGCTCTCCTGGCTTTCTATTATAATCAAATGTCTATTAAATCTACATTGGAAGAATTTGGTTGTCTAAAAAATATTATTTAAATATATTCTTCTCGACTCGAGTTGGACCAGTCTGTTATTTTACGACGATCACATATACGTGACTAAAATGCTGAACCATTATTATACGCTTTGCACTTAAATTTCTAGACTTCATTTGTTTTCTTTATTCGCAAGCAGGTGATAGATTTTTGTTTGACACATGTCTACGTTAAAAGTCTGAACTAATTAACCTCTATACTAATAAACCACTTCATAAAAAGTTAATTAGTCTAGTTCACACAGCGTTTACGCTGTTTTTAAACAAATATGTAGAAAGAAGTTTAGTTGGATTTCATTTACAGGCGATGTAGAGCGAAGATAATCAGTGTTTTTAAATTAATTTAAAACAGGACGTCTTTATCATTTTTTTTGTATGATGTATTAAGTTTTGAAAATTATTTGACATGTTATTTCCCTTCAAGTATTCAAAAATGTATACGTACGAAATTAGTATACCCCCATCCCGTGAGCAAAGCTTTTTTTCCAGCTTCGACATCGCTCGAAGGCAATTTTATTGGTTGAATTTTCTCTCCATAAGTAATGTTCGTAGACACTTTACATATGCCTATATCATTTTTCACGGTTTCCCTTGAGAAGTTTTCATGTGAGATGCACTTTTGAAGTTCGTAACGTTGACCATCATTAGAAAGTGAATTCGTTCCTACGACTATTGTCAAATTTTCAGTGGGAACTCTGAAAATATTATGTACTGTATTAATTATTCGATTTATTATACATTGTCTTTGGTTTAGGCGAAAAGGCGTTTATACATTTTGAATTAAATTTCTTAAGTTATAAACGCGAATTATTCAACAGTCCTGTTCAAGTAATAGATATTTTTATTATTACTTAAATCATACTTCGATATTCTGCTATTATATAATATAAAGAACATTTGATTTCATAAGTTAAATTATACAAGTATCATATCGATTTTGAAAGTTTATTTAATTATAAAAACATTAAATTTATTTATTGGTAAGGTAACAGGGGTTATTTAAAACAGATAAAAATCTTGCTTACAAAAACGTAAAAGTAGTAAAAAATGGCTTAACATTGCGGAATATGGTTGGTAGATCGTTAATGTAAACGTTAAACAGCGTAGGACCCAATTAAGGACTTTGTGGGACCCTAGATGTTATTGAATTAACAAAATCAAAATAATTCTGCACAACATTAATATATCCTGAATAATCTTCTAATTTTAATGCTAACAAAGAATGGGAAACCTTGACAAACGCTTTGCTAGAATCACAATAAACAAGATCAATCTGGTTTTTGTTATCAATACAAATTAAAATATCAGTAAAATCCAATAGATTAGTAGCAGCCGAGCGACGTGAGACAAAACCATGTGGGTAGACAGTATACATTTTTGAAATTGTCGTAAGCAAATGAGGAATTTAAAGACTTTGGCGAAGGTAAAATCGATATCGAGCAATAGTTGCTAACAAGAGTGGCCTCACCTTCCTTGAAAGGGGAAAAAAGAAGAAGAGTATACATAAAGGCTATAAGTACATATTATATCTATGTCACAGATTCGATTACTATTTTCAAAGTTGTGGTCACTATCAACTCAACAATCTCACTATCAACTCAACAATCTCACTATCAACCAACTCAACTCAACGATCGATTCAGCCCACTACTGACAAATTGACTTTGACACATTGACACCTTACAACCTGGAAGTTGTCTATGATATTGCGTGCCAATCTAATAAAACAAAAAATATCATGTTATCTTATTATATAATCTCTGACATATATATAACTTTCTTATTTAAATAATTTGTATAAAATAATATTAAAATTATAACTATTATACTAACTCGTCAATACAATGCGCCGCGGTTACAATCCACTGGTCACTTATAATGGATCCTCCGCATATATGAAGATTATTTCCTAACAAGTCGGTTTGAAGTGAGATTTGATATGGAGCTAAGCCGTCGGTAGCGTCATCACCACCCACAATCCGCCCACTGATTTTAGATCTGGCATCTCCTGTTTTAATATAATAACTTCATATTTGACAGAAATATGGTTGTGACAAAATTCATCTATCGCTATCCCTGTGGGTGTGTGTGTGTGGTAACTAGATAACAATTACTCCATGGTGCATGTTTCAAACAATTTTTTAAGATAAAGTAGTCTTAGTATTACAACTAATCAAACACAAGTCGTATAAGACAGTCGTTAAGTATGCGTGAATGTATGATAGTATAGCGCCTGGGGGTTTTCACCTCGGATTAGAGTTACAGTGAATGAATTAATATGATCGATGTGGGATATAGTTTTTTAAACTATAAATTGCAATGTTTACCCAAAATTTTTTGTGCAAATTAAAAAAAAAATATTATGAAAAATTAATGTTTGACCATATATTTTCACTTTAAACAGTATTTTACTTTATTTATATGTTAAAATATCTTACCTGAGTAGACATATATGAACATTTTTCAAAGATACCTGTGTATAAAAATAGCAGTAGGGATATCGAACAGCAGGAGAGCGGAGCGACAGCTGCTATGTACAATGGAATTTCTCAGCCAGTTTAGTTGCAAGTAACACGTGTTATGTGAATATTGTGCTTCTATAACAGTGAAAATTTGTTTTTTTTTGTGAAAATTCTTGTATATTTTTGTACTGGAAGGTGAATTGATGACGACGTTTTTATATTGAACGTTTTATCTTACACACTGTTTTATTGTGTTTTTTTATATTATTTTTATTACTCTTTAATGTATAACATTCTACGGTTTCGATATTTTTAAATATGTGAGGAACATGTATACTAATTTTTTTAGTATAGTAGTTTGCAAGCAGGTGTAGCATGTATTTTTAGTTTATATGAAGCTCCGTCTAAAACTCAAGATTTAAATACATTGAGGTTCAATTCTTTCATAAAAGCAACAGCCAAAAATACGAGTAATAAAAATAATATAGAAAAACACAATAAAACAGTGTGTGAGATAAAACGTTCAATATAAAAACGTCGTCATCAATACACCTTCCAGTACAAAAATATACAAGAATTTTCACAAAAAAAACCAAATTTTCACTGTTATAGAAGCACAATATTCACATAACGCGTGTTACTTGCAACTAAACTGGCTGAGAAATTCCATTGTACATAGCAGCTGTCGCTCCGCTCTCCTGCTGTTCGATATCCCTACTGCTATTTTTATACACAGGTATCTTTGAAAAATGTTCCTATATGTCTACTCAGGTAAGATTTAACATATAAATAAAGTAAAATACAGTTTAAAGTGAAAATATATGGTCAAACTTTAATTTTTCATAAAAAAAATTTTTTTTAATTTGCACAAAAATTTTTTGGGTAAACATTGCAATTTATAGTTTAAAAAAAAGGGTGCGTGTACTTATGTACGCGCGTAAGAAGTTATACTTCTTTGGCATTATTAAAAATAGTTTTTGATTGCATGCAAATAATTAATTACAATTAAATAATCAAAGACTGGAAAAGGAGTCATTAAAGTCAATAAAGTTCAGTTTACATTTGAAAAATTAATTAAATAAATATTTATTATTATTCTCTTACATTAAACAAATAAAACACTATTTATCTTTAAAACATTTTTATTTCATTATACTATTTATTATTAAGTGACTCTAATGTCTTCATCAGAATTTCGGTTTGTAATTTTAAATTAATCATTACTTGGTTGTGCATCTACGAGGCTTCTCCAAAACTACTTGCTTTCTGCAACAAATAAGAGAATATTAATTTAAGCTCTGTCCATGCAAAACTTAAAATTTTTTATAATTCATATTATAAATTTTTTAACACATTTATATTAATATAATTATATAAATGTGTTAATAATATAATTTGTAGCACATGCTACAGACCTGGATAGCAACTTTCTTTTATTCTATTTAGAGATAGAGATAATTTAAATATAATACCGGTGTCTTCCTTGTAGGTTTCTTTGGAGTTGTTTGGGGATTCTTGTTGTTCAGTTCGACATGATTTTCTTTAACCTTTCTTTAATCCTACAAAATAATGAAATTGTTAAGTTATGTTGTCACTGTTGTGCACACCTTTGTTTGGCTTTTTTAGTATTCAAGTTATGTCAAAACTGATTTATTACCTTGTCATTGTTGGCTTTATTTGCTTTTGGGATATCAATTGTTTCCAAAATGATTTTATTTGTAATATCCTGAAATATATAAATAACATCTATTAATTTAAGTATCATGGTGAGTGGTTCGCACTCAGGTATTAAGGTGTATTATACCCACTGTCCATTATAAGTGGGAATGGGCTCACTTCTGGCAGGACAGAGTTTCGGTACTACAAGTGCAACATGGATGTTTTGAGGTATTACAATATCTCTAACTACCCTGTAGGGGAATAAAGTAATGTTGTAAGCATATGCCTATGCTTGAAAGGTTGAACCTTGAACATCACCATACATCATATTTATAATTAACATTCCTACCTCGACACCATCACAATCAAATTCATTGAAATCTACTTCAAACCATTGTGTCTCGAGAAGGTGATGGTGGCTTTGTTCCACCTCCAGTTTTTGATGTTTCATGGCGATAAGATGACAACTCTTTTTTTGTATTCAATTTAGTGCACTTCCACTGATTCATCAATTGTTTTTTGTCTCTTGTCCTTATATTTGCTAGATTAAATCTGATGTTTTGATTAAATAATGTGGTCATTTTTTTTGAGATGCAGGTACTTATTAAAATGTTTACTTCTCTGTTATATCGCTCCAAGCCTTCATTTTCTCCTTATTAGTATTCGTGCTTAAATCTTTGTTCTCAATTATTGATATATAGGGTCGTAGAATATTTCTAAAAAGTTGCTGTAACAAACGCAATAAACAAAAGCAATTAATAATGGTTCATGTTTCAGTTTTAATCAACAATAATACTCGATAATACATACGGATAGTTAACCTCAATTGTATTGAAGCACTCAGGAAGGTTAGCACAGTTTTTTCACAAATATTTTATATTATTTCACAAATATTTTGTATAATGAAAATAACTAGGTATATAATTATTAATTTTAAACAATAATTAAAACTCCTATATTTGTTTAAAAGGTAAATGTCATTGTCAGATGTCAATTGTCATGGTCATTCAAAATTCTTGTTAAGCTGCTAAGCTAGAATATGCGTGAAGTTAGCTTCACGCATATTCTATTTCTTTTTACTTGTAGTTTGTCTTATTCCCATCTCGCTCGCGCACGCTATATCACACTGCCAATTTTGTGTCATAGGTGCGCGCGCAATCGTAAAATTTCACTCTCATCAATTTTTCATAACGCGCCTAAAGAAGTACAACTTCAAAAACAATATCCCACATCGATCATATTAATTCATTCACTGTAACTCTAATCCGAGGTTTTACGGTTTTGAATGCTCCGGGCACTCTACTATGAGTATGTGAGTGTAGCTGAGTTGTTATATGTGTGCACTGTGTATATAATAATAATATAAAGTGTATGTTATTATTACATCTAGAGAAGAAAAAAAAGTAATACAATACAGACGAAATAGTTTAACCGGCTATGGATGGTATAATGTATTATTAAAGAAATACAACTAATCCCAAAGATACCATTTAACTGGTACTTACATATCTCCAAGAATTACTTGCTATAATCCCTGGCAACTTGTGCAAAGTTTCAGTCGGTTTCATAGTTGTTTAAAGAACGGTTCGGTGGCAATAAATACTAAACCCTCTAATCACAAAAAATAGGCATTATTGTCAGTCTTAGAGATATGAAGACCATTAGTATAGGAATAATGAGAGGATTGATAACAATTACT
The DNA here is from genome assembly GCA_905332375.1 of Pieris macdunnoughi. Classification (NCBI taxonomy): domain Eukaryota; kingdom Metazoa; phylum Arthropoda; class Insecta; order Lepidoptera; family Pieridae; genus Pieris; species Pieris macdunnoughi. The sequence goes on from CAJOBZ010000012.1 coordinate 710,610, forward strand.
TTGCCTTTAAATAAAACCACAAATAGTTCATACACACAGAAACTCAATAAACAATATATGATTGAGGGCGTAATTAGATAAGTTAAATTGGCCAAAATCTAATTAATTTCAAATGCATCTGAACTAATGTTATATCAAAACCAAAGCGAATTGCAAAATAATTACAAAGCAAATGTAATTGTCAAAAAAATTATTGATCCCTTAACAAAATGTATAAAATAAATGTTCTTCTATAATGAAAATAGAACTCACCGCAACTGCTCAGTGCAAGAAAAAGAAATTTTACAAACAGGCTATTCATAATGAATCTAAAAGATAACACAGAAGAAACCTTATTTATACTCATGACAAAACTTTAATTTACATTAAAAACCGATATTTAAGCATAACTTTATAGACTAGTGTTATCACTAGTTAGATAACATAATTTTACCTGACTTTTATTTATATAAATACAACAAAAGTTCGTATAGATTTAATGTAAAAATAAAATAAATCAGTGGCGCTACAACCTTTTTAGGTCTGGGCCTCAGATTATATATCCGATTCATCTACTAGGCAAGTAGGTGACCAGCCTCCTTACACACGGGACTTGGGTCTAAGGCAAGCCGGTTTCCTCACGACGTTTTGGTGCAAAGCCGGTGTTCGAACCAACGACTTCAGGGAAGAGAGTAGCCCGTTGAAGCCATTAGGCCAAGACTGCTGCATATATTTAATATATATATTAAAATCAGTGCACTGGGATGAACTGTCCGCCCTAAATAATCTAGCCCGTCACTTACATAGGAATAATATTTGTCAGCCAATAAAAATAAAACGCGGGCTTATGAGATAATAATGAAATGTGAGATACACCGTATACCTGGAAAGCTGCTACTAATAAACTCCGACCGCCGAAGCTGATGCACGGGCAATTCAAATCTTCGTTTGTTTTCGCAAACCTTCAGTTTAGGTTTAAGCACTACTTTAAGGAATCAATTGTAGTTTCACTTCTCTCTCACTAAAGCCTTCATAGGTTGGGCTATGAATCACTGGAACTACGGAGAGAGCACTCGGATATTTGATCTGCACTAATTGTTTTCAGGGTTAGAACAGACTGCATGTGGCTGCTTTCGGAATTGCTTAGACTAAAGTATTTCAGATCCCGGAGGCAGACCCTGCTTTCTGAAAGGAACTCACGAGTTGTCACCCATTCCGCTTATGATTTCGCTGCATAACCGTTCTGCACCGGAACCGGATATATTTATGATAGATTTGGGAAGACTGTGAGATGAATCTACCTAAGATTTTTTTATTTTTTTAGTAGATACATATAATTTATTACTAGCTTAATAAGGGACTTTATTAGGGCTTATCTATTTAAGTTAGTCTATATATTAATATTGTGTAGCATCTGGTTATGTTTAGTAAAACAAAATTTTTAAAAATAATTAAGCATTTTATAAAAATTTGTTTTTCAATTTTCCTTAATAAAATCGTATTATTAATTGATATTTTTTAAGAAGACAATACGTTAACCACTAAACCGTGGCGATTGTCTAATATAATCCAAAACTATAAATAAGAATTTATTTTAATGGCAACTCTGCCAGCAAAATTAGGGTGATTAAACATTAATTGACTTGTAAATTTGTACGAAATACATAATTACAATTTTATCGGTGACTTTTATAGCTATTTTAATTTCAATAAATTATTTTGATAGCAATATGGAAGTACCTAGATATAGTTAAAAGTATAAATGATTTACAACGAGCCCCAAGGCAGCCACGTTAGCCTGGTAATTAAACTTAGTTGTGAAAATATTTAATTTTATTGATTTTTTTATTTATATGCTTAACAGGATTCCTACATCTCCTCACTAAACAATATCCAAACAATTACATTGTAAACAAAAGCCAAAAACGGAATACATATTCAAACATAAACAAAGCACAGTTTTACCTATATAATACACAGAAAATATAACAAAGTATATATAATAATAATAATAATTATAATAAACGCTAAGATATTATAAGATTCATTGATAATATATATTTAATATAAAGGAAGAATAACAAATGTTTAAATAATGTTTATTTGTTTGCATTGAATACACTCCAGAACTACTGGAATTGGATTCTTTCACCATTAGAATCCTACATTGTCTCTGAGGAACATTGGCTGTATGGTATATATTATGAATCAATGATTTTCAGTATCCCGGTAATTTGCCCGATGCTCTACAAATGATTAATGTAACAGCCTTGAGTGTGGATGAATGCCAGAGCCTATTTAGTGGGATTAATCCTGTATTTGATTCCCAAATTTGCTCTCTTACAAAAGCGGGAGAAGGAGCGTGTCACGTAAGTATTTTAATCTTCTAAAGACAAAAGACTGGTAATTTTATAAAATCGTTATTATTTATTTAACCCCGGCTAAAACTAAAGTATTGGGATATATAAAAAAATTAACCACGGTCACTTAATCGAGAGTTTCGCAACTTATCCAACCTGTAATGTATTTGTCTACTCCTAACGTTTTACCAAAACTAAACTAAGATTTGTTGCCATATCATTAAGTAGCATAGACAAAAAACACCATATAGATAAAATTATAAATATATAAGCTTATAATCATTGTTCGGAATTATAATAGTAGACATAAATTTAAAAATAAGTATAAAACATAGTTTCCCGAATATTTCTCGCATCAATAAATAATTTGAATAATTGCCTGTCAGCTCTCATCGTATTCAGAGGATTATACAATTCACAATAGTATTTGTAAGCAGCCTGCACAGAGATAACAGGATTATAATCCTATAGGATACGTATAAGGATTTAATAATGTGTTAATTGTTAGAAAGAGAAATACAGAGTAGAATATATATGTATTGAAAAAAATAAAACATGATAAGAATTCCTTTACATGCAAGCCTTTTTAACACACAATTGTAAAGGGTACCAGTTTGCCATTTCTATTTCTCTAATACCTCTGCTTTGGAGGAGCATGTCAGTCCTGCGCCTGTTAGGGTAATGCCCAAAAAGAACCCTTTAATTCTTAAGTATTTTTGTACTGTGACGAGCTGTAGAGATGCGCTCCATAAAGTTTGATGTGCTACTATGTAATTGTAAACTTCATTTATTTTATAACAGAGCTACGCCACTTAACTTTTGCACCACCTCATGCAAAGTTATAAAGCTAATTCTTAAAAATCAGATTAATTGCACCGTTTTAACTAAAGTATTCATTTGTCTTTTTTCATCACAGCGTTAATACAATTTGACAGAGAGGCGAAAGAGTACTTCAGAACTACTACTTAAAGAGTAATCCCTTAAGGATTGCTGTAAGACTGATTTAGTTTAGAAACTCCTTCCAGGCTTTACCAAGCTTGTGGCTAAAGCGTTATGGATATTGAGAGAACTAAATTGATGTTGCACACAAAAACGACGGGATTGCTATCACTGTCCATATTGGAATTTATAGAGTACGGATGCAGTGTATACTCCTCTCAAATCATGTGCTTGTTCTGTGTGTCTTGCAATAAGCAAGTTTTATTCAAAGGACATCTTTCAGGGTGATTCTGGAGGTCCTCGGGTTGAGGATGATCGAGTCGTGGGCATCGTCTCCTGGGGCATGCCATGTGCCAGGGGATACCCTGATGTCTACACTAGGGTTTACTCTTTCCTTGAATGGATACAAGCCAATATAAATGATGAAGAAAATGAGAAGTCAAAGACAAAATAACCAGTCACATCATATTATTGTACTGTGTGTGTAATATACAATATAAATTATGTATTAATGGTGTTTTTATTATTTAAATTTAAAACTGATAAACCCAAACTTAAATGAAAGGAAGTCAGTTCGACGTTTCGTTCAGTAGTCTACCGATACTCTCATTTTGCAACATCAAGTTATAAACAGACAGCTGGTTTCCTTATTTTCCTTCACCAATGTAATGTTAATCTGGTACAGCGTTCCACCTCAGTACTAACTAAAATCTTTAAAAAGCTCAACTAAGGTAACAGATATTACAATAAAAAGTAGTAGTAGTAGTAAAAGTAGTAATAGTAGTAAAAGTAGTAGTCGATATCTTTATATGGTGCTAAGTTACATTTTATTATAAAACATTCTGTGATTTGAATATGGAATTAAAACTTTTTACTTAATGTATAGTATATAATATGTAATGAAATGACATTTCATTAATTTGAATTTGGCGCGCTTCGCCATATGTTCATTTTTTTATGTTATATTATATTAATTTGATTTTATAAGTTGTCTGTGGAAGTTTGTAGGCGACGCATCGGAGTGACGCGATGGAACGGCAGATGACGTTCAGATTACGTTGCTTTTCATTGTTATAAAAGAAACTTGTAGAGAGATATATTGAAGGATATAATTGAGAAGGAGGATATTAGTGAACTTTCAATGCGTTTCTTTGTATTTTTAGGTGAGATTTAAGAATAATTTTCAAAGTTAAACAGTAATTGTTGTAATATATTGTAAAGGCGTGATAAATAAAACAAAACTTTATATTTTCAGAGAAACAATTTGTGGTTTATTTTGAAAATTCTCAATAATATATCTTATATATATACGTGTACCTACCTCAAATTTAATTACTTATATTTTGTTATTTGAATGAACTATGTTATTAATTGCTTAGTTATACAATACAGTAGGTAGAATTTCAAATACATACTAATAGGGTAAGGGTCCTCCCTCCGTACTGTTTTAAATAAAACTGTGTTATAGAAGTAAAGCCTAAAGGGTTTCTCAATAAACCTAAAACAATTTAATAAAAAAAATCATTATTATTACATAAAATACTATATTTAATTTAAAAGTCCTATAACTAATTTAGAATAAACGTTAAAAACACTTTGCTATCAAAATGCACATACTTACCTCGTGCTTTTAAATAAACCACTCCAAGGCCATCGAAACTGTTAATACGCTGTATAATAATTACAGTATATTATTTTTTGAATACTTAAGTTTTAATTTAAATAATGAGAAGTTGGTAGAAAATAATAAGTTCGATTATTTTGTGTTAATGTGTAAAGACGTTAATTAAAGTACCTAACCTACTTATGTTTTTCTCTTTACTTATTTTTATAACATAAGTAATCACTATTTAAAATACAATAATAAAGTTGTAGATTTTAAGTTCTCTTTACATAAATCGGACTCTTATGTGTACAAGACGTCATTATATTTAAAAAATGCATTTTTTTCGTCGTTTAATAATGTATGGCAATATTATTTTCTTTACGGTTTAAAAAGTAATTGAGGGTAGTTCGGGTTGCGTGTGTCAACACAAGTTCCGTATTTCTATTTCGTTTCAAAATATTATTTGTGGAAAATAAAGTTCAAATATGTGTATAAAAGTCATATATTAACACAAAGTGACGAGTAAATATATAGTTTGGTGAAAAATCCGTCAAAAATAAACTGAAAATTAACTGTGAACAGAACACTAATTTATAAATTTATACGCGACTAACTTTGTTCAAAATGATAAAATATTTTCTATAAATATGTGATTTTGGAAGTGAGTGACCACAGTGACTTGTGACACTATTGTGTTGTGGATTTTTGTCGGTAGTGAAAACCTATACCTACGTGACGAAAAGAAGTTGTATTAGTCATTCGCGACAAACGTCACTAGAAAATAGCAGCTATATTAAAATTTCGAAGTGATCAATACCTAACCATTTAACCGACCAATAGTCCTAACGATTTCTACAGTTTGACTCAAAGTTGATATCCAAAAAAATAAGAAAAAATTAGATTCTACCCCATACTACATAAAAGAAGACTTCCCTCCAGATGTATTCAATAAACGAAAACAATTACAAATTGAAGTTAACAAAGAAAGAGAACAAGGGAGACTGGCGATCCTTAAATATGACAAAAAAATCAGGTTGAACAACCGAAACCAACTAATTTTTAAACCAAGAATGGATAAAAATAAGAGAACTCCATCAGAATCTCCTGAATAGTCGAGAACCAACCATAAAAGAAATAAGACCGTTAACCAGCACGCGAGGAAGTTACACCAAAAAAGAATATGTCCAGAAAATTGCTTAACAAAAGCAACTTCTCCTCACTGCTCTCCAAATGGCACCGCAATACAATCCCATTCGTCACAAACAATACAATAACAATTACCAGCGCCCCCTCCACCTCTCCCACCACGGCTGATCCCCGCGGGAGAGCCATACCACAACCCTCTACTCCACTCCCAAATTATCTGTACGTACAATGCAAGCAAAAGTGTTCAAAAACGAAACTCTATTGTAAGAGCAGCAAATAAACTCTACATACTAACATACAATGTCAGAACCCTGTCTTCTTATGGGCGCCTCTTAGAATAATTAACAGAGGTACTCAAAACTATAAATTACGACATAATTTGATTATCGGAAACGCGACGTCTAGGAACAAACATTGAAGAATATAGTTATTGTTTACTTTGTTATGCAGGACTTACGCAAGGTCAATATGGAGTCGGCTTTTTTAATAAACTTACACCAGAGTAAAACATTGAGAGCTTCACTGGAATTTCTGACAGAGTCGCACTACGAAACATGAATGTGCAGGGCACCGAAATCTCGTTTATACAAGTGACGCCCCCACAGAAGCAGCAAAAGAAGACGAGCTCGAAGCGTTTTATGCAGACTTGTATCGAGCCTTGGATCTTGCCCATAATAGATATTTGCATTTAGATCGCCCATAATTATATATGTATACATATATAGTTATGGGCGATCTAAATGCAAAAATAGGCCAACCTAGGACAGACGAGTATAAGATAGACGAGATAATGAAATGCCATGGTTAATGTTATTTGGCATGTTTACCTTCTTGTTGTAAAAAAAAAACTATGTGTGAAGATTGTAATTGACCCATAATGTTATATATATATATATATATATACATCTATCTCTGTATTGTGCTGTGAATCTTCTGAATAAATTAATAAATAAATAAATTAAGGCAAAAGGAACGTAAGAGGACAGAGACTCATCGAATTTGCCATCAAGAAAATAAACAAAATAAACTAAAATAAACGAAATTGATTGTATTCTATAAAACATACCTAGCATTGTACACAACATAGATGTTTTGAATCTCAATTTTTCGTCAGACCATACCAGTAAGAGCAACAATAACATTGGAAAAAATAAAAATAAACTGAACTACATTTAATAGCACTCCCAATACCACCCTTAAAAGCGAAGAAGAAATAAAAAAAATAAGGAATGCATCACAGCTCACCTACCAAACATACAGAAAATAAGACACTCAAAGATAAGAAGCGTTACTAAAGCAACTGATGCAATAAACTATGCTCTAAAGCTTAAATGGAGATGGGCAGGGCATGTAGTAAGACTATCTGACGATCGATGGACCATAAGGGTGACCCGGTGGGAAGGCCCTATTGGGATGCGAAACAGAGGAAGACCGCTCACGAGATGGGCGGACGACATTGCTAAAACGGCTGGCTTGAGCTGGAGGCCACTCACCCAAAACTGAGATACCAGGAGTTCCTTGAAGGCCTCCTCCTGGTATCTCTGCTTCCTTTTCGCAAAATAATTGGGAAAAAATATAAAAAAGAGAAAAAAAGAAAAAAAAATTTAGTGTAAAAACTAGTGTAATTTATTTCCTTGAAATATATATGTATATATTATTAGTAATAAGTTTACTTTGTTCTTTTGCAAGAAATAATAAGGCTTTTTATTTTATTTTATATTTAAAAAGCTTAGGCTCTGACAATACTTAGTTGTACGTACACACCCGTTTTCAACTTGTTTTCTTCCCACTTTCAGGATGGCAAATGAAGATCCACCCCACTACCTTAGTAAAATGTTCCTACTTTTTAAGCAGCGTTTTAATGATGCCGTCCAGGCTATCCGAAACCCACCTCCCGTACCCGCATTTGCTCGCGCTCACTTTTCGAGGCGGGAAGAAACAAGCATCAACTACTACAATGAATGAAATAAAATCGAGTAACAGACATACATTTAAATAATATTTAGCTATATCATTAGGCACCAATACTAATTATGTTTTATTTTTTGTAATGATTTCCGTCTTTTGCAAATTTTTTTTCCATTAAATTATGTAGATTTTTAGTATAAATGTGGAATAGAAAATTAAAAATTACAGAGCAAGGACAGAACTCCAAGGAAAATGTTTCTCCATTTTGGAATATTACTTCTTCTGTCCCATGGACTCCTTGGTAAGTTAAATTTCATTTAATTAAAATTTATAACCAATATTGTGTAGTCATACGAAGAATACAAACACGACTCGAACAGCATTTATAGCGAATAATAGTAAAATATGTTTTAATTTTGTTGTAAAATAATGAACTATTTGCAAATAGTTTTAATTTTTATTTTCACATTATTTATTTCGCACCACCGTCGTCATTTGAAATCAATGAATTATTTCTTTCTTCTTTTTCATTCTTTCTTTGGCTTCCGCAACAAAATAATTGTTATGCCCCGTGCACAGTATATTAAACTAAATATGAACGTAGCCCAATTAAATGAAGTACGTTCACAGGCGAAGTGGAAGTTTCGGAAGCTATAGATGGAGACAGCCGAATAATAGGTGGCATAGATGCCCCTCCAGGGATCGCTAAGTACCAAGTTTCAATTCGTATTCATGTAGGAGAGAAAGAAGGGCACATTTGCGGAGGGTCTATTTTAAACGAAGAGTATGTGTTAACAGCCGCTCATTGCATTCATCGGTGAGTATATTTTTCGTTTCTATTTATATTTTACTTCATTGTATAGGATATCTAAAATATATAAATTCCTCACCTTGGCTGCTCACACCGAGTCGTGATGATCCCGACCCTGGTGTGGCAGATGACGACAAGTTTTCAGTTTCCAGTTACATCTATTTCAATCATTTAAAATTTGTAAAAGTTATCATTTCATGTGGAACGACAAACTTTAATGATGTTTTATAGATATACTTGAAATTACTTATAGGAAACGAGCTGAGCAGTTGTCTATAGTAGTTGGCAGTCAAGAATTCAATAAAGGCGACCAACGTTACAAGATTAAGAAATTGGTGCTTCATGAGAAGTATTATAGACGGTATCTAAAGAATGACATAGCCATCATACAGATCGAAGGCAAAATCAAATACAACGATATGGTTCAACCAATTGAGTTGTTAAAAGAAATGGCACCTATTGGAAAGAAATGTCTCTTGACTGGCTTTGGATACACAGACTATGTGAGTAGATTCATATATTTGTTTAACTAAATGTTTTTATAAATTTATCAGTTTTGTTATATTCTGCACTAAGACCCTTATTTCGCTGTGTGTGTTTAAAAATAAATACAAGTAAAAGTTATTTTATTTAGCCAACGAAGTGTTAATAAATAAATATGTTCCATATAATATATATATGGAACAAAAAAAACTAAATAATAATAATAATAATAAATGAGTAACAAAATGATATTCAGCAGAGCTTGCATTATTTAAACATCGTTAAATTTATTCATTTTCACTATTTATAAAACATTGAAACACTTAATTCTCTCTGTGATAGTCAAATGTTGCTTATTATTACAGGACAAGTTAACTGTACCAAAATATCTTCAAATGTTAGAGTTTATAACAATAAGCAATGACAACTGCACTGAACAATTAAAACGCTCGCCTTACCCGAGATATGTGCCCGTAGACGAGGGACAACTTTGCGTTCAGCGCCCGAAGAACAAAGGTGCATGCAAAGTAAGTAATTTGAAATTAAATTAAAATTGAATGTGCTTAAACATTTTTAATTAATCATAGTTTCACGTTACGATCGGGCTTCATCAAAATGGTTTTAAATATCAATCATAGTACCTGAATAGTTTGCAAAAGGTTCGAATTTCTGTTTGCATTTAACACTTGCTCATACGGTGAAGTTAAAACATCGTGAAGGAATCATGATTTCTTATCCTGATGGATAAAGACTGACCAACTAGACACCTATAATAAAATGAGCAAATTCTTCGATCTGAGGCCATAACCTACAATAACACACTTTTGGATAATTGTTATTAATAAGGGAAGCAGATCAATAATTGTGCATAAACAATATAATACATTCCTGTAAATTAATACCTTTAAATATTATCATTTCTCGTGCAGGGTGATTCTGGTGGAGCTCTCGTCATTCAGGACGATAAGAACAAAACTCTTCAAATAGGAGTCGTGTCCTGGGGAGTTCCCTGCAACGCCGACTTTCCTGATGTATTTGCTTCAGTCCATGGTTACTACGATTGGATACAGAGCAAAATTAAATAAATTATTAGATAATTCAAGATGGTCACATCTGATTAAAATAAATATCATTTGAAATAAAAGTATATTTATTATATGCAACATTTAAAAATACTACTTCATTTTAAAAAAAAACATCAACGATTGTACATTAAGGCGAGTTAATGACCATTTGGAACAACACCTACGGGCTACGAGATGCCCAATCGTAAAAATGGCCAAAAGGTGCATTTATTTTAGGTAGTCAAAGTCTAATTTCAAAATGGCAACCAAATTTTTATGCTCGTAAAAGTTTTCGTTAATTAATCTGTAATTTTGAAATTTGTATCAAAAATTATAAAAAAGAAATTGATGACAATTTGATACATTACGTCGTATCATGCGTATAAATAGCGCACCTTCAGAACTAAGCGCTGAAAAGAGGCTAATCATAAGGAGCAGTGTTGGCCTAATGGCTGTTCTGTCTAAATAATATGCATTTAACATTCGCTCTTACGGTGAAGGAAACTTTATGGGTCTAAGGAGAATGAGAAGGCTGATCGCTCTGCTGATCACTTGCCTTTTAGAAAAATTTATACAGACATCGTAATCTAAGGCCAAAATGGTTGTTGCGCCTTTGATTTTGTAAGTGTCGATAAGCTGACGATCTCGCTAAGTTTAATTGTATTTAATGTTGTTTGGAATAAGAAGACGAACAGTTTTGGTATTCACTACACCTGACATTCACATCATCACTGTCATCACATCACACAACGACCTATGACCACTAATGACCATCCCAATAAACCAGGTCAGAGCATAAGGTGAGTGGAGGATAATATCTATTCTTACCAGGGCCTTTCAGTGATCGAAATTACCCTGAGCACACCATATCACCATGCAAAAAATAGCTAGCAGCATTAAGCAAATTTTTACTAACTAACTAGAAAAACGTACGATATTAATTATACTAAAAGTAATAGGCTGAATTCAAAATATGCGTATTTGATTTTCATCGGAGGTGAATTCTCTTTTTTCAGCGATTAATAAGGTTCTTACCAGTTCTTCTCGTTCTACGCCCTTGATTGGAAGCATTAAATGTAAATGTAGACACATTTCATTTTTTATGTTAAAAATATCAATGATATTTGATTTTGATTTCGTGTATTGTTTCGACGATAAAATAGTAATACTTCAAAAATTGTCTTTATTTCGTTGTATGCTCATTTAAAATATTTGTATTTCATATTATTCTAATTTCAAAGCATATTTTTATAACTTAACATAACATATAAATAGGCTTATATTTGAACGTTTCCGATATAATTATAAATTTATAGGCAACAGAGAAAATTAATTGTGTTCGTTATCTCATTTAAGATAATTAACACAAATTACAGGTTGATTATTGTATTTTAAACTAGGACAATGGAGATTAGACGCGGTATTTGATTGTTCTAAATTATTTGTCTTTGTCATTATGAAACAGTAGATATATTTATGAATAAAATTAGTTTTAATTTCATTTCATTTTTTTTTCCTTTTAAAGAAATAAAAAGTTGTACTTTGTAAATAGGGTATTTGATCATTTTAAACTATTTGTCATTTTAAGTCGTAGTATTTAAAAAAATAACTACATAAGATGATTTTTTTCTTATGCAAAAACATATAATTATACTAAAATTTATCCCGAGACATCATTGTTTAAAGCGTCTAGTCCAGTTTAGGTTTGATTCCCGCTAAAATGAATATACATTTGATCACATACCTCAGCAAATAACTAGTGAAAGATGCTAGGAATAGTAGACGATAACAATACGAGGGGTGGTTGGGTGAAAAAACAAATCACATAATTTACATTAATATACTGATGATGTGGTCACTTTCATTGCAAGTTTAGTGTGATAAAATAATAAAGGCAAATAGGAAAATAACACAGTAAACAATTTAACATGACTTTATTGAAATTTCAGGTTCATTGAAAAATAATGACTTGCTTATCATTCGTGAAGAATGAAAAAGTTTCTGTGATAACACAATTTAAGGTAGGTATTGGAAGTTTTCCAATAGTCGTAGAAATCCAATCCAGGTACTTATAAACCCTGGTGAATACATCTGGCACCCCTTTACCACATGGAATGTTCCAGGATGTTATTCCATGTACAGTACCATTATGGACAAGAGCGCCTCCAGAATCACCCTGCAATAAATTATAAAAAATCGTTTTTTATAAATCTGGGTGTTAACTAATCGATGAAGTTAGGTACTTATGTAAATGTTTAAAAAAATTACTTTGTTAATACAAAATCACTTTTATTTGTGTCGCTGATAAATTCGCCCTACTAATTTACTTATATGTTGTATGTTTGTATATGTGTATTTATTACTCATAAATTATTGACTTACTTGACATATGCCTTGGCGAACATCTTTGTAAGTGCAGAGCAGTTTATCAGTGATTGGGTTCCATCTTTCCTCCTTTTTAAGTTCACTCTCTTGACATTATTTTACTGTTAGTGATTTCACAGTCAACTTTTGCATTCTTTTAGGTCGTGTGTGGTAATTCTAAAAAGAAAAATGAAACTCATTTAAAATACCTGTCAACGTTTTTTAAAAAGTACCAATAGCGCTAGCCGTGGTCTTGGTCTCATATTCTTGTGTCTGTCATGATCATTCACCGTACTCGCGCATGTAAAATGCGATACAGAAATATCGATTGGATATATAGGATAACTACATCAAAGATGAGTCGCACGGTCTATTCGTATATTCGTAATATTAGTGTTTATTGAGATAGGGCATTAAAGACACATATCAGAATTAGCCTTGTAGACTAAAATTAGGACAGCTGTCTGATGGCGACGTGTATCTCGTTCGTATGTATATTGAGTTTTTAATGTAAAATTAAAATTTTGAGATCAGAAATAAATTAGTCGATAAATGCGTGAACATCTCAGAACTGAACTACTTAACTTTAATAAAACCTGTTAGGGATCAGGGAAGTTCTCATATGAATTTTTTCCATATATAGACATATACCTACGATATATGTATATAATTACACTCAATAATTACAAATTCAAGTAACATATATAGCACTTACGTCAATATATCCAAATCCAGCTATTATCAAATTGAGTCCGCCTGGAGTGTTCTCTGTTGGCAATTTAACTAAACCAACTTTCTCCCCCAACTGTATTTGTCTGTTCACTAGAATAAGACTTATGTCGTTCGCAAATGAAATGTCGTTCTAGTTTTCATGATTGATGTATTTATCAATTTTGTATTTCGCACCGCCACTCCAAATATCGTTTGTGCCGACTACTACTTCTATTCTGTCTTTGGGGTAGCTAAAAATAGTTTTAATTATTTACATGTGTCATTGGTCTGCCAGTTATAGGACAGAGATTATCCTTGTGTACTGTATCTTGTCACATTACAACTTTATTTAATTATAATAATTATTATCTTACTTTCGTAGCTAAAAAAATGTATTTTTTAATTTATTTATTTTTCTATCTCAGCGCTTGAGTCAGGCTTGATCTCAGTTAAAAGATAAACGACTCAAATAATTAAATCTTATTACGAATAACATTTAATTTTTTGTATAATGGTTAATTTATGCTAATCATTTTATGAACTTCATAAACAGTCCTTTAAATAAACCTTGTGTCGACCATATCAACACGCAGAGAAGCGCCAAGTACCGCAACATGATGATATGTATATTGATTCTAGAATAAAATCGAAATTTAAATGTATGCGACAATACAATAATAATTAGGTTCTGTTTAAAATGGAAATTATGTTTTTTTTAAGTTTTTTTAACTTCAATTTGTTTTACGTTATTTAACATCCTGCCAAACTAATGAGTTATTAAATATCGTTTAAGGTTTATGGCCCGATTATGTTTTAGAGGAAAAGTGAAGAAAAAAAAACACTTATGTTTTAAAAAACCGCACTTGCACATCTGACACTTAAGAAAATAAAGTATTTAAATCATTAAAATTCAAATTAGAAGAAATGTTTTTAGTTTGTGTAATATGTACTTTAATTACTTGGTCTTAATTGCAATACAATTCTTGTACACGACACGTAATTATGAAATAAAATCTTATATTTTAGCTTAATTAATAATTTTCTGTTTTTCTCATCTAATGATTGATATATATTATCATTTACCTAATAACTTATTTAACCTGCTTGTTTTTGTTTTGTAAATGTATGATTTTGTATATTATGGTAACGAAGTGTAAATAAATAAATAAATTTACTAGCAGTGATACGCTGTTTGACCCGCCATAATTACGTCTAGCATGTTGTGGAATAACCTTTCGCAATTAAATTAATAATCTAACAAAAAAAGAATTTATTTGCAAACCTTTACAATTAAGGAACACAATTCAAGGAAACAAATTATTTTGTAGAAAGAATATTAATTTGTTATTTTTCAAGTCAAGCTAATGATAATTACAAAAATGTAGTAAAAAACCAAATAATAGATGTTAAAAAAAATTAATTATTGGCATTCGATATGAGTGTTTCCAAAATTAAATAAAAAAAAATCCACCCAGAATATTATACATTAGACAAAAAGCAACCTTGCTCCGCTTCATCTTGTTGAATCGCAAATCTTATTTTATATTTTGTCAGGATTTCATAATTATTTTAATAAGTTCTTTGTCACAAGGTGCACCGTTTATTTCGTATTACATAAAGTATAAAAATACTTCTACAAAAAGCTTACCACGCTTTTACAATAATCTAAACCTACTTAAAAATAATAATAATTAAAAAAAATTGATATATAGAAAATTATAACAAAGTTGTTAAAACAAACAGACCTGTAACAGTATACCTTTAATGCTAGCAGAAATTACTTGCTATAATGTATTTTTTTTTTTAATAGGTATGGCTAAATCGTTTTAATAATAATCTTTTTACTTTATTTAGTTATTACTCGCATAGTTGGTTGAAATATACACAGACCAGGCTTATTTTAATTATAACTAAGTAGCATGAAGTCTTGAACGAGCTTTGTAAAATCTGTTAGGTCTTTGTCGTTAACTGCCGACTACGCTGAAATTTTACTCCATAATATATATGTAAATATTAAAATATATAAATATTTTTAACTTTAATTTATTTGGTTGTCAGAGAATTTTTGTTGTTATAAAATAATTATTAGAACCCAAAATGTTAATGAGATTTTTTAAGCCCTTGACGAATACTGTTGGAAAGCTTAAGTAAATTAAGTGATTATTTTGTACCGGAATAGTAGGGTAATAAAATCTTTGAGTATTAAGCCAGATTCTGGCTAATAAAATAAAATATATATAACTTTAGGTGTTTACACTGAATCAGCTACATCTAGCACAATCTATAAGGTACAATTACTGTCCTACATATTAATATGATTACCTACATATGATTTCTGCTTTATATATATATATATATATATATAATGTATATATAAGTTGTCACCAGTGTCGTGCTTGTTATGTTTGAAAATGTATAAACAAGGATTTCTATCTATCATCGTTATTTATATTGCTTTAATAAAGTATTTACAATTTTCTTAACAATAACTTACCTTAAAATATATTATTAAAAGGAGTCCCTTAAGGCAAGGTTCTGAAGATACTGGCAGCGATCCCCTTTGAGTAGCTAGACTAATTCTTTGACCGAGGTAGCTGCCAGCTCTTCGGTCTTCTGTGATGTCGACTAATTGTATATAATGATTAATTCCCATACGTCACAGACCCATACTAGACGTCTACGATACGGGTAGAATCAAAGGATCAAGGTGGTGGGATTATCTCAAAGCTATCAGGCAGGCTCTTCACGCGAATTAAGTGATTAAGGAAAGAGAAAGCTAGAAACAAATAACACAGAGCAATATTAAATTCTTATTTATTGGTATAAAACAACATCTTCAATAGTCTCCGAAGAAAGAATAACTTGAATTTATGATGTGAAAATTCGAATGAACTAAGTAACGTGAATTATTAGCCCTCGAATATCACAATATAAATGGGTATTTTAAATTAAATAATTTGAGATTACTTTTTGCCAAGTTTAACTTAATTGTTTTCAAAAAATAATTACTACTCAACCTTGATATTGATGAGAAATTTATAATATAAATGTTTCTTAATTTCCATAACTTTAAAAATTTATTTTATTTAAATTACACAAAAATTTCGGAATAATACGTTTTTAGAGTGAACACCATTTTTGAATTCATCAATAAGTGAATCAAAAAATGTGCTATATAAATTATTAAGTCAAAATTCAAGGTCTAAAATCATTTATTAATGTAGGTAACACAATGTACACTTATGAACGTCAAAAAAGAAGTCCACGTGGCATGGCCCGACGCGTCGTGACGCGTGAACCAAGCCATCCCACGCGGTTCCCCCTTTTGCTTAATATAATCCCTAGACTCAACTACTCGATACGGAGGACCCTCCCAGTCTCACGTCAGAGGTCTTCACGCATCTGCCAACCAAAGCGCGCTAGCTACGGCGTCTCTCCAGACGCCCACGACGAAGCCCGGCCGTAGCTCAATGGATGAAGTTGGCTGTTGGCGTCTACACGCCACATCGACAAGGTTAAACAACATCGCCGTTGGTGCGTAAAAGCATCAACGACTACAATGCATGAAAAAACATTGAGTAACACACATACAATTCGATAATATTTAGCGATATTATTGAACACCAATAGTAATTAAAAAAATTTTTTAATTATTTCCATCGTTTGCATATTTTTCCATTAAATTATGTATATTTTTAAGTATAAATATGGAGTAGACAATTATAGATTTCAAAGAAAGGACAGGACTACAAGGAAAATGTTTGACATATACATTTGACATATTATTCTTAATTGTTGGATTCCTTGAATTATAAATAAACCTCCTAATTCAGGCGGTCACTCCGATCAATTTGTCTAATGAACTAAACCTTGTGAGTAACAGGTCTAAATTTCTTACCGATTCCTGAACGACAAGAGAAATAACTCTTAATCCCGGAAGAGGCTCAACAAGTTCCGTTTTAGTGTGAGGCCAGCAACTCTCGGGTTGGTACAGCCAACCTGGAGCCCACCACAAGGGATGGTCTAATATTACTGGATCCTCACAACCTCGAGATGCACAGTCTGCCGGATTAAGTCCTCCCGGTACATGCCTCCAATCTAATGTCACAACAGATTGCTGAATTTGACAAACCCGATTGGCCACGAATACTTCCAGAACATGAACTGACGCTTGCAACCATGCAAGAACTATCTGACTATCAGTCCAAGCAAAACACTTCTGGATATTCATATTTTGGGCAAAAATGGATTTAACATGGTTTATCAAACGTGTCAATAAAACAGCACCTGATAACTCTAATTTAGGAAATGTTAAGCGTTACAACACCAGATTTATTGACAGAACGAATATAAACTACAGCAGCATAACCACTTTCCGATGCATCACAAAAACCATGAATATCTACTGTGCATTTCCCTGGTGGCAATAAACATCTATCAATTTTAATCAATTGAATTTCAGGAAGGGACGAAACAAACCTAACCCAAACACTTAACAATTCACCTACTAAAGGGGCATCCCATGTTAATCCTTGTAACCAAAGCTTTTGTATAAAACATTTTGCCCAAAAAACAACTGGAGCTAACCATCCATTAGGATCATATATCCTGGCTACAGTCGAAAGTACTACACATTTGGTCCAAGATTTAATTACATCTATATCCTGTACGCGAAAAGTAAATATATCAGCTAACGGTTGATACCTAATACTGCAACAGCGTCAGGGTTGTCCACGTTCTGAAAAATATAAGGATCTTGTTGATGATCCTCGGGTAAACCAGCAAGAACAGCTTGTGAGTTAGACACCCATTTCCTTAACTCATATCCACCAGCCTCAAGAATCCCAATTAGCTCGTTGCGTAGTATTAAAGCTTCTATCTCATTTGCAGCGCCGGTGCAAATGTCGTCAACGAAAACATCACTTGTCAAAACATCAGCTGCTCTTGGAAATTGCAAACGTTCCCGCTCAGCCAATTCTAATATTGTACGAATAGCAATGTAAGGACTTGATCTGAGTCCATATGTATTGGTATTTAATTCAAATACTGTAACAGGATCGGATTCCTTTTCACGCCACAGGATAAGTTGATAGCAACGGTCATCAGTATAAATTACAGTTTGCCTAAACATTATTTTAATATCTGCAACAAATACGATCTGATGTCTTCTAAAATTTGTTAAAATATCACTAATGTCACGATGTAACTTTGGGCCCGAATGCAAACATTGATTTAAAGAAACTGCATTGGACTGCTCTTTAATTTCAGTGTATCTGAACAGATCTCAACTATTTCAATACAAATTTTAGAACTCGTCACGTCTCTAGAAAAACAAATCTATGATATCGTTGCAAGCATTCTATTTATTAAATCAGAAGCAATTCATCCTTCGGTCATATCTTCAGTAAGTCTTTACAAATAATCATTAGCATCAAGTCATGCTAGAACATCAGGTAACCTAGTAGCATCCGTGACTATTCAAAACATTCATAAAATTCGAAACTCTGCTACAATTACATCATATATTTACATGAACAAAATTATATATATTAAATTTACCTTTAGTCAAAAATGACATATTTACCTTATACCTTTTAATTTCAATTTCTATAAAACATCCTGAGTCCTCCTTATATTCCACAATCCTACCTGAGCACATGTATCTTGCCATGAGCAAAAACAGTCAACGTTACTGACGACGAACTCTGTGGATAAATGTACAGAATTCTCTCCAAACCTTTATGTATGCAGTAAGGTCACCATCTTCAACTCAAACGCACGACCAGTCGTGCACGCGAAGTCTCTACCTTGCTGACGAATTCTAAAGACATACCTCAAAACTGTGAGGTATCCACATTCTCCGCGCACTTCACCACATTCCATCCATAAATACATAACAAATGGATTTTCATACTTTCGAAGAAAATTACATATGCTATGGAATGCAACGGAAAAACTACACATGGCGAAATATTTGGACACGGAATAATTCTGCTGCAACCTGCATGCAAATTTTATACACCAATGGTTACACTCATCGCTGAAGACTCAAAATCGAAAAACATAAGTCATCTCATTGTAACTGTCGACGTGGAAAATAACTGCATCGAAGGAACTCCACATCTTTATAATCCAGAAATCGTACCTATCCAAATTAACGATGTTTCCTTAGACTCTCTTAATACTATTAAAGACGAGATCAAACATCACTCTAAAATACTAAATCAAGATAAATTATCATTCAAGAACACCCATATAATTTCACAGAGTTTATCACTTGGTTCAGTCCTTCTTATTTATACTCTTTACAAGTTTTGCAATTGTTGCAACCTCTTCAAATACTTATACCCAAGAAGAAACTCTCACAAACAAGGATGCATTCAAATTTTTAATAATTGTTTCGACCAATCCCGAAGACGACAATAAATAGAAATCCCGATGTCTGCATTCAATACGACGACGACGACGACGGCTTGCATCAGCTCGGACGACGAAGAAGAGAACGCCCAACAAACTTCTTCAAAAAGTTCACGCCAACAGGCGCAACCTTTATTTTAAAGGGGGAGTGTTTTGGGTCCCCACTGTATAATTAATCTTTCTATTGTTATTTACCTAATTACTATTTCTTTACCTTTTATAAGTTTAACCATTTGTTTACGTATTGATAAGTTATGATTAATTATTTAATGACATTGTTTGTTCCCTTAATGTATCCCTACTCCTACCCAAACCTTTAAATATCAAATCCCGATCCTTTCAAGATGACTTCTAATCCATATTCCAGCTTCAACGCAAGTTTATTGTAAACATAATTTTAAATAAAGTCTTTGTTAGTTTAAAACAAGTTTTATTCACTGCCTCATAACAGGCCCTTTTATCAGTAAACTAGATAATCGTTAACTTTATAGTAAGCCTTTTTACGCAGCTTTTCTTTAATACATTTCTTAAATTTATTAAAAGGGATCCCTTTTCCAAAAAAGAATTACTAATTTTAGATAGTCTATACATATTTATAATAAAAAAATATACATTAATGATAATATTTATGGACAGAATTTGTCTCGTCGATGATTTCGCAAAGTTACAGAGGCCCTATTCCTTTCGACGCTTAGTTGCGAAAATATTTAATGTTTATTTGTATGCAATGAATACACTCCAGAACGACTGGAATTGGATTCTTTCACCATTAGAACATTGTCTCTGAGGAACATTGGCTGTATAATATATAATATTATGAATCAATAATTTTCAGTATCCAGGTAATTTGCCCGATGCTCTACAAATGATTAATGTTACAGCCTTGAGTGTGGATGAATGCCAGAGCCTATTTAGTGGGATTAATCCTGTATTTGATTCCCAAATTTGCTCTCTTACAAAAGCGAGCGTGTCACGTAAGTATTTTAATATTCTAAAGACAAAGAACTGGTAATTTCATAATTAATTATTTATTTAACCCCGACTACAACTAAAGTATTGGGATATATACAAAAATAACCAATGTATTAATGTATTTGTCTACTCGTTACGTTTTTGCAAAACTAAACTAATGATTGTTGCCATAACATTACGTGGCAATACGTTTGCTGTTTATTTACCTGGCTTGGATAACAACATATAGATAAAATTATAAATATATAAGCTTATAATTATTGTTTGAAATAATAATAGTAGAAGTAAATTTGAAAATAAGTATAAATCGTAGTTTCCCCGAATATTTCTCGCATCAATAAATAATTTGTATAATCGCCTGACAGCTCTCATTGCATTTAGAGGATTTTACAATTCACAATAGTATTTGTAAATTCAGAAATCGTTTAATCATATAGGTAACCATTGTACACTTATGATCGTCAAAAAAAAGAAATGTATATGAAATGCTTCTAACTTTACATTTAGTGCCAGTTCTCAAATCAAGGGCGTATAACGGAAGAGAAGAACTGGCAATCACTCTTTTTAATCGCCATGTTTTCTTATACACAACGTTTGTAAGGAGCTGCAACCATTACACCATGCTCCACATGACACCCTACGCAATCAACAACAATAACATAAATTAAAAACAAAGACTTGTCCTCCATCAGCAGGCATGGTGAAATAGGAGCACGCACTTACGTAAGCAGCCTGCACAGAGATAACAGGATTATAATCCTTTAGCATACGTATGTTAATTGTAAGAAAGAGAAATACAGTGTAAAATGGATATTGAAAAAATAAAACATGGTAAAAATTCCTTTGCATGGAAGCTTTTTTAAAACACAACACTGTTCTCGCAATGCTCTGATAATGCCCAAAAAGAACCCTTTAATTCTTTAGTATTTATTTAAATAATTCTACGCACTTCGCACATTCTTCTGCGCTCAAAGTGAGGCGCTGTAGAGACGCGATCCATAAAGTTTGATGTGCTACTATGTTATTGTTAACTTCATTTATTTTATAACAGAACTATGCCATAACTTTGCACCATCTTATGCAAAGCTATAAAGCTAATTCAAATTCAAAAGTAATCAGAGTAATTGCACCGTCTTAACTAAAGTATTCATTTGTCTTTTTTCATCTCAAACACATTCATTTGACAGAAAGAGGCGAAAGAGTACTTCAGTACTACTTAAAGAGTAATCCCTTAAGGATTGCTGTAAGACTGATTGAGTTAAGAAACTCCTTCCAAGCTTGCGACTAAAGCGTTATGGATATTGAGAGAACTAAATTGATCTTGCATACAAAATTGTGTGAAATGACGTGATTTGTATCACTGTCCTCCATATTGGAATTTATAGAGTACGGATGCAGTGTATACTCCTCTCAAATCATGTGCTAGCTCTGTGTATCTTGCAATAATCAAGTTTTATTCAGTTGACATCTTTCAGGGTGATTCTGGAGGTCCTCTGGTTGAGGATGATCGGGTCGTGGGCATCGTCTGAAATGAATGAAATGAAATGAAATGAAATATGAAATGAAATAGTTTATTCTTGCAAGTAGGACTATATAAATCACTTTTACAATGTCTTCCTAAACTAGATGAAGTCGACATTTCCTAACTGACTGCCCTGAGAAGAAATGTCGAAACAAACTCGGGGGTCTTAGTCTCTTTTATAGTCCAGATAATACAATAATAAATTAATAAGTTGGTGTAAACAAATGCAGAGTATTTACTGGACTGGTCTTTGGAAGAAAGAACCAGATCGATCTGAGCAAGCCTGCGCCAGCAGACGGCTAGCATGCCCCGAATAGCTCATGCAGCTCAACCATTTTTGAGGGAGCTGCACAACCCGGTACACAACAATACCGCCAGTGGCACCATAAAGATATGTGGGGCAACAACTCACTCAGATCGCCAGCCCAAAATAACTATAGACTAAAATGTATCAAATTATAAATCAAGCAAAAGAGTTTATGATATACCCGCATAATGTTTACACTTACAATGGATACAAAATGTATTTTTAAGGTGTACCTTAAAGCAAGGAAAAATAATGAAATTGAAAAATATAATCGTAATATAAACATTATTCACTTGGCATGTCAAAGTGTAAAATATTGTATGCAAAAGCACAAAACATGTCAGTAATGTAGAGAAAAAAAAATGTAAAAAAATGAATATGCACTAAGCACAAACATGTCAATAGAATAAAATAAAATGCATATGCAAAAGCACAAGACATGTCAGATTGTAAATATGTACAACATGCAAAAAAAAAAAAAAAAGTGAAAGACAGCTTAAAAAAAAACACAAGCGATAGCTGTATAAGCGAGCAGCTCAATCCCAGGCGTTTCTATCATTTAAATAATCGGATATCCTGTAATATCCTTTAGTTAATAATTTTGATTTAATAAAAAATTTAAATTTCTTAAGGGGAAGTTTACGAACATCCATAGGAAGTTTATTGTAAAAGCGTATACATTGACCCATGAACGAGTTGCTTATTCTATGAAGGCGAGTAGCATGAACTGGGGCATGCCATGCGCCAGGGGATACCCTGATGTCTACACTAGGGTTTACTCTTTCCTGGAATGGATACAGGCCAACATAAATGATGAAGAAAATAAGAAGTCAAAGACAAAATAACTTGTCACATCAAATTATTGTACTGTGTTTGTTATATACAATATAAATTATGTATTAATGGTGTATTTATTTTTATTAATTTAATACTGATAAGCCTGAAGTAACATAAAGTCAGGTCGACGTTTCGTATATTGGTCAAAGTCTGTACCGAGAGACTTATTTTCAGAGACATCAAGTTATAAAGTGGCAGATCTGAGACAGCTGGTTTCCTTATTTTCCTTCACCAAGGTAATGTGATTCTGGTACAGCGCACCACCTCAGTGCTGAGCCTGTCCAATTAATAATTTCAGACAGTGTATGATTAATGTAAGAAAATATTAAACGTTAAAAACAATTCCGACCACTTAAAGTGTACGGAAAGGAAGCAAATGGAATATTTTATATAACGTGATTATATACAATAAATACAAACTTGGCCTTAGATTTAAAAAAATCAAACTAAAAACAACTTTATTCATATAGGTAAGCAAGTACACTTATTAATGTCAGAAAAGAAGTTAAATTAATTCTAACTTTTTTTTGTTACAGAAGATAGAGGGGCAAGACCTCATGTAAAGTTGTTAGAATATTATGTATTTTTGGTACGCAACCAATTTTTAGTACCAAATTATGTCACGAGAGGACCTTTACTTACTTAAGAAGGTAATTCTTACTGCACAAAATGTCGTACTTGTTAATCTCAGAATAAATAGTATTAATTAAATATTCCTTTTATTACAACATCCACGAACATTCTAAAATACCGCCGCCCATGGACTCTCGCACTGCCAGAAGGCTTACAAGCGCTATGCCAGCCTTTTAAGAATAAGAATTGTTACACTCTTTTCTTGAAGGACCCGAAGTCGAACTCGTTCGGCTTTACATTTACTACCAGTTCGCAAGTCAAGAGCGTACCGCAAGAAGAACTGCCAAGAAACTCTCCGCCACTCTAAGTCTGTTTGAGGAGAATTAAGTTTTTCTAAAAGGCAAGTGATGAGCAGGCCGATCAGCCTTCTGACTCGCCTTAGAGATTAAGTTTCCTTTACCGTACAAGCGAATGTTAAATGTTTATTTAGACAGAAAAGCCACTAAGCCAACACTGCTCCTTATATTACGACGTAATTTATCAAATTATTATCAATTTAAATATATTTTATAATTTTCGTTTAATTAACGAAAAGTTATTATGCCCGAATTTGGTCGCCATTTTGAAATTAGATTAGGACTACCTAAATGTTGAATTGGGTAATTTTTTTCGAGTGCGCTCGTGGGCATCTCGTAGGTGTGGGTGGTAACAACCAGTCATTATCTCCCCTTAATGTACAATCGTAGGGGTTAGGTGTTTTTTTTAAATATTGCATATGATAAAATATACTTTTATTTCAAACGATATTTATTTTGATTCGATGTAATCATCTTGAATTATTGAATAATTCATTTAATTTTGCGCTGTATCCAATCGTAATAACCATGGATTGAAGAAAATACATCGGGAAAGTTTGCAGCGCAGGGAACCCAGGAAACAAAGGCCGAGACTCCTATTTGAAGAGTTTTGTTCTTATCGTCCTGAATGACGAGAGGACTGCCATAATCACCCTGCATGAGAAATAAAAATATTTAAAGGTAATGATTTACAGGAATGTGTTATTTTGTAAATATACTTATTGATCTGCTTCTCTTATTAATAACAATAATCCAGAAGTGTGTGATTCTGGGTTTTGGCCTTAGAGCGAAGAATTTTCTCATTTTTTTAGGTGTGTAGATGATCAGTCATTTTTTCCACCAGGTTCACCGTATGAGCGAGTATTAAATGCAAACATAGAAATCCGATAAAGCCCGATTATTACGTGAAACGAAAAGGAAAAAAAATCTATTAAAATTGTGCACATTATTTTGATTACTTACAGTGCATGCACCTCTGTACTCCGGGCGCCGTGCGCAGACTTGTCCGGCGTCAACAGGCAACACATTCGGGTAAGGCAATATTCTTAATCGTTGAGTGCAGGCCTCATTGCTTATAGTCTCGAACTCCAACATATTAAGATTTTTTTGTAAATATCTCCCTCCTGGAATAATACACAACATTTGTTTATCAAGGAGAGAATTAAGTGTTTCTATATTTTTTATAAATAATGGAAATTGACGTAACGATGTTGAAATAATGCCACCTGTCCAGAATGCCATTTTGTTACTCATTTCTTCTTATGTTAACCGCTTCGTTACGTAACGCGTTACGGCCCCAGAACGCACACGTTTTTTTTATTATTTTGTTTTTGTGTTCCATACATAAACTTTTGGCTAAAAAAAATTACTTTTGCTTGTTATAAATTTGTAATAATTTTTGAAGGCACACAGCGCCTATCCTGGAGGTCGCGAGATTCCAGCGAAATCAGGGTCTCAGTGCAGAATATTACAAAGCAGATTGTACTCACTTAGGTTTTTTTAGTTTAATAAGCGTGGCGATTACCTAAATCGTCGGAGTTACGTCCTGAGAGTATAGCCAAAAGTAGACACTCTCTTTAACTGTTACATAGCAATTAACATTTAATTATCGCGCTTATATTCTATTGATGTACGCGAGTAGTTAATATACAGTATAAATAAAATCCACCATTATTTAAAGCACCCCGATGACCCAGAAACATTGATAAATTTCTAAAAACATTTATTTTATCAATTATATGAATCTACTCACATTGTTTACGTATCCCCAGCCAGTCAAGAGGCATTTCTTTCCAATGGGTGCCATTTCTTTTAACAACTCAATGGGTTGAACCTTATCGCTGAATTTGAATTTGCCTTCGATCTGTATGATGGCTATGTTATTATTAAAAGGCATCCAAGGAGAAAACTTCTCATGAGGGATAAATTTCTTAATCTTGTATCGGTCACCGCCTTTATACATCGTGTGTGTACCAACGACTATTGACATATGTTTGATGATGATCCTAAAAGTTTTTTTTAATCAATAAACTATCATTAAAGTAGGTTTTTGTCATTTCTTGCAAACCAGACTTGTGAGCAAGCATACGCAGGGGAAGGAGCTTACATATGTTAACTCATTCAATTAAATAATATTATATGAAAACTAAGAATATACTCACTCATCAATAGAATGAGCTACTGTTAGCACGTACTCTTCGTTTAAAATAGATCCTCCGCAATGGTGCACTTCTGTACCATTTTCATGAACACGAATTGAAACTTGGTACTTAGCTATGCCTGGAGTGGCATCTTGGCCAAGGATTATTCGGCTGTCTCCATCTATAGCTTCCGAAACGTCCACTTCGCCTGTGAACGTACTTCATTTAATTGGGCTACATGTTCATGTTTAGCTTAATATACTGTGCACGGGACGGTATAACAATTATTTTGTTTAAAGAAAAATAAGAAAGAATTCATTATCAAATTTTTAAATGACGGTCCAGATGGTGCGAAATTAAATAGTTCTTATTTGTCAAAAATTCTGTTCGAGTCGTGTTTGCATCCTTCGTAAGACTACACAGTATTGGGTATAAACAAGTATTAATTAAATGAAATTTATCTTACCAAGGAGTCCTTGGGACAGAAGAAGTAGTATTCCAAAATGGAGAAACATTTTCCTTCGAGTCCTGTCCTTGCTTTGAAATTTATAATTGTGTACTCCATATTTATACTTAAAAATTTTCATAATTTAATGGAAAAAAATTGCAATCGACGGAAATAATTAAATAAGAACATAACTATAACTATTGGTGTTCAATAATATCGCTAAATATTATCGAATTGTATGTGTGTTACTCAATGTTTTTTTCATGCATTGTTGATGATTTTACGCACCAACAGGTTGCGTTGGTGTTTAACCTTGTCGATGTGGCGTGTAGACGCCAACTTCATCCATTGGGCTACGGCCGGGCTTCGTCGTAGGCGTCTGGAGAGACGCCGTAGTTGGCGCTTTGGTTGGCTGATGCGTGAAGACCTCTGACGTGAGACTGGGTCCTCGGGATCGAGGAGTTGGGATTGTGTTAAGAAAATGAGGAACCGCGTGGGATAGCTTGGTTCACGCGTCACGACGCGACGGGCCATGCCACGTCCCACCGTGCGCTCAGGGATTTTAATTAATGTTATTGCCACGAAGACGAATGTTTGAGTGAAGTTTTGACTTTAGCCCAGAGAGCTTACAGCACTCTCGGAGGTTAGAGGTCCATTTGCTGCACGGGGTAGGGTCTCAAACCGCGAGTACCATATCGTACTCCTTGGTCACTCTGTTAAGCACGTGGAATACGTCCCTTGTCCCTATCTCTGCTCAGCCAGGTCAGTCACGGCATCTATCCCTTACGGGATACTACGGATAACTACCCTAAGGAATCGCTCTTCAAATAGAAGGAAGGAGGTTAAGCATCGGTGCTGTTGCAGTAAACAAAAAAAAAGAAGAGTGGCGGAGAGTTTATTGGCAGTTTTTCTCTTCCGTTCTACACCCTTGATTTGAGATCTGGCAGTAAATGTAAAATTAGAATCATTTAATGTATATTTCTTTTTTGACGTTCATAAGTGTACATTGTGTTACCTACATGAATAAATGATTTTAGACCTTTTATTTTATTTTTATTTATTTATAGCACATTCTTTGATTCACTTATTGATGAATTCAAAAATGCGTTCACTCGAAAAACGTATTATTCCGAAATTTTTGTGTAATCTAAATAAAATAAATTTTTAAAGTCGTGGAAACTAAGAAACATTTATATTATAAATTTTTCATTAATATCAAGGTTGAGTAGTAATTATTTTTTGAAAACAATTAAGTTAAACTTGGCAAAAAGTAATTTCAAATTATTTAATTAAAAATACCCATTTATATTGTGATATTCAAGGTCTAATAAGTCACATTACTTAGTTCATTCGAATTTTTACATCGAAAATTCAAGGTATTCTTTCTTCGGAGACTATCGGAGATGTTGTTTTATACCAATAAATAAGAATCGCGTGAAGAGCCTGCCTGATATCTTTGAGATAATCCCACCACCTTGACCCTACCCGTATTGTAGACGTCTAGTATGGGACTGTGAAGTATGGGAGTTAATCATTATAATATACAATTAGTCGACATCACAGGAGACCGAAGAGCTGGCAGCTACCTCGGACAAAGAATTAGTCTAGCTACTCAAACGGGGAACGCTGCCAGTATCTTCGGAACCTTGCCTAAAGGGACTCCTTTTAATAATATTCGTCAAGGGCTTCAAAAAAACTCATTAACATTTTGGGTACTAATAACTATTTGATAACAACAACATTGAGTTTTCTCTGACAACCAAATAAACTAAAGTTAAAAATATTTATATATTTTAATATTTACATATATATTATGGAGTAAAATTTCAGCGTAGTCAGCAGTTAACGACAAAGATCTAACAGATTTTACAAAGCTCGTTCAAGACTTCATGCTACTTCGTCATAATTAAATAATTGGTCTGTTTTTATTTCTACCAACTATCTGAGTAATAACTAAATAAAGTTAAAAGATTATTATTAAAACGAACTTTAGCCCTAAACCTATTCATAATAAAAAAATTGATTATAGCTCTTTTGTATTTTGTTTTGTTGTGAACGTTACACTGAATATCTCAATTTCTTCGTAAAATTGTCAAGCTTTCGCGGAGCCCCTAATGCCTGGTATTCCGCGCCCATCCCGTATTTGAAATAGTTACTTAGCAATAACTAGATCCTTCCTTCCCTCGCTGTGTGTAACCAAAACTAAGCGATTCTAAGCGAAAATGTGTAAACTCGGCAGCCTCATGTAATTGGCACCTTGTAGTACCGGTGACCCCAGAGCTGGTGCTTTCCTCGCTTAACAAAGAATCGCAATACAGCAAGTAAATGCTGCTAGCATTAAAGGTCTGTTTGTTTTAACAACTTTGTTATAATTTTCTTATTTTTAAGTAGGTTAAGATTATTGTAAAAGCGTGGTAAGCTTTTTGTAGAAGTATTTTTATACTTTATGTAATACGAAATAAATGGTGCACCTTGTGACAAAGAACTTATTTAAATAATTATGAAATCCTGACAGAATATAAAATAAGATTTACGATTCAACAAGATGAATCGGAGCAAGGCTGCTTTTTGTCTAATGTATAATTTCTACGCCCTTGATTTGAGAACTGGCACTAAATGTAAAATTAGAAGCATTAATATTGTATTTCTTTACTGACAAGTCATAAGTGTACAATGTGTTACCCATATGATTAAATGATTTTTGAATTTTGAATTTTCTGGGTGGAATTTTTTTTAATTAATTTTGGAAACACTCATATCGAATGCCAATAATTATTATTTTTTTTAACATCTATTATTTCGTTTTTTACTACATTTTTGTAATTATCATTAGCTTGACTTGGATAATAACAAATTAATTTTCTTTCTACAAAATAATTTGTTTCCTTTAATTGTGTTCCTTAACTATAAAGGGTAAAAGATTTATAAAATTATTTAATAAATTGTGGAATTGCAAATAAATTCGTTGGATTATTAATTTAATTGCGAAAGCTAGGTTATTCCACAACATGCTAGGCGTAATCATGGCCGGTCAAACAGCGAATGCTGCTAGTAAATGTATTTATTTATTTACACTTCGTTACCATAATATACAAAATCATACATATACAAAACAAAAACAAGCAGGTTAAATAAGTTATTAGGTAAATGATGATAATATACCTATATATCAATCATTAGATTAGAAAAACAAAATTATGAATTAAGATAAAATATAAGATTTTATGTATTTCATTATTACGTGGCGTGTACAAGAATTGTATTGCAATTAAGACCTAGTAATTAAAGTATTACACAAATTAAAAACATATCTTTTAATTTGAATTTTAATGTTTTAAATACTGTATTTTCAGTCTCAGATGTGCAAGTGCGGTTTTTTAAAACATAAGTGTTTTTTTCTTCACTTTCCCTCTAAAACATAATCGGGCCATAAACCCTCAATAGATATTTAATAACTCATTCGTTTGGCAGGATGTTAAATAACAGCCAACAGCCTTAACAAATAACGTAAAAGAAATTGAAGTTAAAAAAACATAATTTCCATTTTAAACAGCACGTAATTATTTTTTTATTCTCGCATACATTTAAATTTCGATTTTATTCTAGAATCAATATGTATATAATTATGTAAAAATAATATGTTGCGTATTGATATGGTCGACACAAGATAGGTTTATTTAAAGGACTGTTTCTGAAGTTCATAAAATGATTAGCATAAACTAACCATTATACAAAAAATTAAATGTTATTCGTAATACGAGTAAGATTTAATTATTTGAGTCATTTGTCTTTTAACTGAGATCAAGCCTGACTCAAGCGCTGAGATAGAAAAATAAATAAATTAAAAAATATTTTTTTTAGCTACGAAAGTAGTTCCGAAGATAGTAGGAGGAACGGAGGCTGCTCAAGGAGAGTTCCCATACCTGGCTTCATTGAGAGTTTACGATTACCGAAATGTGTTGACCCATTTCCGTGGAAGCTCGATAATCTCCCATTGGTTGGTGTTGACTGCAGCCCATTGCATGCTAGAGTATGTATTTCTCACTATCCTATCACCAAATGGCTGGATTTTTTATATTTATAAATTTAGTATAGATAATAAATATTATAATCAAATAAAGTTTTAATGTGACAAGTTCACAAGGCTAATCTGTATTCCATAACTGGCAGTTCAATAACACTTGTATATAATTAAAACTATTTTTAGCTACCCCATAGACAGAATAGAAGTAGTAGTCGGCACAAACGATATTTGGAGTGGCGGTGCGAAATACAAAATTGATAAATACATTAATCATGAAAACTACAACCGCACTTCATTTGCGAACGACATAAGTCTTATTCTAGTGAACAGACAAATACAGTTGGGGTAGAAAGTTGGTTTAGTTAAATTGCCGACAGAGGACACTCCAGGCGGACTCAATTTGATAATAGCTGGATTTGGATTTATTGCTTTGTTAACCCGGAATACCACTTTTAACTATATATGTTATTGGAATATGTAATTATTTAGTGTAATTATATACATATATCGTAGGTATATCTACAGATAAAACGATATATCGAGATGATATACCAGGTTTATTCCAACTTACAACAGGATTTATCAAATTACAGTAGTTCAGTTCTGAGATATTCACTAACTTAATAATTTTCTGTTTTTGACGTGATAACGTCTTTAAAATCGTTTTAGCCGGGTGACATGTTCAGAAACTTGTGTCACACCAAAACCTCACGAGCGCGATCGCAGGTATAACGAGAGAGAGACGGACCGATCTCCCGTCTCATCTCGAGCGCTGCCAGTCATTCCGTGAATGTATGAAGAAAAATGTATATCATAGTCGAATAAGTAAACTTGTCATTTTACACCCGAAATTTATCATCAAAAGTGTGAATAAAACGATAGATGTAATTTAAAATTTGAAAAAATTGTTATCTTCATTAATTCCTTACTTCCCAAAAACTTATATCACCAATAAGACGTTATCACGTAAACATCTCGATCGTAAACCTACTTTACAAACAACCAATATTTTTCTAATCTAATGATTGATATATATTATATTTTCATAGGAGTAATACGCTGTTTGACCCGCCATAGTTACGTATGTTGTGGAGTAACCTAGCTTTCGCAATTAAATGAATAATCAAACAGTCAATCAATTTTTCGAGCAATTTCTGAGGTTAGGGCGTTAGTATAGATTTCCGATATCGCAATTATAAAAATAATTGTATAAATATTTTACACACCTTTATAATTTAGTAACACAATTCAAGGAAACAAATTATTTTTTACAAAGAAAAATTAATTTGTTATTTTCCAAGTCAAGCTAATGTTAATTACAAAAGTGTAATGATAAACGGAATAATAGATGTTAAAAAAATTTACAATTTATTGGCAATGGACAAAATTAATTAAATTTTATTTCCACACAGAATTTTATACACATGTCACGATTGAACACAAATATTGTGCGACAAAAGGCAGCCTGCTCCTTTTCCGCTTGAGCTTGTTGCCTAATCTATTTTATATTTTGTCCAAAGCATTTAATAATTATTTAAATAATGTCATTGTCACAAGGTGGACAATTTATTTCGTATTACATAATGTATAAAAATACTTAATTATAACAATGTATTTACAATATCCTTAACCTACATAGAAATAATGATAATTGAAAATTAAGCGTGGAAGTGTTAGGGAGACTGGCTGCGAGCACTGATTAACCATACTGGGCATGAGAAGCTCTGCAAAAGCTTGACAATTTTACGAAGTAACATACACAACGAAACAAAATTCAAGAGAGCTATAATGTAATTTCTTTATTGTGAAGAGGTTTAGGGTTTCAGTTCGTTTTAATGTTACCTTTTATCAGACTTTATTTATTTATTATTCACAGTTGGTTTAAACGTACACAGACCAGGCTCATTTTAATTATAACTAAGTAGCATGGTGTCTTGAACGAGCTTTATTTCAGGTATTTAGACTGAATCAGGCATATCTATCAGGATCCATCGGGTCCAATTACTGTCAGCTTCGTATGAATTGATTATATTCCTTACCTAACCGCAGCTTAGAGCTACGACCTTATGATCTGCGTTCGGACTAAAATAAAATACAGTTACTTAGTAGTAATATTATTATTGGAGACTGATATATATATATATATATATATATATACTGGTATCCAGGGGCCTTGTCATTGATACAAATGTGATATATTATATATATTCTTCACAGGCAATACAACCAGGTACTTTGGACTTTGGTACTCTAAAATGATTACATATATAATATAATTTTAGTATACCTACTTATAAAAGTATTTCACAAAAAATATGAAACTTAAGCAAGGACTTTTTTATCACTTTTTCTCGTTCTATATCTCCAGGAGACATAGCATGATCAAGAATGCAACAAAAATAGGTTTTAAGATAAAAATGATAATTTTATTTTTTTACCTTAGTTCGTTTATCTATTAGAGATTAGTGTATAGCAGCAAACATTCAAGGTTTCGTCAATACCGATTAATTTCTTGAGCATTCGAAAAAAGGGGATGTACAACCAAATGGCTGTATCGTGCCTCATTGCCATCTTTATATATTTTTTAGGTGTTAACATCGTTCATTTCTTGAAATAGTGGTTTAAATTGGAAATGGGCCTTCTGTAACAACAACAAAATTCTGTAAAAAATTGACTTCACTACCGCTTTTAAATCACTTGAGATATCAGAATACGAAATGCCTACAATTTTTGGGCGTGAGCGATATGGGTGTCGAATGTTTATTCTAAAAATAACAATCTCACACGGGCGGCGCTTTTGTCGCGTTCATCAGAATGACAAATCGTGAAGAAGTGATTGGAGAGCGGAATCCGCGATGAGACTGAAAAGTAGGTTACAAAATCACAAGGCTGGTCTTGGTTTCAGAATTCGGTCCCAACACCAGGAGGCAGAACGGGTTGTTGCACAATGTTCATTTAATAAAGACGCAATCACTACTTAGTACTTACTCCGAATTCCGATGTAGTCGATCACTACTCCTTATTTCTAAAGCACTCTTTAGAAATAAGGAGGGCGTTGGGCGTTTAAGCATTCACTGGGCGTTGAAATACCGAATGACGTTCAGTTTCGCAATAATTCGAAGAGAATTAAAATACGAAATTCGACTCTGATTTACAACTGAGCGTTATCTAAGACTTTAAGTTTTTGACACGCTCTGCCACTATTTGGGACCAGTTGCACATTGAAGTACCTATTACCGAACCAATTAGACTTAGGGTTCTTCAAGGAAATAGCGTACCAATTTATAATAGGCCGGTAACGCACTCGCGAGCCCTCTGGCATTGAGAGTGACACTCAAATACTACAAGTGTATCTGAATCAAACTACTTAAATATAAAGTAGCGGTTAAGTATTACTTGTACCTAAACCACCTACTAAATAGCAGAGGCTATTTTTCACTAGCTATCGGAACTAATTAAAAGTCGGATCCAAAATAATAACTATTAATTTATTGGCGACGCTAGCCTAACATTACAATAATAATTGTGCACAGCAAACGATGTTATGCAAGTGAATATAAACAAACAGAATTGACCAGCTTTTATATGAAAACAATTTTCTGCAAAAATTAAATTTTATTATTAGTCGACGAATGGGGAGCGGCGCGTGCGCAGGTTTAATTCTTGCGTGGCCTATCAGATCGCAGCGATAGCGCACGTCCGAGTTAGCTGCAGGCTGCGGTGTTAGTAATAAAACTGTTTTAATTCACTTGAAGCAAATTGGGAAGATTAAAAAGCTTGAAAGATGGGTACCTCACGAATTGACTGAAGCAAACCGGCAAAGGCGCGTCGACTGCTGCGTTACATTACTGAACCGGCACAGTAATGAAGGTATTTTAAACCGAATCATTACCTGTGATGAAAAATGGATTCTTTACGATAATCGGAGAATCGGATCGCTGAGCGCAGCGCAATGGTTGGATCCTGGCCAGCCAGCCAAATCCTGCCCCAAGCGAAAATTAACCCCAAAAAAGTTACTTGTAAGCGTTTGGTGGACTAGTGCCGGTATTGTTCATTGCAGTTTTCTCAAATCTGACCAGACTATTACGGCTGATGTCTATTGTCAGCAATTGCAAACCATGATGGAAAAGCTAGCGGCTAAACAGCCTAGGCTGGTAAACCGCTCCACGCCACTGCTACTTCACGACAACGCTAGACCACACACTGCACAACAGACGGCTACCAAATTAGAAGAGCTTCAATTATTGTAATGTCTAAGACATCCTCCGTACTCCCCGGACCTTGCTCCAACAGCAAGGATTAAGATTAGGATTGCTTTTAATTGGAAGCTAGTACCTTCTGTAACAAGAACAATATTCTATTTTACTTAGCCATACTAAACGTTACTAATAGAAATTATTTAATAAACGACCCGAAATAATACAAATTGTCATATGACAGAATATTTTCATAAAAAAAAAAAAAAAATGTTTATTATGGAACATAAGATACAGATATCATTTATTCCAAGTCATTTAATTTGAATCTGTAGGCATCCCTACTTATCGGCAAAGAAGACAGAGGGTGTAGGCCGAGAGAAAAAGCCGGCGTAAAAAACTCTCGGTACTCTTTTAAATTACTCGCAAATTAAGTAAAAGGAGCCTCTCTAGCACTAGTCCCAGGCCCTTCTATCAACTCGATAATCGTTAACTTTATAGTAAGCCTTTTTATACCGCTTTTCTTTAATACATTTCTTAAATTTATTAAAAGGCAGAGATAAAAGAGCCTCTGGGATTTTATTAAAGAAGAGTATCCCTTTTCCCAAAGAAGAATTACTAACTTTAGATCAACATCTAGTACGGGGAAATTGCAGCCTGCGTTTGTTCCGAGTATTAACATTGTGAGTATGTTCTATTCTAGTAAATTTTATCACTATTTTTGTAAACATACATAATATTTTCATAAATATATTGCGAGGGAAAGTATTAATTTCCTTGAATTTATCTCTCAGAGATTCCCTACATTTTAAATTATATATTACACGAATAGCTCTCTTCTGCAGTATGAAAATAGTTTCGACATCAGCAGCATGACCCCATAATAATAAGCCATAAGTCATTTAGCTGTGAAAGTAACAATATCTTCCAAATTCCTTCTGCCAAAACCAACCTAGGAGTTCAGGCACCTCTCGTTCGAATTCTTAGTGATTTCAACAAATTGAACACAGCTTATCCGGAGCTGAATATATTCGGTAGTGGGCTGATCGGTTTTAGAGAAAGCATTGTGGGGTGCCTTTCTCGAACCTAATTTCGCTGTTTTTCTGATGATTTTTCTTTTTTTTCTGCTAAGTGCCAACAATTTAATGAAATTTGTTGAAAATTTTATTTTATGTTTATGTTAAAAAAAAATATTTTATTTTAATGTGTGCTTGTATTGTCGTGTGTGTTTTAGTTTTTTTTTTTTTTTTCTGTTTGATTTTTTTTGAGAAACTTATGCTTGCGTTGATTGTTGTTTCATTTTGGATGTAAGATTTTGTGAAATAATTGGTAGATTTAGGACTGTGTGTGATGTCGTGGGCTTGATAACTAAATAAATAAATAAAGTAACTAAAATAAAGAAGTCTAGTTGGATAGACATTAGAGAGCTAATTTTTTAAGCGCGTAAGCTGCAGAACTAAGTCTCTTCCTTCATATAAAACACACATCTCCGAAGAAAGAGGCACTTTAATTTTTGACGATACTAAGTAACGTGAATGATTACGCCTTGAATATTACAATATAAATTGCTATTTTTAATTAAATAACTTTAATTGTTTTTCATTGTTTTCAAAAATAATTACTACTCAACCTTGAATTAATGAGAAATTTATAAAATAATCGTTTTTTAGGTTTAATGGTGTAAAAAATTGACAAGCACGTGTAAATTACACAAAAATTTCGGAACAATACGTTTATGAAAATATATTGGTACATTTCTCTAGACTGATTCAGACATATTGGCTAACATCT
The DNA here is from genome assembly GCA_905332375.1 of Pieris macdunnoughi. Taxonomy (NCBI): domain Eukaryota; kingdom Metazoa; phylum Arthropoda; class Insecta; order Lepidoptera; family Pieridae; genus Pieris; species Pieris macdunnoughi. Next base: position 747,565 of record CAJOBZ010000012.1, read on the forward strand.
GATACTGGCCATTGCAATATATGGAGCCCAACACGCCGGAGTACTTACTGCTGTACCCCGCATAACTATATTTTTTTTCTACTATATCTCAAGCTATTTTCCCTTCTATGTCCAGTTTACTTAGTACAGCTACATTATATGAAGAAGCTGTAACATAAAAGGAATAGAGAATCAAAAACTTTCGATTCATTTGCGGAATTAATTTAATTTGTTTTAATTTCTCTTAAGTTTATTAATAGTCGCTTCAGAGTGCGGCTATTAATCTCATCCCTGAGGTCGTAGGTTCGATCCCCGGCTTTGCGCTAATAGTCTTTCTTTCTATATGCGCATGTACTCTAACAGTGAAGGAGAACCTCGAGACGAAACCGTCGTGCCTTAGACCCAAATGGCTAAATATTCCCGAATAGTTCCATCCGCCGAAATCGTGATACTAGGCGACTTTAACGCCCACCATGCCGACTGGCTCGGTTCTGATACTACCGATCACGCGAGTAGGTGTTTTCATTTATTTTTAGAGCTAAACAGCGGCTACGTGTAATAATAATAAGGGGCAGTGTAGGCCTAGTGTACGTACGTACGTCGTACGGCGAAGGAAACTTTATGGGTCAATTAGAGTCAAAAGGCTGATCGCCCTGCTGATCACTTGCCTTTTAGAAAAAGCAAATGCTCCCCAAACACACACACATCGATATCTAAGGCCAAAAAAGTTGTAGCGACTCTGAATTTTCAAGTGCAGCTATCGAACGATCTCGTCTATTACAACCGTAAACTTTAATTGTATATAATTTGTTTGTAATAAGTAGACCAAGTTTTGGTATTCACATCATCACTGTCATCACAACACAGAATGGCTGATGATGATAATGACCATCCCAAGAATCAGAACAGAAGGTGAATGGAGGATATCTGTTCCTACCAGTGATCTTGCCTTTAGTAGTTTGAAACGTACGCTCGATTTGTTGCGGGAGCGCATTCCCTGCAAGATGGCGTCCTTAATTAAGTGCAATAATTGCAATATTGTAATCGATGAGCTTCTGTCATATATACAGAATAAAATATCGATATCGGATGAGGTGACATTAGTAAAAATATGTGCATCGACATTCACAAAGGAACAAATTCAAAAATCGCATTCGTTATTGTTTGAATCGGTACCGGCCGAAGTGAGAAAAACGGGAAGAGGAAAAGGAAAGGAAAAAGATCGTTTGTTATACGATATGCTCAGTTTTATTAAAATTACTGACCCTGATGTTTTGCCTATTTTTGTGGCCCGCGACCTGGATAAACTACCGCCATTAACTTTCGACCACCTGGATGTCTCAAAGCTATTGAAAGATTTGTCCAGGGTACAGGCTGATATCGCATTAATCAAGTCATCGTATGTCACGACTGAGCAGTTTGAAAACTTAAGAACATTGTGCAGTAATAAACAAAATACTACGGTACCCTCACCCTGTACTTATAATAATAATGTTAATACGAAGAGAGGTGCATTCGGTAACAATAGGAATGCGCATAATGATGATGATTATTCTAGTCCGGGTAATAACTCTGCTAGAAATTTATCGCCTCAAGTGAATCTATCGTCTCGAGTGAATGAAACCGGTTTGGCGCAAAGTAGTGATGACTCACTAAGTGCAGACCGTCAACAAATTATTAACGACACTGAAAATAAGAAGACTTACTCCGCTGTCGCTAGTTCCATCAACTCAGAATGGAAAGTTGTACAAAGAAGGAGAAAACCTAATAGAAATCGAATGGAGGGAAAGACGGGTACGCTGGCAGTGAATTCGGAGGAATTGTTTAGAGCTGCAGAAAGAAAAACACCTCTATTCATAACGAATGTCCACAAAAGTACAAATGAGTCGGACATAATAAATTATATTAAGAAAAAAACTGGAGACACTGTCAGCTTAGAAAAGATTACCATAAAGCGCACTTGCGACTACAATGCTTTTAAATTCTTTGTCTCACAGAAAAACCTTTCACTTTATTTGGATCATGGAATGTGGCCAGAAGGCATCATTTTCCGTCGCTTTATTCACTTCAAAATAAAGCGTAAGTTTGAAATGTCTATGAAGGAAGGCAGCACGATTTCCATACGTTAATACATATTATGAACCTGGAACCAACGTATAAATTTGCTTCTTTCAATTGTAAGAACGTAAAACGGTCCATCGATGACTTACGTAATATGTGTAAAGTTGTCGATATTATAGCATTGCAAGAAACATGGTTATTCTCGCAGGAGATGCCACTTCTTAGTACCATAAGTCAAGAATTCAGTGGCACGGGGGTATCGTCAATGGATGCGGAGGCTGGCTTACTAAGAGGTCGGCCATACGGAGGTGTTGCCCTGCTCTGGAGAAAGAGCATCTTTCAAAATGTCTCAGTGATTGAGTGTCATAACCCGCGTGTGTGTGCGATTAAAGTGATCTCAAATGATAAGCCATTCCTAGTGCTAAGTGTGTATATGCCCACGGACGAGGCGGTAAATGTAGCCGAGTTTACGGATGTCCTTAGCTCGGTAAGTGCTATAATAGACAGTTGTGCGATAGAAAATACATACATTTTAGGGGACTTTAATGCTCATCCATATGAACGTTTTTATCATGAAATGGATAATTTTGTAAGAGAGCAAGAATGGTGTTGCTTTGATATTGAATGCTTAGGTGTCACTTCTGATACGTACACGTTTGTAAGTGATGCTAACGGGTCACGGCGGTGGCTTGATCATTGTTTAGTGACTAAAGCCGCGGCGAAGACTATTCAAAATGTGTATGTCATGTATGATGTTTTTTGGTCAGATCACATGCCACTGGTTATTGAGTGTAATTTAGATATGGTTGTTAGAAAACGAATACATTTAAATAACTATAATAATGCAGTGGTTTGGGGGGAAAGAACACATGAACAAATATTAATGTATCAGAGAGAATGTCATGACAGGTTGAGACAAATTGACTTTCCTCCTGAATTTCGTTATTGTAGTGATAAGCTATGTAGTAATCTTAGTCATAGAAAAGTAATTAATAAGCTATATGACAATATTATTCTGGCCCTTTCGGCATCTTCTGTTAAAACTTGTCAGTACAAAAAAAGAAAAAACCGATTGTAGGTTGGAATAAGCATGTACAAGGGCATCACAGAGAGGCCAGGCAAAAATTTGGCCTATGGTTAGAGCACGGTAAGCCTTTACAAGGAAAGGTATATGAAGAAATGATTTTGAGTCGTAAAATTTTTAAGTCACGCTTAAGATGGTGCCAAAATAACGAAGACCAAATAAAAATGGATATTTTGGCTGCTCATCACGCTAAAAATGATTTTCGGTCTTTTTGGAAATGTACTAATAGATTAAAAGATAAGTCGGGCCTCCCTGTGAGTGTCAACGGAGTGTGTGAGCCCAAAGAAATCGGTGATCTATTTGCTAATTACTTTACAGTTAAATCGCCGATTGGGCCCTCACAGTCGAGGCTAGATGCTGTGACCCAGTGTAAAGGTGGCATAAGTTTGAAACCTTCTATTAAAGAAATAGATAGCACTATAAAGTCTATGGTTAGAGGTAAGTCACCGGGGCACGACGGTCTCAGCATCGAGCATCTCAAGTTTGCAGGCCCACACTTGCCTCGCGTTCTATTTCTTCTATTTAATGCTTGTATAGCGCATAGTTACATGCCTAGAGATATGATAAGTAGTATTGTAGTTCCAATAGTTAAAAATAGGACAGGCGATCTCGCCGATATTCATAACTACAGGCCTATATCTCTGGCAACCATTATATCAAAAGTGTTTGATGGTGTGCTTAACACTCAATTAAGTAAATATATAAAGCCACACGATAACCAATTTGGTTTTAAACCTGGGCTGTCCACAGATGGTGCTATTTTGAGTCTTAAGCATACTATTAACTATTATGTTAAACGTAAGACGCCTGTCTTCGCATGTTTTTTGGATTTCTCCAGGGCATTTGACCTTGTTTCCTATGATCTGCTTTGGAAAAAACTTTAAAAAATCCATTTACCACAGGATACCATAAATATTCTTAAATATTGGTACCAAAGTCAGGTCAATAGTGTGCGTTGGGAGGGTGTCCTGTCGGATCCGTATAGGATGGAGTGTGGGTTGAGACAAGGTGGGTTGACTTCTCCCATACTTTTTAACTTGTATGTAAATGAGCTGATAGAGGAGTTAACCGGCACCAGAATTGGCTGTAACGTAGATGGCGTTAACCTTAACAATTTAAGCTATGCTGATGACATGGTGCTGCTTAGCGCTTCTGTCTGCGGGTTAAGAAAATTATTAGCTATTTGTGAAAAATATGCTGCATCCCATGGTCTTATCTATAATGCCAAGAAAAGCCAAGTGATGGTGTTTGAGTCAGGGAGGAGGAGACTACAAAATGTGCCGACGGTTACTATTAACAACTGTGTTTTACAGCGAGTTAGTAAGTTTAAATACCTTGGGCACGTCCTACTCCCCGACCTCAAAGATAATGGCGATATAGAGAGAGAACGAAGAGCGTTGTCGGTGAGAGCAAATATGCTGGCTCGTAGGTTTGTACGTTGTTCTTATGACGTAAAAGTCACATTATTCAGAGCATATTGCACTAACTTCTACACGTGCAGCCTATGGGCCAGTTTTACTCGACAAACATACAACTCGCTTCGGGTGCAGTATAATAACGCATTTAGGGTGTTGCTGGGGCTGCCTCGCTTCTGCAGTGCATCAAGAATGTTTGCAGAGGCGCGGGTGGATTGCTTTTTCGCCACTATGCGAAAGCGGTGCGCTTCTTTGGTGCGCCGGGTGCGGGGCAGCTCCAGCAACATCTTACGGATGATAGTCGAAAGAATGGAGTGCCCCTATTTACGACACTGCTCCAACATCTCCGCAGGGCTTTGTACCTGATAGTTTTTATTTAACTACTTTTTCCTTATTTTTACTAATTCTCTAACATAGATCTTAAGAAACTATTGTTACTAACTCACTAATCAATCAATGGACTGTATTTGTCTGATTAATAAAAATATTATTATTATTATTAGTAATCGACATTTTCTCTTTATTGAAATCTGTGATTAAATATTTATCTTCTGTTTATTATTATATTGTTAGCGGACTGACGTCATCTTGGACCAGAAACTTATATAAGGCGAAGCAAAACCGGCGTTGACTCACTTTTATTTCGAGACTTCGTGCGGAACGGACGTGTTACTTACCTACCCTCAGTAAATTTTAAAAGTGTAAAGTACCTACACGTTCTAATCTTTTGTGTTAACTAATAATATTGTAAATTGACAGGCGCAACGGTGAAGTTTGTCCATAGACATTCGTGCTTAGCTTCGCGTTACAAGCCGCCATTTTGATGTGCACACAGCGTGCCGTCGTACATACTACATACCTTTTTCTCTCGGGACCTCGCGCGAACGGACGGGTGCATCACTCCACTTCCATGTGTATCGTATTTTTATTGTTGTTTGTGTATAAGGATAAATACCAGACATTATAAGTGTGTTTAAAATTAATAAATGTTTCTTTTTTTTAATCTAAGTGATCGTTTGTGTTTAAAATTAATAAATGTTCTTTTTTTTTTTAAATCTAATTGTTTGTTTATTATAATATACATATGTATATATATAATAAAGAAAACACTTACCTTCTTAATTATTGAGAGAACTGCATCTTAATTCCATACAAATCCGTACTAAAGCTGTTCAAAGCTGGTTACCTACATTACGTGACAGCAGTAACATTGTGTGTGCAGTTTTAATAAATTACCCAGTAAACACCAAGTGAATCCCAACAAAAAGTGCATCCGGTACTTTATAAAGGTACTGTGAACTACTACATATATTGGAGATTCTTCTGATACATACTAAATTACTGAGTAAACTGGAAAAACCTGTGCGACACATTCTATGAATAATATTTAAAATACCCTCATATTGTTTTGTCCACAAAAAAAAGAGAAATATCTTGGATCACGTCAGTCAACGTCATTGTTAAATTTGATTTTTGGCATTTGTCATCTGACAGCGGCACTATTGCCATACCTAGTAGACCTGTCGGCTGGATACAAGGATTTTGGACCTAATTATTACAACTTATTACAACATATTCTTTAGATTATTCCTACATACGGTTTTGAGTAGAAACTATAATAATGGATTGCCGTAAGTGTTTAAAAATTGCACCTGATGCGGAGGGCATAAAATGTACCTCCTGCCTAGCATGGTTGCATTTCTATTGTGCTGAATTGACGGAATCAGACTTTAAGAAAATTTTACCTATGAACAGAATAAAATGGAAGTGTTCTGCATGTAATACTAAAAAGAAAACCACGCCTTCGACGACCACCTCACCTACACTTACTTCGGCTTCGCCCTTGAATGTGGACACGGGGGTTCTACCTAGATATATGGACTCGAAATTTGCGAACTTAAGTCAACAGTGGCGTGATGACCTCAACTCTGCTATCTTGGAGGTTTCGCGAACATTCAGGAACGATATAATTGCCCTAGAAAATCGCATGAACACATGGGAGGATAGGGTAGCTCAAGTGGAATCAGCGGCAGTCATCGGCTCCTCTTCCCTGCCGTCCAACCTCATGGAAGAAAATGCGTCACTACGTCACGAACTTGAAACCTTGCGTAACAGGCTCGACGACATCGATCAAGCCTCTAGAAACTGCAATATTGAGATTCAAAATGTGCCCGAAAGTAAAGGTGAAAATCGTATGCAGCTCTCTCTTACACTAAGCAGCATTTTAAACGTCGAATTAAAAGACTCTGACATAAAAACTGTACACCGCGTTGCACCAGGTGTCAGGTACGCGGGTCGCCCGAAAAATATTATACTGCAGTTGACAACTCGCAGAAAACGTGATAATTTTATCGCTGCTGCTCGTGTGCGTGGCTCTCTAACAGTTGATCAATTGCTCGGTGGATCTGCGGCTGCCTCGAGTGTCAACAACAATCGATTCTACGTCAATGAGCACCTTACCTTGAAAAAACAAAATACTCTTTAGTAAGGTCAGGCAACTTGCAAAGGAAAAAGGTTACAAGTATGTATGGATAAAAAACTGCTGTATTTTTGTTAGAAAAACTGATGAAGCTAAAGCCATCCAAATACGATCCAATGATGATTTAGCCAAATTAGTATGACTATATTATACCTCTCTGTATGGTTTACATATTTTTTGTATTGTATTCAAATTTTCTTTATTTTTTGTTGGTATCTTGTTCTTTTCATATTCTTTTACGGCAGTGTGGAGTGCGAAACTGGATTTTTCTATAATCTTCACTTTATTCCTACCCATCTTTCATATTTCTGATTATGGATAATGGCTCAAAATACCTTATCTATTTATTATCAGAACTGTGGAGGCATAAAGAGTAAAATAGATAAGCTCAAAAATAGTATACTTCTTAGCAACTATGATATTATTGTTCTAGTAGAGACGTGGTTAGTGGATTCTATCTTTGATGGAGAGTTGCATTCTGGCGGTTATGATTTATTTCGACGGGACAGAAACCTCCAGTTTTCTCGCAAAAAAGGAGGCGGTGGGGTCTTAGTCATGGTGAAAAGAGGAATTAAATCTATCAGATTGACTGAGTTTGAAGCCCCGGATTTGGAGGAAATATACATTCACTTGCCATCTCACTCTGGTCTCCTCCTCAATGCCTGTTACTTTCCTCCCGTTACTCATACCTCTATATACATAAAATTCTTTCAAAAACTGCATGACATACATGCTAGCGCTAGATTCTCTAATTACATAATTACAGGTGACTTTAATTTACCTCATCTCAACTGGTTATCCTCTCCAGATACCCTACTACAATCTGCAAATACTGAGACATCTAAATTATTGTTGCATACCATGTCTTTCTTGAATTTAAAGCAAACTAATGTTGTCCTCAATAGCAATGCGCGGCTCCTAGACCTAGTCCTATCGACGCTTCCCGGGCGTGTTGATTATTCCGATGACCCGTTGCTTAATCCTGTTCCTCATCACCCGCCTTTAGATATTCTAAGTACTGTTAACAGGTCAATTTTCATGACATCAGCTGTTTTCAATCAAAGAAATTTCTTTAATGCAGATTATGACTTAATAAATAATGCTATCTATAAGGTAGATTGGGTGTCACTGCTGGCCTCGTCCCATTCTGAAGATGCTGTTGCCATGTTCTACTCAAAAATAAATGAAATTATTTCTGTTTGCGTGCCATTCTCTAAACCTAAATCCCGTAAGTATCCGGTTTGGTTTAGCAGAGGACTGATAAGAGCTCTTAATCGTAAGAAGAAACTCTGGTGTCGCTGGAAGACCTACAAAAACTTGCTCGACTATCAAGAATTTTCTTTATTAAGGGCACGTGTTAAAAGTCTTATGAAACTTTGTCATAATCGATATATAGAAGGAATTGAACTTTCGCTGAGGGCAAATATCAAGCACTTTTGGAAATATACGTTTGCTCTAAAGCAGACTAACTTAGGATATCCTAAACGAATTAAATATGGCAGTGTTTCATCTGACGACCCTAATCAAATAGTAGAGTTGTTTTCGAGTTATTTTCGGTCAGTGTTTGAGTCTCAAACTGGCTCAGCTGGAGACACGACACTGTGTACACCGATGAAGAGAGCCTTCCCAATGACTCTCGGGTCCTTGTGCATAGTTTGTACTTCAATGAAGATGAAGTCAGCAAGGAGCTATATTTGCTTGACCCAAATAAAGGTCCTGGCCCAGATCAAATCAGACCAGTTTTTCTCAAGAAAACAAGCCGGTCAATATGTGTCCCCTTACATATTATATTCAATAAGTGTATGTCCAGTGGCACTTTTCCTGACTGCTGGAAATTATCTTATATAACGCCTATCTTCAAGGCTGGTGAAAGGAGTGATGTCGAAAATTACCGACCGATTTCAATACTTTCTGCAATCCCTAAGGTCCTGGAAAGATTAGTTCACCGACACATTTATTCCAGCCTAAGGCATGTTATTATAGACCAACAGCATGGATTCGCAGCTGGTAAATCTACTCTCTCTAACCTCCTTGTTTTTACTAATTATATTTTTAGCGGTTTGGATAATAAACATCAGATAGACACAATCTACACAGACTTTCAGAAGGCTTTTGATAAGGTTGACCATATGATGCTTTTACAAAAGCTATCTTTTAATGGTATTAAGGGTAATCTTTTAAGATGGTTTGCAGCATATCTACATAATCGTGTTCAATCGGTGGTAATAAATGGGTTTACCTCTTCTCAAACAGTAGTGACATCCGGCGTTCCCCAGGGCTCAATCCTTGGGCCGTTGTTGTTTTCCTTATTTATTAATGACATATCTAAATGTTTTTTACACTGCAATTACTTGCTGTATGCAGACGATTTAAAGTTATATAGAACGGTAGTTACACTTTCCGACGTGGAACTTATTCAGGAAGATCTCGATAGGCTAGATGACTACTGCAAGATAAACAAATTATTCTTAAAATATAGTAAGTGTCAGCATATCGTGTTTACAAGGAAAACACATAACGCAATCACGGCCAATTTCACCCTGGAAACCATGCCCTTGAACGTGTGTGCTCTGTAAGGGATCTTGGTGTCCTTCTTGACTCCAAATTAATCCTAGATAAGCACATAGGCTCAATTATTAATAAAGCCTACCGTATGTTAGGCTTCATAACGCGTGTCACCAGACATTTTAAAGAAAAAACCACGTACATTCACCTCTATAAGGCGCTTGTGCAGTCCCAGTTGGAGTACGCGTGTCCAATCTGGAATCCCCATTACGCTATATATGACGCACAACTGGAGGCTGTACAAAAGAAATTCTTACGTATTCTAAATTATCGTATGAATGGTAGTAGGGCTAGTTATAAGGAACTTTTAAAAAAAATATAAATTACTTTCTTTGAGTACTAGGCGTAATTTGACAGACTGTGTCACTATTAGAAAAATATGTGTAAATGAAATAACTTGTTCCCATCTTCTCGAACTGATACCATTTAATGTTCCTGCCAGATCTCTGCGCTCGCACAGAACTTTTAACCTTCCGACTCCCAGAACCAACATTGGGTTCCGTGAGCCTCTTCACAGGATGTGTTCCACCTTGGATTCCATCACTAACATCGACCCTTTTTCGCACTCCTCTACTGATTCATTTAAGAATAAGTTAAAACTATTATTATCTTAAGCTTTGTGTCGTCCTTGTTTTTTCCTTGTTTTTTTTTTTGTTTTGTTTTTGTAGCTGCTAGTTTAGTGTCAAATTTTGCTGTCATGTTTTGTCTTGTCTTACTTTGTATTGTATTTTTTATTAGTGAAACTTTTTTCGAGGATATGTCCAATATGTCTATTTATTTTATGTTTACATTTATTTTTATTTTTTTCTATATAGTGATGTATCTGTTTAGTTTCCAATAAATAAATAAATAAATAAAAAGTTACAGAGTTACCGTTATAGTGTAAGCCTACTGACCTCGTGATGTGGTCAAGTTCTAGAGATCTATTTACAAACTCCATCGCCATCGTAACTGTTAATACGCAGTATAACAATTACATTATCTATTTTTTTGGTTTTTGGTAGAAGACAATAAGTTCGAAAATGTTATGTTAATGTGTGAACATAAGTACAACATACTTATTTATTATGTTTATAAAACGTGTGGGTTTCTCTTCACTTATTTTAATATCATACTCACTATTTAAAACAATTATAAACTTGTAGCTTTTAAATTGTCTCGACGGGTTACCAAGCACATTTAACACGTATTATTTGTACAAGACGTCTCTTTATATTAAAAAGTTGCATTTTTTTCGTCGTTTAATATAGTATGACAATATTATTTGTCATCGATAATAATTTCTTTACTTATTAAAAAGTCCATCTTTTAAAAAGTAAATTCACTTTTAAACCGTTAATACTTGTGGTCAGATAAGGGACAAAAACCGCCTTCCTCGGTGAAGGCGTTGTCCGCAACCCTTTCCCCGAACCCGCTTTCGCTCGAGCTTACTACTTCCTGAAGCGGGAAGTGAGAGTGAGACGTAAGACCGATGTGCGTGAGGACGTCGATCTCCACCACAACCTAGAGCTCTCTACCATAGCCCAATGGATGAAGTTGGCCACTTCGACATGGTTAAACACCATCCCAACCCGTTGGTACGCAAAAGCATCAACTACTACAATGAATGAAATATAATCGAGTAACAAACATACAATTCAATAATATTTAGCGATATCATTAGACACCAATACTAATTATGTTTAAGATTTTTTATAATTTCCGTCTTTTGCATATTTTTTCCATTAATTTATGTATATTTGTAGTATATATATGGAGTAGAAAATAAGAAAGTCAAAACGAGGACAGGAAAATGTTTCTTCATTTTGGAATATTACTTCTTCTGTCCCAAGGACTCCTTGGTAAGTTAAATTTCATTCAATTAATACTTGTTTATACCCAATGCTGTGTAGTCTTACGAAGGATGCAAACACGACTCGAACATAATTTTTGACAAATAAGAACTATTTAATTTCGCACCATCTGGAAAGTCATTTAAAAATTAAATATTGAATTCTTTCTTCGTTTTCCGTTAACACAATAATTGTTATACCGTACTTCGTGCACAGTATATTAAACTAAACATGAACATGTAGCCCAATTAAATGAAGTACGTTCACAGGCGAAGTGGACGTTTCGGAAGCTATAGATGGAGACAGCCGAATAATCGGTGGCCAAGATGCCACTCCAGGCATAGCTAAGTACCAAGTTTCAATTCGTGTTCATGAAAATGGTACAGAAGTGCACCATTGCGGAGGATCTATTTTAAACGAAGAGTACGTGTTAACGGCCGCCCATTGCGTTTATAAGTGAGTATATTTTATTTAATTGCAAAAGAAAAAAATATTATGCTCATTACTATTCTGGCATATTGGAATGATGGGTGATGTAGGTAGGTGATGACACAAATAGTTTTAGTTAAAACTAGACTTAAATCATAGTTTATTGATAAAAAATACTTTTAGCGAAAAAATTGAAGATTTGTCAATGGTCGTTGGCAGTCACACGATCGATAAAGGCGGCGACCGTTACAAGATTAAAAAATTAATCCCTCATGAGAATTTTGATAAACGCAGTGTAAAGAATGACATAGGCATCGTACATATCGAAGGCAAATTCAAATTCAGCGATAAGGTTCAACCAATTGAGTTGTTAAAAGCAATGGCACCCATTGGAAAGAAATGTCTCTTGACTGGCTGGGGATACGTAGACTATGTGAGTAGATTAATATATTTGATTATTATTTATTAACAAAATGTTTTTATAAGTTTATCAGTTTTGTAATATTCTGCACTGAGACCCTTATTTCGCTGGAATTTCGCGAACTCCGGGCTAGACGCTTTGTGGCTTTAGAAATAAATACAAGTAAAAGTTATTTTATTTAGCAAAAATATTATGTATATAGGACAAACAACTAAATAATAATAAGTTTGTAAGAAAATGACATTCAGCAGGGCTTGCAATATTTAAACATCGTTACGTTCATTTGCATTATTTATAAAAAAATTGAAACACTGAATTCTCTCCTTGATAAACAAATGTTGATTATTATTACAGATCAAATATATTAAACCAAACCATCTTCAAATGTTGGAGCTCGAAACAATAAGCAATGAAGACTGCAGTAAACGATTAAGATACGCGCATATTCCACGGCAATTATGGCAAGTAGACGCCGGACAACTCTGCGCTAAGCACCCGAACCACAAAGGTGGATGCTATGTAAGTATCAAATGTGCTACAACATGTTCAAATGGTCATAGTTTCACGTTACTAATAGGCCTTTATCAAAATGGTTCTAAATATAAGGTCACATTAATCATAGTACCTGGATAGTAAATGTTTTCAAAATTTCCAAATTCCTATGTTTGCATTTAACACTTTCTCATACGGTGAAGTTCAAACATCGTGAGGGAATCATGATTTCTTATCCTGATGGAAAAAAATACTGATCAGCTACACACCTATAAAAACAAATGAGCAAATTCTGCGATCTGAGGCCAATACCCAGAATCACACACTTCTGGATTATTGTTATGAATAGAAGCAGATCAAGAAGTGTGCAGTAACAATATAATACATTCCTGTGAAATCAATACGTTTAAATATTTTTACTTCTTATGCAGGGTGATTCTGGTGGAGCTCTCGTCATTCAGGACGATAAGAACAAAACTCTTCAAATAGGAGTCGTGTCCTATGGAATTCCCTGCGGCAAAGACTTTCCTGATGTATATGCTTCAGTCCATGGTTACTACGATTGGATACAGAGCAAAATTAAATGAATTATTGAATAATCCAATTTGGTTACATCTGATATAAAAAAATATCATTTGAAAAAAATGTATATTTTATGGAATATTTAAAGAATACAACTAACATTTAATTAAAAAAAAACCTATTCATAATAAAAAAAATACATTATAGCTCTTTTGTATTTTGTTTTGTTGTGAGCGTTACACTGAATAAAAAAAATCTGTTTATTCATTTTAAGTACATACGCATTACAATGTGTTAGATTTGGGAACCCTTTTAAGTAAGAAATACTTGTGTCAGGGTTCCATAACAAACTTGAGTATAAATTCCTTAAAATATTCCTTATATATATAGTTTAATCTCTCTATAATATTATCATTTATAATCATATCATTTATATATCAAAAAATATCTCAGTTTCTTCGTAAAATTGTCAAGCTTTTGCGGAGACCCTCATGCAAATTTGAAATAGTTTCTTAGCAATAACTAGATCCTTCCTTCCCTTCCTTTCTTTAAATAATGCCATTGTCACAAGGTGGACAATTTATTTCGTATTACATAATGTATAAAAAATACTTAATTATAAAAATTTAGGTATTTACAATATCCAACATAGAAATAATGATAATTAAAAATTAAGCAACAACAACTGCAGCTTAGAGCTACGACCTTATGATCTGCGGTCAGACTAAAATAAAATAAAGTTACTTAGTAGTAATATTATATATATATATATAATATATATATATATGATATTAATGAATAGGCTTCCGGAAAGTATGATCAGTGCACCATCTGTGAACACCATTAAAAATAGATTGGATAAGTTTCTCCAAATCTCATAATACACGCGCATCAGCTTATTAAAAGCTGCCAGTGTGTTAAGTAAATAATTATAATAATATACAATACTGATATTATATATATTATATATATAATATCAGTCGCCATCATCATCATTATATGTATATATATATATACTGGTATCCAGGGACCTTGTCATTGATACAAATGTGATAATCTTATTCACAGGCTATACAACCAGGTACTTTGGACTTAATGAAAAAAATTAAAAATAATTTTAGTATACCTACTTATAAAAGTATTTCACAAAAAATATGAAACTTAAGCAAGGACTTCCTTATCACTTTTTCTCGTTCTATATCTCCAGGAGACATAGCATGATCAAGAATGCAACGAAAACTAGGTTTTAAGATAAAAATGATTATTTTTTTTTTTACCTTAGTTCGTTTATCTATTAGAGATAAGGTTAATTTATATAGCTGCAAACATTCAAGGTTTCGTCAATACCAATTAATTTCTTTAGTATTCGAAGACAGTCGATGTACAACCATGTGGCTGTTTCATGCCTACATTCTTTGCAATCTGTATATACCTATTTAATGTGTGTACATCGTTCATTTCTTGAAATAGTGCTTTAAATTGGAAATGGGTCTTCTGTAACAATAACAAAACTCTTTAAGTAAACCACTCCAAGGCCATCGAAACTGTTAATACGCAGTATAATAATTATAGTATCTTATTTTTTTAATACTTCAATTTGAATTTAAATAATGAGAATTTGGTAGAAAATAATGAGTTTGATTATTTTGTGTTAATGTGTAAAGACGTTAATTAAAGTACCTAACCTACTTATGTTTTTCTCTTTACTTATTTTTATAACATAATCACTGAGATAATAAAGAAACGACGTGTAATACGAATCAAGGTTTATTGGTGACTGACGCACAGCACACTACAATGGTACATTTAGGTATCTCAATTCGTGCGCACGCACACACGCGCTTCACTCATACACTACATAATCTCCACCCTTATTTGACACAACTGTTACTAAAAAATAAACTTACATTAACTAATTACTACTTAGATCTATTACAGGTAAGCCTATCTTATTGTCTAACAATTATATAAACCAACACCATACTTATTACTAAACTTAGGTAAATTATAAATGACTACTAGAAAATCAAAACTTATAATTAGGTGGATTGTTTAATCGATATTGTCGAGTACAACGAGGTTGAACCGGTTCAGGGGTAGGTGTTGAAGCCTGAAAGGTACCCGGGCTCTGGTGCTCCCTACTCTCAAAGAATTCATCATTCATCCCACCGCTGTTAGGAGAAACGGAAACTGTCGCGGGCGTCATCGGCGTCACTGGCGTCTCGGGGGTTCTCGGTGAATCGCCCCGCCTTGACGTAACCAAACCTCTTCCCCCTTGCCTAGCTGACGTGTCCCCTTCGGCCCCTGGTCCCTTTGGCAACTTTGTGCCATTTTAACCGCGTCCTCCCGGCTCGGTGTGAGTGCATCGAGCTTGGTACGCAGCCTACGACCTACCATCAACACTGCTGGCGTTTCGCCCGTCGTGCAATGTTCCGTGTTCCTATAATATAGTAAATAACTATTTAACGATAATGTTACGTCTTTGTTCTCTCTTATGGCTTTTTTAATTACCCTTTTAACAGTACGAACTGCATTCTCTGCCGCCCCATTCGATGCCGGGTGGTATGGCGCTGAAAAAATGTGCTCGATACCGTTACTATTTAAAAATTGTGCAAATTCCTGACTTGTATATGGTGGCCCATTGTCAGAGACGATTTGTTTAGGCAAACCGTATCTTGCGAAGACGTCACTAAGTACTTTAACCGTATAACCCGCTGCTGTACTTGGCACTTGGCTAACCTCAATCCACTTACTTCTGGCATCTACTATGACTAGGAAAAGTTTCCCTGCTATCGGTCCTAAAAAGTCCATGTGTATACGTGACCAAGGCTTATCCGGCCATGGCCAAGGACACGGCGCATGTCGCGGTGGCATATCCGCCTCCACTGCGCATACCCCGCACCCCCGGCACATAGCTTCTATGGCCTCGTCCATCCCTGGCCACCACACATAGCTTCTCGCAAAAGCTTTGGTTTTTACGATCCCCATATGAGCCTCATGTAACACTGTAAGTACCTTTCCCTACAAGACTCCGGGATTACCACCCTATGTCCCCATAAGATGCACCCCAGTTCCTCATATAATTCCTGCTTACGATTATAATAAGGTTGTAATGTCTTGATTTCACAATCAGTTGGCCACTCCGTACGTATATACCTTATTATTCTGCCTAACAAGTGGTCCCGACCCGTTTGTTTTTTAATTTCATTATAATCTAATAAAACAGCGTTTTGTGCGAAATGCAAAAAAGTTTGCTCCGGTACCTGCCTTGTTTGTTTGTCTACTGCGCTCGCCGCGGGCCAACGTGACAACCCGTCCGCTCCATTCTGTTTTGATGTGATGTATTCTATCGTGTAGGTATATGCGGACAGCTTAATCGCCCACCGCTGCAACCGGCTAGCGGTCATCGATGGAATACCTTGTTTGGGACCAAAAATTGTCACTAAAGGCTTATGGTCGGTGCGTAGCGTAAAGGACCTCCCATACAGATACTGGTGCAATTTTTCGAAACAGTAAACAATAGCTAAAGCTTCTCACTCTATTTGTGAGTAATGTTTTTCCGCCGCGGTGAGTGCGCGGGATACATACACTACGGGCCGTTCTCGCCTACCAGAGTCGCCACTACTGCTATCCCCCTCACACCACTGCGTGAGCACGCCGCCTATACCACGAGCGCTTGCGTCACAAGTTAAGAACAATAATAATATGGTTTATGCGGATCAAAGTGGGCCAGTACGTCTGCGCTAATTAAAATATTCTTAATGTTTTATAACGCTTTTTCGCACTCTCTATCCCAGTGCCACTCCGCGCCTGTTTTTAACAGGTTGTACAGTGGGGCGAGTGTAGCGCTCAAATTATTAATGAACTTGGCATAAAAATTAATTGTGCCTAAGAATGCCCTCAGATCCGTTACGTTATTGGGACGGGGAATATTTATTATTCCCGTAATTTTCTCGGGATCGACTCTTATTCCATCTGCCGATATTAAGTATCCTAAATATTTTACCTCACTCATCATAAATGAACATTTACTTTTCTTAAGCCTCATTCCATTATTTAATAAGCGTTGTAACACTCTTTCTAGAATTGCTAAATGTTCTTGTGTATTAGACGTTCCGATGATTACGTCGTCTAAAAATACCCCTGTGTTGGGAATATCGTTGAAAAGATTTGTCATTATCCGTTGAAAAATACCGGGGCTGGAGGATAACCCGTATACTAATCTTTTGTACTTATATAAACCCTTGTGTGTGGTTGATGACTGTTAAGTTATCAGGGTCATTGAGTTCAATCTGGTTGTAAGCCTGCGATAAATCGATTTTTGAGAAAATCCTAGCACCGTTTAGTCTCACCAATAGATCATCGATGCGCGGCAACGGGAACCTATCAACTACCAGAACCGGATTTAGTGTTACTTTATAATCGGCACAGATACGGAGTTCATTGTCAGCCTTACGCACAAGAACGAGGGGAGTCGCCCAGTCCGCGCTCTCCACCGGCTCGATGACGCCGGCGCGCAGCATGCTCTCCAGCTCGTCGTCGAGCCGCTCGCGCAGCGCGTTGGGCACCGGCCGCGCGCGGCAGAACACCGGCATCGCCCCCTCGCGCACCCGCAGCCTGGCTACCCCTCCCGTAAACCGGCCCAATCCCTCCGAAAACAACTCGCTATGCCTGGAAAGTAATTGTGACAAGTTATTCCCATTACTTGAAATTTTCTGCTCTAAACCGGCTGTTATAATATTTTGTTTCTACATAGGTACTTTAATTGCCAATTCTGATAACCATTGACGGCCCAAAATCGAAGTCGTACCGCCATTGATTATAAACAACTCCATATTTTTACTTTTGTCCCCCACACTAACTAATGGTTTTATTACACCTAACGGTTTAATTAAAGAACCATCAATAAATTTAAAAACAAAATTAGTTTTTTCTATAGGTCTGTTCCAAAAGTATTTGTCGTATTTCTCCTTACTTATACAAGACACCAAGGACCCTGTATCAATTTCCATTGATAACGACTTATTATCAATTATCACTACAACACTTACCGGCTTATAACTATTTAAACTAAGCTGATGTAGCTCCTCCACTTGCCAGTCCTCCTCGTCCGAGGTTGATGGAGGTTCATCATCTCCCGACCACTCAGGAAAATCCATCCCCTCCGACAATGCTTCGTCCATGGTTCGTACATGGGCTACCATGTTGCTGTGTATTCCTCCTCGCGATCCTCGTGGCCCCCCATTATTCAATGGGCACACACGACGTAAATGCCCGCGCTGCTTACATCTCCCGCAGATAAAGCGTCGGTAGCGACACTCATCGCTGCCATGTCCCGCGGCTCCGCACGCATAACAATTGTATCTTGAGTCACCCTGTCCTTTCCGATCCGGCCCCGACGACCCTGCCGGTGCGCGTGTGCCCCCTCGCCCCCGGTGGCCCGGTCCGCTCCGCCGCGCGGAGTGCGCGTTCACGGCGTTCAGCGCACTAGCCGCGCTGCCGGTCTCGCTGCCGCCACCCGGGTCGGTCACGCCACCCGTCGTCTTTTGTTCCACCGCCGCTGCATCTTTTTCTGCCGCTTCCATTGCACAGGCTATGGTTACTGCTTTTCCATACACCAGATTCTCTTCCGCGAATAACCTTAGTCTGATTAATTCACTCCGCAACCCACAAATCAGCTGATCTCTTAGGTTATCTTCTAAAGCAGTTTTAAATTCGCAATATTTGGCCATTTTCTTCAACTCCGAGAGATATTGCGATATCGACTCACCCGCATTTTGTCGCCTCTGTCGAAAATGATACCTTTGCGATATAAATAATGGTTTCGGTTGTAAATGGTTTTTAATCACGCTTACGACTTCTGTGTAGGTTTTTGAGCTTGGTAAATCTGGACTAGTCAAATTACTTAATAATTCATAAGACTCATCTCCCGTAGCTGCGATTAAAGTGGGTAGCCACAAATCTGTTTTCACCTCATTCACTTTGAAGAACATCTCCGCTCTTTCGATATACGAAGTCCAATTTCCAGTCCTTACATTAAATTCCGTCAATTTCCCGATCGGCATTTTGTCTAGAAACTATTAACTTTTTACAAAAACCAATCCTCGTCGCCACTGAGATAATAAAGAAAAGACGTGTAATACGAATCAAGGTTTATTGGTGACTGACGCACAGCACACTACAATGGTACATTTAGGTATCTCAATTCGTGCGCACGCACACACGCGCTTCACTCATACACTACAATCACTACTTAAAATACAATTACAAACTTTTAGACATGACATAAGAAAACACACACACACACATAAACACACAAAATTACAATACTCAAAGAAAAAATAAAATAAAATATACCAAAAACAATAAAAATAAAAAATTTCCTACACCCATTCGGTTCGCTTTAAGTGTGCAATGTGTGTGTGCTGTGGTTGTAATTGGTCCTGGCTCAGTATTATGCTGAGGAGCAGAATGTTCCACAGCGCTGGTCATTCTGCCAGAGACCACAGCAGCTAGAAAATAATAATAATAATATTAAAGTTAGCAGTGTAAGTAGTGAAAATCGTGTGTAAGGGTGTATAGTACATAAAATAAAATTAAAAGTTAAAAATAAGAATAATTGTTAACAAGTAGATATTTTTTTTTTTTTTTTTTTTGGTTGGATAAAAACTAAATTTCGTGGGACTTTTTTTTAGTAAGTAGTTGTGTCTTATAACTGTGACTAAAGTTCGACTTTAATTGAAGACTCTTCAGCGGAGGAGGGATATTATTCAAACACTTCGTCGCGCTATATTTAAAACTCCCATGAAATGAAGCCGTCCGATAAGCTTTTTGTACAAATATTCAGGTAGTTTAGTATATACTACATCAAATAACAAACATGCCAAATACATTTTTATCAATTCTCTCTACATAAATCTATCTGGTAACATACCATACGTTACCAATCCTTTTATTTGTTCAAGCGTCATTATATTTTCGCTCACTCCAGTGAGCCCCGTCCTGGCCTTGAGGCGATCGACTGTCCCGCGGCGGTGCAAGCCGAGGTCTTGCAGGAGATGCCAATGATGTTAAAACATTGTGCGGGAGGGTTTGGTCAGGGTGAAAACGCCGTGACTTTCTCAAGGTGCCTCATGCAGTAGTAGGCACTGCGTTGCAGGAGTACGTACTCCAACTACTCTCTAGCAACCGGTTTACAATCAGGCTCCAATGATAGATGGGTCCTATCCTACATCCTTAGGGGCTCTAGGTCTGGCTTTAGGTCTATAAAGATCGATACGATACGTACATATGAACAATTTGTTATGTCATATATCGCTACCGCTATCGCCATCGGAGACACCTTCGTATGGCAAAAACACATTAGCTTAGGCTCTCACTACATTTATTCGTAGGTACACACCCGTTTTCAACCTGTTGACTTCCCACTTTCAGGATGGTAGTTGAAGATCCACTAGCGTTTTCATGATGCCGTCCAGGCAATCCGAAACCCTCCTCCCGTACCCGCTTTCGCTCGCTAACAGCACCAATACCATTAGGATATTAATCCTACCTTCACTCCGAAGGCAGCGTGGATCTTACCTTCCCTCTACTTGAGCAACTTGTCTTCAAGGCAGTCACAATCCGAAGCGTCCCAAATGTGATAGATGTCGTGATTGACCTCAACAGAGCGACCAAAGAGGATAACGACATAGTATTCACGGTGTTAAAGTTACTCCGAGCAGGAAAAAGAAGTATAACCTCTGAGAGTGCTGCGCTTTTAATTTAAAAGCCTGGCACGGTGGGACGCGATACGGCCCGAAGCCCGTCACAGTGGAGAGGCCCACAGATAAAGTGAGCTCTCCAGCTCAAGCCCTAGGAACTGCGAGTGCCTGCAATCGAGATTCATGAGGACCGCTACCGATGTACCTTTCTAAGTGAGGAACGTACCACCACGACCTGGAGCTCTCTACCATAGCACAATGGATGAAGTTGGCGTCCACACGCCACTTCGACAAGGTTAAACACCATCCCAACCCGTTGGTACGCAAAAGCATCAACTACTACAATGAATTAAATATAATCGAGTAACAGACATACAATTAAATAATATTTAGCTATATCATTAGGCACCAATTCTAATTATGTTTAATTTTTTGTAATGATTTCCGTCTTTTGCAAATTTTTTTTCCATTAAATTATGTAAATTTTTAGTATAAATATGGAGGAGAAATTTAAAAAAATTACATAGCAAGGACAGAACTCCAAGGAAAATGTTTCTACATTTTGGAATATTACTTCTTCTGTCCCATGGACTCCTTGGTAAGTTAAATTTCATTTAATTTGAATTTATACCCAATATTTTGTAGTCTTACGAAGGATACAAACACGACTCGGACAGCATTTTTGGCGAATAATAGTAAAATATGTTTTAATTTTGTTGTAAAATAATGCACTACTTGATTTTTTTAAAATGATAATGTTACTGTTTCCAAATAATTTAAATCTTTGTTTTCACATTATTTATTTTGCACCACCGTCTAGGTCATTTGAATTCAATGAGTTCTTTCTTTCTTCTTTTTATTTCTTTCTTTGACTTCCGCAACAAAATGCCGCAACGCAGACGAACCAAGCGGGACATGTAGCCGAATAAAATAAAGTATGTTCACAGGCGAAGTGGACGTTTCGGAAGCTGTAGATGGAGACACTCGAATAGTAGGTGGCCAAGATGCCCCTCCAGGCACGGCAAAGTACCAAGTTTCAATTCGTATTCATATAGGAGAGAAAGAAGGGCACACTTGCGGAGGGTCTATTTTAAACGAAGAGTACGTGTTAACAGCCGCTCATTGCATTCATCGGTTAGTATATTTTTCGTTTCTATTAATATGTTATTTCATAGGAAAGCTAAAATATATAACTCAGTTTCAGTTAACATCTATTTTAATCATTTAAAATGTGTAAAAGTTATCATTTCATGTGGAAAGACGAACTTTAATGATGTGTTATAGATATACTTGAAATTACTTATAGGAAGCGAGCTGACCAGTTGTCTATAGTAGTTGGCAGTCAAGAATTCAATAAAGGCGACCAACGTTACAAGATTAAGAAATTGGTGCTTCATGAGAAGTATTATAGACGGTATCTAAGGAATGACATAGCCATCATGCAGATCGAAGGCAAAATCAAATACAACGATATGGTTCAACCAATTGAGTTGTTAAAAGAAATGGCACCTATTGGAAAGAAATGTCTCTTGACTGGCTTTGGATACACAGACTATGTGAGTAGATTCATATATTTTATTAACTAAACGTTTTTATAAATTTATCAGTTTTGTTATACAATTCTGCACTTACACCCTTATTTCGCTGAGTGTGTTTAAAAATAAATACAAGTAAAAGTTATTTTATTTAGGCAAAAGATTATCTTTTCTTTTGTTTTGCACCACTATTCGCTGTTCAAAAATCTGTAAGATTAGCTTTTAAGTTTTTAGTTTTTTTTTGTATTACTTTAGATAAAGATTCTATATTTTTTGAAGTGAAACTTCTTTATCGGGGTTGGAAAAAAATTTAGTGTAACATTTTTTCGTTACGCGTCACATTTTTCGGTTACGCGCCATGTTGCTTTTTGAAGTCAAACTTCTTTATCGGCGTTGGAATGAAAGTTCTTTATCGACGTATGGGAGAAATTTTGTAGCAAATCGTCACGTTTTTCGGTTACGCGCCATGTTGCTTTTTGAAGTCAAACTTCTTTATCGGCGTTAGAATGAATTTTTTATCGACGTATGGGAGAAATTTTGTAGCAAATCGTCACGTTTTTCGGTTACGCGCCATCTTTTTCTTGTCCCTACCACGGTTGATCCGAAGAGATTCGAAGCCATTAATAACAAAAAAAATGTGTGCGTGTACTAGATGTACACACGTAACAACTGAAACTTCTTTATGAGCTTATTTTTCGAAAGCAACTTTACAAATAATAGGTTAATCAAGTTAAATTAGATAAAGTTTAACAAAAGGCTTTTATTATCATAGGCATGAATACAAATACAATTATTTCATTTTGTATTACGTTGTAGGGACAAGAACAAGATGGCGCGTAACCGAATAATGTGACGCGTAACGAAAAAATGTTACACTACATTTTTTTCCAACCCCGATTAAGAAGTTTCACTTCAAAAATATATAATAACGATAACAATGATAGTAATAATTCTATTACAATTAATGAAATTCTGTAATAATCTTAGTAGAAATAAGGTAAAATGAAATAATTGTATTTGTATTCATGTCTATAATAATAAAAGCCTTTTGTTAAAAAATTTTTTAACCAATTTCGTTAAGTTGCATATAGTAGATCATTTTTCGAAAAATAAGGTCATAAAAGTTTCACTTATTACGTGTGTACACCTAGTACACGCACACATTTTTTTATATAACATTAGGTTCGCACTTCTTGCACTCATCATGTTTCTTTTTCAGTTTTTCTCTTACTAGGGTTGCCTGGAAGAGATCGCTTATTAGCGATAAGGCCGCCCGTTGCATCCCTTATAATTTTTATATATTGTGTTTCTTTAATGTTATTGCAACGAAGTGTTAATAAATAAATATGTTCCATATAATATATATATGGAACAAAAAAAAACTAAATAATAATATTAAATGAGTAACAAAATGATATTCAGCAGGGCTTGCATTATTTAAACATAGTTAAATTTATTCATTTTCACTATTTATAAAAACATTGAAACACTTAATTCTCTCTGTGATAGTCAAATGTTGCTTATTATTACAGGACAAGTTAACTGTACCAAAATATCTTCAAATGTTAGAGTTTATAACAATAAGCAATGACAACTGCACTGAACAATTAAAACGCTCGCCTTACCCGAGATATGTGCCCGTAGACGAGGGACAACTTTGCGTTCAGCGCCCGAAGAACAAAGGTGCATGCAAAGTAAGTAATTTGAAATTAAATTAAAATTGAATGTGCTTAAACATTTTTAATTAATCATAGTTTCACGTTACGATCGGGCTTCATCAAAATGGTTTTATATGGTTTTAGTACCTGAATAGTCTTCAAAAGGTTCGAATTTCTGTTTGCATTTAACACTTGCTCATACGGTGAAGTTAAAACATCGTGAAGGAATCATGATTTCTTATCCTGATGGATAAAGAAAACTGACCAACTAGACACCTATAAAAAAATGAGCAAATTCTTCGATCTGAGGCCATAACCTACAATAACACACTTTTGGATAATTGTTATTAATAAGGGAAGCAGATCAATAATTGTGCATAAACAATATAATACATTCCTGTAAATTAATACCTTTAAATGTTATCATTTCTCGTGCAGGGTGATTCTGGTGGACCTCTCGTCATTCAGGACGATAAGAACAAAACTCTTCAAATAGGAGTCGTGTCCTGGGGAGTTCCCCTGCAACGCCGACTTTCCTGATGTATTTGCTTCAGTCCATGGTTACTACGATTGGATACAGAGCAAAATTAAATAAATTATTAGATAATTCAAGATGGTCACATCTGATTAAAATAAATATCATTTGAAATAAAAGTATATTTATTATATGCAACATTTAAAAATACTACTTAATTTAAAAAAAAAAACATCAACGATTGTACATTAAGGAGAGTTAATGACCATTTGGAACAACACCTACGGGCTACGAGATGCCCAATCGTAAAAATGGCCAAAAGGTGCATTTAGGTAGTCAAAGTCTAATTTCAAAATGGCAAACAAATTTTTATGCTCGTAAAAGTTTTTGTTAATTAATCTGTAATTTTGATATTTGTATCAAAAATTATAAAAAAGAAATTGATGACAACTTGATACATTACGTCGTAACATGCGTATAAATAGCGCACCTTCGGAACTAAGCGCTGAAAAGAGGCTAATCATAAGGAGCAGTGTTGGCCTAATGGCTGTTCTGTCTAAATAATATGCATTTAACATTCGCTCTAACGGTGAAGGAAACTTTATGGGTCTAAGGAGAATCAGAAGGCTGATCGCTCTGCTGATCACTTGCCTTTTAGAAAAATTTATACAGACATCGTAATCTAAGGCCAAAATGGTTGTTGCGCCTTTGATTTTGTAAGTGTAGCTGACGATCTCGCTAAGTTAAATTGTATTTAATGTTGTTGGTGGAGGATATCTATTCTTACCAGGGCCTTTCAGTGATCGAAATTACCCTGAGCACACCATATCACAATGCAAAAAATAGCTAGCAGCATTAAGCAAATTTTTACTAACTAGAAAAACGTACGATATTAATTATACTAAAAGTAATAGGCTGAATTCAAAATATGCGTATTTGAAAAACTAACAACTAACTACGACACATATTTTCCTTTATTGAGATTTTCATCGGAGGTGAATTTTCCTTTTTCAGCGATTAATAAGGTTCTTACCAGTTCTTCTCGTTCTACGCCCTTGATTGAAAGCATTAAATGTAAATAAAGAAACATTTTTTTTTTATAAATATAAAGGATATTTGATTTTGATTTCGTGTATTGTTTCGACGATAAAATAGTAATATTTCAAAAATTGTCTTTATTTCGTTGTATGCTCATTTCAAATATTTGTATTTCATATTATTCTAATTACAAAGTATATTTTTATAACTTAACATAACATATAAATAGGCTTATATTTGAACGTTTCGGATATAATTATAAATTTATAGGCAACAGAGAAAATTAATTGTGTTCGTTATCTCATTAAGATATATAAGATAATTAACACAAATTACAGATTGATTATTGTATTTTAAACTAGAACAATGGAGATTAGACGCGGTATTTGATTGTTCTAAATTATTTGTCTTTGTCATTATGAAACAGTAGATATATTTATGAATAAAATTAGTTTTAATTTAATTTCATTTTTTTTTCCTTTTAAAGAAATAAAAAGTTATACTTTGTAAATAGGGTATTTTATCATTTTAAACTATTTGTCATTTTAAGTCGCAGTATTTAAAAAAATAACTACATAAGATGATTTTTTTCTTATGCAAAAACATATAATTATACTAAAATTTATCTCGAGACATCATTGTTTAAAGCGTCTAGTCCAGTTTAGGTTTGATTCCCGCTAAAATGAATATACATTTGATCACATACCTTAGCAAATAACCAGTGAAAGATGCTAGGAATAGTAGACGATAACAATACGAGGGGTGGTTGGGTGAAAAAACAAATCACATAATTTACATTAATATACTGATGATGTGGTCATTTTCATTGCAAGTTTAGTGTGATAAAATAATAAAGACACATGGGAAAATAACACAGTAAACAATTTAAAATGACTTTATTGAAATTTCAGGTTCATTGAAAAATAATGACTTGCTTATCATTCGTGAAGAATGAAAAAGTTTCTGTGATAACACAATTTTAAGTAGGTATTGGAAGTTTTCCAATAGTCGTAGAAATCCAATCCAGGTACTTATAAACCCTGGTGAATACATCTGGCACCCCTCTACCACATGGAATGTTCCAGGATGTTATTCCATGTACAGTACCATTATGGACAAGAGCGCCTCCAGAATCACCCTGCAATAAATTAATAAAAATCGTTTTTAATAAATCTGGGCGTTAACTAATCGATGAAGTTAGGTACTTATGTAAATGTTTAAAAAAATTACTTTGTTAATACAAAATCACTTTTATTTGTGTCGCTGATAAATTCGTCCAACTGATTTACTTATGTGTTATATGTATGTATATGTGTATTTATTACTCATTAATTATTTACTTACTTGACAAATGCCTTGGCGAACATCTTTGTAAGTGCAGAGCAGTTTATCAGTGATTGGGTTCCATCTTTCCTCCTTTTTAAGTTTACTCTCTTGACATTCTTTTACTGTTAGTGATTTCACAGTCAACTTTTGCATTCTTTTGGGTCGTGTGCGATAATTCTATAAAAGAAAAATGAAACTCATTTAAAATACCTGTCAACGTTTTTTAAAAAGTACCAATAGCGCTAGCCGTGGTCTTGGTCTCATATTCTTGTGTCTGTCGTGATCATTCACCGTACTCGCGCATGTAAAATGCGATACAGAAATATCGATTGGATATATAGGAAAACTACATCAAAGATGAGTCGCAGGGTCTATTCGTATATTCGTAATATAGTGTTCGTATAGTGTTTATTGAGATAGGGCATTAAAGATACATATCAGAATTAGCCTTGTAGACTAAAATTAGGACAGCTGTCTGATCACGACGTGTATCTCGTTCGTATGTATATTGACTTTTTAATGTAAAATTAAAATTTTGAGATGAGAAATAAATTAGTCGATAAATGCGTGAACATCTCAGAACTGAACTACTGTACTTTAATAAAACCTGTTAGGGATCAGGGAAGTTCTCATATGAAATTTTCTCCATATATAGACATATACCTACGATATATGTATATAATTACACTCAATAATTACAAATTCAAGTAACATATATAGCACTTACGTCAATATATCCAAATCCAGCTATTATCAAATTGAGTCCGCCTGGAGTGTCCTCTGTCGGCAATTTAACTAAACCAACTTTCTACCCCAACTGTATTTGTCTGTTCACTAGAATAAGACTTATGTCGTTCGCAAATGAAGTGCGGTTGTAGTTTTCATGATTAATGTATTTATCAATTTTGTATTTCGCACCGCCACTCCAAATATCGTTTGTGCCGACTACTTCTTCTATTCTATCTATGGGGTAGCTAAAAATAGTTTTAATTATATACATGTGTCATTGGTCTGCCAGTTATAGGACAGAGATTATCCTTGTGTACTGTATCTTATCACATTACAACTTTATTTAATTATAATAATTATTATCTATACTAAAATTATAAATTTTAAAAATCCAGCCATGTCGTGACAGGCTGCTAGTGAGAAATACATACTCTAGCATGCAATGGGCTGCAGTCATCACCAACCAATGGGAGATTATAGAGCTTCCACAGAAATGGATCAGCGTATTTCGGTAATCGTAAACTCTCAATGAAGCCAGGTATGGGAACTCTCCTTCAGCAGCCTCCGTTCCTCCTACTATCTTCGGAACTACTTTCGAAGCTAAAAAAATTTATTTTTTAATTTATTTATTTTTCTATCTCAGCGCTTGAGTCACGCTTGATCTCAGTTAAAAGATAAACGACTCAAATAATTAAATCTTATTACGAATAACATTTAATTTTTTGTATAATGGTTAATTTATGCTAATCATTTTATGAACTTCATAAACAGTCCTTTAAATAAACCTACCTTGTGTCGACCATATCAACACGCAGAGAAGCGCCAAGTACCGCAACATGATGATATGTATATTGATTCTAGAATAAAATCGAAATTTAAATGTATGCGACAATACAATAATAATAAGTGCTGTTTAAAATGGAAATTATGTTTTTTTTAAGTTTTTTTAACTTCAATTTGTTTTACGTTATTTAACATCCTGCCAAACTAATGAGTCATTAAATATCGTTTAAGGTTTATGGCCCGATTATGTTTTAGAGGAAAAGTGAAGAAAAAAAGACACTTATGTTTTAAAAAACCGCACTTGCACATCTGAGACTTAAGAAAATAAAGTATTTAAAACATTAAAATTGAAATTAGAAGAAATGTTTTTACTTTGTGTAATACTTTAATTACTAGGTCTTAATTGCAATACAATTCTTGTACACGCCACGTAATTATGAAATAAATAAAATCTTATATTTTAACTTAATTAACAATTTTCTGTTTTTCTAATCTTATGATTGATATATATTATCATTTACCTAATAACTTATTTAACCTGCTTGTTTTTGTTTTGTATATGTATGATTTTGTATATTATGGTAACGAAGTGTAAATAAATAAATAAATTTACTAGCAGTATTCGCTGTTTGACCGGCCATGATTACGCCTAGCATGTTGTGGAATAACCTAGCTTTCGCAATTATATTAATAATCCAACACAAAAAGAATTTATTTGCAATTTCATAATATATTAAATAATTTTATAAATCTTTTACACACCTTTATAATTTAGTAACACAATTCAAGGAAACAAATTATTTTGTACAAAGAAAAATTAATTTGTTATTTTCCAAGTCAAGCCAATGATAATTACAAAATTGTAATTAAAAACGAAATAATAGATGTTAAAAAAAACTATTGGCATTCGATATCAGTGTTTTCAAAATTAATTAAAAAAAAATCCACACAGAATAATATTATACATTAGACAAAAAGCATCCTTGCTCCGCTTCATCTTGTTGAATCGCAAATCTTATTTTATATTTTGTCAGGATTTCATAATTATTTAAATAAGTTCTTTGTCACAAGGTGCACCATTTATTTCGTATTACATAAAGTATAAAAATACTTCTACAAAAAGCTTACCACGCTTTTACAATATATATCACTTTAGGTATTTACACTGAATCAGCCACATCTAGCACAATCTATCGGGTACAATTACTGTCACCTTCATATGATTTCTGGAGACATATATATCTAATATATAAAATTCTCGTGTCGCGGTGTTTGTGGTTAAATACCTCCGAAACGGCTTGACCGATTCTCATGAAATTTTGTGTGCATATTGGGTATAACTGAGAATCGGACAAGATCTATTTTTCATCCCCCTAAATGTTAAGGGTAGACCACCCCTAATTTTTTGTTTTTATTTTTTTTATGATACAGCATTAAAAAATACATACAACCCCTAATCTTCACCCCTTTACGATCAACCCCTATTTTTTATTATAAATGATAAACATGGCAAAACGACGTTTGCCCGGTCAGCTAGTATATATATATGATTAAAAAATAAAAATAAAATAAAAAAATCAGTGGCACTACAACCTTTTTTGGTCTGGGCCTTAGACCTCAGACTAGGGTATATGTTTCGTGATCATTTGTCAATCTATCGGGCAAATAACAGCCTTCTGTGCCTGACACACGCCGTCGACTTTGTGGGTCTAAGGCAAGCAGGTTTCCTCACGATCTTTCCTTCACCGTTCGAGCGAACGTTAAATCTCCAAATAGAAAGAAAGTCTATTGGTGCGCAGCCGGGGATCGAACGTACGACCTCAGGGGTGTGAGTCACACGCTGAAGCCACAGCTCTTCATAAATAAACAATGAGCAAAATTATTGTACTCACCCCGTACAAGACAAGAGTATGACTAAATTTAAAACTATATTTTAAAAACTTTATCAACTAAGTATGTAAATATATATGAATCAAGGAACAATAAACTCATGATAATGTCCTTACGACGGACAATTGTGTGCCTTTGTTCATGTTAAGAATTGATCAAAACGAGGTATGTACTACTATTTTAAGTTATAATAGTGTATCAATGGCCAACCGAACCGATATTTGTGGTTTATTGTGTTAATTGTCTATTATATTGTCCATTGTATTGGCTCTTTTTATATGACAAAAATAATGTTTAAACTTATATGTAATTTGTTCAATTATTAATTACAGAATTATGGTATTTATCGTTATAGCAAACTCCGTAAATTATATACTTAACATTTCATGTTGGTGGCTTTTATTCTTAAATGGCTTTAAGCATTTTATGTATAAATCTCTTTTTTGTATCAATGGAGGTGGTATTAGATGTCTTTGCAATTTATTTTTCTAGGTAGTTTATTTCATCAAATATATTAATTCAAAGAGTTTAGTGAAATAATATACCAAGGGTCACTCGACAGCCGATGCCGGTGTTAAGTTATATAGATATATAGTTAAGGCTTGGGAGGAGTCGCATGACGCTTTAGGTGTTTTCTGCGACTTATCCAAAGCATTTGATTGTGTCCAACACGAGACCTTAATCGGGAAACTCCGCCACTATGGCATCAAGAATACCGCACTGAATCTTCTGACTTCCTATCTACACGGAAGAACTCAGAAGGTTCAAGTGAATGGTAAGAGTTCCTCTGGGTCGGCAGTAGATATGGAGGTAACACAGGGCTCAATTCTTGGCCCTTTCCTCTTTCTTGTTTATATAAATGATCTACCTTTCATGGTAGAGAGAAAACATAAGATAGTTTTGTTTGCTGATGACACGTCCTTGATTTTTACAATCAAACGACAAATAACAAATTTTGACGATGTGAACAATGCTCTATATTCGATTGTCCATTGGTTTAATATAAATAGCCGTCTACTTAATGCAAAAAAACAAAATGTATTAAATTTTGTGCAAAATATGCAAGGGTTATGGATACTAGAACAATTATAAACGGTGTGGAATTGAATCTGGATGATACAACTGTATTTCTCGGAATCACCATGGATTCAAAACTTCAGTGGTCCCCTCATATTAACGGATTGGCGAAGAGACTTAGTTCTGCAGCCTACGCGGTTAAAAAAAATTCGCTCACTAACTGATGTCGATACAGCTAGACTTGTTTATTTTAGTTACTTTCATAGCTTAATGACTTATGGCTTATTATTATGGGGTCATGCTGCTGATGTCGAAACTATTTTCATCCTGCAGAAGAGGGCTATTCGTGCAATCTATAATTTAAAATGTAGGGAATCTCTTAGAGATAAATTTAAGGAAATTAATATACTACCCTTCCCTCACAATATATTTATGAAAATATTATGTATGTATACAAAAATAGTGATAAGTTTACTAGAATAGAACATACGCACAATGTTAATACACGGAACAAACGCAGGCTGCAATTTCCCCGTACTAGACTATCTAAAGTTAGTCCGCACCTCCGAGCGTGTTCGACACTTGCGCGGTCGCTACGGCGACCGTATATGGAAAAATGTATAAAAGAGGACGCATACGCACCCATCGTCGAAACGGTGTGCGCAGCGTCGTGTTGGATTTTGTCCCTCAAGCTCCGGGCGTTGATCGTATCTAGTGCGTAATGCCAGCCGAGTTATTAATATGTTGCAATAACGTATTAAATAAAAGTTAAGAAGTTGCGTTTAGATGAATGTTCAATTTTCAAACTGTCACAATATCGATACGCGAGAGATCGCGGTCGTGTTTGATGCAGTTTTATGTCCCTCACAGTGGTCGAGCATCGTTGTACCGCGGCCGTCCCGTCGCGGACGGCCGCGAGACCGGTCAGAGTCTGTCTATCGAATTGAAGCGCGAACGTCGCGTCGTTTGCAAATTCGACGCGTTACGTTCACGCGTGTCGAGTACGCGCGCGAGCGCGTCTCGACGCCGCCGAGCTATACGGCCCGCCGAAGCCGCGTCTCGCGGTGTAGGCGAATCGTTTGCGTAAGCAGCTCCCTGGTTGATCCTGCCAGTAGTTATATGCTTGTCTCAAAGATTAAGCCATGCATGTGCAATAGGCGTATGATGATGGACTTTTTTGTGCATAACAGAGCACTGGCTAAAAAAATATGAAGTGATGTTTAATTTTTGTAACCACAGGGTTGGTAGTGTGTTTTGCAGAGCAATTCATGGTGGCTCATTAATCCTAATAAGTAAAAAACTTAAATGCAAAGAAAGAAAGGATATTATCAGCCTCTCTGTAGAACTAACTATTGAAATCTCCTGTGTGGAACTGGAGCAATTCATTGTTGTATGTCTATATTGTCCTCCATCAGCTGTCTATAATAATGTTGAAAATGTATTAGAGGAGATATTGTGTAAATTAGTAAAGTGTAATAAAGGGCTAATTGTATGTGGGGACTTTAATGTCAATTTACTTTGTCATTCGAATTCAAGTGTACGCATACTTAGTCTTTTTCGTTCATACAATTTAATAAATCAATTTCATTCACCCACAAGAATAACAGCTAGCACCGCAACTTGTATAGATAATATATATAGTGACATAGCCCCTTTGAATGTTTGTATTTTTAATAGATTTAAATCTGATCACACTGGTCAATGGTTTGAATTCCAATTAAGGAAACAAAAAACATGTAAAAAGAAGAAAATTGTGATAACTCCTATTACAAATGACCGTTTGGACAGATTTAGAGAAGCATTGGTCTATAGGATGCCATTTCTGTGTGGCAACTCATCCCCTAATAATTTATACAATACTTTTTTTGGATCATTTATTGATGAATTCAGGAAAGTATTTACTCAAAAGACTTTATTGGTCTCAGAGAAAACAAGTTTCTGTGACTGGGCAAATGAAGAGTTACACAGGAATAGGTTAAAATTATATGAAATGTATGACGAAATGCAATATAACACTAGTGTGGAATTTAGGGAATATGTTAGGTTGTATTCAAATAATTTCAAAAAAGATTGCAAAATTGCAGTCACAATATTTAAGTTCAAAAATAAAAAATAGCATGGATAAAGTAAAAGCTACATGGAAAATAATAAATGAAGAATCAGGTAAAACGTCTGACAAACGAACTGATTATATGTTAAAAGTCAAAGGGAAATTAATAAAATCTGACCCAGAGGTAGCTTCTTCTTTTGAAGAGTTCTTTACAAATGTACCACTAAATACGACCAAGTCTCTAGATTGTTCACCTGCTGCTGCGATCTCATTGCTAGAAAAATGTGTACCTGAATGTAATATTAAATTTCAGTTTAAACATATAACTTGTAATGATATCGTTAAAACTTTTAAGCTTATTAATTTAAAAAAAAGTAAAGATATATGGGGTATGTCAACAGTCATTTTAATTTCCGTTATTAATGTAATAAGCTCTGAATTGTCTATAATTTTTAACAGATGTATCGATTGTGGAGTCTTTCCGGACGAAATGAAATTAAGTAAGATCCGTCCGATCCGTAAAGAAGAAGTCTGATCCGTCAAACTTCAGACCTGTTTCCGTGCTCCCTGCGTTGAGCAAAGTTTTTGAAAAGATAATGCTAGACCAGCTTTCTTTACATTTTAATAAAAATAAACTCTTACATAATAAACAGTATGGTTTCACTTAGGGTTGCTCCACAATCGATGCCGGTGTGAAGTTGATTTCGGACATATTTAACGCCTGGGAAGAATCATATGATGGAGTCGGCGTCTTTTGTGCCTGTCAAAGGCCTTTGACTGTGTTCATCCTGATATACTCGTTGGAAAGCTTCAACACTATGGCGTTGATGGCAAAGCTTCCAGCCTGATGAATTCATATTTAAAGGGAAGGATCCAAAGAGTTCATGTCAATGGAGTCACCTCTCCGGGTTCGCAGGTATCAATGGGCGTCCCCCAAGGATCGATTCTCGGGCCTTTCTTATTTCTAATTTACATAAATGACCTCCCATTCTTTGTCAACGAAGTTCATGAGATGGTATTGTTTGCTGATGACACTTCACTTCTATTTAAAGTGAATAGGAATAACGTATTATTGGACGATGTAAACAATTCTATCTCTCGTATAGTTAACTGGTTTAATGTAAATAACTTACTGCTAAACGAGAATAAAACAAAATGTATTCGATTTACAACTACTAGCGTAAAGCGAGATATTGGTAACCTGAAAATAAAGGACAGTGAACTAAACTTTGTTGACAAAACTGTTTTTCTAGGCATAACAATAGATAGTAAACTCCAATGGGGCCCACACATAGATACTCTTTCGAATAGGCTGAGCTCTGCAGCATATGCAGTAAAGAAAATCCGACAGTTTACTGATAAGGACACGGCAAAAATTGTTTATCATAGCTACTTTCACAGCGTTATGTCGTACGGTATTCTACTGTGGGGTGCTGCTGCAGAGGTTCAATCCATATTTGTGCTGCAGAAGCGGGCTGTTCGGGGTATTTGTTGTGTTTCTCCGAGGGAGTCGGTACGGAATAAGTTTAAGGAATTAAATATTATGACAATATATTCTTGAAGCCTTGTTGTATGTCCAAAAAAATATAAACGATTTTAAAACAAATGGTGACTTTCACCAGTATAATACGCGAAATAGAACTAATTTGAGTATAAGACCAACCAGGCTCCAAAAGATAAACCACTCCTTATATGGAAATTGTATTCGTTTTTACAACAAACTCCCAAGCGAAATTAGACTATTATCACTAAATAAATTCAAAGCCCTCGTTAAACGAAAATTAATCAACAAAGCTTTTTATAAATTTGAGGACTACTTAAATGATCCTAATCCTTGGGATTGAATTGCTCCAGTTCAAACAATTTGTATGACAATACTTGGCGATTAAAAAGAGTGGCGGAAAGTTTCTTGCCAGTTCTTCTTACCCGCTCTACGCCCTTGACTTGCGAACTGGTAGTAAATGTAAATTTACGATTAATTTAACTTGACGATTCAAAAGTGTACTTGGTTACCCACTTGAATAAAGATATTTTGAGTTTGAGTTTGAGTTTGATTGTGCAAGCCGTATTAAGGCGATACCGCGAATGGCTCAATATATCAGTTTTGGTTCCTTAGATCTTACTCAGTTAATTGGATAACTGTGGTAATTATAGAGCTAATACATCAATCAGAACTCTGACTAGTGATGGGATGAGTGCTTTTATTAGATCAAAACCAATCGGCGGAGGGCCTAGCGTCCGAAGTCGTTAATTTTGATGAATCTGGATAACTTTTGCCGATCGCAAGGTCCAGTACCGGACGCATCTTTCAAACTGAGATCAAGCCTGACCCAAGCGCTGAGATAGAAAAATAAATAAATTAAAAAATATATTTTTTAGCTACGAAAGTAGTTCCGAAGATAGTAGGAGGAACGGAAGCTGCTGAAGGAGAGTTCCCATACCTGGCTTCATTGAGAGTATACGATTACCGAAATGTGCTGACCCATTTCTGTGGAAGCTCTATTATCTCCCATTAGTTGGTGTTGACTGCAGCCCATTGCATGCTAGAGTATGTATTTCTCACTATCCTATCACCAAATGGCTGGATTTTTAAAATTTATAATTTTAGTAAAGATAATAATTATTATAATTAAATAAAGTTTTAATGTGACAAGAAACAGAACACAAGGCTAATCTCTATCCTATAACTGGCAGACCACTGACACATGTATATAATTAAAACTATTTTTAGCTACCCCAAAGATAGAATAGAAGTAGTAGTCGGCACAAACGATTTTTGGAGTGGCGGTGCGAAATACAAAATTGATAAATACATTAATCATGAAAACTACAACCGCACTTCATTTGCGAACGACATAAGTCTTATTCTAGTGAACAGGCAAATACAGTTGGGAGAGAAAGTTGGTTTAATTAAATTGCCAACAGAGGACACTCCAGGCGGACTCGATTTGATAATAGCTGGATTTGGATATATTGACGTAAGTGCTACCCGAAGCTTCCACTTTGAACTATATATGTTACTTGAATTTGTAATCATTGAGTGTAATTATATACATATATCGTGGGTATATGTCTATATATGGAAAAAATGTCATATTACAACTTCCCTGATCCCTAACAGGTTTTATTAAAGTACAGTAGTTCAGTTCTGAGATATTCACGCATGTATCGACTAATTTATTTCTCATCTCAATTTTTTTTATTTTTTACATTAAAAACTTAATATATATACGAACGAGATACACGTCGCCATCAGATAGCTGTCCTAATTTTAGTCTACAAGGCTAATTCTGATATGTATCTTTAATGCCCTATCTCAATAAACACTATACGAACACTATATTACGAATATACGAATAGACCGTGCGACTCATCTTTGATGTAGTTTTCCTATATATCCAATCGATATTTCTGTATCGCATTTTACATGCGCGAGTACGGTGAATGATCACGACTGTATCTGATCGTAATCTGAGACCAAGACCACGGCTAGCGCTATTGGTACTTTTTAAAAAACGTAGACAGGTATTTCAAATGAGTTTCATTTTTCTTTTTAGAATTACCACACACGACCCAAAAGAATGCAAAAGTTGACTGTGAAATCACTAACAGTAAAAGAATGTCAAGAGAGTGAACTTAAAAAGGAGGAAAGATGGAACCCAATCACTGATAAACTGCTCTGCACTTACAAAGATGTTCGCCAAGGCATTTGTCAAGTAAGTAAATAATTAATGAGTAATAAATACACATATACATACATATAACACATAAGTAAATCAGTTGGACGAATTTATCAGCGATACAAATAAAAGTGATTCTTAATACAAAGTAATTTTTTAAACATTTACATAAGTACCTAACTTCATCGATTAGTCAAACCCCAGATTTATTAATAACGATTTTTAATAAATTATTTCAGGGTGATTCTGGAGGCGCTCTTGTCCATAATGGAATAACATCCTGGAACATTCCATGTGGTAGAGGGGTGCTAGATGTATTCACCAGGGTTTATAAGTACCTGGATTGGATTTGTACGACTATTGGAAAACTTCCAATACCTACTTAAAATTCTGTTATTACAGAAACTTTTTCGTTCTTCACGAATGATAAGCACGTCAATATTTTTCAATGAACCTTTATTATTTTGAAAATGACCACATCATCAGTATATGAATGTAAATAATTATGTGATTTGTTTTTTAACCCAACCACCACTCGTATTGTTATTCTCTACTATTCCTAGCATCTTTCACTGGTTATTTGCTAAGGTATGTGATGAAATGTATATTCATTTTAGTGGGAATCAAAACTAAACTGGAGTAGACGCTTTAAACAATGATGTCGAGAGATAAATTTTCGTAAAAGGATATGTTTTTGCATAAGAAAAAAATCATCTTATGTAGTTATTTTTTAAATACTGCGACATAAAATGGCAAATAGTTTGTAATGATCAAGTACCCTATTACAATGTATAACGTAGTTATTTCTTTAAAAGGAAAATTAAATTAAAACTAATTTTATTCATAAATATACTGTTTCATAATGAAGAGACAAATAATTTAGAACAATCAAATACCGCGTCTAATCTCCATTGTTCTAGTTTAAAATTCAATAATCAACCTGTTATTTGTGTAAATTATCTTAAATGATAATTAAATGATAAATTGAATGATAACGAACACAATTAATTTTTTCTGTTGCCTATAAATTTATAATTATATCGGAAAATACATTCAAATATAAGCCTATTTTCAGAGTTACGATAAAATAAGTAATAATAACTTTTTTATGAACCATTATAAGACAGATAATGAGTTATGAAAATATGCTTTGAAATTAGAATATTATGAAAAACAAATATTTGAAATGAGCTACAACGTAGTAAAGATATTTTTTTAAATATTACTCTTTTATCATCGAAACAATACACGAAATCAAAATCAAATATCCTTTATATTTATTTAAAAAAAATGTTTCTTTATTTACATTTAATGCTTTCAATCAAGGGCGTAGAACGAGAAGAACTGGTAAGAACTTTATTAATCTCTGAAAAAGGAGAATTGACCTCCGATGAAAATCTCGATGAAGGAAAATATGTGTCGAGTTTTTCAAATACCCATATTTTGAATACAGCCTATAACTTTTAGTATAAATATCGTACGTTTTTCTAGTTCGTTAGTAAAAATTTGCATAATGCTGCTAGCTATTTTTTGCATGGTGATATGGTGTGCTCAGGGTAATTTCTTTTTTTAAAACTACGACTGATGTATTTTCTGAACCACTCCATAAATCTCTCAACACATGGATATAATCTTCCCACTTCCAAGGATAGTGGGGGGCACTGAAGCTGCTGAAGGAGAGTTTCCGAATCACGTCTCGTCGTAAGAGTGTTTTTATTATTATAAACAGATTATTAATATTTAATCACAGATTTCAATAAAGAGATAATGTCGATCACTGAAAGATCGAGAAAGAAAGAGAATCGATCACCTTATTCTCTGATCTGGTTTCTTGGGATGGTCATTATCATCATCAGCCGTTCTGTGATGTGATGACAATGATGATGTTAATGTCCGTTGTAGTGAATACCAAAACTGTTGGTCTTCTTATTCCAAACAATTGTATATTAATAATAATAATATACAATTGAACTTTACGGTTATAATAAACGAGATAGTTCGCTACACTTAAAAAATCAAAGGCACTACAACCATTTTGGCCTTAGATAATGATGTCTGTTTTGATTTTTCTCAAAGGCAAGTGATCAGCAGAGCGATCAGCTTCTGATTCTCCTTAGACCCATAAAGATTCCTTCACCGTTAGAGCGAATGTTAAATGCATATTATTTAGACAGAACAGCCGTTAGGCCAACACTGCTCCTTAATTACACTTAGCCGCTTTTTAGTTGCCAGATGCTGATGATTGTAAGTATAAATCGTACTTTAAAATAGCGCGCATTTTATAGTACGACGTCATGTATCAAATTATCATGAATTTCTCTTTTATAATTTTCGATACATAATTAAATATTACCGATGAATTAAGGAAAAATTATAATGCTCGATTTTGGCCGCCATTTTGAAATTAGACTTTGACTACCTAAAATAAATGCACCTTGCATTGGGCCATTTTGGCGATTGGGCTTGTGGGCATCTCGTAGGACGTAGGTGTTGTTCCAAGCATTTTTTTTTAATATTGTGTGGTTTACTAGATAAACTCATGGTATAATAGAACAAGTAGATTGGTTTCAAAGAATTCATGTCGTATATATGTCACCGTAAAATTGTAAACACCGTTAGATTGTAATCTCGCGAGATAGATTACAATCTAACGGTATTTACAATTTTACGTTAACATATTATATAAGTTGTCATCAGTGTCGTGCTTATTATGTTTGAAAATGTATAAACAAGGATTTTTATCTATCATCGTTATTGATATAGCTTTATAAAGTATTTACAATTTTCTTAACAATAATCCTTACCTTAAAATATATTATTAAAAGGAGTCCCTTTAGGCAAGGTTCTGAAGATACTGGCAGCGTTCCCCCTTTGAGTAGCTAGACTAATTCTTTGTCCGAGGTAGCTGCCAGCTCTTCGGTCTTCTGTGATGTCGACTAATTGTATATAATGATTAATTCCCATACGTCACAGACCCATACTAGACGTCTACGATACGGGTAGGATCAAAGGATCAAGGTGGTGGGCTTATCTCAAAGCTATCAGGCAGGCTCTTCACGCGAATTAAGTGATTAAGAAAAGAGAAAGCTAGAAAAAAATAACACAGAGCAATATTAAATTCTTATTTATTGGTATAAAACAACATCTTCAATAGTCTCCGAAGAAAGAAAATCTTGAATTTTTGGTGTAAAAATTCGAATGAACTAAGTAACGTGAATAATTAGCCCTTGAATATCGCAATATAAATGGGTATTTTAAATTAAATAATTTGAAATTACTTTTTGCCAAGTTTTAATTTTTTTTTTAAATAATTACTACTCAACCTTGATATTGATGAGAAATTTATAATATACCTAAATGTTTCTTAATTTCCATGACTTTAAAAAATTATTTTATTTAAATTACACAAAAATTTCGGAATAATACGTTTTTAGAGTGAACACATTTTTGAATTCATCAATAAGTGAATCAAAAAATGTGCTATATAAATTATTAAATCAAAATTCAAGGTCTAAAATCATTTATTCATGTAGGTAACACAATGTACACTAATTATGAACGACAAAAAAGAAGTCCGCGCGTCGTGACGCGTGAACCAAGCCATCCCACGCGGTTCCCCCTTTTGCTCAATACAATCCCTAGACTCAACTCCGCGATACGGAGGACCCTCCCAGTCTCACGTCAGAGGTCTTCACGCATCTGCCAACCAAAGCGCCAACTACGGCGTCTCTCCAGACGCCCACGACGAAGCCCGGCCGTAGCCCAATCGATGAAGTTGGCGTCTACACGCCACATCGACAAGGTTAAACAACATCGCAACCCGTTGGTGCGTAAAAGCATCAACGACTACAATGCATGAAAAAACATTGAGTAACACACATACAATTCGATAATATTTAGCGATATTATTGAACACCAATAGTAATTTAAATTTTTTTTTTAATTATTTCCGTCGTTTGCATATTTTCCATTAAATTATGTATATTTTTAGTATAAATATGGAGTAGACAATTATAAATTTCAAAGCAAGGGCAGGACTACAAGGAAAATGTTTCTCCATTTTGCAATACTACTTCTTATGTCCCATGGACTTCTTGGTAAGATAAATTTTATTTAATTAATACTTATTTATGCCCAATACTGTGAAAACCCCCGACTGTGGTCTTACGAAGGATACAAACACGACTGGAACAGCAAGTCAAATGGCGTAATATGTTTGGTGAATACACAATTTTCAATTTATTTTTTAAATGATGGTGTTACAGTTCGTAAATATTCTAAATCCTTATGAGAAATTATAACTTTGCACCATGTGGACCGTCATTTTAATTCAATGTATTACTTTCTTTGGCTTCCGCTAGAAAATAATTGTTATGACGTGCCCCGTGCACAGTATATTAAACGAACACGCAGGAACCGTAGCCGTATAAAATAAAGTTCGTTCACAGGCAAAATGGACGTTTCGGAAGCTATTGATGGAGACAGCCGAATAATAGGTGGCAGTGATGCCCCTCCAGACATGGCTAACTACCAAGTTTCAATTCAAATTAATAGCGAAAACAAAGAATGGCATGTTGACGGAGGGTCTATTTTAAACGAAGAGTACGTGTTAACAGCAGCTCATTCTTTTAATGAGTGAGTATATTCTTAGTTTCCAATATAATATTATTTATTTGTATGAGTTAACATATAAAAGCTCCTTCCTCTGCGTATGCTTGCTCGCAAGCCTGGTTTGCAAGAAATGACAATAAACCTACTTTAATGATAGTTTATTGATTAAAAAAAGGGTGCGTGTACTTATGTACGCGCGTAAGAAGTTATACTTCTTTGGCATTATTAAAAATAGTTTTTGATTGCATGCAAATAATTAATTACAATTAAATAATCAAAGACTGGAAAAGGAGTCATTAAAGTCAATAAAGTTCAGTTTACATTTGAAAAATTAATTAAATAAATATTTATTATTATTCTCTTACATTAAACAAATAAAACACTATTTATCTTTAAAACATTTTTATTTCATTATACTATTTATTTTTAAGTGACTCTAATGTCTTCATCAGAATTTCGGTTTGTAATTTTAAATTAATCATTACTTGGTTGTGCATCTACGAGGCTTCTCCAAAACTACTTGCTTTCTGCAACAAATAAGAGAATATTAATTTAAGCTCTGTCCATGCAAAACTTAAAAATTTTTATAATTCATATTATAAATTTTTTAACACTTGTGTAACAAAATGTGTTAATAATATAATTTGTAGCACATGCTACAGACCTGGATAGCAACTTTCTTTTATTCTATTTAGAGATAGAGATAATTTAAATATAATACCGGTGTCTTCCTTGTAGGTTTCTTTGGAGTTGTTTGGGGATTCTTGTTGTTCAGTTCGACATGATTTTCTTTAACCTTTCTTTAATCCTACAAAATAATGAAATTGTTAAGTTATGTTGTCACTGTTGTGCACACCTTTGTTTGGCTTTTTAGTATTCAAGTTATGTCAAAACTGATTTATTACCTTGTCATTGTTGGCTTTATTTGCTTTTGGGATATCAATTATTTCCAAAATGATTTTATTTGTAATAACCTGAAATATATAAATAACATCTATTAATTTAAGTATCATGGTGAGTGGTTCGCACTCAGGTATTAAGGTGTATTATACCCACTGTCCATTATAAGTGGGAATGGGCTCACTTCTGGCAGGACAGAGTTTCGGTACTACAAGTGCAACATGGATGTTTTGAGGTATTACAATATCTCTAACTACCCTGTAGGGGAATAAAGTAATGTTGTAAGCATATGCCTATGCTTGAAAGGTTGAACCTTGAACATCACCATACATCATATTTATAATTAACATTCCTACCTCGACACCATCACAATCAAATTCATTGAAATCTACTTCAAACCATTGTGTCTCGAGAAGGTGATGGTGGCTTTGTTCCACCTCCAGTTTTTGATGTTTCACGGCGATAAGATGACAACTCTTTTTTTGTATTCAATTTAGTGCACTTCCACTGATTCATCAATTGTTTTTTGTCTCTTGTCCTTATATTTGCTAGATTAAATCTGATGAAATATTCTACGACCCTATATATCAATAATTGAGAACAAAGATTTAAGCACGAATACTAATAAGGAGAAAATGAAGGCTTGGAGCGATATAACAGAGAAGTAAACATTTTAATAAGTACCTGCATCTCAAAAAAATGACCACATTATCATCAGCACTTCCACTGATTCATCAATTGTTTTTTGTCTCTTGTCCTTATATTTGCTAGATTAAATCTGATGAAATATTCTACGACCCTATATATCAATAGGGTCGTAGAATATTTCTAAAAAGTTGCTGTAACAAACGCAATAAACAAAAGCAATGAATAATGGTTCATGTTTCAGTTTTAATCAACAATAATACTCGATAATACATACGGATAGTTAACCTCAATTGTATTGAAGCACTCAGGAAGGTTAGCACAGTTTTTTCACAAATATTTTATATTATTTCACAAATATTTTGTATAATGAAAATAACTAGGTATATAATTATTAATTTTAAACAATAATTAAAACTCCTATATTTGTTTAAAAGGTAAATGTCATTGTCAGATGTCAATTGTCATGGTCATTCAAAATTCTTGTTAAGCTGCTAAGCTAGAATATGCGTGAAGTTAGCTTCACGCATATTCTATTTCTTTTTACTTGTAGTTTGTCTTATTCCCATCTCGCTCGCGCACGCTATATCACACTCCCAATTTTGTGTCATAGGTGCGCGCGCAATCGTAAAATTTCACTCTCATCAATTTTTCATAACGCGCCTAAAGAAGTACAACTTCAAAAACTTTTAGGGACTTCATCAAAAATATGTCAATAGTCGTTGGCACACACACGATGTATAAAGGCGGTGACCGATACAAGATTAAGAAATTTATCCCTCATGAGAAGTATTCTGGGAATTATTTTAAGAATAACATAGCCATCATACAGATCGAAGGCAAATTCAAATTCAGCGATAAGGTTCAACCCATTGAGTTGTTAAAAGAAATGGCACCCATTGGAAAGAAATGCCTCTTGACTGGCTGGGGATACGTAAACAATGTGAGTAGATTCATATAATTGATAAAATAAATGTTTTTAGAAATTTATCAATGTTTCTGGGTCATCGGGGTGCTTTAAATAATGGTGGATTTTATTTATACTGTATATTAACTACTCGCGTACATCAATAGAATATAAGCGCGATAATTAAATGTTAATTGCAATGTAACAGTTAAAGAGAGTGTCTACTTTTGGCTATACTCTCAGGGCGTAACTCCGACGATTTAGGTAATCGCCACGCTTATTAAACTAAAAAAACCTAAGTGAGTAAAATGGCTGTACAATCAGTTTTGTAATATTCTGCACTGAGACCCTGATTTCTTCTACAAATTTATAACAAGCAAAAGTTAATTTTTTTTTGTCAAAATTTTATGTATGGAACACATAAAACAAAATAGTAAAAAAAACGTGTGCGTTCTAGGACCGTAACGCGTTACGTAACGAAGCGGTTTACATAAGAAATGAGTAAAAAAAATGGCATTCAGGATAGGTGGCATTATTTTAACATCGTTACGTCAATAATGGAATTATTTATAAAAAATATACAAAACACTTAATTCTCTCCTTGATAAACAAATGTTGTGTATTATTACAGGGAAGGAAACCTTTACCAAACAATCTTCAAATGTTGGAGTTCGAAACTATAAGCAATAAGGACTGCACTAGACAATTAAAAAAG
The DNA here is from genome assembly GCA_905332375.1 of Pieris macdunnoughi. Classification (NCBI taxonomy): domain Eukaryota; kingdom Metazoa; phylum Arthropoda; class Insecta; order Lepidoptera; family Pieridae; genus Pieris; species Pieris macdunnoughi. The sequence goes on from CAJOBZ010000012.1 coordinate 792,506, forward strand.
TCGCCTTACCCGAGATTGCTGCCTTTAGACGACGGACAACTCTGCGCTGAGCGCCCGGACCACAAAGGTGCATGCACTGTAAGTAATCAAAATAATGTGCACAATTTTTAATAGATAATAGTTTCACGTTATAATCGGGCTTTATCAAAATGGTTATAAATATATAGGTCACATCACTCATAGTACCTGGATAGTGAATGTCTTCAAAAGTTCCGGATTTCTATGTTTGCATTTAACACTCGCTCATACGGTGAACCTGGTGGAAAAAAATTACTGATCATCTACACACCTAAAAAAAATGAGCAAATTGTTCGCTCTAAGGACAAAACCCAGAATCACACACTTCTGGATTATTGTTATTAAGAGAAGCAGATCAATAAGTGTACATTTACAATATAATACATTCCTGTAAATCAATACCTTTAAATATTTTTATTTCTCATGCAGGGAGATTTTGGTAGTCCTCTCGTCATTCAGGACGACAAGAACAAAACTCTTCAAATAGGACTCGCGTCCTGGGTAGTTCCCTGCGCCGAAGACTATCCCGATGTATTTTCTTCAATCCATGGTTATTACGATTGGATACAGAGCAAAATTAAATGAATTATTTAATAATTCAAGATGAAACATCGAATAAAAATAAATATCGTTTGAAATAAAAGTATATTTAAAAAAAAAACACCTAACCCCTACGATTGTACATTAAGGGGAGATAATGACTGGTTGTTACCACCCACCAGCGTTGCCAGATTTTTTTATTGCCAAGGCGGGATTTTGGAACTTTTTGAGTTAAAAAAGCGGGAATCTCTCGTCGAAAGCGGGACATAGTAACTAAAGGTGATATTTTAAATCAGATTTACCCTATCGTTAAATACTTGTTTTCTTAGTATACAAATCTAAAAAAGGTATTCATTAGACAATTATGGCGTTTCAAACAATAGTCAGAACTCTAAGTATTACAGTTAGAGAATATTTTTTTTAAGACTTACTTATTCTTTGTATTTTTGTGAAGATTTAGCTTATTTTAAAGTTTCCTCTTTCTCTTTAATAAAGATGACGAACTCTTCATAAGATAGCTGTAGATTAATCTAGATGAGCTTTAATTTACAGACAATTTGTTTCTGGCATCCGCCCATTTAAATTATAATTTATCTGAGATAAATGGCATTGGCAATGCAGGGAAGCAGTTTGATGTTGCGATACCTAATATGAAAGATAGTAGTTTAAACATATTCCTGGTATCTTTTTTTGGTAGATGTTAAAAGAGCTGGTGCCATTTCTGTGCATGGCAGTGGTGTCTTGAGTGGCGGTTGAGTTAACCCAAAAAGCGGGAAAAAGTCTGTCCCGCGCGGGGCATTTCATTTTCATTAAAAAATCGGGACGTATGCAAACGCTGCCACCCACAACTATGAGATGCCCACGAGCGCACTCGAAAAAAATGACCCAATTCAAGGTGCATTTAGGTAGTCCAACTATAATTTCAAAATGGCGACCAAATTCGAGCATAATAACTTTTCGTTAATTAATCGGTAATTTTCAAATTTGTATTGAAAATTATAAAAGATATTTAAATTGATAATAATTTGATAAATTACGTCGTAATATAAGGAGCAGTGTTGGCTTAGTGGCTTTTCTGTCTAAATAAACATTTAACATTCGCTTGTACGGAAAAGGAAACTTTATGGGTCTAAGGCGAGTCAGAAGGCTGATCGGCTTGCTCATCAGTTGCCATTTAGAAAAACTTAATTCTCCTCAAACAGACTTAGAGTGGCGGAGAGTTTCTTAGCAGTTCTTCTTGCGGTACGCTCTTGACTTGCGAACTGATAGTAAATGTAAAGCCGAACGAGTTCGACTTCGGGTCCTTCAAGAAAAGAGTGTAACAATTCTTATTCTTAAAAGGCTGGCATAGCGCTTGTAAGCCTTCTGGCAGTGGAAGAGTCCATGGGCGGCGGTATTTAAGAATGTTCGTGGATGTTGTAATAAAAGGAATATTTAATTAATACTATTTATTCTGAGATTAACAAGTACGACATTTTGTGCAGTAAGAATTACCTTCTTAACATTGATATACAAAAACCCAAGATGCACAATCAACGTCTAAAAAACGTCCTCAAAAAATGAGCGCAACATTCTAAATTGTGCGCTCATTTCAAATAGTCTCGCGTCTATAAGTGGAGTCGATGTTATTTATTTGTGTTTTTTTATAAATAAATTTATGTACTCTTGAACTTTTTTGTGTGTAGTTTTTGACAAATATATTTACGCTATATAAAGTGTGGGTCAGGAGGTAGCCAATTTAACATTTTTTTTTAATTTAAGGAAAAAACCTTTTTAACCGGATTAATGTTATGTATTATTATAAATTTACAACTATTTAACATCCAACACCTTTTGTCTTCAGTCACCGTGACCACTCACGCTGTAAAGCACCCAAAAAGTCGGATAAATTTAAAATTATGTTAAATAGTTGTAAATAAAAAAGTCATGTTCGACTCCACTCAATACCTTGTTCTACCGACCACGGTCGGTCGTAAAATTTTATTGCTTTAAGTACGTATACAGTGCGTTGTAATAACAACTTTAAGCAATTCGCGTAAGGTTGATTTTGCAATAATATATGCTTGTAACATATACTGTTATGGACAGAAATAGTGTTTCGGGACACTTTCGAGCGTTATTTTTATTCGAGACTGTGCATCTTGGGTTTTTTGTATATCAATGCTTCTTAAGTAAGTAAAGGTCCTCTCGTGACATAATTTGGTACTAAAAATTGGTTGCGTACCAAAAATACATAATATTCTAACAACTTAACATCAGGTCCTGCCCCTCTGCCTCCTGTAACATAGAAAAAATTTTTTAGAATTAATTTAACTTCTTTTCTAACATTCATAAGTGTACTTGTTTACCTATATGAATAAAGTTATTTTTAGTTTGAGTTTTTGAAATCTAATGTATTTATTGTATATAATGTTGTTTGGAATAAGATGACCAGTTTTGGTATTCACAACACCGCGCATTCACATCATCACTGACATCACATCGTAGAACCGCTGATGCTTTTAGCGATCGACATTTTCTCTTCATTGATGTCTTTGATTAAAATTATGTTACAAATACTAATAAAATATACCTTCTATTTATATTATTATCAATTTACAAAGGCTTCTCAAGGTTAGGCCGAGTCTGGGGAAGGTCGATGCACTTATCTCCAAAACCCACAAATGTCAAGGAGGTTCGCCAGTTTGTAGGCTTAGCGGGATATTTTTGTCGCTATATATCAGGTTATGCTTCTAAGACGGCATGTATAGCAAAGTTGTTAAGAAAAGGGTTACCATTTTTGTGGTGTGCTGAGCAGGATACTGCTCGCGATTATATACAGGGTGGCCAAAAAGTCGTGGATCAAACGCAAATAGGGGATAGATGAGGTCATCAGCGGCAAAAAATTGTTCTACGGGAGGTCTCTAAGGTCAACCCCTGCAGAGTTATGATTTATTTTGGTTTTAAAATTCGAAAAAATCTACATCCTGTATCTTTTTCATAATATCCACTAGATTGGTACTGATGAGTTCTTGCGTTAGACATACTATTTATAGTTGTTTATTGAGTGTATTGAAGATAATATTAAGTTATACGATATAATTTTTTTTCAAATCAAAACTTTTTGTTTATTTCGGACCCCACTGTGAAAAAAAATTACTCTACCGAAAAGTGACCCTGCATTACAAGTTTTGGCGCATTTAATATGGATTCTGAAAAGGTATTACACGTGGCCATGAGTTGCTCTAATATCTTTCTAGGAAGAATTACAAACAACGATTGTGAAATAATAATTGTATTAAAACAATTATTTCTCAATTGTTGTTTGTAGGAAACAAAATATTTTACAATAAAATATGCTCAAAATTCCTGACTCTGACCATAATACTTAATCTGCACCGTCTAATCAAATTCCTACGTAACCCTCCAGCCATCTGTCCAATTTTTTGAATCTAGTCCGATTCACACAGTACTGGTCACAGGTAGGTAAATAATCTATCATAAGTCCGAATCGTTGTTGTTTTTTCGTTCTAGAAAGATATTAGAGCGACTCATGGCCATGTGTAATACCTTTTCAGAATCCATATTAAATGCGCCAAAACTTGTAATACAGGGTCACTTTTCGGTAGAGTAATTTTTTTTTCACAGTGGGGTCCAAAGTAAAGAAAAATTTATGATTTGAAAAAATGTTATATCGTATCACTTGATATTATCTTGAATACACTCAATAAACAACCATAAATAGTATGTCTAACGCAAGAACTTTTCAGTATCAATCTAGTGGATATTATGAGAAAGATACAGGATGTAGATATTTTCGAATTTTAAGAAGATTTAGTAAAAAAAAGTCAATTTTCATATATAAACAACAAAAAAAATCATAACTCTGCAGGGGTTGACCTTAGAGACCTCCCGGATTTTTTGCCGCTGATGACCTCATCTATCCCCTATTTGCGTTTGATCCACGACTTTTTGGCCACCCTGTATATATATATTTTTTTTTTAAGACAATTCACACTAATTGACCTAGTCCCATGCTAAGCTGGTGAAGCTTGTATTATGGGTACTAGGCAACGGATATACATACATATTATAGATAGATAGACATATAAATACATATTTAAACACCCAAGACCTAAGCACAACACCAAATGCTCATCACATCGATGTTCGTCTCAGCCGGAGATCGAACCCGGGACCCATGGATTCGCAGTCAGGGATACTAACCACTAGACCAATGTGTCGTCGAATAATTCACTGTTTGACAAATGAACCGGTTTTAGCGATATTCAGTCCCCAGCTGCCTACGGAACTTCACACCGATGCAAGTCCTATTGGTCTTGGTGCTATTTTATTACAAGATCACGCCGGTAGGAGAAAGAGGGTTGTCGGTTATTTTAGTAAATCCACCCAGGGCGCAGAGTCGCGGTACCACAGCTATGAGCTGGAGACGTTAGCTATCGTTCGTGCGCTCCAGCACATCCGCCACTATTTGATTGGTATAACCTACACCCTCTGTCTTCTTTGCCGATGAGTAGGGATGCCTTCAAATTCAAATTAAATGAAGTGGAATAAGTGATACCTGTATCTTATGTTCCATAATAAACATATTTTTTTTTAACCTTTAAAAAAGTGACTGATTGAAATTCATTAAAATTGACATTTTTTTTACAGTCGCGTGTATCTGTGACTGCGTTGCGTGTAAACATCATAACTAGTATTGTTATGATGGCGCATGAAAAAAAATTAAATTATTTAAAAAAAATATTAATATACTTACCTAACCTAACCGAACAATATTAATAATAGGTTTTTTGGACAGCTCCGGCGCAACGGGAAATGCAGCCCCTCCGCCCTTGCGTTCCAAAGCACAGGCATTTTATTTAAGCCTCCACAGCTTCGGCTTTTTGATCGACTCCGGCGACCAGCCTTAGCCGCTATGGCTTGCATAATGCCTGTGCTTTGTTATAGCGGGTGGGGGCTGCTCTTCCTCCGCACCTCCGATTTTTTATATCGACGTAGGAAAGCACATTTGCTGTAAGTAGACATATTGCAATTGTTCACCAGAGCCAAAATACCTTATTTATTTCGGAAAAAAATTAATAGTGTCTGACCTATCCATGATATTGCTACCATTTTTGAAACATATATTTATTTAACTGCCAGTCACCATTTGCAATGTAAACTTTTTATCCAAAGTTACTATAAGTACGTGTTTGGCTAGTTACAGCAAACAGTTTTTTAAATCACAAACCTTTAAAACGCTGTAACTAAGGAAGAAAAATGTACGCGCGGAAATATTATCAATTTACAGGCGGTAATGAAATGAAATGAAATGAAATAGTTTGAAATGAAATAGTTTATTCTTGCAAGTAGGACTATATAAATCACTTTTACAATGTCTTCCTAAACTAGATGAAGTCGACATTTCCTAACTGACTGCCCTGAGAAGAAATGTCGAAACAAACTCGGGGGTCTTAGTCTCTTTTATAGTCCAGATAATACAATAATAAATTAATAAGTTGGTGTAAACAAATGCAGAGTAATTTACTGGACTGGTCTTTGGAAGAAAGAACCAGATCGATCTGAGCAAGCCTGCGCCAGCAGACGGCTAGCATGCCCCGAATAGCTCATGCAGCTCAACCATTTTTGAGGGAGCTGCACAACCCGGTACACAACAATACCGCCAGAGGCACCATAAAGATATGTGGGGCAACAACTCACTCAGATCGCCAGCCCAAAATAACTATAGACTAAAATGTATCAAATTATAAATCAGGCAAAAGAGTTTATGATATACCCGCATAATGTTTACACTTACAATGGATACAAAATGTATATTTAAGGTGTACCTTAAAGCAAGGAAAAATAATTAAATTGAAAAATATAATCGTAATATAAACATTATTCACTTGGCATGTCAAAGTGTAAAATATTGTATGCAAAAGCACAAAACATGTCAGTATTGTAGAAAAAGAAAAATGAATATGCACTAAGCACAAAACATGTCAGTAATGTAGAGAAAAAAAAATGTAAAAAAATGAATATGCACTAAGCACAAACATGTCAATAGAATAAAATAAAATGCATATGCAAAAGCACAAGACATGTCAGATTGTAAATATGTACAACATGCAAAAAAAAGAAAAAAAGAAGTGAAAGACAGCTTAAAAAAAAACACAAGCGATAGCTGTATAAGCGAGCAGCTCAATCCCAGGCGTTTCTATCATTTAAATAATCGGATATCCTGTAATATCCTTTAGTTAATAATTTTGATTTAATAAAAAATTTAAATTTCTTAAGGGGAAGTTTACGAACATCCATAGGAAGTTTATTGTAAAAGCGTATACATTGACCCATGAACGAGTTGCTTATTCTATGAAGGCGAGTAGCATGAACTGTTAAATTATTTTTGTTCCTAGTATTTCGGGAGTGAAGATCAGACAATTTGACAAAATCCGGTTCGTTTTTGTGAACATAAAGTAAATTTTCAAAAATATATTGTGAAGTTATATATATATAAGTAAATATGCTGTATGCAGGAAATTTATGTATTTGGGTACTTTTAATTGCAATTCAAGATGTAAGATTAGTTTATAATTATGATTAGATCTAGAAATGCAGTGGGTCATTTGGTAATGTAATGTTTGGTTGAAATAAAATGTCGTAAATGGTAAAAAAAACCAAAACTGTAGGTTCCCTAAACTTGCTGTAAGTAAACGAATGTAAAAATCACACGCCGCTGAAATGCTGTAAGTAGCGTTAAGTTTTTAAATGGGAAGAAGTAAGTATTTGTAAAGAAAAAAATGCAGATTTTCTTTTGCTGTAAGTGCAAAATGTCTGAAATGACTAGATTTTGGTCTACATACAGCATTTAATCTTGCTAAAAATAATATAAGTACGGGCGTTTTCAACGGCGTATGTAATTTTTTTTTCATCGTAGAGACACAGGACCCAGGTCATTCGATGCGGCTTTTTTTTTTTATTCTAATGGCAGGAAAAAGTCACTTTAGGTATTTTGTCTACTTACAGCAAATATACTTTCCTACGTCGATATACACATTAGGGGTAAGGCAGACAGGACCACGTGGGTAGTGGGGTGCTCTGATTTGGTTGTGCAAAATTATTCTCTAACCATTCCAAAATATCAAAAATGCACAACGTTAATATGTAAATATAAGTTTTCACTTCTGCCGGCACTCCGGGAGTGCAACCCGTCGTTTTTTTTTTACCTTAGTTCGTTTAACTATTAGAGATAAGGTTAATTTATATAGCAGCAAACATTCAAGGTTTCGTCAATACCAATTAATTTCTTTAGTATTCGAAAACAGCCGATGTACAACCAAGTGGCTGTTTCGTGCCTACATTCTTTGCCATCTTTATATATTTGTTAGGTGTTAACATCGTTAATTTCTTGAAATATTGGTTTAAATTGGAAATGGGCCTTCTGTAACAACAACAAAACTATAAGTAAACCACTCCAAGGCCATCGAAACTGTTAATACGCAGTATAATAATTATAGTATCTTATTTTTTTAATACTTAAGTTTTAATTTAAATAATGAGAAGTTGGTAGAAAATAATAAGTTTGATCATTTTATGTTAATGTGTACAGAAGTTAATTAAAGTACCAACCTACTTATGCTTTTCTCTTTACTTATTTTTATAACATAATCACTATTTAAAATACAATTATAAACTTTTCGTTTTTAAATTCTCTCTAAATAAATCTATCAGGTAACGTACCATATTCCTTCATATGCAATCCTTTTATTTGTTCAAGACGTCTTTATATTTTCGCCTTGACCTTGAGGCGATCGACCATCCCGCGGCGGTGCAAGCCTAGGTCTTGCAGGAGATGCCCTTGTGCTAGTCACGAAATACCCATTCCAGCCGAGCTATGCTCCCCTGATTTCAGCTGTCAGGTAGCAAGATACAGTTTTAGGCATTCTGCATTCGACTGCCAGACAAACTGCAGACGTGGCGCTCCCTTTCCGTTCGCTTCATGCTGCTCGGACGCGTTACTTCATTGCTTTCGTTTGGATCGAACGGCTTCGAACTCCTGTTCACCTGTCACACAGAAAATCACGTATCAAGCCCAACGTGCTTACGTGGGTTTACCTGCGGCTGGAAAGGCAACCATCTAACGGTGCCAAAATATATTCCTAACCGTTAACGCATTGTGCGGGAGAGTTTGGTCAGGGTGAAAACGCCGTGACTTTCTCAAGGTGCCTCACCCGCTTCCTTCACGTCCTTGTGCGTAGCAGTAATAGGCACTGCGTTGCAGGGAGTAGGTACTCCAACTACTCTTTAGCAATCGGTTTACAATCAGGGTCCAATGTTAAATGGGTCCTATCCTACATCCTTAGGGGCTCTAGTCAAAGTAATCCTCTACGGGCTGTTAAGGTCTATGACGATCGATACGATACGTACATATGAACAATTTGGTATGTCATTTCCGCTATCACCAGCGGAGACACCCTCGTATGGCAAAAACACATTAGCTTAGGCTCTCACAAAACACTTATTCGTAGGTACACACCCGTTTTTAACCTGTTTACTTCCCACTTTCAGGATGGTAATTGAAGAAGTGAATCAAACTCAAACTCAAAATATCTTTATTCAAGTGGGTAACCAAGTACACTTTTGAATCGTCAAGTTAAATTTTCTTTTCAAGGTCAAGGTCAAAAATCAAGGTTTATCTTTTGGAGCCTGGTTGGTCGTACACTCAAATTAGTTTATTTCGCGTATTATACTGGTGAAAGTCACCATTCGTTTTAAAATCGTTTATATTTTTTTGGACATACAACAAGGCTTCAAGAATATATTGTCATAATATTTAATTCCTTAAACTTATTCCGTACCGACTCCCTCGGAGAAACACAACAAATACCCCGAACAGCCCGCTTCTGCAGCACAAATATGGATTGAACTTCTGCAGCAGCACCCCACAGTAAAATACCGTACGACATAACGCTGTGAAAGTAGCTATGATACACAATTTTAGCCGTGTCCTTAACAGTAAACTGTTGGATTTTCTTTACTGCATATGCTGCAGAGCTCAGCCTATTCGAAAGAGTCTCTATGTGTGGGCCCCATTGGAGTTTACTATCTATTGTTATGCCTAGAAAAACAGTTTTGTCAACAAAGTTTAGTTCACTGTCCTTAATTTTCAGGTTACCAATATCTCGCTTTACGCTAGTAGTTGTAAATCTAATACATTTTGTTTTATTCTCATTAAGCAGTAAGTTATTTACATTAAACCAGTTAACTATAGGAGAGATAGAATTGTTTACATCGTCCAATAATACGTTATTCCTATTCGTTTTAAATAGAAGTGAAGTGTCATCAGCAAACAATACCATCTCATGAACTTCGTTGACAAATAATGGGAGGTCATTTATGTAAATCAGAAATAAGAAAGGCCCGAGAATCGATCCTTGGGTTACGCCCATTGATACCTGCGAACCTGGAGAGGTGACTCCATTGACATGAACTCTTTGGATCCTTCCCTTTAAATATGAATTCATCAGGCTGGAAGCTTTACCATCAACGCCATAGTGTTGAAGCTTTCCAACGAGTATATCAGGATGAACACAGTCAAAAGCCTTTGACAGGTCACAAAAGACGCCGACTCCATCATATGATTCTACCCAGGCGTTAAATATGTCCGAAATCAACTTCACACCGGCATCGATTGTGGAGCGACCCTTAGTAAAACCATACTGTTTATTATGTAAGAGTTAATTTTTATTAAAATGTAAAGAAAGCTGGTCTATTTTCCAGGTAGCTTTTACTTTATCCATGCTATTTTTTATTTTTTGAACTTAAATATTGTGACTTTGCAACTTTGCAATCTTTTTTGAAATTATTTGAATACAACCTAACATATTCCCTAAATTCCACACTTGTGTTATATTGCTTTTCGTCATACATTTCATATAATTTTAACCTTTTTCTGTGTAACTCCTCATTTGCCCAGTCACAGAAACTTGTTTTCTCAGAGACTAATAAAGTCTTTTGAGTAAATACTTTCTTGAATTCATCAATAAATGATCCAAAAAAAGTATTGTATAAATTATTAGGGGATGAGTTGCCACACAGAAATGGCATCCTATAGACCAATGCTTCTCTAAATCTGTCCAAACGGTCATTTCAAATAGGAGTTATCACAATTTTCTTCTTTTTACATGTTTTTTGTTTCCTTAATTGGAATTCAAACCATTGACCAGTGTGATCAGATTTAAATCTATTGAAAATACATACATTCAAAGGGGCTATGTCACTATATATATTATCTATATGTCACCGTAAAATTGTAAACACCGTTAGATTGTAATCTATCTCGCGAGATTGTAAACTGTCGAAAGATTGTGAACTCAACGTACTGCATACAATTTAACGTATTATTATTCGGTAGATTGTAATCTGTCGAAGTGAAACCGTCAAATTGTGATACGGCCATTTTCTACTTTTCTATTGGTTATAAGTGATGTGACATTCTCGTTTTCTATTGGTTATAAGTGATGTGACATTCTCGGTAAATTAATCGGATCGATTATTTCCTCATTTGTTATTTTTAAATTTAAACCTAATTTAACCATTACATTAACTTCATGTTTCAATTAGTGTATGGTTCCGAAAATTTTTAAATTATTCAAAAAGTACCCAAAACCGAATCAGAGCACCCCACTATCCACGTGGTCTTGTCTGCCCTACCCCTAGAGTGTATATAAAAAATCGGAGGCGCAGTGGAAGAGCAGCCCCCACCCGCTGTAACAAAGCACAGGCATTATGCAAGCCGTAGCGGCTAAGGCTGGTCCAAAAAGCCAAAGCTGCGGAGGCTTGAATAAATTGCCTGTGCTTTGGTACGCAAGGGTGGAGGGGCTGCACTTCCCGTAGCGCCGGTGCTATCCAAAAAATGTATTATTATTCGGTTAGGTTAGGTTAGTATATTAATATTTTTTTTTAAATAACTGTTCAACTGAAACTCGAAATCGAATACAAAAACGAATACAAAAATCGATTTTCACTTTTAAAAAATAGATTATTTTTGAATAATTTCAAAATTTTCGGAACCCTACACTAATTGAAACATGAAGTTAATGTAATGTATGTACATTTGACAAGTAATGGTTAAATTAGGTTTAAATTTAAAATTAACAAATGAGGAAATAATCGATTCGATTAATTTACCGAGAATGTCACATCACTTATAACCAATAGAAAACGAGAATGTCACATCTCTTATAACCAATAGAAAAGTAGGAAATGGCCGTTTCACAATTTGACGGTTTCACTTCGATAGATTACAATCTACCGAATAATAATACGTTAAATTGTAAGCAGTACGCTGAGGTTCACAATCTTTCGACAGTTTATAATCTCGCGAGATAGATTACAATCTAACGGTTTTTACAATTTTACGTTAACATATACAAGTTGCGGTGCTAGCTGTTATTCTTGTGGGTGAATGAAATTGATTTATTAAATTGTATGAACGAAAAAGACTAAGTATGCGTACACTTGAATTAGAATGACAAAGTAAATTGACATTAAAATCCCCACACACAATTAGCCCTTTATTACACTTTACAAATTTTCACAATATCTCCTCTAGTACATTTTCAACATTATTATAGACAGCTGATGGAGGACAATATAGACATATAACAATGAATTGCTCCAGTTCCACACAGGCGATAATATCCTTTCTTTCTTTGCAATGAAGTGTTTTACTAGTTATGATTAATGAGCCACCATGAATTGCATTTTCTCTGAAAAACACACTACCAACCCTGTGGTTGCAAAAATTAAACAAAACTTCATATTTTTTTAGCCAGTGCTCTGTTATGCACAAAAAATCCACCTCAGGACCTTAGTAAAATGTTCCTACTTTTAAGCAGCGTTTTCATGATGCCCTCCAGGCTATCCGAAACCCTACTCCCGTACCCGCTTTCGCTCACGCTTCCCACTTCTCAAAGCGGGAAGTAACAGCGAGAGCGTGACGGGGAATACAAGACGCCTATCCTCAGCGATGTCTACCCAATCCGTTTGACAAAGTCGCCTCCGGCTCGGACGGGTTTCAAACCATAGGTCACAAGAAGAATCGGTCGACCAACGGCGGTCCTCCCAAAAGGCCTGTAAGGGATTGAAACTTCCTAATCACTGACCTCTGTGGATCGGTAATACTCCACCGTCTAAGTATGTGAGGTACAAGAGCGTAAGGCCCGTCAAACTTCTTAACAATAAGTAGATTTCTTACAAAGCTAGGACGCTGAGGGGCTTGTCGTCAAGGTAGGCCCAATCCGAAGCGTTCCAAAGGAGTTAGATGACGTGAATGAACAGACCGACCTGGCTGAGCAGGGATACCCGAACATTCATGCACGTGGCAATGCCACCGCTGCCAGCTTTTAATTAAAAAGCCTGGGCGCACAGTGGGACGTGATACGGCCCGAAGCCCGTCACAGTGGAGAGGCCTACAGATACAGTGAGCTCTCCAGCACAAGCCCTAGTAACCGCGAGTACCTGCAATCGAGATTCATGAGAACCGCTACCGATGTGTCTTTCTACGTTAAGAACGTACCACCACGACCTGGAGCTCTCTACCATAGCCTAATAGATGAAGTTGGTGTCCACACGCCACTTCGACAAGGTTAAACACCATCCCAACCCGTTGGTACGCAAAAGCATCAACTACTACAACGAATGAAATAAAATCGAGTAACAGACATACAATTCGAAAATATTTAGAGATATCATAAAGCACCAATACTAATTATGTTTTTTTTTTAATAATTTCCGTCTTTTGCATATTTTTTCCATTGAATTATGTAGATTTTTAGTATAAATATGTAGAATAAAATTAGAAATTTCAAAACAAGGAGAGGACTCACACGAAAATGTTTATTCATATTGGAATATTACTTCTACTCTCTCAAGCACTCCTTGGTAAGATAAATTCCATTTAATTAATACTTATTTATACCCAATACTGTGTAGTCTTTTGAAGGATACAAACATTTTTTGGCGAATAATAGTCAAATACCGGTAATAGGTTTAATTTTGATGTAAAATAATGCACTATTTGTAACTTTTTTTAAATGATGATGTTACTAATAATTTAAATCTTTATTTTCACATTATTTATTTCGCACCACCTAGACCGTCATTTGAATTGAATGAGTTCTTTCTTTCTTCTTTTATTTCTTTCTTTGGCTTCCGCAACAAAATAATTGATAGGTATGCCGTGCCCCATAGACAGTATATTAAACTAACGCCCACGAACCAAGCAAAACATGTAGCCGAATAAAATAAAGTCACTCACTATCCTTGGAAAAGATTCATCTCCTAGGGAAGATTATATCCATGTGTTGAGATCTTTATGCAGTGGTTCAGAAAATACATCAGTCGTAGTTTAAAAAAAAGAAATTACCCTTAGCACACCATATTACCATGCAAAAAAAGCAGCATTATGCAATTTTTAGTAACTAACTAGAAAAACGTACGATATTAATTATACTAAAAGTAATAGGCTGTATTCAAAATATACGTATTTGAAAAACTCGACACAATATAATTTCCTTTATTGAGATTTTCATCGGAGGTGAATTCTCCTTTTTCAGCGATTAATAAGGTTCTTACCAGTTCTTCTCGTTCTACGCCCTTGATTGAAAGCATTAAATGTAAATATAGAAACATTTTTTTTTATAAATATAAAGGATATTTGATTTTGATTTCGTGTATTGTTTCGACGATAAAATAGTAATATTTCAAAAATTGTCTTTATTTCGTTGTATGCTCATTTCAAATACATATTTGTATTTCATATTATTCTAATTTCAAAGCATATTTTTATAACTTAACATAACATATAAATAAGCTTATATTCGAACGTTTCCGATATAATTATAAATTTATAGGCAACAGAGAAAATTAATTGTGTTCGTTATCTCATTAAGATATATAAGATAATTAACACAAATTACAGGTTGATTATTGTATTTTAAACTAGAACAATGGAGATTAGACGCGGTATTTGATTAAATTAAACAGTAGATATATTTATGAATAAACTTAATTTTAATTTAATTTCATTTTTTTTTCCTTTTAAAGAAATAAAAATTTATACTTTGTAAATAGGGTATTTGATCATTTTAAATTATTTGTCATTTTAAGTCGCAGTATTTAAAATACATATAATAATACTAAAATTTATCTCGAGACATCATTGTTTAAAGCGTCTAGTCCAGTTTAGGTTTGATTCCCGCTAAAATGAATATACATTTGATCACATACCTTAGCAAATAACCAGTGAAAGATGCTAGGAATAGTAGACGATAACAATACGAGGGGTGGTTGGGTGAAAAAACAAATCACATAATTTACATTAATATACTGATGATGTGGTCATTTTCATTGCAAGTTTAGTGTGATAAAATAATAAAGACATGGGAAAATAACACAGTTGGCATTTTAACATGACTTGGTTATCATTCGTGCAGAATGAAAAAGTTTCTGTAAAAACACAATTTTAAGTAGGTATTGGAAGTTTTCCAATAGTCGTAGAAATCCAATCCAGGTACTTATAAACCCTGGTGAATACATCTGGCACCCCTTTACCACATGGAATGTTCCAGGATGTTACAGTACCATTATGGACAAGAGCGCCTCCAGAATCATCCTGCAATAAATTATTAAAAATCGTTTTTAATAAATCTGGGTGTTAACTAATCGATGAAGTTAGGTAATTTTGTAAATGTTTAAAAAAATTACTTTGTATTAAGAATCACTTTTATTTGTGTCGCTGATAAATTCGTCCAACTGATTTACTTATATGTTGTATGAATGCATATGTGTATTTATTACTCATAAATTATTGACTTACATGACAGATGCCTTGGCGAACATCTTTGTATGTGCAGAGAAGTTTATCAGTGATTGGGGTCCATGTTTCCTCCTTTTTAAGTTCGCTGTCTTGACATTCTTTTACTGTTAGTGATTTCACAGTCAACTTTTGCATTCTTTTGGGTCATGTGTGATAATAAATAATACGTGACAAACGAACAGCTCATTCTCTTTGGATAGCAAGAAGAAACCCACGAGACTATGATGAGTTTTCTTTACTTCGTGCAAGACAAAAGGCAATCCAGAAAAAATGTTTTAATTTATATATGCAAAAAATACAAACATTGTTAAAGAAAGATCCAAAGAAAATGGGTCGTATTTAAAATCCTTACGAATTTATAACACTGGCTATCCTAATAGATTACAATTAGGAAGCAATACATATAACAACGAATCGGAAGCATGCACGGGATTCAGTACATTCATTGAGAGCGTATTTTAACAAGCAGCACCTTCATACTATGAAATCCTGAAGACTAATACAGAAGTAACCGACAACATTATATGCAAACTAAATATAACCAAATTTGTTATATTGAATATACTAAATTCATTAAATGCGGATAAAGGAGCTGGGTGAGACGGTATACCACCTATTTTATTAAAAAATGTGCTCAAACTATTACAGAACTATTGTACATCATACTGAACTTACCCGTGAACACATTTGGCATTTATCCTGATGTATGGAAGGTCGCAATAATACCGGTTTATAAGATTGGCTCACGGTTGAGTATTGAAAATTATCGCCCAATATCGAGACTTAACACTTTCAGTAAAGACTTTGAAAAGATAATTTATAAGGCCATCTTTAATATGATAAGTAATTCACTTCCAGATGAATAGCATGGTTTTTAACAATAAACGATCTACGATAACCAATTTAACCGTGTTTACGAACTACGTACTACAAAGTATAGATGGTGGTGCACAGGTAGATGTTATTTACACAGACTTTGAGAAAGCCTTCGAAAGGGTGGATCACACCATTTTATCCTATTACATAAGCTCCAACTCCTAGGGATAGGTGGTGACCTTCATCGGTGGTTTTGTTCATATATAACAAATCGTAGACAGGCGGTTGCGCTTGCCAGTGCTAGAAGTGACTATGTTCATATAAGTTCTGGAGTTCCTCAGGGATCTATACTGGTTCCCCTGTTATATAATGCATATCTTTATGACATAAAAAGTAGCATTAAAGATTCTAATTACCTTATGTTCGCTGATGATAAAAAGATATACTTAAAAATAAAAAAAAAGGGGGTGACTGTCACAAAATCCAGGCTGACTTGAATAACCTTTGTAATTATTATAGACAAAATCGAATATCGCTTAGTGCTTCAAAACATGTCAAAACAACATTCACCAGAAAAAAAAACAAAATTAACTTTAGTTATAATATTAATAACAAATCCGTTAAAGAAGTTTTTTTTTAAATTAGTTATTAAGCTTACGACAACGCTCACAGTACTAAATCTACTAATTATTTTACAAAATCTTACATCTAAAATGTGTGACAATTAAAGTAAACATAAGTTTCACACAAAAAAAATAGAAATTAAAAATTAAAAAAAACAATGCTTTATCTAAAACCGATCAGCCCACTACCGAATATATCCAGCTCCGGATAAGCTGTATTCAATCCGTTAAAATCGCGAAGAATTCGAACGAGAGGTGCCTGAACTCCTAGATTGGTTTTGGCAAAAGAAATTTGGAAAATATTGTTGATTTTAAACCTAGGGAATGAGTAAGGGACGACAATTTTAATATCCTGTAAGAGGTCACTGCTCTGCATTCGATTATTGAGCAATTTATGCAGGAAGGTAACACCGGCTAAAGTTCGCCGATTGTACAGTGATAACATATTAAATTGTGATAACATATTAAAGTTGATTGAGTTCGTGACTTAGGTAGGTATAAGGCTAGACTATAAAATGACGTATAATAACCACGCAGTTGACACAATAGTTGACAAAGTCTATAAGCAGCTTGGTTTTGTAAGACGTTTCAGTGAACATTTTCATGATGTCGACTGTATGAAAGTGCTATACTAGATATACATACGTTAGAAGTATTCTCGAATATGGTTGCTCGGTTTGGTCACCTAGTTACACTGTATACAAAGACAAAATTGAAAAGATCCAAAAAGACATAACATTTATTTCCTATAAGACCTATTATAAGTTTAATACATATAAAGACGCATGTGAACATTTTAAAATTAATACTTTATATCCTCGGCGAAAACAATATGATTTATTGTTACTCCATGACATCTAAATAAATAAACAAAACAAAACATAAACAAATAAATAAATAAACACCCACGTGCATTCCAACGAATACTACTGACGGACTGTCTAGCTCCCAGTCTCAAATAATAGATATTAAGTGAGTCTTAAGCTAATCACCATTGTAACCGGTCAAATAAAATATTAATTAGAAATAAAATTTATTCATTTTTTAAAAACGCTTCAGCGCGACCTCGCGTTTTAACTACCTAGTACATAAGTAACATCTCTGAATACATGAATCAGTCAACACTAGTATCCGTTCACGAGTATGACGCATGGCCAGCCATCGGCCCCCTCACCATAACCCGACGCATGGACGCCACAAGCAATGAATAAGCGAGCATGACGATCCATAAAATGTGAACTTGGCTACATAAGAAAATAATAATAATACTAATTTCTGAAATATATTGATACCGCATGGA
The DNA here is from genome assembly GCA_905332375.1 of Pieris macdunnoughi. NCBI lineage: Eukaryota > Metazoa > Arthropoda > Insecta > Lepidoptera > Pieridae > Pieris > Pieris macdunnoughi. The sequence continues at coordinate 810,669 of CAJOBZ010000012.1, forward strand.
TCACGGTTTGCTCCCACTTTACATTAAAACAGTCGTGAGATATTAAGATATTGAGAGAAGAGAGAGAGATTCAATCGCGTTATGGGCAACTATAAATAGAACTTATTTTGTAGGAACACAAATATTGTTTTGATTTCTAAACCCACATCTTTACGCAAAGCCAATCGATTAATTCCAACCAGTCACTCTCCTGACTTGGTCTTGGTATAAGAAGGTCTTGTATATCCATTTTTGTCTTTATGTTAGTCTTCTTTTCTTCAAAATGTCTTCTTCCCTAACTTAGACAATTAAACTAAGTACTTAGCGTATCTGCGTCCTCACGGTATATGTGAGGTGTGAGTTCTCACAGGTGAGATCTGCTAGTGGAAGGCTAGACACTGATCCAGTACCACCATATTCAAAAAAGATGACTGAACTAAAACAACAAAAAAGTTTCTTGCACTTCGGGAGTTTGTCTCTAGGGTAGAAATATTATATACATTTACTACCTTTTGCTGAAATTATGAGAGTGAAGTAGTACCAGGCGCCACTCCTTTCAATCGCTGTTTTTTTTTCAATGGTTGGCAGGAGTTTCAGTACGTTTTCCAATTACAGCACTAGAGCGCATTTTGCGGCATAATGCTCAACGTTGAGTGTTCCAACTACAGCAACGCTTCGCACAATTGAGCACTCTCAAAACGAATGCTCTCGCAAGCAATACCAACACAATGACAGAAAATTGACCAGTATTTTTCTTTAAGTTGGCATTTATCGAAATTTTCGTTAGTAAATATTATTTACTGTTGAAAAATTTGTAAGGCTTTCGTTTCATCGTAGATTTTGAAAATAATTAAAGTTATTTCAAACTGCTAAAAAAAATAAATATTAGTATGGATGAAGGTATAAATAGTTACTTTTTTATATTCCACATTTAAAATATGAATACAATTTTATTTTAAAAATCGGATCTGTAAACAAATTTACTTTACAGGATTATACTTTAGAAAAAATTGCAATGGTTTTGAAAAAGTATATATTTTTTTTAGAAATCATTAAAAAATATTACTCAAAACATAAATGATGTAAACTTCTTACATTAAACTAAATATTTTACTGTTAATTTAGCTTGTTAAAACCTTATATTCTTTAAAGGTTTTCTCTTATTTCAGTAAAAAAATGTTAATGAAATAATTTGATTATTAAATTAAGCGTAAAAAGTTTTCAACCAATTATTATTGTTTACCACATTATTTATACATTAATGACGTTGCTAACTCAATTCATACAAATTCAACATTTTTTTTACAACACTGACTTAGCGCACTCTGCTGATGCATTTGAAAACTAATTCACGTTCCAATTAAGCTTCAGCATTATGCGGCATTGTGCGGCACTGAGTCGCAAAATGCTCTGTAATTGGAAAACGCACTCAACAACTATAATATAAATAAGTCTGTGTCTGTGGATGGAACTCTGGTAGTAGGTTCATTGTAAGAAAACAACCTCTACATTTAATTTAAAAAATAATAATTTTAAGGGTTAAAATTAAGTTAAATTAGGGTAATATAGTTAAAAATAAGATTTGTGTATAATTTAAAGTGATTATACAGTGTTTTTTGTCGCGAGAACTTGGCAAAACAGGGATCTAAAACCGGCTGTCAACTCAACGCCTTAACGGTAACGAAGTTTAAAATATCGTCAAACCTGGGGAGTATTTTGTTCTATTTAAGTTATATTTACTAACTACATCACATCACAAAATACTGCTCAGTTTTTGGAGCTACGTCCATCACACATTGGCACGGTTTATGTCTCATTTTGCTTGACAACTAGTGGAAGCAAAATCGACGACGAAAACATTCGCCCAGACAATTAATACTACATAATTTACTTGACAAAATAAGCCCATTTTGTGTGTTTTTAGGTTTCATTAGATATTTATAGGTAATAAATAGTACAACCACCACCACTCACACATAACAGTTATCTATATATATACATACCTTTTTCGCTTGTTCATTGCATACAGTCCCTATTATACAATATGATGACTTGCAGAGGCTTGGCTTTGCAAGAAGAGTCTAAACTTAAATTAGCACTGACTGAATTGCAGTCTTGCAGGGATTTATGTACCCAGTTAACAAGTGAAAGAGAAGAAAATGAAAAAGAACTCTTAAGTGTGCTGGAAGGCAACAGGAAGCTCAAAAATGAAATGTCCTTTTCTATTCTCTATCTATCTATTCACTTAAAGATCAGTGTGATATGCTTCAGCAGGAATTAAATAAACTTGATAGTTATGGTAATGAGTATGAAGTTGCTTTGCTGCGCATAAGAAGTCTTGAAAAACAGCTATTGGAGGCTCAACAATATATTTATAATCTGGAGGCAGTCTCACAAAGTGTAAAAGATACACACACAAACATTTTATATAATACATTCATGATTCAGGTTCTACACCAACTAATAATGTACGGTAGAAAAATATTCTTCTGCGATGGAAGATATGCTTCAAATTTCAAATTACACCGCAGAATGTTATGAGCAATTGCAGAATAAAACTTATGGTTGCAATTATAAAAGCCAACCCAGTCTCCAATTACCACAGACATCACAACATACCCACAGCCTCACCTACACCACAACAAACACTCAGTTGAAAGAAAAAATAAGGCAAAAGAAAGGAATTTAATGTATTCCGATGGAATGGGTCAGGACATGGGTACTATTGTACAATTAAATGATGGCCAAACATTTATAAACAGCTGCTATCCCAATGCCACTTTTAAAAACATTGTGAAAAATCATATAATCAAAAACAATGATAATTGTAATCATTTAATAATTTTTATAGAGAACAGGGGAAATGTAAATAAACATGATCTTTTAGAATTATATGAAAAACTTTGTTGTTTAGACTCTAAGAGGATTGTTATGTTTACATTTCCCTATAGCCAAAGCTTTCCTAAGGAAGAAAATGACACAAGATATATTCTTAATCAAACATTGCATACATTGGCAATGTATAATGATAAATTTTGTGTCATAGATACCAATAGGTATAGTAAAAAGTTTTTTATCACAAAGAGTAGGTAGATATTATTACCTACCTGCTTTCTTAAAAAGACAGATAGCTGTTTTGCTATCATATTTTATAGAGATGACAGCCAAGAATTTGGCTAGACCCCTTGCTTCTATTGAGCAAGCATTAGATTATAAGACCTTGGAAGTAATTCCAAATAATATTTATTTAAATTAGATAATAGGACAACAGAGCACCACTCTTGCAACAATAAGGTAAGTATATTATGTGATAAAAGTCATTCCCAAAAAATTATTGTGGTAGGTACATCAAAATATACAGGGGATGAAAAATAAAGAATTAGAAATTGAACTATTCTTGAATAGTCAAAAAATAGACTTTTTGTGCATAACAGAGCACTGGCTAAAAAAATATGATGTTTTGTTTAATTTTTGTAACCACAGGGTTGGTAGTGTGTTTTTCAGAGAAAATGCAATTCATGGTGGCTCATTAATCCTAACTAGTAAAAAACTTAAATGCAAAGAAAGAAAGGATATTATCTCCTGTGTGGAACTGGAGCAATTCATTGTTATATGTCTATATTGTCCTCCATCAGCTGTCTATAATAATGTTGAAAATGTACTAGAGGAGATATTGTGAAAATTTGTAAAGTGTAATAAAGGGCTAATTGTGTCTGGGGATTTTAATGTCAATTTACTTTGTCATTCTAATTCAAGTGTACGCATACTTAGTCTTTTTCGTTCATACAATTTAATAAATCAATTTCATTCACCCACAAGAATAACAGCTAGCACCGCAACTTGTATAGATAATATATATAGTGACATAGCCCCTTTGAATGTTTTTATTTTCAATAGATTTAAATCTGATCACACTGGTCAATGGTTTGAATTCCAATTAAGGAAACAAAAAACATGTAAAAAGAAGAAAATTGTGATAACTCCTATTACAAATGACCGTTTGGACAGATTTAGAGAAGCATTGGTCTATAGGATGCCATTTCTGTGTGGCAACTCATCCCCTAATAATTTATACAATACTTTTTTTGGATCATTTATTGATGAATTCAAGAAAGTATTTACTCAAAAGACTTTATTGGTCTCTGAGAAAACAAGTTTCTGTGACTGGGCAAATGAGGAGTTACACAGGAAAAGGTTAAAATTATATGAAATGTATGACGAAAAGCAATATAACACTAGTGTGGAATTTAGGGAATATGTTAGGTTGTATTCAAATAATTTCAGAAAAGATTGCAAAATTGCAAAATCACAATATTTAAGTTCAAAAATAAAAATAGCATCGATAAAGTAAAAGCTACCTGGAAAATAATAAATGAAGAATCAGGTAAAACGTCTGACAAACGAACCGATTATATGTTAAAAGTTAAAGGGAAATTAATAAAATCTGACCCAGAGGTAGCTTCTTCTTTTGAAGAGTTTTTTACAAATGTACCACTAAATACGACCAAGTCTCTAGATTCTTCACCTGCTGCTGCGATCTCATTGCTGGAAAAATGTGTATTACCTGAATGTAATAATATTAAATTTCAGTTTAAAAATATAACTTGTAAAGATATATGGGGTATGTCAACAGTCATTTTATATTCCGTTATTAATGTAATAAGCTCTGAATTGTCTATAATTTTTAACAGATGTATCGATTGTGGAGTCTTTCCGGACGAAATGAAATTAAGTAAGATTACACCGTTGTTCAAGGCAGGTAGTGAGTCTGATCCGTCAAACTTCAGACCTGTATCCGTGCTCCCTGCGTTAAGCAAAGTTTTTGAAAAGATAATGCTAGACCAGCTTTCTTTACATTTTAATAAAAATAAACTCTTACATAATAAACAGTATGGTTTCACTAAGGGTCGCTCCACAATCGATGCCGGTGTGAAGTTGATTTCGGACATATTTAACGCCTGGGAAGAATCATATGATGGAGTCGGCGTCTTTTGTGACCTGTCAAAGGCCTTTGACTGTGTTCATCCTGATATACTCGTTGGAAAGCTTCAACACTATGGCGTTGATGGCAAAGCTTCCAGCCTGATGAATTCATATTTAAAGGGAAGGATCCAAAGAGTTCATGTCAATGGAGTCACCTCTCCGGGTTCCCAGGTATCAATGGGCGTACCCCAAGGATCGATTCTCGGGCCTTTCTTATTTCTGATTTACATAAATGACCTCCCATTCTTTGTCAACGAAGTTCATGAGATGGTATTGTTTGCTGATGACACTTCACTTCTATTTAAAGTGAATAGGAATAACGTATTATTGGACGATGTAAACAATTCTATCTCTCGTATAGTTAACTGGTTTAATCTAAATAACTTACTGCTTAATGAGAATAGAACAAAATGTATTAGATTTACAACTACTGGCGTAAAGCGAGATATTGGTAACCTGAAAATTAAGGACAGTGAACTAAATTTTGTTGACAAAACTGTTTTTCTAGGCATAACAATAGATAGTAAACTCCAATGGGGCCCACACATAGAGACTCTTTCGAATAGGCTGAGCTCTGCAGCATATGCAGTAAAGAAAATCCGACAGTTTACTGATAAGGACACTGCTAAAATTGTGTATCATAGCTACTTTCACAGCGTTATGTCGTACGGTATTTTACTGTGGGGTGCTGCTGCAGAGGTTCAATTCATATTTGTGCTGCAGAAGCGGGCTGTTCGGGGTATTTGTTGTGTTTCTCCGCGGGAGTCGGTACGGAATAAGTTTAAGGAATTAAATATTATGACAATATATTCTTGAAGCCTTGTTGTATGTCCAAAAAAATATAAACGATTTTAAAACAAATGGTGATTTTCACCAGTATAATACGCGAAATAGAACTAATTTGAGTGTACGACCAACCAGGCTCCAAAAGATAAACCACTCCTTATATGGAAATTGTATTCGTTTTTACAACAAACTCCCAAGCGAAATTAGAGAATTATCACTAAATAAATTCAAAGCCCTCGTTAAACGGCAATTAATCAATAAAGCGTTTTATAAATTTGAGGAATACTTAAATGATCTTAATCCTTGGGATTGATTTGCTCCAGTTCAAACAATTTGTATGACAATACTTGGCGATTAAAAAGAGTGGCGGAAAGTTTCTTGCCAGTTCTTCTTACCCGCTCTACGCCCTTGACTTGCGAACTGGTAGTAAATGTAAATTTACAATTAATTTAACTTGACAATTCAAAAGTGTACTTTGTTACCCACTTGAATAAAGATATTTTGAGTTTGAGTTAAGTAAAACAACAAATTATTAGCCCTTATCAGCAATGGACATAACAAGACAACAAAATGGAAATAACAAAATTTTTGATAGGTATCTATTTATTTTCACATTACTATGGTAATTTTACATGGCGGCCTTCAACATAATAAAAATAAAAATTCGTTGTTATAATTATGGGAGTACGTGCGTCAAACGTGGAAATAATATTGATTATAATAAAGGTTAAAGTACAATACATAAAAACTATTAATTAGAAAAAAAACACACTGTTTTCGTAACTTAACGACAATCTATAAATCGATTATTTTTCAAAAACAAAAGGTTATGAAAACCAATCAATTTCTGAGTGGGAGTGCCATGCTGTTGCCTTCGGGCTTCAGCCAAATGGGCAGGCACGACCGGGGCAGTACCACTGTCTCTCAGAAAACCGGCGTGAAGTGATACAAAAGGTTCGCCTTCTTGTACTCGCGTTTCGTGCGGTGAGATAGATTCTCGGAGCCCATCCCCCCCGAACCTCTACATTCCCGGAGCCCCCCCCTTTACATTCCCGGAGATTATGTGAAGACCATGTAGATTGCAGTCTGAAATGGTCTTTTGAGGAAAGAACCACACAGATTGAGTGGACCTGTCAAGTCCAAAGACAAGACATTTGGGTAGGCCGCATAAATTACTCAAACTGTCAGACTATGACTAAAACTGAGAAAAGGATAAAATAAATAAAAAACAATGATCCACGTAGCCTTCACATTCACAATAATTAAAAATAGTATAAGTAATACTTTACAAAGTAAATATTCATGTCATTGTACATAGAGTATGTAAAAAGGTATTTAAATCAACATTAATTGTGTAAATTTATTGGAGCAGCTCAATCCCTAGCCTTTTCGTCCTCAATATAGTCTTTGACAGTATAAAAGGCTTTCTGACAAAGTTTCCGCTTTATACAATTTTTAAATTTATTAAGGCTTAGTTCTTGAATGTGGCTAGGTAGTTTATTATAAAAACGTATATACATTGGCATCTAAACGAACCACTTATTTTTTTAAGCCTGGTTGTAGGAACAACAAATTTGTGTTTGTTTCTCGTATTCACGTTATGGACGTCACTGTATTTTTTAAACAAATTGATATTTTTATGAGCATACAAAAGATTTTCATAGATATACTGAGAAGGCACAGTCATTATATTAATTTCTTTAAATTTATCTCTGAGGGAGTGTCTGGGACTTAATTTGTAAATTGAACGAATAGCCCTTTTTTGTAAAATAAAAATTGTCTAAATATCGGCGGCATTTCCCCACAACAGAATACCGTACGACATCACACTATGAAAATAACTAAAGTAAAGTAAACAGGCTGTCTCTAAACAAGTTAAATCACGAATTTTCCTAACGGCGTCTGCTGCAGCGCTAAGCTTTTTCGACAATTTATATGGGGGCCCCATTGAAGTTTGGCATCCAAAGTTATGCCCAAGAACACTGTGGTATCTTCAGGAATCAACTCTTCGCCCTTTATGAGAACACTAGGTTTTACTTGTCTAACATGAGGTATAGTAAACTTAATACACTTAGTTTTTTTCTCGTTAAGAAGTAGGTTATTAACATTAAACCAGTTAACTACTTTTGCGAGGGCGCTATTTATATTGACCGTAACCAGCTGCTGACGTTTGAGTTTAAATAAAAGTGAAGTGTCATCTGCAAACAACACTATATCATGATTATCCTTTATGAGGTAAGGCAAGTCATTAATATAAATAAGAAACAAAAACGGGCCAAGAATAGAGCCTTGGGGGACACCCATTGTTACTATGGATCCGGGTGATCTTTTCCCGTTAACATGAACTCTTTGAATCCTATCACTTAAGTAAGAAGTGAGAAGATCCAGAGAGGCATTCCAGAAAGATCCAGAGAGGTGTTCCGGAATCCAGAGAGGCGTTCCGGAGGTTGTGTTCTATCCCCGACCCTGTTTCTTCTGCATATCAATGATATGTTGCAACTTAGCAACATTCATTGCTATACGGATGATAGCACTGGGGATACTCTTTACACTGGCCGGGCAGGTATTTTTCGGACAGTTGTCGATGAGTACCGGAACAAACTCGTGTCAGAAGTTGAAACTCTACTACGTGGAGTCTCAGACTGGGGCAGACTAAACCTAGTCCAATTTAACCCCAAGAAGACACAAGTTTGCGCGTTTTCCGCCAAAAAAACACCCATTGTCGCGTTCCACAACTGAGCGTTTTTCAATGCAGTTTTTGCCGCGCATCACCACTTTGTGGAACCAGCTGCCCACTGAAGTATTTTCGTACCAATTCGACTTAGGGTCCTTCAAAAAAAGAGCGTACCAATTCTTAAAAGGCTGGCAACGCACTCGCGAGCCCTCTGGCATTGTGAGTGTCCATGGGCGGCGGTATCACTTAACATCAGATGAGCCTCCTAAACTGTGATGATCGTTATTTCGATCATTCATCATCTAAAAAACTACTAAATTTCATATTAAACTGTCCCGTCTTCCGGTTTTTTTTAATATATTTTGGAAATTAATGTAGCATACGTTACCTACTCAGGGGTAACTTAGCATTCTAATTGTGAAATAATTTTTGCGAAATTGACGCAGTACTGTTTAAATTTATTTCTTTTGATAGACATTATACAGATTATATTTCGAAAAAGATTATTATTTTAAAAATCTCTTTTACAATATAGGCAATATAAATATTTTGAACCGCATAAACATGTAGTAAAATAAAATCAGAATAATATCATAAAAATAATGGATCTCATTTAAAATACGTCCTTAATGTTATACCAACCATCTCCCATTAACCCAGTGTTTTTTTCAATATCGATATGACCACAATTATTTTATGTACTCGTATGTAAATTGTTAAGTTGATAAGCTAGTTTTTTTTTTAAATTAATTTCACTTCATGCTGAGCACTTCCTTAGTCAAAGAAAATTTCTATATAAATGGAATATTTTTCTAGCACACGCACATTTAGAGACGTCTTTAGTTAACTATCTCCTACTTGGTGTACTTTTTTGCGGCGCTATCGGTAAGTGTCGCCTTATAACGATATATTAATAATTATTACCAGGTGTATGAACATTATCTATTTGTCACATAATTGAAAAGAAGGTTACTCTGAAAGGCGGCTAGGCTAAAGATAGTATAATAAAAAAGATTCCTTCCTCCAGCGTATTAATTTAATTTTACCATTATTTGTAAAGCCGCAAAACTGAAAACCTTCAAGGACTCGGAACTTGATTCTGGCGACGCGTCCGGTCGTATCGTGGGCGGTTCAGATGTGCCAGACGGTGCCCTTCCCTACCAAATATCTCTGCAGCTAACAAAGCAAAACAACTTTCATACCTGTGGCGGTGCCATAATCGCTGACAGATGGATCCTCACTGCTGCGCGTTGTCTCAAAAAGTAAGTGGCATTTTCACTTAGGTTTACAGTTGCCCCTTGATTTTTGTTCAATCGCTTTGTAATAATATATAAATTATTTTTTAATTTAGATAATATTATTAGATTCACTGCTAGCATCACTTATTTCAAAACTAAACACCTAAACCACGTCATTTCGGTCTTTAATTAATGTTTACTGAAATAGTGCGGTCCAAAGCTGCAAAAGTCATGCCGTTCTTGGTTACTTCTATTCTACATTGAAACAGATCCACGTTGTTTTTGCTTATTTCGTACCACGACCGCAACGTGCTTGCTTTTAAGGTTCTATGTCTGTTTGAAGCTTTTCGTTGACTGTAGATATGCTTTATCACAGAAATTCACGGAAATTTGTAGGTCTTTTTTATATAACGGGACAAATACTTTTACAATCGATCCTAGATTTAGTGGCACTTAACAAAAACATTATTTCTTAAAAAAAAATAATTTCAGTAAATCTCCAAAAGATTTGTCCATTTTGGCGGGAACCAACTCAAAAACTAAGGGAGGCACTAGATATAAAATTGACAAATTCTTTAAACATGAAAAATACACATCGAAACCCAATAAGAATGATATTGCTTTGTTGAGAACTGCTGAGAAGATCAAATTTACAGACAAAGTTAAAGCCATCGAAGTAGCAACCGAAGACCCCAAACCAGGAGAAAAGTGTAAATTATCTGGATGGGGATTCACTACCGTAAGTATTATATGTGATATACCTTACGGTAAGAACGGTGTGAAGTGATAAAATCGCCAAAGGCCGATTCTATCACTTCACAAAACCATTTTCTTGTACTCTTTAGATCTATTTCTGTATCCAAAAGATGGCTAAGGTTTAAAAAACGTACGTACGTAAGTAACGTACTTGAAAAACGACGTTCTTGTTATATTTTATGAAAATTTCCATATAAGTACCTACACATACATACACTATTAAAGGGTTATATCTTCTTTACAGCAAAATCAGAGAAACAGACCCGACAAATTGCAATGGTTGGACGTAAAAGTTATATCTGAGAAAGATTGTAAAACTACGTTTAATCATTTCCGACGCTTTGAAAAGACTGACCCTATTACTCCTAACCACATCTGTATTCTCAACAAGAAAGGTGAAGGCGGTTGTCAGGTGAGTAAATATTCGAATTGCTTTAAGTGTACAGTAGTCCTTTCCCAGCATCAGGCTGGGACGGATTACGTTCATACGACTATCTTCTTCGACTACTTCGAAACTTTCTTTGCTGAACTAGCATTAGCAGACTTGGCTTATTCACTTAAGCGTACGACTCTCGTCCCTGGGGTCGTAGGGTCAACCCCCGGCTGTGCACAAAAATTGCGCTCCCTGTAAGAGTAGTTCATGTCCTCAGTTGTTCTCAAAAAATGTTTGGACTAGTTACAAAATGATGAGTTCGCTAACATACGCGTTACCTAACTTTCGTGTTACTGTACTGAATTTTATTTCAGGGTGATTCTGGTGGATCATTGGTATGCAACAACAAATCAAGTGGTGTTGTCTCGTGGAATATTCCATGTGCCAAAGGCCAGCTTGATGTCTTCACGAGAACCAGTAAATACACCTCTTGGATTAAGGACACCATGGATGCCAATAAGCCTTAACTATATTTTTGGGGATAAAAAAATATTAGGTCGTTATATGAAATTGGCGTTTTGTATGGGAGGAACAAAAAGTCGAATATTTTTAAATATAATATATTTAATTAATCAAAGTATGAACCATTGTTTTCTATGCACTTTTGTCATCTCATAGGTAGTTCATTGATCCCTTTACTAAAAAAAAACCAGTCGGACGGGAATCAATAAAACCTGTGAAGGCGATTTGGACTGCCCCATCATAGTTAAATTTTTTCCCTTGCAAGGAGTTGTCCAAATTTCGAAAAAAATGGTAATCTATTGGAGCAAGGTCCGGGGAGTACGGAGGATGTCTTAGACATTCCAATTGAAGCTCTTCTAATTTGGTAGCCGTCTGTTGTTCAGTGTGTGGTCTAGCGTTGTCGTGAAGTGGCAGTGGCGTGGAGCGATTGACCAGCCTAGGTTGTTTAGCCGCTAGCTTTTCCATCATGGTTTGCAATTGCTGACAATAGACATCAGCCGTAATAGTCTGACCAGATTTGAGAAAACTGCAATGAAAAATACCGGCACTAGTCCACCAAACGCTTACAACTAACTTTTTTGGAGTTAATTTTCGCTTGGGGCAGGATTTGGCTGGCTGCCCAGGATCCAACCATTGCGCTGAGCGCTTCCGATTATCGTAAAGAATCCATTTTTCATCACAGGTAATGATTCGGTTTAAAATACCTTCATTATTGTGCCGGTTCAGTAATGTAACGCAGCAGTCGACGCGCGTTTGCCGGTTTGCTTCAGTCAATTCGTGAGGTACCCATCTTTCAAGCTTTTTAATCTTCCCAATTTGCTTAAAGTGAATTAAAACAGTTTTACCACTAACACCGCAGCCTGCAGCTAACTCGGACGTGGTTTGCGATGGATCCGCTTCCACAATAGCCTTCAATACTTCATTATCAACTTGGGTCTCAGGCCGTCCACGGGGCTTGTTCTGCAGGTCGAAATTTCCAGAACGAAAACGTTGGAACCAAAAACGAACTGTGTTTTCTTTTGCAACATGACCGCCATACACATCATTCACCCTTCGAGTCGTTTCCGCAGCACTCGTGCCACGGCGGAACTCGTACTCGTAAATAATGCGATACTTTAAGTTTTCCATTTTGTAAAATGAGTGACGTAAACAGAAAAAAACAAATGAATGACGGTCATCGAAGAACAAATACATGAGTAAATAGCTGTACAAATTTGAATTTAAAATTCCTTACCAAAGAGGAGAACTTCGTGATTAAAGTGGCCAGAATGAAAAACGCCAATTTCATATGTAAGGACCTAATAAATAAAAATAAAATATGTTTATTATGGAACATAAGATACATGTATCACTTATTCCACGTCATTAAATTTTAATTTGTAGGAATCCCTACTCATCGGCAAAGAAGACAGAGGGTGTAGGCCGAGAGAAAAAGCTGGCGTAAAAAACTCTCGGTACTCTTTTAAAATAGCAAAACATCAAACAACACTTATTTTAAAACAAATATCGCAAATTAATTAGAAGTAGCCTGTCTAGCACTAGTCCCAGGCCTTTGTATCAACTAGATAATCGTTGACTTTATAGTAAGCCTTTTTACACAGCTTTTCTTTAATACATTTCTTAAATTTATTGAAAGGCAGAGATAAAAGAGCCTCTGGGATTTTATTAAAGAAGAGTATCCCTTTTCCCAAAAAAGAATTACTAACTTTCGATAGTCTAGTAAGGGGAAATTGCAGCCTGCGTTTGTTCCGTGTATTAACATTGTGCGTATGTTCTATTCTAGTAAACTTATCACTATTTTTGTATACATACATAATATTTTCATAAATATATTGTGAGGGAAGGATAAGTATATTAATTTCCTTGAATTTATCTCTTAAGAGATTCCCTACATTTTAAATTATAGATTGCACGAATAGCCCTCTTCTGCAGGATGAAAATAGTTTCGACATCAGCAGCATGACCCCATAATAATAAGCCTAATAATAATAATAATTTTAGTTACTTTCATAGCTTAATGACTTATTAAGCTATGAAAGTAACTAAAATAAACAAGTCTAGCTGTATCGACATCAGTTAGTGAGCGAATTTTTTTAACCGCGTATGCTGCAGAACTAAGTCTCTTCGCCAATCCGTTAATATGAGGGGACCACTGAAGTTTTGAATCCATGGTGATTCCGAGAAATACAGTTGTATCATCCAGATTCAATTCCTCACCGTTTATAATTGGTCTAGTATCCATAACCCTTGCATTTTTTGCACAAATCAATATCAGTAAAATAGTAAAAAAAAAATGTAATCAAGGTATTTGTTGATTTAACTTTTTTAAGATCGAAAACATTTACTCTGAATTTACTTTAGATTTCATCAGTATATATATAATAGTATCAATCGCATATACTGGGAATAAATAAGGCGCAACTGCGTTTCTCTGTGAACACAAAAGAAACAACATTTAAAGCCTATATTCTAGGTTTTATAAAGTAAAATAATATTATTTTGTAATGAATATTTTATAGTGAAAAAATTAAAATATCTTACATATATTATGTCAAGTGACATAAATTAAACATCGTCGATCAGACGGCAAAGACAACATTACAAAAGAGTTTATATAAAATACATTTGTACTTACTTTCTGGAGAAGAATCCAAATTCGATAAATATTCGCGAATCTACACATGTCTGAACTTTCTGTTATTTTCGATGAAAGGCGATTTGAAAATGCGGCAGGCCCGACGCTCACGAACGGAATGGGTTCCCAAGCCAGGTAGGGATGATTCCCCTTTTATAACGGTCATAATGCATACTAGGTATACCACTACAACTGTTCCAACCATTAAGTCACTTGAAAAAGTATTTTTTTCCTACTTTTGGCCAGTTTTTGGGATTTCAGACCAATCTGCGACTGTGCACTGTGCCAGTCTTCAGCTCTAATGAAGTCCGAAACGTTCGTTTTCAAACAAGACTGCGTAGACGGAGCTTTATGACCCGGCGCTGAGTCTACCTGGAAGGACCATTCATGGTTATTGAACATGGTGTTGTTAAAGGGCTTTACTTATCTATCTATCTAGCTATCTTGATATACTTGTGCCGATGTTTTGATACCTTTTTCACAAAAGTATGGCTCAGTCACTCCTTCATAGCTAAAACCCTACCAAACCATCACTAAAGTCGGATAGTACCCACGTTGTACTTTGTCGACTAATTGGGAAGCTTCCTTAGAGGTTTGAGCATAAATACGGTCATTTTCTTTGTTGAATTGTAAAAAATTACTCATCCGTAAACAATGTTTTTCTGTGACCTCCCTTTGCGTACCGATTTTACCACCATATTCTTCTTTAAATTATCAGTTAAGAAATTACGTAGAGGACGTTACTGTTGACAAATATAATTAACAAAAAGTATATATAAAAATGCATCTAATCGAACAATAATTTCGAACAGCCTTGCGATTCTGTAACTCACTTTTCGCACAGTGGTTTTTACAGCGGCGGTCGCGCTACAGAATCGCAAGGCAGTATTCAAGAGTCTAGAAATTTGACATCTTTTTAAACAATTCTTCTAGGAAGAATACGATACTTATGCCTCTTTTTGAATTTAGAAACCTTTAATAGAAATTAAATACGAAATAGAAATGGAACGCAATATTTTAACAGTGTGATTATGTAAGAGTATATTTAAGTATACAGAGAGTTTAGTTTAATTTAGAGTAGATTATAATGATGCTTTTAGAAACCGGTTTTATGAAACCGCCAAGCATTCCTCAACCAATCACAAATAATGTAATAATTTAATTTATTTATTCATTTTCATATTATCAGTACAGTAACTTAATTAGCTTTACAACATAACCGCAACTTTCTATCACAAATTATGAATAATACGATTCTTGTGAAGTCGCTTTCTGGTGCAGAGCAGTGGACACTTGAACGTGGCCTAATGCCTTAAGTCTGTTATTATTTATACATATACCTGATTGAATTCTTCTTGAAGGGATTTTGAAATCAAATTAAGTGTTTTACCTAAAGAGACCTCTGCATATATAAAGAGAATTTTCTGATAACTATAATCTCCTACATATCTTAAACATGCCTGCTGCCTTTGCGAACGCCACTAGAAATTTAATTAAACATTCTGGATAGTAAAGGAAAGTAAATGATACAAGAAAAAAGTCTCTGTCATGTTAAATTGGTTCACAAATACATATGCAGCAACAACTATTGATAACAAATATAAAAGCGAAAAGCAATTTTAACATATAATTAAAAATTACTTACGTAAACGTTAATTTAAATTTTGCAAAAAAGGAACGTTTTTTACAAAATTTTACTACATTATTATTAAAACCAACAAAATGCGTCACGTTTTACGTAAATAATTAATTATTTTTTGATTCAATGGTCAATCACGGCATCTATCTCCTTCGGGATGCTTCAGATAACTACCCTTAGGACGCGCTCAACGAGTAGAAGGATCGTGAGACCTCCGCTGCATTTGGAGTGAAGGTACGAGGTCAGGCATCCGTGCTGTTGCGGAGAGAATACCTGGACGCAGAGGTTGTCCCTCACCGTCCTTGCCTTGTAAGAAATCGACTTATTGTCAAGAACAAAAAACATATAAACACTACAAAATAAATTAATAAAAGCACTATTTAGATACAATTTTTCAAAACATACTAATAAAATCTACCAAGAAACCTATTAAACAAACTATATGTTTTTAGCACCTGTATCTTAATTTAAAAAAAAAAAATAACACTCTCCATAGTAGCTTATCATTTAAAAAATCAAACAAACCACTACACGCAATACTCGTCGAGCGAGTTTGCTTATCTTGCCGAAGCCGCGTACAAATTATTTGAAGAAGTCTATTAAGTATGAGGGTGTGCAATTATTAATTAATTAATTACCGTCTAAAATCCGTAATATTAGCGCGATTAACCAATTCAAAAGGCCATTAAAGATACATATTATCAGAATGAGCCTAGTAGACTAAAATTAGGACGGCTGTTGGCGACGTGATAAGACATTGTTGTCCTCCATCAGCTCACTATAATAACACACACACATTCATTCACAAGAATAACAGCCAGCACTGCAACTTGTATAGATAATATTATATATATAGTGATATACAAACATACAAAGTATGTTTGTATTTTCAATAGATTTAAATCTGATCACACTGGGCAATGGTTTGAATTCCAATGAAGGCAACAAAAAACATGTAAAAAGAAGAAAATTGTGTTAACTCCTATTACAAATGACCGTTTGGCCATATTTAGGGAAACATTGATGTATAGGATGCCATTTCGGTGCGACAACTCCCCTAATAATTTATACAGTACTTTTTTTGGAACATTTTAATGATGATAGTTTTTAGGCTAGGTAGTGGCCGCAGTGGGAAGACAAAGAAAACTTCTTGACTTTAAAAGTATATAATAATGATAACAGCATATACAGAAGGAACGAAGTTGAATGAAAAGAGTTGTAGTACAATTACAAAAAAGAAAGTACAAGAATAGATAAATTATACGTCACTAAGGGATAGTTCCTAAATCGCGCACGGGTTTCGCCTTTGACAGTTCTAAACGCACCGGTCGCTGGTCGCGCTGCCACTGGCTTCAGGCTCCACCCACCGCGCCCGTGTCGTCACACATAGCGGTAAAATCACCGACGCGGTGGAAAAGAGGAGTGACATAACTGTTCGCCACATCAGCCCCCCCGGAGACCGTTACGGTCGAAAATAATCCGGGAACCGAACGCGACGCCCGCTCCGAGTACAGCGATCTTCCACCACCGCTGGCTTTGACACTGGATCAGGTGATGAAAGTATGAATGCGGGCTTGACTCTGTCCACTGAAACAGTTACAACTTTACCGTTTAATTCAATGGCAAAGGTTTTATCTCCTCGCTTTATCACTTTGCAAGGGCCCACATACGGTGCTTGCAGTGACTTTCGTACAGCGTCTTGGCGAAGAAAGACATGTGAAGCCGTCTGTAAATCTTTGCTGACGAAAACTGGAGTAGCACCATGGCGAACTACTGGTGTAGGCTTAAGTTCTAGCATTTTATTCCTGAGTCGTGACACGAAATCGGAATAGTCTACGACCTGTTTTGGAGAATGGTTGAAGAACATACCAGGTAGTCTCAATGTTTCTCCGTATACTAACTCTGCTGACGACGACCCAACGTCTTCTTTCCAAGCAGTCCGAATGCCAAGAAGAACCACCGGAAGAGCTTCAACCCAGTCGTCGTTAGCATGGCACATGATCGCTGCCTTGAGTTGCCGGTGAAATCTCTCCACCATACCGTTTGCAGCCGGGTGATAAGCTGTGGTCTGTAAATGATTAAATCCCATTATACGTGACAATTCCTTAAAGAGATATGCTTCGAACTGCCTGTCTCTATCAGTTGTTATCTTCTCAGGACAACCGAACCTTGAGATCCAACCGTAAACAAAAGCATTTGCCACAGTGTCAGCTTTAATGTCTCGAAGTGGCATGACTTCCGGCCACCGTGTGAAACGATCAATAGCTGTTAGGCAATACCTAAATTCGTGACACATTGGTAATGGCCCTATGAGGTCGATGTGGACGTGGCTGAATCGATTTGATGGAGGAACAAAATCACTAACAGGAGCACGGGTATGTCGAGTAACCTTTGAGCGTTGACATGCGAGGCAGCTCCGAGTCCATAAGCTGCAGTCCTTTTTAATATTGGGCCAAACAAACCTCTCAGAGACCAGTCTAACGGTTGCTTTGATTCCTGGATGACTCAATCCGTGCAAGCAGTCGAAAGCTTGCCGTCGAAATTGAGGAGTCAAGTAAGGTCTTGGTGTTGAGCATGACATATCACAAATAACTGTCTTACCAGAGCCAGAAATGTCTATCTTCTGCAGGTCCAAAGAACAGTTATTGCTGCGTAACAAGTGTTGTAGCTCGTTGTCTACGATCTGTGCTGATGAGAGAGTATTTAAATTAATCACGCTAGTAATTGTTTCTACTCTGGATAGAGCGTCAGCTACTACGTTATTATCGCCTGAAACATGCTTTATGTTTGTAGTGAACTGCGACACAAAATCAAAATATCTAAATTGTCGAGGTGAGCAGTTCTCAGAAGCTTTTTGAAACGCAGAAACGATTGGCTTATGGTCGGTAAAAATTGTAAAATCCTTAGCTTCAACCATATGCCGAAAATATTTCACAGCTTCATAAATCGCCAAAAGCTCTCTATCAAAAGGACTATACTTCTTTTGAGCGGTATTTAATTTCCTCGAGAAGAAACAGAGTGGTTGCCATACAGAATTAATATTCTGCTGTAAGACAGCTCCGATTGCGTTGTCTGATGCATCCGTCCACAATGTCAGTTCTGCAGCTGGATCAGGATGCGCTAAAAGAGTAGCTTTAGCTAAACTAGCCTTACAAGACAAAAACGCCTTTTGCAGTTCATCAGTCCAAGTAATATTAGTACTGGGCTTAGCAGCTGGACCAGAAAGAAGCTCGTGCAACGAGGCCTGCACTTTAGCTGCACTTGGAATAAATCGTCGATAAAAGTTAATCATACCCAGAAATCTCCGAAGCTCCTTGATAGTCTTGGGTGGAGGAAAATTCTGGATAGCTTCTACCTTTTGTGGAAGTGGTCTGGTACCTGCAGAGGAAACGATGTATCCGAGGAATTCCACTTGCGACTCACCAAACACGCATTTAGATGCATTTATCATTATTCCATAGTCCTGGAGGCGCTGGAATACTTGATGCAGGTGGTCCAGATGTTGAGTTTCGTTCTGCGAAGCTACTAAAATGTCATCAATGTAGGGGTAACAGAAAGGCAAATCTCGTAGTATTTCGTCCATAAAGCGTTGAAATGTTTGAGCAGCATTGCGAAGACCAAAACTCATGAATGGAAACTCAAACATTCCAAATGGAGTTGTAATAGCTGTCTTCGGAATATCGTCCGGATGAACTGGAATTTGGTTGTATGCTCTAATTAAGTCTATTTTACTAAAGACTGCACAACCAGCAAGGTTATGAGCAAAGTCAGCTATGTGACGAACCGGATATCGGTCGGGTATTGTGCGTGCATTCAATGCACGATAATCGCCACATGGTCGCCATTCGTTGTTTTTCTTCGGAACTAAGTGTAATGGCGATGACCAAGGACTGTCAGATCTGCGAGCAATACCTGATCTTACCATATCCTCGAACTCCCTCACAGCAATACGGAGTTGATCCGGTGCCAACCGACGAGGACGACTGTAGACTGGAGGTCCTGAAGTAGTACGGATATGATGCAGCGTATTGTGCTTAACCTTGAGCATAGACAGGTCTCCCGCTGGACGAGTGATGTCGGGAAACTGTGACAAAATTTCGTGGTAACGTGAGGTACCTGTAAAAGATTTGATGTGGCATAAAGCAAATGAAGCAGGTTTAGCTGAAGCACTAAGCGATGTAACATTGTCTACCAAGCGATTAAGCCTAGCATCAACAAGCAAATTGAAATGCGACAGAAAATCGATGCCTATAATAGGTTTGGTTACATCAGCTATCACAAACCGCCACGTAAAAGCTCGTCTGAGTCCAAAATCTAATATTAAATTAAACCATCCAAAAGTGTCTATCACTGAACCATTCGCTGCAAAAAGTTTATAGTATGTTTTATTCAAGCGTCTATTATTAAATAATTTTTTTGGATAAACACACAAATCGGAACCGGTGTCAATTAAAAATTGTATTTTAGTCTTATGATCGGTTACAAACACACGGCCACCAGTCACACTATTGCAGTCACGCGTCGCCGCCTTCACTGACTGCGCCGCTCGTTTCCCGGCGGAAACGAACAGGGTGCGCGACACTTCGTCGCCTTACTGCCAAAACGTCGATGAAACCAACAATGCCCCGGGCCAGCATTAGAGCGGCTCCGAGACCGATGTCACCAACGTGGTAAGTGCCCTCGATATCTCGAGCGCGAACTTGATGTTGTTGACAACGCCGCTACCTGACGCGATAGGTCGTCAATGCGCCGGGTTAGCAAATCTATACTCGAAGTCGGTGTACCTGCTTGAGACGTCGCGGCAACTTGCCTATCCAGCTGCGGGGCGTTCTCATAAATTTTATCAACAATTCGGGCTATAGATTCCAGAGGTAGGTCACCTTGAGCAGCCATAATTGTCTGCACATGGTCCGGTAACCTGCTCACCCAGATGGACCGTATGAATTCTTCTGGTACGTCTTCACCCGCCAGGCTTTGAAGGTGCCGTAAAAATTGGGAAGGTTTTCGGTCGCCCAATTCCTCGTGCGTTAGTAATTGACGAACCCGTTGCTGCTGCGAAGTCGATAGGCGCGATATTAACTCAGTTTTAATTTTTTCATATTTCCCTTCCGACGGTGGTTTGGATACCACATCTTTCACCTCACAAATGTATTTATAATCCAAATTCGCGGTGACGTGGAAGAATTTTGTTGCATCCGCGGTAATGTTTGCCAACGCAAATTGACCCTCCAGTTGCGAAAACCAAAGTGCGGGTTCATTTGGCCAAAATGGCGGAACCTTTATGCCAACGCGGCACACTTCGTCTTTACCTGCCGTAGCCATGTTTCACAAATAAAATGTCAAATCACACAACTAATCACGTAACTGATCACGTCGGGGTCACCAATTTATAGGTGCGCGAGAGGCGAGCACCATATAATAATAGTTTTTAGGCTAGGTAGTGGCCGCAGTGGGAAGACAAAGAAAACTTCTTGACTTTAAAAGTATATAATAATGATAACAGCATATACAGAAGGAACGAAGTTGAATGAAAAGAGTTGTAGTACAATTAGAAAAAAGAAATCACAAGAAAGTACAAGAATAGATAAATTATACGTCACTAAGGGATAGTTCCTAAATCGCGCACGGGTTTCGCCTTTGACAGTTCTAAACGCACCGCTCGCTGGTCGCGCTGCCACTGGCTTCAGGCTCCACCCCCCGCGCCCGTGTCGTCACACATAGCGGTAAAATCACCGACGCGGTGGAAAAGAGGAGTGACATTACTGTTCGCCACAGATGCACAGCAGCGTCAGTGCGTGTTAGGTCGATAAAAGCCTGCCGTTATGTTTTGATGGGGAACACCTACAATTTTGACCGCAAGATGAAATATATATTTGTCCCTGTCGAATTTTTACAAACACCTGAGATAATCGTTACGCACCAGCGAGAGGGACATAGATTTCTTCGTCCGCACCAGCTGAAATACCGCGGCAGGCCGATATCGGCTTGTTAGGCAGTGAACGTGTTAATAAAATAGTGGTACCCCAAGCTCAACCATTTCCATTGATAGACGACCTAGTGATTAAGACAAGAAACTCAACATATTTCACAACATTGGACATCAATTCAGCCTTCTGGTCTATCCCACTAAGAATTGAAGATAGGAAGAAAACTGCCTTTGTAACGCAGGAAGGGCATTATCAATGGACATGTTTACCTTTCGGATTGAAGACTTCACCAGCGATTTTCCAAAGGATACTAAGTAACATTTTAAGAAGGTATAAGCTTACTGATTTTGCTGTTAACTATATTATAGATGATATCTTAATTTTTTCTAAGACTTTCTCAGAGCACATTAATCATCTAACACAATTGTTAGAAGGAGGATCCATTTTAAACGAAGAGTACGTGTTAACAGCCGCTCATTGCGTTTATCAGTGAGTATATTTTTCGTCTTATTATTAATTGCATGAGTCAACATAATATATAAGCTCCTTTCTCTGCGCTTGCTTGCTCACAAGTCGTGATGCGCCTGTCTGGTTTGGCACGATATTACAAAAATGTTGTCATCATTGATGACCTCCACTTTCAATGTTTTTTGACATACAGAACCATTTACAAAAAAATGTGAAAGGTATATGAGGCACGAGGAACTTTAATGATAGTTTATTGATTAAAAAACATGAAAGAAAAGTCGATAGTGGTTGGCAGTCACACGATCGATAATCCTTTATCGTTCGTGTGATCGTGTGACGGTCACCAGGAGGTGAGGTGAGGAGATTAAAAAAATTGTGGCTCATGAAAAGTCAGCAAACTCTAAAGAATGACAAAGCCATTGTACAGATCGAAGGCAACATCAAATTCAACGATTATGTTCAACCGATTGAGTTGTTAAAATAAATGGCACCAATTGGAAAGAAATGTCTGTTGACTGGCTGGGGATACGTAGACTATGTACATATAATAGGATATATCAAATCAATAATATCAACTAGTTTTTCATTAAATTTATTTTAAAACGTCTACTTATATTATTATAATGAAAGGAACGACTTGAATAAAATATTAAAAAAATTAGTGGCGCTACAACCTCTCTAGGTCTTGGCCTCAGATTTTTGAATCTGTTTCATGATCATTTTTAAATCTAATAGGCAAGTAGGTGATCAGTCTCCAGTGCCTGACACACGCCGTCGACTGTTTGGGTCTAAGACATGTCGGTTTCCACACGATGTTTTCCTTCACCGTTCGAGCAAATGTTAAATGCGCACATAGAAAGAAAGTCCATTGTTGCACAGCCGGGGATCGAACCTACGACCTCAGGTATGAGAGGCGCGCGCTAAAGCCACTAGGCTAACACTGCTCAAACTTGAACTACGACTTGAATATTCTAAGATTTTTACCATTTAAAGTAAAAAATATACTTCTTTAGACATAATATCTCATTTCTCATCAATTTACTCTAACAATATCACAAATAATTACTCTCCTAACTTTCTGTCATCAAACTACTCTATTGGTAATTTACAAATAACTAGAAAGGAACTGTTAATAATTTACAAAATGTCGTTCTCTCTAAGGGCCAGTTTTTTGATCCGTAGTAAAAAATGGTTTAACCATTTGTTACATTAACTATAGTTAAATGAATAACCATTGGTAAAATCGTAAATGCGTTTTTCAATGTCTATTTTAACTATAGTTAATCTTAACAATTGGTCAATTTGTTGCCAGTGCAATCAGCAATGACATCCCAAAAAATGTGGTTCTTTTTTGTGGGGAACATTTATTTTGTATGACAACACTGGACATATTGAGTGAATGAAATCCATTTTTGCCATCTTCATTCGTTATTTGCGCTTTGAAGAGTTTGAAGTGTCAAAGTAATCTAAATAACACGATATAAATAAAGTTGTTTTTCTGTGTTTTAATACGGTTTACGATAAATAACGATGTCCGCAAACAGCCAACGGTCAAACAAGTAAGTACAAACATATTTTCGTGTTATTTATTCCGGTTTATCTTGTGTTTCGTAATAGAAAGTAATACATTTATGTTTTGTTAAAGGAACCATACTGCTAACTTCGCCAAAGGTAACGGTTTTGAATACCATCGCACTTTTTTGACGATACTAATTATTTAGGAGTCTCGGAGGACCTTCATTGGAACACCTCCAAGTGAGTTTTGCTCCGGAAACGCGTCAAAAAAACGCGTTTTTTTTTTTTCACCTGGGGAAACCCGATTACGGGCCCCCGCGCCTGGGCAAGTGTGATTGGCGCGGGGAGTGTGGGGATCAAGGTCGTAAAATGCGATGGTCCCCATACCCACTAAAACCACCAGGGCCCAATACATAGCCATAGCACGTGTAGAGCAGTAAACAAAAGCAAAATAAGCAATATAGCAAAATAAAAAATCGGTCAGTCAGTGTTTAATTTATAGACATATTTGACAGCTTTAATTAGCTCCAAAAATGGGTCTTTTTATGTTTTGTATTGTTTCGCCGCCACAAATATTCATAGACATGATCTGAAAAATTTTCAGAGTTATTATAATTATCCTTTTTAAAAAATCTTTTTACTGCCCTCCACTGTGACTCAATCCTTTGCGTATGGGTTCCATCTTCAGCCACAAACGGGTTTTCAGGGTCTGAATGATTCACTTTTTTGATGTATGTACCCATGGTCTGCCAGACAATCGTATGCTTTCCAGAAGTCAGTATGAATGATAGTACCAACTTCAACATGTTTTTGAATGAGAGGAAGTAATATATCAGCTGATCGAATATTATTTGGGCACACTTCCAATCTTAGGTCTTCAGATTTGTCTTCGATCATACCAAGGACCCAATAGCCCTCAATATGTCGTCCTACAACAATTAAAGAATTAGTTAATAAGCTTAATGAGTTAAATAAATTTTGTAGATGTGATAATAATAGGGTTATTGGACAGCTCTGGTTTTTAAATTACACTCTAGGAGTAAAACAGACTAATAACACATATAGTAAATATTAATTAATAGTGCTATAAAATAATTACCTCGATTATATTTTCTTTTCCCAAATTTAGATTCATCAATCTGGACTATCTTCCCTGGGCCACCAATCTTTCCTACCGCTTGAGTTTTATCCATTTGATATATAACTATAGTTTCCCTACAATAACTATACCAATCACATATAGTAACTCGGCTTAAGGATTTAAGTCTATCATCTTTATATGGATCTTCACGCATGGTTGTAAGATAGCTCCAATTTTGCGAAAACGCATATAATAAATAGAAAACATGAACTAATTCTATTTTAATATTTTCGAAAAATGTTCCTTTATTTCTAGGAACTTTAGTTTTTGATCTGCAATTTCCTTTCGTGCAACACCATGAACCAAATGTTTTATTCGTCGATTTAGCAATTTTCATGGGTTTACGATGTGTACTACATTGCTTTTGAGAATGCACTAAACCATTTTCTTCAGCGAATGCCACACACTGCTCATTGGTACCTAATTTTTTATATAATCTAATCAGATTCCACAATGAGACCACTTCCTCACTATTCAAGTCACGATTCACAACGGACCCATCGTCCTCAAAATCATTTTCACGAGTAGAACTTGTAGACGCCATCACTATAAATCTGAAAATGATCGCGAGAAATCAGTGTTGATTATGTATGTAAAGCCAAGTTTCAAAAAATGCAAATAAAATAACGCACTTTCACGTGAAAATAAAAAGAAACGGATTTATAAAGTAAACTTTGCACTGTAAAACTAATTACCGCTAGTCTAGCATAAACCACATTCAAAATGGCCGATTAAGTTTATAAAATTAATAGGGATGTGAAAAATAATCGATTTTTTTTAAAGTGAAAATCGATTTTTGTATTCGATTTTAATATTAAAAATAATTGAAAATTCGGCGACCAAATATTCATATACTAACTCTAACCTAACCAATCTAAATAATATTTGTTTTTGTGGACAGCTCCGATCTAAATAGAAATTGTTTATTCAAGCCTCGGCTTCTCGGCGTCCTGGTCGCCTTCGGCGACCAAATATTCATATACTAACTCTAACCTAACCAATCTAAATAATATTTTTTTTTGTGGACAGCTCCGATCTAAATAGTAATTGTTTATTCAAGCCTCGGCTTCTCGGCGTCCTGGTCGCCTTCGGCGACCAAATATTCATATACTAACTCTAACCTAACCAATCTAAATAATATTTGTTTTTGTGGACAGCTCCGATCTAAATAGTAAGTGTTTATTCAAGCCTCGGCTTCTCGGCGTCCTGGTCGCCTTCGGCGACCAAATATTCATATACTAACTCTAACCTAACCAATCTAAATAATATTTGTTTTTGTGGACAGCTCCGATCTAAATAGTAAGTGTTTATTCAAGCCTCGGCTTCTCGGCGTCCTGGTCGCCTTCGGCGACCAAATATTCATATACTAACTCTAACCTAACCAATCTAAATAATATTTTTTTTGTGGACAGCTCCGATCTAAATAGTAATTGTTTATTCAAGCCTCGGCTTCTCGGCGTCCTGGTCGCCTTCGGCGACCAAATATTCATATACTAACTCTAACCTAACCAATCTAAATAATATTTGTTTTTGTGGACAGCTCCGATCTAAATAGTAAGTGTTTATTCAAGCCTCGGCTTCTCGGCGTCATGGTCGCCTTCGGCGACCAAATATTCATATACTAACTCTAACCTAACCAATCTAAATAATATTTGTTTTTGTGGACAGCTCCGATCTAAATAGTAATTGTTTATTCAAGCCTCGGCTTCTCGGCGTCCTGGTCGCCTTCGGCGACCAAATATTCATATACTAACTCTAACCTAACCAATCTAAATAATATTTGTTTTTGTGGACAGCTCCGATCTAAATAGTAAGTGTTTATTCAAGCCTCGGCTTCTCGGCGTCCTGGTCGCCTTCGGCGACCAAATATTCATATACTAACTCTAACCTAACCAATCTAAATAATATTTGTTTTTGTGGACAGCTCCGATCTAAATAGTAATTGTTTATTCAAGCCTCGGCTTCTCGAGCGTCCTGGTCGCCTTCGGCGACCAAATATTCATATACTAACTCTAACCTAACCAATCTAAATAAAATTTTTTTTTGTGGACAGCTCCGGCGCTACGGGAAATGCAGCCCCTCCACCCTTGCGTACCAAAGCACAGGCATTATGAAAGCTGTAGCGGCTGAGGCTGGTCGCCGAAGGCGACCAAAAAGCCGAGGTTGCGGAGGCTCTTCCTCCGCGCCTCCGATTATTTATATACACTCTAGGGGTAAGACAGACAAGACCACGTGGATAGTGGGGTGCTCTGATTCGGTTTTGGGTACTTTTGGATATTAAAGTAAACACTTTATTCTAGTAAAAATTAAATAATATAGAAAGTTGCAAACAATGAAATACAAGTACTAATTAGAAAATACAGACGAGTAGGTATCGATAATTTCAAAAAATTTCGGAACCCTATAATCTATCAACACGAAATTAGGTTAATTTCAATGTTGATTATTCTATAACTTTAAATTTCAAAAATGAGGAAATAATCGATAAATAAATAAAACGATTATTAACAATCGATAAATTAAAAACACGATTTTTTTAAGTGAACGTCACATCACTTATAACCAATAGAAAAGTAGAAAATGGCGGATTGTTTACAAATTTTAATACATTACACAAAACTTTAAATTTTTTATAAAAATATTAAGACGCGTTTCCGGAGCAAAACTCACTTGGAGGTGTTCCAATGAAGGTCCCCGGACACTCCTAGATAATTAGTATCGTCAAAAACGTGAGGTGGTATTTAACACCCAACCCTCGCCAAAAAAGAAACTGCCAAACTGGTGATGCTTCTCAAGGATTACACAGTCGTAACCTGCAAACAACTGATCACTGCAGCAATCTACAAAAAGATGCAGCTTGGAAATCTCTGTGACGTTTTCAACTCAGATGGGTCTAGACACCGAAGTGTTAAATTTAATATACATTTAATGAAGGTGTAGGCACATATTTATATTTATTTTTGTGTAGCTGTGTCCTACAACAAAAGGAAAAAATCTTTTAACCCTTTGGAAACAAGGAAGCGGATTGTGATCCACACGGATAAAAAAATGGAGTTTTTGAAACAAAAACAAATAAGAGAGGATGATTTGTTCAATTATGCTAAGGAAGAGCATCAAAAACATTTGCTGCACCAATGAGAGGCCCACCAAAAATCCATACTGCATAAAGAGGAGGTGCACCAAAAAGTGATGCAGCAGATGGAAGAAAGGCACAATAAATATATGTAGCAGCAAAAAGAGTTGCATCAAATTGAGGTGAAATGCAAGAAGAAACAATTAGAAAATATTTAATTGCTACTTTAGGGTTTCATGTAAATTTTGTAATGTTTTTTTAATAAAAATGGTTTGTATTTAAGTTATAATTAAACAGTTTATTAATCAAGTCACATGTTTTATTTATAAATTCTTGTAATAAAGTAGGTAGATGCTAACTCACAAATGTAATAAAAGCCCTAAAGAATATCATAGGTCCCTAACTAATGTGTAGCTGTAGTTTATTACAAGTATGTACTTATAATAATTATAAGTTAATATTATTAGTAATATATAAATAATATTAACTCTAATTCATTATGTATTTTATTGCCTATGATATTAACACATAATGAATTAGTAATATACTTAATTATATACTGCTGCGGTTCTGTAGCTAGTAATGAAGCAAAATAGGTTTGTATGAGCTGCTGTCTATATATACTCTTGTTTATTGGCAGTTTAAGATCATTCCCAATTTCAGTAACAATCCAGAGCACTGTTCCCTTCGATAGGGGGTAACAGTGACAAAAATCTACATCATCCCAGGTTTCTAATGGCGGATGGCGTTGCCTAAATATTTTTGGTCACTCATTAACACATTCTCATATAATATTATCGTCTCCTTCATCGTCTCATTAATTAAAGTATCTCAATATGTTTAAATTCATCATTAGATAGTAGTAAACGTATTTATCATAGTTTGATTACTGTGACAAACAGCTGTTACTATATAAATTACCAGCGGCCATCTTGTTAACCCTCCGATACTGAGTAGTTAACTTTTTTGACTAATGGTTAGATATTTTACCATTAGATGCTCTTACCACGGATCAAAAAACGCATTTTGCTGATATTTAACTAATAGTAAGGATTTTTAACCAATAGTTGAGTTAACTACGGATCAAAAAACCGGCCCTAAGGGTGCTGGCTTTGACGGTATCCCACCTATCTTTGTTAGTTTTTGCGCTATTGCTCTTGTTACACCGTTATTGATTATATTTGAGAAATCTTTGCATCAGGGAGTATTTCCTAGCCTATGGAAGATAGCTAAAGTTACACCAGTGTATGTATAAATGTATTCTAAACTTATTTGCTAAGATATTCGAGGGTTTCATCTATACCAATATGTATAATCATCTCAAACATATGTTGAGCCCACGACAACATGAATTCGTTACTGGAAGGTCAACCAACTCTAATCTATTATGCTATACTACTTATTTATGTTCATCGTTCAACAATAAAAAGCAGGTGAACGCTATATAT
Source organism: Pieris macdunnoughi (assembly GCA_905332375.1). Lineage (NCBI taxonomy): Eukaryota > Metazoa > Arthropoda > Insecta > Lepidoptera > Pieridae > Pieris > Pieris macdunnoughi. Next base: position 839,826 of record CAJOBZ010000012.1, read on the forward strand.
ACAGATTTTTTAATAGCTTTCGATAGAGTGGACCATTTTGTATTGCTTGTAAAGGCTCAGCATGTGGGAATCCATGGGAACTTATATAGATGGTTAACTTCATACCTGTTGAACCGCATACAACTCGTTGCTCTTAGTGGGACCCAGGGGTCAAAGTTGGGTCCTTTATTGTTTTTGTTATTTGTGCATGACTTGCTTAGCAAAATTAGTAGTGAATGTTTTGGCATATGCGGACGACATAAAAGTCTTCAGACGTATATCCGATGAAAGAGATTATGTGACCCTTCAATGGGATATAAATACTATCTCTGCTTGGTGCGATGAAAACTAAATGTCTCTGAATATTAAGAAGTGCCAGGTTATAACATTTACTAAAAGTAGGAACCCCATCCAGTATAACTATAATGTTAAGGGTATTCTTGTGAATAGAGTTGAGGTGATTCGAGACTTGGGAGTAATATTTGACTCTGTTATGTCATTTAGACCTCATTATGATCATATCTGGAGTAGAGCTAACTGGATCTTGTCCTTTATTCATAGAACCGATAAACCGTTCAGGCGAGCCGACTCCTTGATTGTCTTATACAGCTCTCTCGTGAGAACCATGGTTGAGTACTGTTTAGCTGTATGGGCCCCGATATACAAAATTAATACAGATAGATTAGAATCTATACAAAGGCGGTTTGTTAGAGCTTTGAGCTCAAAGTATGGTCTTAGGCGCAAATTAAAGCAATATGACCAGCGTCTTGCCCACTTTCAGATGGTAAGTCTTGAAAGGAGAAGACGGATGAGCGACCTGTGCACTTTACATAAAATAGCAAATGGCTCACTTGACAGCTATCTTTTGGATAAACTTGATATCAAGGTACCGACGCGTTTTGTGCGTAACCCACAACTATTTATGATACCCACAAGTAACAACAATCTATCCCAGAATGGTCCGCTTGCTAGAATGTGCAAATATTATAATTCTGTGTTTTCATGTTGATATTTTTCACAATAGTATTTAAGACTTAAAAAGATTATTCGAGGTGAAGACTTGTAACCTGAATAACTTAATTTTTTTGTAATTTTTTTTTGTTTTTGTCATTAAATTTAATATATGTACACATTATATACTGTTGAGTTTGAGATCTCTAAAATCAAAGAACATGATCGGCGGTTATACTACCTGATGGGGAACATCTATATCCGCATCCTGGATAGAGATGAACCCTCACAGGTGGCCAACGCCCCACCAACTGCTGCCAGCACGTCGGGGGTGGCGTCGTCGGGGCCGGGGCTGCCCACGTCTTTGACGGGGGCAGATTCGGTCACCGGGACACACATCCCGATGGAGGTAGCTAGACAACCACCGTCACCGGTGCAACTAACTTCGGATGAAGAGTTGTTTCAGGAGACCGGGGGGAGTGAATTCAGCGACAGCTGTCTGCGCTCCTCCCCATCGCCGAACTGACCTCATCCAGGCCAACCTCCAGCACAGTCAGACAGCGTCGGCTTCCCTACGCAGACTGCTGGAGACCAACCCGAAGACCATCGCCGTGATCCAGGAGCCGTGGATCAGGAATGGCAAGATATGTGGCCTGGGCAGCACCGGTGGTAAACTTTTACTGGATACCTCCGTAAGTAACCCTAGAACTTGCATAATCTTGCCTAAACATGTACCAGCACTTCTAATAAACGAACTCTGTTCAAGGGACCTTACAGTTATTAGGTTACCCAGAAACGATCAACCAGACGTCGTCCTGGCGTCCGCCTACTTACCAGGTGACGAGGACGTGCCCACTCCAGAACTCGGCCTTCTGGCTGACTACTGTGAGAGGGAGAAACTGGAGCTAATCATCGCGGCGGACTCCAATGCGCACCATACGTTATGGGGTAACGCTAATACCAACACTCGAGGTGAGGATATGCTTAATTTTATATTTAGCAATAACCTTATCTTGGCAAACAATGGCTCAAAACCAACTTTTATCAACGCGCGCTCGCAAACTTTTATTGATTTAACAATGGTAACTGCTGGTCTGTCAGATCACATACAGGACTGGCACGTATCCAGCGAGTTATCATGCTCGGATCATAGGTGGATCCGCTTTGCAATCAAAGGGGAGCTACCTAAACCTCAACCTAGACGCATACCGCGGAGAACCGATTCGGTAAAATTCTATAGACTTATTAGCTCCGAGGTTGACAAACTATCGATACCAACCACCATAAATATACAAGATATAGACAAACATGTAAATAACCTAACGTCCCTACTCCTGACAAGCTATGAACGGTCGTGTCCCCTTACTATACCTAGATGGGGGGGGAGACATAACTGTTGGTTCCCCGAACTGGAGAGACACCGACGGAAGGTCAGGAAGCTGTTCAATAGAGCAGTGAACACACGGTTACCCACCGACTGGGACAAGTACACGGTCGCGAGAAGGCGATTCAAAAAACTTTTACGTACTAGGAAGCTAGAGTGTTAGAGACACTTCTGCACCAGTATTGAAAACAACAACCAGGCAACCAGGGTGAAATCATGCCTCTTCAGAGAGCCCAATCACTCGATCGGCTGTCTTAAAAAACCTGACAACTCATTTACAAAAACTGATTCAGAAACATGTGAGCTACTACCGGCAACGCACTTTCCGGGTTGCATAATAGCCAACGAACAAGCCTGGCAATCATACTCAGAGAGAGCCACCGACAGTTCAGACTGGCAAGTAGCTCACAAAATAATCACTAATGAAAAAGTAACGTGGGCAATCAACTCCTTCCTACCATTCAAAGCGGCTGGTTTGGACGGCATCTTCCCAGGCCTACTAAGATGGAGTGGGAACTTAATAGTAGACTATCTGGTCTCTGTCTTCCGAGCCTGTATAGCCCACCGGTACATACCCTTGAAATGGAGGGAAGTAAAAATCATATTCATCCCAAAACCAGGTAAGGAGGACTATACCCAAGCGAAGTCCTTCAGGCCCATTAGCCTTACTTCATTCTTCTTAAAAACGATGGAGAGGCTGGGAGACCTGGAGATACGCAGCCGGGTATCGCTATCCAAATTCCTACACCCTAATCAACATGCCTATAGCTCGGGCAAATCAACGGACTCATCACTCCACAACGTCGTGTCTCGCATTGGCAACTCCTTGAAGTTAAAGCAGTGAACCCTTGGTGCATTCATTGACATCGAGGGCGCTTTTGGCAAAACAAACTTCACGAGCATAACCAGAGCACTAAGGACATGTGGAGTAACATTAACCCTTATAGAATGGATAAACAACGAGCTATACAGTTCACGGTAAACTCCACAACACGAGGCATTGTCAGCAGAGGATGTCCACAGGAAGGTGTTCTATCGCCGCTACTGTGGAACCTTGTAGTTAATGAACTTATCACAGAACTCAACGCTGACAATCTCTACACTGTGGGTTATGCTGATGACATAGCTATCTTGATATCTGGGAACTTTGAAAGCACCTTATGTGACCTCATGAGAAGAGCTTTCAAAGTGATTGAGAGATGGTGCAATGAGCACGAGTTATCTGTCAACCCAACAAAAACAGAACTAATACTTTTTACCAACCGAAGAGTTCTTGGACCGTACAGACTTCCGAAACTCTTCAACACTGAACTCAGACCCAAGAATGAAATCAAGTACCTAGGTGTGATTCTGGACAGTAAACTGCTCTGGAACAAACATCTAGAACACAAACTAAACAAAGCAACGATCGCCTTTTATCAATGCAAAAAGATGCTAGGCGTGAAATGGGGCTTATCGCCTAAGATAACATTATGGATATACACTGCCATAATCAGGCCAATGCTAGCCTACGGAGCCCTTGTTTGGTGGCCCAGAACAGAACTCCAAACGGCAATTACCAAACTTGGACGCTTCCAAAGGCTTGCTTAGTCCGCTGCTAGCGGTTGCATGAAAACGACACCAACTGCAGCAATGGAGATGGCCCTGCAGATCTTACCCCTGGACCTACACATACAGCAGGAGGCAGCCCTGGCTGCTATCAGGCTTATGGTACTGGATCTATGGGGAAAAAATCACTATAGTGCACACACAGAGATTCTCAACAGGGCAATAGAGTATCAACCTCTTATTGCTGCGCCCTGTGATAGAATCACTAACCAATTAATATTTAACAGGAAATATCACATACAACTGAGAGAAGAGGAACATGATCGGTCGACCGTGAATGAGCTACGTATATATACAGATGGATCCAAAACAGGGTCTGGCTCAGGCGCTGGCATATTCTCTCTTGATCTCAACATCAACACACACCTACCTTTGGGCACACAGAGCACGATATTTCAATGTGAATGTGTCGCCTTAACCGAAGCAGCCAGAGCCGTGCAACGGCTAGGGATTAATGACTTTTGCATTAAATTCGTATCCGACAGTGCATCCGTGCTGATGGCGCTCGGAAACAAAAAAACCAACAGCAAACTAATACTGGAGTGTCATGAAGCACTGGAGGTCATAACCCGAACCAATAGGGTTACCTTGCAGTGGATAAAGGGACACAGTGGATCTCTCGGCAATGATGCTGCAGACGAGCTTGCGAGAAGAGGCTCCGGAATGAAGCCTGCTGGCCCGTATCCGCTCCTTCCTTTGCCCTTCTCGCTGGTGCGAACCTGGATTCGCCAGAGATCCGCTGAACTCCAGCAACAACGATGGTCGCATGGTGCGGCCTGCCGACAGTCCAAAGTGGCTCTGCCAGCAGTAAACCCGCAACTGACAAAGCGACTACTAAACTTAAAAAAGAACCAACCTTAAAATAATGATAGGGACAATAACGGGTCATTGCCTCCTAAATAAACATCTTTTTGTCCTAGGCGCGACAGACAGCCCCCTGTGCAGAGGCTGTTTCAGCGCAGAGGAAACAGTCACCCACGTAGTCCTGGAATGCGAGGCTGTGGCTAATCAACGTGAAAAAATCCTCGGAACGGTGAGGTCGCTCCGGGAAGCCTGTGAAGTGCCCAGGAGACTTCTGTGCTTCTGGAAGGAGCTAGGCTGGCTAAATTAGCCAGGACTCGTACGCACAACGGACCAACCACGAGTCTAATTGCGGAGAAAGGAGTCCTTCTACCCTTACCCTAACCCTTCCATTCCAAATAATTTTCTCAGAGTTCGTATATTTAAAATTAAATCTTGATCCACTTCTACGACTGTATAGGGTGGGGAATTCTGTTTAACCCAAGAAAGCAGCGTTCATCAGGTACATAAATGATTTTGTTATTTACTGATATTTCTATAAGCGCATCTATCTGCCTCGTTTTGAGTTTTCAAAGAAACGATGGCACAGGTCTATCTTAAATTTGTTGCTTAGATACAAGTACATAAATACAATACGATTGCTATTCTGGCCTGCGTAGTTGTTTGACCAGAATCTAAAATCTTTAACATAGTCTTAAACTTTTTTTTTGCAAAAGAAATCAAACAACTTGCCACTTCATTATCGCCGCTTCTTTTATTCCAGCACCAAAAATAGTTAAACTATATCCGTATATAATTTTACAAGTTTTGGTTAGAACACTGATGTTAGCATGTGGGGTGTTAAACTCAGCTGCAGGTATTAGTCCGAACAAATCCTCTTAACACTCTAAGATACAGAGAGATCCGACATCTCTACGCAACGGATCTCTACCCAAGGGATCAAGCCGCTCGGAAAGTGACTGGTCGTCGACTATTTGAATCGCTCTTCGTTGAATACGGTCAAGGTCAATATTTTGTGCCTGCACTGAACCCTACATCTGATATCGGAGAAATATTGCTTTCTTTTTTTTTTTTTTTTATAGAACGGGGGCAAACGGGCAGGAGGCTCACCTGATGTTAAGTGATACCGCCGCCCATGGACACTCTCAATGCCAGAGGGCTCGCGAGTGCGTTGCCGGCCTTTTAAGAATTGGTACGCTCTTTTCTTGAAGGACCCTAAGTCGAATTGGTTCGGGAATACTTCAGTGGGCAGCTGGTTCCACATAGTGGTGGTGCGCGGCAAAAACTGCCTTGAAAAACGCTCAGTTGTGGAACGTCGGACGTCGAGGTGATACGGGTGGAATTTCGTATTCTGCCTCGACGTCCGATGATGAAACTCAGCTGCAGGTATTAATCCGAACAACTCCTCCATGGTAAATGCGGTAGAAGATGCAGAGTGACCCCACATCTCTACGCAACGCCAAAGGATCAAGCCGCTCGGAGAGGGATTGGTCGTCGACGATTCGAACCGCTCTGCGTTGTATACGGTCAAGTGGAAGGAGCTGGTACTGGGGAGCCCCTGCCCAGAGGTGAGAGCAGTACTCCATGTGGGGCCGAATTTGCGCTTTATATAGTTGCATGCGGTGGCCCGGAGTGAAGTACCGTCTCGCCTTGCTGAGCACACCAAGCTTTTTGGAGGCTAATTTAGCCTTTCCCTCCAAGTGACCGCGAAACTGAACGTCGCTCGATATGTCAACGCCAAGTATTCCAATGCTGGCTGTGGCTTTAAGAAGAGTGTTTTCGAAAAGAGGAGTAGCGACAAAGGGTGTTTTTTTAGCGGAAAACGCGCAAACTTGTGTCTTCTTGGGGTTAAATTGGACTAGGTTTTGTCTGCCCCAATCTGAGACTCCACGTAGTAGAGTTTCGACTTCAGACACAAGTTTGTTCCGGTACTCATCAACAATTGCCCGAGAAATACCTGCCCGGCCAGTGTAAAAAGTATCCCCAGTGCTGTCATCCGCATAGCAATGAATGTTGCTAAGTTTCAACATATCATTGATATGCAGAAGAAATAGGGTCGGGGATAGAACACAGCCTTGTGGGACCCCAGCGTTTACGGGTTTTAGGTCGGAACATGCTCCGTCGATGACGACCTTGATGCTCCGATCGGCCAGAAAGCTGGAGATCCAATCGCGTAATTTCTCGGGAAGCCCATAGGCTGGAAGCTTCGAGAGCAGTGCTCTGTGCCACACCCGATCGAAGGCTTTCGCTATGTCCAAACTAACCGCTAGCGCCTCCCCTTGGACTCAATTGCCTCTGCCCATCTATGTGTAAGGTATACAAGAAGGTCACCAGCCGAACGACCACGACGAAAGCCGTACTGATAATCGCTAATCAGCTGGTGGCCCTCTAGATACCCCAAGAGCTGGCAATTAACAATGGATTCCATTATTTTGGAGAACAAGGAGGTTATAGCTATTGGGCGATAGTTGGACGGATCAGAGCGATCGCCTTTTTTAGGGATCGGATGTATCAAAGCGGTCTTCCAGCACTTCGGGACAGTGCCGAGCGAGTACAGGTACCGGAAAAGGCGCGTTAAGACCGGAGCCAACTCAGGAGCACAAGTACGCAGCACAATTGGGGGGATACCATCCGGCCCGCTCGACTTATGAATGTCCAAGGAAGATAGTGCTTTGCGGACAGCACGTTGCCGGAATGTGATTTCCGGCATCGAAGATTCACACCGCGAAATGGTCGGTGGTGATCTCCCTCGGTCATCCAAAGTCGAGTTAGACGCGAAGAGACAGCCCAAAAGGTCAGCCTTCTCCTTCGCAGTGTGGGCCAGAGAGTCATCCTCCCTGTGCAGTGGCGGAATGGCGGGCTGACAAAAATTCCCTTGGACAGCTTTGGCGAGAGACCAGAAGGCTCGAGTCCCTGAAGGAGTTGGGCCAATCTCTCGCCAAATCTGGCAATGTGCTCTGACTTTGCCTTAGAGATTTCCCGTTTGAAGGACCTGGAGGCTGAGTTATATGCTTTTTTAAGTTCGCTGGTATTGGCATCACGAGATTTCGCCGCTTCCGCCCATGCCTTAAAACATTCTCGCTTTCGACGCGAGGCCGCCTTGCAAGAACGTTTAAACCAGGGCTGAGACTTGCCACCGATCGGCACCGCAGAAAATGGAATAAAGAGTTCCATGCCCTGCAGAACCACTTCGGCAACAGAGGCGGCGACGGAATCTGGAGCTTCCGGCGAAAAGCACATAGGCCCCCAAGGGTAGGACGCAAAGAAAGACCGCATCCCGTCCCAATCTGCTGACTTATAGTGCCAAATACGGCGACAACCCATAAAGCGGGGCCGTGAAGGGCGCGTAGATGGCACAGTACTCCGGACCACACAATGATCTGATGAACCCAATGGCGGGTCAACAGAGACTTGATAGTTCTCCGGATGAGAAGTCAGCAGAAGGTCCAACAAAGAGGGTTTATGACCATCCACATCTGGTATTCGCGTAATCGCAGGGACCATTTGTGTCAGGTCGTAGGCTAAAGCAAAGTCGTGAAAGGATCTTCCCGCGTGATCGGTGGTTTCAGAGCCGAGCCAATCGGCATGGTGGGCGTTAAAATCGCCAAGTATCACGATTTCAGCGGTAGGAACCCTTTCGAGCAGGGAATCTGTAGCCATTTGTATGTGCTCAATGAGTCGGTCAGTTTCGGTATTTCCACTATGGGACCTATACAGGCATGCGTAGAATCGCGGATGGTCATCGCAGTCTACGCGCAGCCAGAGGTTAGATAGGTCCCTTCCTTCAAGCGTCCCGAGGCGACGAGAACAGATATCCTCTCTGACGTACACGCAAACTCCAGCCCGCGGCACAAATGAATGTTCCAATTTGTACCCCGGGTAGGATAGGTGGGAAGTATCAGCCGGGGAGGATATCTGAGTCTCGGTAAGAAAGAGCAAGGCCGGCTTCGCAGTCTCTAGATGATAGTGGACAGCGTTGATGTTAGAATTAAGCCCCTAACATTTGTGAAGTCCACGGCGAGTGTGGACGGGGGTGCCTTTGTATAATTGCTCCGTTTGCCCCGAGGACGATTACTATTTTTGTAGAGCGCAGAATTGCCCCCCCAGAATACGAAGGGCAGCCTGTGCGTCCACCACCGGGTGCTGAGTGTCCCGGTGGTGGACGCCCAGAGGGGATTCTCGGGGTAGATTCTGTTTTTTCTGCACCTTCATATTTCTTGTGTGGGGGGGATGGGCTCCGGGAATCTCTCTCACCGCACGAAACGCGAGTACAAGAAGGCGAACCTTTTGCATCACTTCACGCCGGTTTTCTGAGAGACAGTGGTACTGCCCCGGTCGTGCCTGCCCATTTGGCTGAAGCCCGAAGGCAACAGCATGGCACTCCCACTAGGAATAAATTTTCTTTGATTGCATCGTCATCAGTGGGTTTGGTGTGGTAAAGTGCGAGCACAAAAGACACGAATATAGATGATACAATATTTAATTTTAAGTTGTTTCCTTTTAACACTTCAAACGGCACTTAAGCCTAAATTACACTGAGCAGCGGGTTCAAGGCACCGATCTTACTATCAAAAACAAATCTCTTAGACCCAACTCGGTTCAACCTCTACTCACCGCAATGCTTTACCGAATCCTCAGAAAGAACTCTGTCGCGTTCCCCCGAACGTACCTACTGTCCAAAATGACGCCTCGACCCCACTCGAGGCACCTGCCCTGCTCTGATTCAGATACGACCGATACTAACAATAGTCGTACTTTTATTGGGTATGTTATTATTTATAAATAACTAGAATACAATTTATAATAACAAAACAAATCAAATAGAATTAAATAATTAATCATAAAAGTAATACAAACAAAATCTCAATGATTAACAAAAGTAGGAATAAAATACAACGGTCAATTGACTCGATCCGAACATTTCCTGATAATCGGAGCATTCCCTGACATATATATATATATACGGGATGTCTGCACCAAGAGACCTAAGGTAACAGACGGAGCCCTACGGGTAGGGTCAAACGTTCAAGGTGGTGGGATTATCTCAAACCTATCGGGCAGGCTCACCGATAACTAACCGTTTGAAGCGAGAAATGAGTAAGACAGAGCAATATTCAAATCTTATTAATTGTTAAAAAACATCTTAAAACCTCTCCGAAGAAAGAGCAACTTTAATTTTTTATGTAAAAATTCAAATTTACTAAGTATCGTGAATGATTATCATTGCAATATTACAATATAAATTGGTATTTTAATTAAAGACCTTTAATTGATTTTTTTCCACATTTAACTTAATTGTTTTCAAAAAGTAATTACTACTCAACCTTGAAATAAATGAGAAATTTATAATATAATGGTTTTTAGTTTCCATGGCCTTAAATTTACAAGCACGTGTAAATTACACATAATTTTCGGAACAATACTTTTTATAAAAATATATTGTTTAATTTCTCTAGACTGATTTATTTATTTGAAAACAAAACAGATACATCTGTACAATAAAAAAAGTTAAAAACAAAACATAAAATAAACACATAACGATGGATTCCTTTGATTTATATCGAGCTATTTTCCCTCATAAGTCCAGTTTACTCAGTACAGCTATATTATTTTACGAAGTTGTAACATAAAAGGAATAGAGAATCCAAAACCTTCGATTAATTGTGTCCTGGGGAGTTCCCTGCGCCAAAGACTATCTTGATGTATTTGCTTCAGTCCATGGTTTCTACGATTGGATACAGAGCAAAATTAAATGAATTATTGAATAATTCAAGGTTATCTGACCAAATAAATATCATTTGAAATAAAAGTATATTATATTATATGAAATATTTAAAAAAAAACAACTAACCTCTTAATTTAAAAAAAACATCAACGATTGTACATTAAGGGAAGATAATGACTTTACTATTCGTACAATATTAATAAATTATATATTGTACGAATAGCCCTCTTCTGCAGGATGACAATAGATTCGACATCATCAGCATGACCCCCTAATAATAAGCCATAAGTTATTAAGCAGTGAAAGTAACTAAAATACAACAAGTCTAGCTGTATCGACATCAGTTAGTGAGATAATTTTTTTAACCGCGCAAGCTGCAAAACTAAGCATTCGCCAATCCGTTAATATGAGGGGACTACTGAAGTTTTGAATCCATGGTGATTGTAAGAAATACTTAGTATCATCCAGATTCAATTCCTCATCATTGGTATACTATTCATAACCCTTGAATTTTTTGTACAAAAAAAGTTTAAGTAAGATTAAAACTTTTGGAACTAAGCGCTAAAAGCGGCTAAGTGTAAGGGGCAGTGGTGGCCACGTGGCTTTTCTGTCTAAATATGCATTTAACATTCGCTCAATATCATTAAGTATGTAGTAGGTAACACACATACAATTCAATAACATTTACCGTTATCAATAACACCAATACTAATTATGTTTTTTTTTAAATAATTTCCGTCTTTTGCACATTTTTTTATTAAATTATGTAGATTTTTAGTATAAATATAGAGAAGAAAATTAGAAATTTCAAAGCAAGGATATTACTCCAAGGACAATGTTGCTCCATTTTGGAATATTACTTCTACTGTCCCAAGGACTCCTTGGTAAGATAAACTTCATTTTAATATGTATTTATACCCAATACTGTATAGTCTTACGAAGGATACAAACACGGATTTGGCGAATAATAGTCAAATACCGTATGGTTTAATTTTTTCGTCAAATAATCAACTTTTTGCAATTTTTTTAACTAATGATGTTACTGTTTTCAAATAATTTTAATCTTTATGAGAATTATTTAATTTCGCACCATCCTGACCGTTATTACAATTCAATGAATTCTTTCTTTCTTTCTTTGGCTTCCGCAACAAAATAATTGTAACGCCGTGCCCCGTGCATAATATATTAAACTAAACATGAACATGTAGCCGAATAAAATAAAGTACGTTCACAGGCGAAGTGGACGTTTCGGAAGCTATAGATGGAGACAGCCGAATAATCGGTGGCAAAGATGCCACTCCAGGCATGGCTAACTACCAAGTTTCATTGCGTGGTCATAGCAGAAATCAAGAATGGCACGATTGCGGAGGATCCATTTTAAACGTAGAGTACGTGTTAACAGCCGCTCATTGCGTTTATCAGTGAGTATATTTTTCGTTTCTATTAATATACGTATATTATTTAATTGCCTGAGACATGAGTTAACATAATATATAAGCTCCTTCCCCGCGTATGCTTCAATGCAATTTCATGGAAGTCGTGATGCGCGTAAGGCTGGTTTGCAGGAAATTACAAAATGAACTTGAATGATTTACAAAAAAACTTTTAGGATAAACAAGAAAGATATGTCAATAGTCGTTGGCACTCACACGATCGATAAAGGCGGCGACCGATACAAGATAAGGAAATTGATCCCTCATGAGAAGTATTCTAGGGAGACTCTAAAGAATGACATAGCCATCGTACAGATCGAAGGCAAATTCAAATTCAGCGATAAGGTTCAACCCATTGAGTTGTTAAAAGAAAAGGCACCCATTGGAAAGAAATGTCTCTTGACTGGCTGGGGATACGTAGACTATGTGAGTAGATTAATTTATTTTATTATTATGTTATATGAACTAAATGTTTTTATAAATTTATCCGTTTTCTAATATACTGTACTGAGACCCTCGTGACCAAGACGCTTTGTATCTGAAAAAAAATACATGAAAAAGTTATTTTATTAAGCCAAAATATTATGTATGGAACACAAAAACCTACATAACAATAAATGTGTAACAAAATAATATTTAGGACGGCTGGCATTATATTAACATCGTAACGTTAATTTTCAACATTTAAAAAATAAAACACTTTTTTAATCGGATTATAGTTATGTAATTTAAACTTATAATTATTTTACATAATATTAAATTTTTTCCGACGTTTCGCGTGCTTTACAGCGTGCGTGGTCACGGTGACTGAAGACAAAAGGTGTTGAATGTCAAAAAGTATCACAGCTGTAGAAAAAGTTATGTTATCTGTATTTATTTCCCCGGAGTTGATATCGACTAAAAGATGAAGGGTTTTTGCGGAAATGACTCGTAGTGTCCTCTATTTTCGCGGATTGTTTGTTTTGATGTTTTAATTTGGATATTATTGGATCCCAGGTGTTTGATAATTTTAGGCCGTCTTCGCTATTGAAATTAGGGTGTTTTTTTTATTTCAATGGCTTCGCATACCAATCTTTGAAAAAGTGTTTTATTAAATGTGTAAAAGTTATGTCAATAAAAGACAATACAACATTTTAAAAAATTAAACACTTTATTCTCTCCTCGATAAACAAAAGTTGATTATTGTTCCAGTACAAAGAAACTGTACCAAACAATCTTCAAATGTTGGAGTTCGAAACAATAAGTAATGACGACTGCACTAAACAATTAAAACACTCGCCTGACCAGACATTGGTCCCCGTAGATGCTGGACAACTCTGCGTTAAGCGCCCGAACCGCAAAGGTGCATGCTATGTAAGTAATCTAATGTGCTACAAGAGTTTTAATTGGTGATAGTTTCATGATTCAATCGGGATTTAGCAAAAGTAGTTTTGAATATAAGTTCACATCATTCATAGTACCTGGATAGTGAATGTCTTCAAAAGTTCCGAATTTTTATGTTTGCATTTATCACTTGCTCGATTTCTTATCCTGATATAAAAATTACTGATCACTGACACACATAAAAACAAATGAGCAAATTCTGCCGTCTGAGGCATAAACCCAGAATCATACACATATGCATACGGATTATTGTTATGAATAGAAGCAGATCAATAAGTGTGCATTAACAATATAATACATTGCCGTAAATACAAACCTTTAAATGTTATTATTTCCCATGCAGATTGAGCAGTGTTGGCCTAGTGGCTTCAGCGTGCGACTCTCATACCTGAGGTCGTAGGTTCGATCACCGGCTGCGCACCAATGGACTTTCTTTCTATGTGCGCATTTAACATTTGCTCGAACGGTGAAGGAAAACATCGTGAGGAAACCGACATGTCTTAGACCCAAAAAGTCGACGGCGTGTGTCAGGCACTGGAGGCTGATCACCTACTTGCCTATTAGTATTACATTTAAAAAAGATCATGAAACAGATTCAGAAATCTGAGGTCAAGACCAAAATTGGTTGTTGCGCCACTGATTTTTTTTATTTCTCATGCAGGGTGATTCTGGTGGTCCTCTCGTCATTCAGGACGATAAGAAGAAAGCTCTTCAAATTGGAGTCGTGTCCTGGGGAGTTCCCTGCGCCAAAGACTATCCTGATGTATTTGCTTCAGTCCATGGTTTCTACGATTGGATACAGAGCAAAATTAAATGAATTATTGAATAATTCAAGGATATCTGACCAAATAAATATCTTTTGAATTGAAAGTATAGTTTATTATATTAAATATCTAAAAAAATACAACTTACCTCTTAATTAACTATATACAGAGCAGTGACCTCTTACAGGAAATCAAATTTTTCGTCCCTTACTCATTCCCTAGGTTTAAAATCAACAATATCTTCCAAATTCCTTCTGCCAAAACCAACCTAGGAGTTCAGGCACCTCTCGTTCGAATTCTTCGCGATTTCAACAAATTGAACACAGCGTATCCAGAGCTGGATATATTCGGTAGTGGGCTGATCGGTTTTAGAGAAATCATTGTGGGTTGCCTTTCTCAAACCTAATTTCGCTGTTTTGATGATGATTTTTTTTTTCTGCAAGTGCCAACAAATTTCTGTAATTTTTATTTTATTTTATTGTGTGCTTTTACTATCGTATATGTTATAATTGTAATTTTTATTTTTATTTATTTTTTTTGAAACTTATGCTTACATTAATTGTTACACATTTTAGATGCGAGATTTTGTGTAAAATAATTAGTAATTTTAGTACTGTGTGTGATGGTTTAAGCTTATTAACTAAATAAATAAATAAATTTAAAAAAAAGATCAACGATTGTACATAACGGAACCACACCCACGAGATGCCCATAAGCCTAATCGAAAAATTGGCCCAATGCAAGGCGCATTTATTTTAAGTTTTAGTCAAAATCTAATTTCAAAATGGCGACCAAATTAGACCACAATAAGTTTTCGTTAATTTTCAAATTTGTATCGAAAATTATAAAAGAGTAAATGATGATAATTTGATACATTACGTCGTACTTTATAATGCTATTAGAAAAATGTTTATAATGGAATATAAGATACAGGTATCAGAATCACTATCCAGACTATGTCAAACAACACTGATTTTAAAAGAAATATCGCAAATTAATAATATTTAAATATTAATATAGAGATAAAAGAGCCTCTGGTATTTTATTAAAGAAAAGTATCTCTTTTCCTTAAAAAGAATTACTTACTTTAGATAGTCTAGTACGGGGAAATTGCAGTTTGCGTTTGTTCCGAGTATTAACATTGTGCGTATGTTCTATTCTAATAAACTATTTTCATAAATATATTGCGAGGGAAAGGTAATTAATATTAATTTCCTTGAATTCATCTCTCAGAGATTCCCTACATTTTAAATTATATATTGTACGAATAGCCCTCTTCTGCAGGATGGCAATATATTTGACATCAGCAGCATGACCCCATAATAATAAGCCATAAGTTATTAAGCAGTGAAAGTAACTAAAATAAACAAGTCTAGCTGTATATACACCAGTTAGTGAGCGAATTTTTTTAACCGCGCAAGCTGCAGAACTAAGTCGCTTCACCAATCCGTTAATATGAGGGGACTACTGAAGTTTTGAATCCATGGTGATTGTAAGAAATACGTAGTATCATCCAGATTCAATTCATCATTATTGGTAGGTATACCGAAAAGTAACCCTGTATTACAAGTTTTGGCGCATTTAATATTAATTCTGAAAAGGTATTACACATGGCCATGAGTCGCTCTAATATCTTTCTTGGAAGAATTACAAACAACGATTGTGAAATAATTGTATTAAAACAATTATTTCTCTGGAGCCCTCTACCATAGCCCAATGGATGAAGTTGGCGTCTACACGCAACTTCGACAAGGTTAAACACCATCAACTTCTACAATGAATGAAACATCATTAAGTATGTAGTAGGTGTCCAAATATGTATACAGTATACTCTTTGTCAGTTAAATAAAAAGTGTCATACCCACAATTAATTTGCGATCAATTATCAACTATAATACCTTAACATATGGTCCTTCGAACCGGATAACGTCGCTATTGTTCGATACTTGGCGAACAGTGAGAACAATAGATGCTTGCATTCCTAAGCGATAAGGATTTTTGCGTGATCAGTTTTTTATTTCAGTGTTATAATAACATTATAAAAGTGAATTTAACCTATAAAAACACCATACTGTGAAGTACTTTTTCGTTGGGCTGTGTTCAGTTTTTTCAGTGGGTCTGAGTAATCGGATAATTACGAACTACGCTCAAGGTCATAGTGTACGATGGAGGATCTCTTTGAGATTTTAAGTTATTGGAGACATTAAGAAGTGCAGAAAAGAATTATAGGAAATCACCGAAAGACAGAATAAAAATACCATATATAGAAACTCGATTAGAAGTTTTAGAACAATTATGGCGGGACTTTAAGGAAGGACTCAAAAGTTTAATTTTAAAAATATCTAAAGACGAAGAAAAGGAAAGTACTTATTTTAAAGGAAACTTTTGTGATATTTTTGATGAGTTATATATTCAGTACAAGTCCACAATAAAGGAGGACTTTCAACACTTAACCAAACAGTCTCCTTTATCACATACCTCAATAGCGGGTGGCGCCGAACAGAGGTTATTCAATAATATTAAATTACCGTCAATACAAATACCGAAGTTTGGAGGTAAATATGAAGAATGGACAACTTTTTATGACTTATTTTGCTCCTTGATTCATAACAACAAGTCTTTAACACCGGTGCAAAACCTACATTATCTAAAAAGTAATTTATCGGGTGATCCAGAACTATTAATACGCAACTATTCGACTACGGACGCAAACTACGATGAGGCGTGGAACCAGTTAGAGAAACGTTATATTAATAAACGGTTGAATTGCTTTGCAATTTTAAGAACATTATTTACACAGAAGGTTACATGTACGGAGACATCGAGTTCAATCAAACAATTGCTAAACACTACGTCAGTATGCTTAAAAACATTGCAAAATCTCGGTGTGAAAACCGACACTTGGGATATAATTATTAACTATTTAGTAATATCAAAGATGGACCATGAATCAATAAAGATATGGGAACAACAACTTAGTTTGAGTATTATGAGTGGACAGAACTGCGGGATTTTCTAGAAGCTAGATTTCGATCGTTAGAAATGATAGACAGTCACAGAGTAAAATCACCATACCCTAAGCCTGTTGCTACACCTATTGCTAAACCTAAGTCCTTTCATTCAGGTATACACAAGGATGTGAAAAAGCAGGAAGTGAAATGTGTGTTATGCAGTGGTAAACACTACAACTATTATTGTAAAGAGTTCGTAGACATGTCTACAAAAGAAAAGCAAGAGTTCGTCCAGCAGCAGCAATTGTCTTGCCCCGTAACATTCAGTAATCAGATGTCGTCAGCCAACGAGTTGCAGAAAATGTGGGCGTCGTCATCATTCATTGCTACACTACGAGAGAGATCGAAAGACAGTGACTACGAGTGAAGGGGAATCCACGTTGACAGGTACCATGACTGAACAAACTAAAGGTAAGCTTAATTCTATAACAATGGTATAATCAAACATCCTAAGGGCAACTTACTAGCACAGAGAACATGCCTAGGTTGGGTGCTATCAGAAAAGCTGCCTCAAGAAACGGGTTCTTCGGACACAAGTGTTGCAAGTTTACATATTCAACTTAAAGAAGACGAGATGCTCAAGTAATTTTGGGAAATCGAGAACGAACCAAATACTATAGTAAAGAGACTATCAGAAGAAGAGGAATTTTGTGAAAATTTTTATGACAGTACAACTATAAGAGATAAAGAAGGAAGATTTGTAGTTAAACTACCATTTAAGACTGGAAGTCCACAGTGTAGGCAAGGAAATCTTAAAGAAATTGCTGCTAAGAGGTTTGAAATATTAGAGAAAAAATTATCAAGAAACCAGAAACTAAAAGAAGAATACCATAAGGTCATAAACGAATATTTAAATTTAAATCATATGGTTGAAATTAGCCATAAAGAAATTGATAGTCCAACTACAGTCTATCTCCCGCACCACGCGGTTCTTCGAGAAGATAAGGAGACGACGAAACTTCGTGTAGTCTTTGACGCTTCGTGTAAAGGAGTCAATAACGTTTCTTTAAATGATGATTTATATATTGGTCCTAAGTTGCAGCAACATTTGCGCCACATATTGATGAGATGGAGGCTTTATAAAATTTGCCTTACAGCAGATGTACTTAAAATGTATAGAATTGTGAGGGTGTCACAAGATGATACAACTTTTCTAACTTTACTAACTACAACTATACTAACTTTTCATTAATTAATAAAATAAAAAATGTTTATTATGGAACATAAGATACATGTATCACTTATTCCACGTCATTAAATTTGAATTTGTAGGCATCACTACTCATCGGCAAAGAAGACAGAGGGTGTAGGCCGAGAGAAAAAGCCGGCGTAAAAAACTTTCGGTACTCTTTTAAAATAGCAAATCATCAAACAACACTTATTTTAAAACAAATATCGCAAATTAATTAGAAGTAGCCTAGCACTAGTCCCAGGCCCTTTTATCAACTACATAATCATTAACTTTATAGTAAGCCTTTCTACACAGCTTTTCTTTAATACATTTCTTAAATTTATTAAAATGCAGAGATAAAAGAGCCTCTGGGATTTTATTAAAGAAGAGTATCCCTTTTCCCAAAAAAGAATTACTAACTTTAGATAGTCTAGTACGGGGAAATTGCAGTGTGCGTATGTTCTATTCTAGTAAACTTATCACTATTTTTGTATACATACATAATATTTTCAAAAATATATTGCGAGGGAAATGTAAGTATATTAATTTCCTTGAATTTATATCTAAGAGATTCCCTACATTTTAAATTATAGATTGCACGACTAGCCCTCTTCTGCAGGATAAAAAAAAATAGTTTCGACATCAGCAGCATGACCCCGTAATAATAAGCCGTAAGTCATTAAGCTATGAAAGTAACTAAAATAAACAAGTCTAGCTGTATCGACATCAGTTAGTGAGCGAATTTTTTTAACCGCGTAGGCTGCAGAACTAAGTCTCTTCGCCAATCCGTTAATATGAGGGGACCACTGAAGTTTTGAATCCATGGTGATTCCAAGAAATACAGTTGTATCATCCAGATTCAATTCCTCACCGTTTATAATTGGTCTAGTACCCATAACCCTTGCATTTTTTGCACAAAATTTAATGCATTTTGTCTTTTTTGCATTAAGTAGAAGGTTATTCATACTAAACTAATGGACAATCGAAGATAGAGCATTGTTCACATCGTCAAAATTCGTTATTTGTCGTTTGATTTTAAAAATCAAGGACGTATCATCAGCAAACAAAACTATCCGATGTTTTTTCTCTACCATGAAAGGTAGATCATTTATATAAACAAGAAAGAGGAAAGGGCCGACCCAGAGGACCTCTTACTTCAACCTTCTGAGTTCTACCGTGTAAATAGGAAGTCAGAAGATTCAGTGCGGTATTCTTGAATCGCTAATTATCAAATTTGTATCGAAAATTATAAAAGAGAAATTGATGATAATTTGATACATTACGTAAAATAGCGCGCATTGTAAAGTACGATTAATATTTTCTCAACTAATCGCTAAGTGTAATTATAAGGAGCAGTGTTAGTTTTGAGGAATTTCTGTCTAAATATGCATTTAACATTTGCTCGAACGGTGAAGAAAACTTTATGACTCTTAGGAGAGTCAGAAGGCTGATCGCCCTGATGATCACTTGCCATTTAGAAAAATCAAAACAGACATCGTAATCTCAGGCCAAAATGGTTGTAGCGCCTTTGATTTTTTAAGTGTAGCCATCGAACCATCTCGTTTATTATAACCGTAAAGTTTAACTGTATATAAGGTTGGAATAATGTTGGTATTGTTTGGAATAAGAAGACCAACAGTTTTGGTATTCACAACACCGGACATTTACATCATCATTGTCATCACATCACAGAACGGCTTATGATGGCAATGACCATCCCATAAAACCAGATCAGATCATAAAGTGAGTGGAGAATATCTATTCTTACCAGGGCCTTTCAGTGATCGACATTTTATCTTTATTGAAATCTTTGATTATAATAATACCATCTGCTTATAATAATTGAAAAACAAACTAATTATTACTTACTAATTAACTAGTTTGAAACATTAAAGTGTAACTTACTTACTTCGTGATATGGACAAATTCTAGAGATCAATTCACAAATTATAGCTTTTCAAGAAATCACTCCAACGAACGGAAGTTATTGAATTAGTTACTAATATTTTTAAATGTTTGGTCTTTCTCTTGACTTATAACATAATGTCACATTTAATTTCAATTACAAAGTTGTAGTTTTTAAATTCTCTCTACATAAATCGCTCAGGTACCATAGCATCCAAAATCAGGTCAGGGTTGAATTGTTATAAATTAGTAGTACCAAATTAAATGGGAACTAAAAGAAATATGTACTCAATGCAAATATTTATTTATTTTAATTCTTTTTCATCGTATCTTTCATCCAATTGACGAAAGAATAGACTCTAGTATTGACATCGGGAGACACTAAGCTGTGCCCACAGTTTCTTGTCCCCCAGGAAACCAGGGCAGCAAGAGTTCCATTCCTTACTAAAGGGCCGCCAGAATCTCCCTGTAAAAGTGTGGTCGTCAAAAACTTAGAACTACTACATATTTCAATTTCTTCATTTAATAACGCAGTACCATTATTCTAGTACCATAATTCTAATTTCAATATTAATTTTCTTTATTTCGAATCAAATACAAAAAACGCTTAGTAATTATAACTTACTAACAAAATCATTATTAATTATTTTAAAGACGACAGACAGTAGTATACGAATGAGTTGCCTTGACACAAAACAGTCTGGCATTCTAAATGGCATTCAAAATTCGTTACCAGCCTCAGTTCTAATGATGCCGGAAGCTGATTATTCGGCACAAAAGTGTGTTCACTGTCCTTAACTCTTGTAAATCCGATAGGACGCATATGTGACGCGATGTAAATGTCAAAAACGTCTGAATCAGAACGATATGTTCCATTAATTCCATTCATTTTGTGAAAAGAATATTTCAGGTTCTTGTGACATCATATTATACTCGTATTATTAAAATTATGAAATGTCTCACTGTGTTCTCACTGTTGGCTTACTCAAAATGGACACCAATAAGTTATTAAAAAAAATAGAAAATGTACTAAATATAATAACTGTTTTAAACATGTACCACGGAATAATTGTTATGTAGTTACCCACAACACGGGGACTCCCTAGTGTGGGGACTAGCGGTAGATGAACTTTGTCAAAACCTATTTGTCATGATTAAAGTTTTTATTCGATTTTATTATTAAAATCTAAAAAAGATTGGCAACAATCTTAAGAAGCTATGACTTGAAAAGCTCCCAAAGTTATGTGAATAATTTATATATTATTAAATATTATACCATCTAGATTGAAGTAAGTTTTGTTATAACAAATTTTACCTGACAGCTTCCTTCTCGAGGTGGCGCGCGTGTGCAAAGATGTTTAGGCGTAATCGGCTGCTTGTAAAAGCTATATTTTTTCTTGCATTGATTAGTTGTTATAGCAGTTACTTCAACAATCTGAAGTTTATTTGGTAGCGGACCATCGTTCTGTAAATAATTTATTTTATGTTAAAAAGATATCGCCTGCGTAGAGATATTGTTGCACGATTGTAATAACAAATTGCTTATCTTAGTATATACATTAAAAAAAAACAATCCGAATAGATCACTTTAATAGTACATACATTTTGAACAAAATACACTTTTTTTATGGAACAGGAGGTAAACGGGCAGGAGGCTCATCTAATGTTAAGAGATACACACGTACCACCACACGACATAAGTCGAATTGGTTTGGAAATACTTCAGTGGGCAGCTGGTTCCACATACTGGTGGTGCGTGGCAATAATGGTATGGAACAAAAATAACTTCTGTACTGGTCTGAGTAAAAGTCGTTTGTACCCCCCTGATTGCAAAACTGACCCCTGAGAATGCAGTTAACATATTTTACGTTTTTTCAGGTACATACACAGTAGCCTATCAGGTACGCGATCAGGCTGAGAAGCTAGACGTCAGGGGAGTGTCAAACCTCTCCTTTCCTAAAAAAGGGATTTTAACTACTTCAAAGGCTTGGCGTCTCCCGCCGGGTCCGTGCGACAACTACTCCGGTAATATCCTCATGATATTTATGAGTCGGAGCCCTATAGCTGGCGGAAACCATGTGCTGTTTATCGTAGTGACATATTTGACTATTTTATGGCCGAATTTTGATAGCTGCTCTCTGTGCTCAAGCAATATGTCGCAGCCCATCCCGGGAAGCCAGTGTCGAGCTCCATTTTTTCATAAAAAAGATATACAACAATAAATAAAAGTAGAATCGTATATCTCGTCGTTCGTTTTTATTTATTATTTACATCAAGTGATCACATGCTGTAAATTTTTGTGTCTTAGATGTGCTGGTTTCGTTGTGATGTTTTTTTCACCGTACAAGCAATAATACAGATAGACAACTCCATAAGTAAACAGCCAGTATGAAGTTACTGAAAAGTTAAGTATCGCAAAGGTAGTTTTTGGAATGTCAGGTCAACTACGAATTTAAAATAATTAAAACTAAATCAGTGGCGTGTGGTCACAACCTTTTTAGGCCTGGGCCTCAGATTTCTATATCTGTTTCATGATCATTTGTCAATCCAAAATAGGCAGGTACGCGATCAGTCTCCTGTGCTGTCGACTTTTTGAGTCTAAGTCAAGCTGTTTTCCTCCACATAGAAAGAAATTCCATTGGTGCACAGCCGAGGATAGAACCTACGATCTCAGTGATGAAAGTCGCACGCTGAAGCCACTAGGCCAACACTGTTCATAGCTACGAATTGTTAAAAGATTAAAAAAATAAGATATGAATATAGAGATCTTGTATTTTAACTTACACTTATCCTGCCCCATCCTGTTAATACCAGTGTATCTCCTGGATTGATGTTAGTTGTAGGCAATCCCACTGGATTAACTCTATCATTAAGTTCTATACCGGACTCGATTTTTACAAGGCTTATATCATTTGTGAATAATTTCTCGTCAAACTTTTCGTGGACGATCACCTTATCAGGTGTATATTTTTGTCCTTCGTCTGACAGTTTATTGATTCCCACCGCTACTTTGAAAGATTGGGCTGGTCGGCTGTATTTATAAATGAAAAAACATGAATGCTTAAAATATCATGAATTGCTTATGGGTTAAGATGTAAAAAAATTATACGAAGAAATCCATTTTGACAGTGTACTTAAAGCTTATCAAAAGTTATATTAATATCCTAATGATCCTAAAATATGAAATTTCGGCGCATTCCGATTCTTTCCACAGCACCTCTTATTGCGATCGTTTATCCAATCCCTAAACCATTACGTTTCGTTTTAATTTCGTTTCTCAATCTTTAAACGTTGTAAATTATCTTAGTAACACCGTCAACTGTATTGGGTGGATCACGCCGCTAAAACGTCGACGGCAAATTAAGCTTTAAAGTCCCAATACCACTTTTCAAGATGCCTAAGTAACCAGTAAAAATATGTTTGTACTTTTGGGTTCAATTGCTTTAGAACTGAGCTTTTAAAAAAGGACAAGAGAGAGACTTGTGCAGTACAATAATATATTGTTAAATACTGATTAATTTGATAAACAAATCAAAATAAATAAATCAGTGGCGCTATTACCTTTAGGTCTTGGCCTCAGATTTCTGAATTTGTTTCATGATCAATTTTAAATCCAATAGGCAAGTAGGTGATCAGCCTCCAGTGCCTGACACACCTTTCCTTCACCGTTCGAGCAAATGTTAAATGCGCACATAGAAAGAAAGTTCTTTGTTGCACAGCCGGGGATCGCACCGACAACCTTAGGTATGAGAGTCGCACGCTGTTGCCACTAGGCAAACACTGCTTAATTTGTTAAACATTACTTGTAATAGTACATAGGAATGATAGTATTCAGTTTTAATCATTCCAATAGATGGCGATAGTTGTATTATACGAGTAGTACATACTTCTCATAATTTTTTATACTTATTTGTTTTCTCCGTTACCTAAATAGTTATAATATGTTCGTTATTGTGTTGAACTTACTTATATGTACAATGAGCAGCCGTGACCACCCATTTTTTATCTATGATGGATCCACCACAAAAGTGGCTACCCACATTTTGGAGGGACACCTGATATTTTATAGCGCCGTCTGGTGCGTCGTCACCTCCCAGAATTTTGGGATCAGCCGATGCAATCGCAAGCTTCAGACCTAAAATATTATTACCATTTATTTGATTACTCATTCTATTGAGACAAAATTATTATTTTCAAGGATTCTCGCCAAGGTATATACACGAATTTTGAAACATACCTTGTGTTACTTAAAATACCTATATCAAATTATGCTAGTACAGACATCGTAATATGAAGAACATGAGAATATCTGAAATTACCAAAATACTCATCAATAATCACACAAACATGGACAAATAGATCTTAAAAACAATGACAATAATATAAACTAAAAATAAAATATTACTTATGAGCCGCGGACTTTGGCTTATGGACAAGCAAGTGGTCGCGGAAGGAAGTGTTCATGTCGATCCAAAATACATGGAAAGTCAGAAATTTTATGTGCATGGAAAATTGCAAGTTATAATAATGGCATTATAGCGTATTCGATGAGTAAATCCAGTAAACTGATGTAGGAAACGGGTATATCTCAGATTTGGTTCATTATAAATCATATTATTGAATAAAAAACATATTAACTAAATCTATAAAGCTTTAATTAAAGGCCATTAAAATTAGGTAAATTTGTCGAATCACTTAAAACAGATCCAATTTTATGTCTATCATATATGTATATTCTTTACTTGTATATTGTACCATAAGTAATTTTAGAGGCGCATGGCTTTGAATCCTTCAAATTTAATAAACTGATAATATTACATGCATGATGTTAATAATACTGACTCAGTTCCCAGTGAATTGCATTAGATTAGGAAAGGTTTTTTTATTTTTTTATTCTAAGTGGCGTTTGTGATCAGGTTAGGTTATGTTTGGTCAAAGCCAAAAAATTTTACCTCGTTTCATTCATTTTACAAATGATGATGTTTTAATTGGTTATAACTTATAATTAAAGAAAAAAATGTAGCTGTTTTAAAGTGGAGTCGTGATTCGACAAATTTACCAAAAATTATAATACACTTACCAGAGGAGGAATAAAATAATACAAGGAAAACATAGACCTCAAATAGAAACATCGCAATAAAATGTACATTTAATTCTGACGTTTATTGTAAAAGTGATTAAATGAAAAAGGCAATTAATCCAAAATGATAAAAACCAATAGAATTAATTGCATCCCCAACACGTGACACGTTTTTAAGTTCTTATCAAAGAAATTAATGTTCTTACATTTTTCCTTAATATATGTAATTAGAAATTTTAATTAATAATAGTATTGTAAACAAAAGAACAAGTTAAGAAGTACAGAAATAAGAAAGAAAACTAAAGTTATTGATGCACTATCCCATTGCAAAAAATTGAAATGAACAATGGCAGATTGACAAACAGGGTTACAAGAAAAAAAGAGATGATAGTGAGATGAGAGCTTAAATAAGTTGGTGGGTAATATTGGGAGCACAATGCTCAAGATAGATAGAGATGGAGCTAGTTGGAGGAGGCCTATACTCTAAAAGAGGTCCTTGGAAAAAAATATTATTATTTATGTAAAAAAAATTAAGTGTATTTTTATGTAACAAAGAAACAGGGGGCCAACGGACAGGATCCTTAACTGATGTTTAAGTGATACCGCCGCCCATAGACACACACATTGCCAGAGTGCTCGAAAGTGCGTTGCCGGCCTTAAGAATTGGTACGCTCTTTTCTTGAAGGACAACTGATTCCATATAGTGGTGGTGCGCGGCAAAAATTGCAGATAAAGGTGGTATTTCGTATCCCACCAGCACCCTATAGCTGGTTCCTATTTCTTATTTTATGATTACGCAGTCCTATCAGCCAAACAGACATAACCAAAAAAATAATATTTTTCAATACAAGAAAAAAATGTATTTTACTTACCCCAAGTTAGTCCAATCGAGGCCAGCAACGAAAAATAAAGTAACATTTTTGAATTCATACTCGTGGGCATAAACAGTATAAACAACTAAATATCAATTTTTGATATTTAAATTTCAATAGTTAATTATCATAATTTCTAGATCAATTGCTCTAATATTTTAAATACATATACATAAATTACTGTCTCAATGGTAATAGATATATTTGTTAAAATTATATTCAAGGGCAAATTTCTTTACTAAAAATGTCTATCTACATACATTTTCGAATTTACTTTTTTTAAAGCGCCATTTCAATACTCTTTTACAAAGATTGTGTATTGTTAATCATTTTATAATAATTTTGAACTTATTCAATTTTTTTTCTCGCAGTGGTTGCCCGGAAGAGATCGCTCGAAAGCGATAAGGCCGCCAGTTGCCCTCTTTTTTACTTAATTAGGTTAATTGTATACTTGCGACGAAGTTTTAAGAAAAAAATAAATAAACAATTCGATTAACAGATTATTTCAGAACGTAAATATCTTTTTAAAAAATAATTAATTAATTCGAAGAATTTTAAGCTGGAGCAAATGTCATATTTTCGTCACTCATCTACAAACTTAGTCATTTAGCAATATTATGTGGGTAAATATTTGTTTTTCACAAATTAATGGATTAATTGCTAAACGTAACACCACCATGTTTTTTTTTTTTTTTAACAGTAACTTAACTAATACAATAGAAAACTAAACTAAAATAGTAAGGTCCCTCCGTACCTCTAACTTTTGTATCCTACCATACCCAAGACAAACAAAGTTGGATACATAATTGGGTAAAATGGGTACACTCCATACAACCTCATGTAAATGTATCTCGTAAATTTATTTTGAATACGCTCCACCAGTAGAGAATATTTTCTTTCTTGTGGGGCCCAAATCATAGAGTTACATTCTAAGTGGGTCCTAACAAGTGCATTATACAATGCCATTATCGCTGTTATATTTGAAAAACCTTTAGCCATAGTTAAGATTAAATTAAAAATAATTTTACATTTGAGTACCTACTGATATTATTCGTAGTTTTTTTTAAATAAATGTGTCTAGATAGAGATATCATGGAACATTACGATCTAGCCGAACTTATGACTAATAAGTATTTTAAGCCTAAGCTAATTTACTAATAAGGATTTTTAACATAAGAAAGTGTCCAATAACACTACTTACAGTCTCTTTTAAGAAACACTCTGTTCTTGTATTTTTTATTTTTTCACTTACCACGGTTTAGCACTTAAGACTAACGTGCACTAACTCTAATTCACTAATTGTTCATATTAAGCTATTTAAAAAAATCGGTTTAATTAGAAACACAGAAATTTAAACATTACAATCCATTTTAAGATGTTATTTTAGCGAACAATTAAGGAAGAAGTCGAAATTTATTAAAAAGGGTACAATAATTATGGAAAAAACTTTATGATTAAATACAATTAGTCTGGCCATAAGTTCTGTTACAAATGAAAATGCATATTTTTTTCAACTTTTTAATTATTTTGAATTTAGAACACGTATATAATTTAAAAACTTCTTTCGATTTTGCGCTATTTCACGTATTTTTTAGTGTTCATTATCAAATTACAACATGGAAATAGGATTGCAGTGATCGCCTTGCACAAAGTGGGTATAGAGCCGTCGGTCATATTCCAGACACTTCAAAAACTTATTACCAAAGCCGCGAAGATTGAATGAGGACTAAACCAGCAAGTTATCGCGACCGCTTCACTGCTGTTATTAAACCAATCGTAATGTAAGCGGACGCGGTGTGGACTCCTGCGACAAAATAAAATCTGTGTACGGAAAAAAACTAAATCATCTGAACATGGGCTTTGCCCATAAAATTGCAAAAACTTATAGGACGACATCGTTACACGCAGCACTGGCCGGGATAATTCCTCTAGACCTCCGTATTCCAGAAGCTGTTGCCTTATACGAAGAACGGCGAAGAATTAGAGAGGAGAGTGCAATATGTAAATCTCCCACACCCGGCGAAACAAATGAAACTGGACTACAATATGATCACCAATCCGGAAAAAATCGGAAGACACGGCAGCACACAAATCTATATGGACGGCAGCAAAACAAGTATAGGAGTGGGCACGCGCCGCTTGGACGGAATGGAAAGATGGAATGGAAATAAATAGCAAGAAGATAACGATGGCGTCCCACTGCACAGTTATTCAAGCCGAATTAACGGCACGACTAAAATATACAGTGACTCTAGGTCAGCATTAGATGCTATTGTGAGTGGACAATAGCATAGCAAAAGAGGAACTCATGTAAGCCTCTTCTGGGTAAAGGCGCACGTTGGTACGCCAGGGAACGAGAGGGCGGACACAAAATAGCGGTGGAAAAACTAAGGTCAAAACCTGAATACGCCGTATACTCCCTGTTATATATTAAACGTCCGCGTGCTGTTAGAACTACAAAGACTGTTAATGCTGTTAGACTTTGTCGACACCCCATTAGGAAGCGAAAAATCTTATCATGAGAAATGAAGATTCCCGCTAAGACTCTGTCGCGTATTATAAACAAGACCTGAAGCTCGGTGCTTATCGGCGATATACCGGACATGCCCTAAATCAATCTTTATAATTAAAGAGTGTGTTGGTGCATAGTGCCTAAACATATTTAATAGCAACTGCGCAGCAGATATGACTACAGGCGGAATGAGGCGTTTTATAAACATACTTGTTACATTGTCATTCTGCTTAAGAAACTGGTATTTTTTTTTTTATATATATTAGGGGGGCAAACGAGCTTGAGGGACGACCAAAAAGGGCAGTCTACGCAGCTCATAGACACCCATTTTTAGTGGGTGCGTTGCTGGCCTTTGAGGGAGGAGTAGGCTCGCTTTTTGAACATTTGGAGGTCGTATCTCTGAGGGAAGACCCCCCCCGGTAGCCGATTCCACAGTTCGCTAGTTCGCAAAAGAAAATGCCTTGTGAAGCGGACCGGAATTTATTTTATAGTACGAGATCCCGCTGCAGGATTGGTGTGCTCATCGACTTTTTGTTTAAAACCAAATTTTTATGTTTATTTATAATTAAGAGAATATATATTTACTAGGGTGCCTATCAAAATTTGGCCGCCATTATTTTTAATTGATTTTTGGTAAAAAATTTCGTTTATTTATTTTTTAAATAAAATAACGTCTACATCACGGTAATTAATATGAAGATTCTAAAAAATCACGGTTGCCGTTGCGCACCTGGCCGCACCTCTTTGCAGCCAGGTGTAAACAGGTATGATTTCGATAAATTTATACGTTTATAACCTATTTTTATTAATTATATGTCAAATTGAAGCTAATTTTTTTCTATTAAATATCATATAAAGTTGCTTAATTAAATCTGGCCGCAAATAAGGGTTACTGGCTGTTAAAGATAATAAATATTTAAGGTAGAGTGAAAGAGAGTTAGCGCGTAACATCATTTGTCAGACGAGGACAGCGATTGCAGGCTGTGCATTAACGAGCACTTTTGGAATGATCCATTATTAAAGTCGAGTACATTGGATCTCTGTGTGTTAAGCTGGGTCCACATTTGTAGGCTTGTAGCATGTTGACCTATCACGATCAGTCGCATCGTATCTAGTATTTGTATCATAAATATGGACGCTCATTTTGTCCATGTCGTATTTTTAAGGCGTATCTTGTAACAAACGCGTCCATACTTATCAAATGCTGTATCATGTCAGTGTATCGGCTTTAACTTTACAAATATAAACGCTTTACTTTACTTCCGATGCATCTTTTCCTGATTCGCGTGTCTTTCAGTGCCCCTTTACTTTACTATCTTTACTGCACTACATTTAGCTCAACAATGTTTATTTCACTGCATTCACATCCAAACTTGTTCGATACGACTTGTATCCCCTTTGATGATCGCGAAAAAACTGACACAGGATGGTTCGCGGTGTATCAAGTATCGTATCACGATACACGACACAGTACAGTATCGGATACGAGGTGTATCAAGATACGCACTTAGTGCGGATCGGGCCGTATCAGATACGGCATGTATCATTAACGGGTATCATTTTGCGTCCAAACTAACGATCATGATACGTGCCGAGGCCACGCAACGGAGATACGATACACCGAAATGCTACAAATGTGGACCCAGCATTAAGCCGGGTCCACATTTGTAGCATGTTGACGTATCACGATCAGTCGTATCGTGTCTAGTATTTGTATCATAAATATGGACGCTCATTTTGTCCATGTCGTATTTTTAAGGCGTATCTTGTAATAAACGCGTCCATACTTATCAAATGCTGTATCGGCTTTAACTTTACAAATATAGACGCTTCAGTTTTCTTCCGATGTATCTTGTCCTGATGCGCGTGTCTTTCAGTGCACCTTTCCCTTCTCGTACGGTTCAGTCATGTCTTCGTTCCCAAACGGTTTAGCCATGTCAGCAATTGCTCACAATTTGGCGGTGACTTGCGCCTGTTATATTATAATTAATAGTATTTCAAAAAAAGTTAAATCCAGATGTAGACGGCGCTGGTGGGAGCTTGAAGTGTTTAGAAACCGAAACAAACATGGTGGAATACCATTGATGCGAGATTTATAATTTCAGGATACCAGTGGAAAATACAAAAACTTCACTCGCATGTCACCCATTGATGTTGAGTATTTAATAAACATGATTGGCCCAGTGATTAAAAAAACTGACACCAAATTTAGAAACGCGATTTCAGTGAAAGAAAGACTTAGTATTACTCTAAGATTCCTCGCAAGTGGGGATTCTTTTACAAGTTTGCAATATACTTTCAGAGTATCGAAGCAAGCAATTAGTCTAATAGTACCAGAGACTTTTCAAGCTATTCTCAATGTATTAAAACAACAAATAAAGGTAAGCCATATTTTATTATTAAAGTAAAAGAACATTACAGATTATTAAATCTTACAAGGTCACTAAAATCATCAGAATGTTGCGACTTTTCAGAATTCGCAACGTTCTGATTTGGCGTTGAAGCTGGTGTAGACGCTTGACTGGAGTTGGAGTCGGTTAGATAACCTCTTTCCCAGTCAAACTCTCCTCTATCAGCAGAAAACAATATGTTGTTTATCTGGTGTTCAACAGCCATGTAAGTAGTGGCTGTATAAGTACGAAATTTGGACGCTAAATAATTTGCGTAAATTTGATATTGATCTGGTGCAACAGCTGCAGATCAAGCAGTACTGGAAAGAGTAGCAGTGGCAGCTTGTGCTGAAGACCTCATCAATTGCAATGCTTCACTTAGGATTGGGTCATTTTGCAACACACTTTTTTTGCCTTTTTTATTGGTACAGGATGCTTGAATTTTGTCGCTGCAGACGCTGGGTTCCTGGACTCTTGCGTCATAGTCACTTGGCTCTCATCTAGTTGACTCTCGGGAGTCTCAGGTACCTCGTTCACATGTGCTTGGTTCCCGATTCCTTCCTCCGCTGATACTTCAGATCCATCGTCGAGTACTTTTTCATTGTCCTCAATTAAATCTTCCTGTAATTATCGTATCATTTTTCGTATCATTTTTCATCAAAATTAAAGCAAGACCTAGCAACGCCAGCGTATCATCGTCCATATTCGATGCCATCGCAATGAGAACTGAAGACCGCTCCGATACACCGGAACGTCCCCATACACGCTACCATTGTTCGGTTGACCTGCGCAGGCATACCTGCACAGATTACCACTCCGGTAGACCGTAGTGTGTATGGCCTACATTAACTTAGGTAGAATTAGATTTTCAGGGCGTCGTGAACTGCGCTTCTTTATGATTTAAAATTTTGTAGATTAATAAGCTGGTATTGTATTGAAATAATTGTTTTATATTCATGAGTTTTGTTTCACTGTAGATTTTTTGTGTAGAAGTTAAGTATGGGTAATGAAAAAGCAATTTAATGACTTTATTGTGAGCTATTCGAAGATGTGATATGTGTTGTTGATGGATGTCCGTGTGGAACTTACCTACACACACGGACGGGTAGAGAAAACTAGATTAACAGATAAAAGACACACAAAGATTCTACTTTGTTACAGGTACCTAATACTGACTCTGACAACCCTAGCCCAAGCGCAGAAGAAGACTTGACAGCCTCAACAATGGACCTGGCTTATTCATCTTTAAATAAGGAGATACTGAAATCATTTCTCACTATCATGTTTTTCTGAAAGACTAATGTCTTATAGGTTAATACCTAATATAACAACACGTACTTGACTTGCAGACATAATTGACTAAAACTATTCATAGACTACCGAATGGTTATTACGTTTCAAGAGCTAAACTGACTACATTTATAAATAATGTTACAGTTAAAATCAATCGAACCTGACTCCAGGGTTAAACGAATCATCGTTAATCCATTGGGTGCTCTTATTTAATTTATTTCTGGGAATCTTGATCGTAATGACGCTCTGACATATGAGACAGCTATTCATATTTTAAAATCAAATAATGAAGAATTAAGTTCTAGTTTAAATCAACATATTTCACTTTTTAAACATTATAGCATTCAAAAATCTCAGGTATTAAATAATTTAACAAACAAAATTATGCAAAGCCTTTAACTATATAATAAACATATTGTCTAACTCGGACGATCAAATTCGATATCACGAATAGGAATCAAAAAGTAACTCCCACCTGTCACTAAAATTCAACACCGTTATCGATAACGTGCTGGAGTTATATAACTCCTAACTAGATATAGACCAGGGTGGATAATTTTTGAAACCAAAGATAATAATAGTAGGATGAAAACCATTGGAATATACGGATCTCTACCCAAGGGATCAAGCCGCACGGAAAGTGACAGGTCGTCGACGATTCGAATCGCTCTTCGTTGAATACGGTCAAGGTCAATATTTTGTGCCTGCACTGAACCCCACATCTGATATCGGAGAAATATTGCCTTCTTCGATTGCATCGTCATCAGTGGGTTTAGTGGGCGTCATTTGGGTAAAGTGCGAGCACAAAATACACGAATATAGATGATACAATATTTAATTTTAAGTTGTTTCCTTTTAACACTTCAAACGGCACTTAAGCCTAAATAACACTGAGCAGCGGGTTCAAGGCACCGATCTTACTATCAAAAACAAATCTCTTAGACCCAACTCGGTTCAACCTCTACTCACCGCAATGCTTTACCGAATCCTCAGAAAGAACTCAGTCGCGTTCCCCCGAACGTACCTACTGTCCAAAATGGCGCCTCGACCCCACTCGAGGCGCCTGCCCTGCTCATATTCAGATACGACCGATACTAACAATAGTCGTACTTTTATTCGTTATGTTATTATTTATAAATAACTAGAAAACAATTAAAAATAACGAATCAAATCAAATCCAATTAAATAATTAATCATAAAAGTAACACAAACAAAATCTCAATAATTAACAAAAGTAGGAATAAAATACAACGGTCAATTGACTCGATCCGAACATTTCCTGATAATCGGAGCATTCCCTGACATATATATAAATGCGGGATGTCTGCACCAAGAGACCTAAGGTAACAGACGGAGCCCTACGGGTAGGGTCAAACGTTCAAGGTGGTGGGATTATCTCAAACCTATCGGGCAGGCTCACCGATAACTAACCGTTTGAAGCGAGAAATGAGTAAGACAGAGCAATATTCAATTCTTATTAATTGTTAAAAAACATCTTAAAACCTCTCCGAAGAAAGAGCAACTTTAATTTTTTATGTAAAAATTCAAATTTACTAAGTAACGTGAATGATAATCATTGGATTATTACAATATAAATTGGTATTTTTTAATTAAAGACCTTTAATTGATTTTTTGCCACATTAAACTTAATTGTTTTCAAAAATTAATTACTACTCAACCTTGAAATAAATGAGAAATTTATAATAAAATGGTTTTTAGTTTCCATGGCCTTAAATTTACAAGCACAAAATATATTGTTTAATTTCTCTAGACTGATTTATTTATTTGGAAACAAAACAAATACATCTGTACAATAAAAAAAGTTAAAAACAAAACATAAAATAAACACATAACGACGGATTAGTTTGATTTATATCGAGCTATTTTCCCTCATAAGTCCAGTTTACTCAGTACAGCTATATTATATCACGAAGTTGTAACATAAAAGGAATAGAGAATCCAAAACCTTCGATTAATTGTGTCCTGGGGAGTTCCCTGCGCCAAAGAATATCCTGATGTATTAGCTTCAGTCCATGGTTTCTACGATTGGATACAGAGCAAAATTAAATGAATTATTGAATAATTCAAGGTTATCTGACCAAATAAATATCATTTGAAATGAAAGTATATTATATTATATGAAATATTTAAAAAAATACAACTAACCTCTTAATTTTAAAAAAACATCAACGATTGTACATTAAGGGAAGATAATGACTTTACTATTCGTACAATATGGATAAATGATATATTGTACGAATAGCCCTCTTCTGCAGGATGACAATAGATTCGACATCATCAGCATGACCCCCTAATAATAAGCCATAAGTTATTAAGCAGGGAAAGTAACTAAAATACAACAAGTCTAGCTGTATCGACATCAATTAGTGAGTGAATTTTTTTAACTGCGCAAGCTGCAGAACTAAGTCTTCGCCAATCCGTTAATATGAGGGGACTACTGAAGTTTTGAATCCATGGTGATTGTAAGAAATACGTAGTATCATCCAGATTCAATTCCTCATCATTGGTATACTATTCATAACCCTTGAATTTTTTGCACAAAAAAGTTAAAGTAAGATTAAAACTTTTGGAACTAAGCGCTAAAAGCGGCTAAGTGTATGCTCTATAAGGGGCAGTGCTGGCCTCGTGGCTTTTCTGTCTAAATATGCATTTAACATTCGCTCAATATCATTAAGTATGTAGTAGGTAACACACATACAATTCAATAACATTTACCGATACCAATAACACCAATACTAATTATGTTTTTTTTTTATAATTTCCGTCTTTTGCACATTTTTCCATTAAATTATGTAGATTTTTTGTATAAATATGGAGTAGGAAATTATAAATTTCAAAGCAAGGATATTACTCCAAGGAAAATGTTGCTCCATTTTGGAATATTACTTTTACTGTCCCAAGGACTCCTTGGTAAGATAAACTTCATTTTAATATGTATTTATACCCAATACTGTATAGTCTTACGAAGGATACAAACACGGATTTGGGGAATAATAGTCAAATACCGTATGGTTTAATTTTTTCATAAAATAATCCACTTTTTGCAATTTTTTAACTAATGATGTTACTGTTTTCAAATAATTTTAATCTTTATGAGAATTATTAAATTTCGCACCATCCTGACCGTCATTACGATCAATGAATTCTTTCTTTCTTTCTTTGGCTTCCGCAACAAAATAATTGTAACGCCGTGCCCCGTGCACAATATATTAAACTAAACATGAACAAGTAGCCGAATAAAATAAAGTACGTTCACAGGCGAAGTGGACGTTTCGGAAGCTATAGATGGAGACAGCCGAATAATCGGTGGCAAAGATGCCACTCCAGGCATGGCTGACTACCAAGTTTCATTGCGTGGTCATAGCAGAAATCAAGAATGGCACAGTTGCGGAGGTTCTATTTTAAACGAAGAGTACGTGTTAACAGCCGCTCATTGCGTTTA
Source organism: Pieris macdunnoughi (assembly GCA_905332375.1). Taxonomy (NCBI): domain Eukaryota; kingdom Metazoa; phylum Arthropoda; class Insecta; order Lepidoptera; family Pieridae; genus Pieris; species Pieris macdunnoughi. The sequence goes on from CAJOBZ010000012.1 coordinate 875,551, forward strand.
TCAGTGAGTATATTTTTCGTTTCTATTAATATACGTATATTATTTAATTGCATGAGACATGAGTTAACAAATAGACTAAAACTAACATTTCACATCTTCAAATTGCTCAAAATATAGTTATTAAATTGCTTTTTTCACCCATACTTAACTTCTACACAAAAAATCTACAGTGAAACAAAACTCATGAATATAAAACAATTATTTCAATACAATACCAGCTTTTTAATCTACAAAATTCTAAATGACTATATAACATTACTTTCACTAAAATAAATCAAATTCAGAAGCGCAGTTCACGACGCCCTCACCTTTTCTTCTTTCTACCTAAGTTTAGAACCAATTACGGTAAAAAAACATTGAGTGTTGGGGGAGTGCTGCCGGTACAATAGACTTCCACAAAATATATATAGTGTAGACATCCTGGCAATATTTATTTAAATTACGACTAAAAGACCATCTCCTGATTGATCCCAGTTGTCTACGTTAATGAAATTCCATCCAAGTTCTACTTCGCTAATTCGTCCTTGAAGCTCTTCAATGACCCACAACGTGATAAATTGTATGTTTAGTACATAAGTTCTCATGTAAGTGACTATTGTCTGTTATGAGAATAAATGCCTTTAAACCTAACTTATATAAGGTCCTTCCCCGCGTATGCTTCAATGCAATTTCATGCAAGTCGTGATGCGCGTAAGGCTGGTTTGCAGGAAATTACAAAATGAACTTGAATGATTTACAAAAAACTTTTAGGAAAAACAAGAAAGATATGTCAATAGTCGTTGGCACTCACACGATCGATAAAGGCGGCGATCGATACAAGATTAAGAAATTGATCCCTCATGAGAAGTATATTTCGAAGACTCTAAAGAATGACATAGCCATCGTACAGATCGAAGGCAAATTTAAATTCAGCGATAAGGTTCAACCCATTGAGTTGTTAAAAGAAAAGGCACCCATTGGAAAGAAATGTCTCTTGACTGGCTGGGGATACGTAGACTATGTGAGTAGATTAATGTATTTTATTATTATGATATATTAACTAAATGTTTTTATAAATTTATCCGTTTTGTAATATTCTGTACTGAGACCCTCGTGACCAAGACGATTTGTATCTGAAAAAAAATACACGTAAAAGTTTTTTTTATTTAGCCAAAATATTATGTATGGAACATAAAAACCTACATAACAATAAATGTGTAACAAAATAATATTTAGGAGGGCTGGCATTATATTAACATCGTAAGGCCGTTTCTCCATGGCTCCGATCCGGCAAACGTTTATTACCGATCCGATTTAGAAACTCACAACAGTACGTACGTACTTCTCCACTACCCCGGCATCCGGTTTTTAACTATCCGATAATTTGCTAGATCGGAACGCGGTGTTTTATCGGTCCAAGTACATATATTCAAGTATCCAAGAGGTTATACATTATTATTCACAGGTTTATTTATAGTTTCTTTAATTTGAAAGAATGTGGATAACCTGGACCAAACCAAATTATGTTGCCATTTATTTATATTTTTATTGAATAGTATTTATTAGTGAACTATTTATTAAATAGATTATAATATTTTAAGATCGACAATATAAAAAGTGTAATAAACTTGCCAGTGCAATAAAATATTCAGAATTTAAAACGGATAGAATTAATAAAATAAAGTATATGGGTTTTAGTTAATATAAGTGTGTCACGATAAATATACAAGTATCTAGGTAGATTTGTTGTTTGCACATATCTACAACAATTACTTGTTACAAGAACATAATTTAAACTAAAGGACTCAGTTAAAAAATACTATTTTTCTTCCTGGACTAGTTATAAAGTACAGTATAAATGAAATAAGCTTTAAATAAAATTCTTTAATAATTATAAAAAATAATGATTTACAGTTAATTTACATAAAACACAGTTACAGATACCATTACAATATTGAAAACTAATCTTACATTAAAATACAATATAAATATGTTTATTATATTATTTATAAATAATTGTAATAAGTTCATTTTATCACAGAAATTATTGGCAACTAGCTTTGAAAAACAAACAATAATTATATATGACAAATATATTTAGTTTTACAACACTGGAAAACAATTTTGGCACTCATCAATACTAATGTTTCCAGTTACTAGTCTTCTAGATAATAGTACATTCTTTTACTTGGATATATACTACCATATAGCTAAAAGTTGTTGGCGATTAAAGGCAGGACTCATTGTGAATCGTAAAGCCGAGGAATTTTAATAAAGTACTGCGTTACGTCCGTTGCGACTGGGTGACTTATTTTTACTGATCGATTATTGTCGTATCGGATATAGTGGAGAAGCGCAATCCGGCCTTCCGATATTTTTCTCATGACTCATTCCGGCTTCCGACGCCGGACTGGAGCAGAGGAGAAAGGGCCTTACGTTAATTTCCAACAACGAAAAAAAATTAACACTTTATTCTCTCCTTGATAAACAAAAGTTGATTATTGTTCCAGGGCAAAAAAACTGCACCAAACAATCTTCAAATGTTGGAGTTCGAAACAATAAGCAATGACGACTGCAATAAAAAATTAGAACACTCGCCTTACCCGAGATTGGTGCCCGTAGACGCCGGACAACTCTGCGTTAAGCACCCGGACCACAAAGGTGCATGCCATGTAAGTAATCTAATGTGCTACAAGTTTTAATTGGTAATAGTTTCACGATTCAATCGGGATTTAGCAAAAGTAGTTTTGAATATAAGGTCACATCATTCATAGTACCTGGATAGTGAATGTCTTCAAAAGTTCCGAATTTTTATGTTTGCATTTATCACTTGCTTCATTTCTTATCCTGATATAAAAATTACTGATCACTGACACACATAAAAACAAATGAGCAAATTCTGCGATCTGAGGCATAAACTCAGAATTATACATATATACATACGGATTATTGTTACATTAACAATATAAGATAAAATACATTTAAATGTTATTATTTCTCATGCAGGGTGATTCTGGTGGTCCTCTCGTCATTCAGGACGATAAGAAGAAAACTCTTCAAATGGGAGTCGTGTCCTGGGGAGTTCCCTGCGCCAAAGACTATCCTGATGTATTTACTTCAGTCCATGGTTTCTACGATTGGATACAGAGCAAAATTAAATGAATTATTGAATAATTCGAGGTGGTTACATCTGATCAAAATAAATATCATTTGAAATAAAAGTTTATTTTATTATATGCAATATTTAAAAAAAATATACAACAAACCCCTTAATTTTAAAAAACATCAACGATTGTACATTAAGGGGAGATAATCACCGGTTGGAACCACACCTACGAGATGCCCACGAGCTAACTCAAAAACAATGACCCAATGCAACAATGAACAAATGCAATTCAAAAAATGGTAACCAAATACCAGCATTATAACTTTTCATTAATTAATTGCTAATTTTCAAATTTGTATCGAAAATTATAAAAGAGAAATTGATGATAATTTGATACATTACGTAAAATAGCGCGCATTGTAAAGTACGATTAATATTTTCTCAACTAATCGCTAAGTGTAATTATAAGGAGCAGTGTTAGTTTTGAGGAATTTCTGTCTAAATATGCATTTAACATTCGCTCGAACGGTGAAGAAAACTTTATGACTCTTAGGAGAGTCAGAAGGCTGATCGCCCTGATGATCACTTGCCTTTTAGAAAAATCAAAACAGACATCGTAATCTAAGGCCAAAATGGTTGTAGCGCCTTTGATTTTTTAAGTGTAGCCATCAAACTATCTCGTTTATTATAACCATAAAGTTTAACTGTATATAATGTTAATGTTGTTTGGAATAGGAAGACCAACAGTTTTGGTATTCACAACACCGGACATTTACATCATCATTGTCATCACATCACAGAACGGCTTATGGTGACAATGACCATCCCATACAACCAGATCAGATCATAAAGTGAGTGGAGGATATCTATTATTACCAGGGCCTTTCAGTGATCGACATTTTATCTTTATTTATTTATTTATTGCACCAACAAAGTAGACACTAATACATGCATGTAAGATGTAACACAAACACAAGCCAAGTGCTACCCCAATTATAGGCGCATACAACATTCTAATTATTAGATATTATAGAAGCTTATACACTTAAAAATAATTAAATCAAGATAAAATAAAATAAAAATGAAAACACTACTTAATTGTAAATTAAATTAAGTAAAATAATTGAATATCTCTGATAAAATCCTAATTACTAATCAGTTGAGCCGCTAACTTTTTGAGAATTGATGAGGAGTTTGAAAAAATATCTATTTGGGGAAATTTACGACCTCCCCACTGCGATCCAATACCACCATCAATTTCAGCGTTATGAATTGAATTATAATAATTCCTTAAAGATCTATTTAATGGAGCATTCTGAACCAGATTCGATTTTGCAGACTTAATTCTAAAAGGAGACTTTGTAAATCGTTGCAGCTTTTTAGGAATAGAGATGTTTACTCTGGACAAAATATCAGGGGTATCTAAAATTCCATTTACAAGTTTATTCAGAAACATGATATCAAGCAGCTCTCTACGAAGTACTAACTAGGAAGTTTCCTAGCCATGTTGCAACGATAGGATAGGTGCCATAAAAATCGCTTCTGTACATTCTCTAATTTATTGAAATCTTTGATTATAATAATACCATCTGCTTATAATAATTGAAAAACAAACTAATTATTGAGAGAACTAAATCTAAAGTGCATACAAAAATCCGTATTAACGCTATTCGAAGTTACAGAGAACCGGCGCGATAGTTTGAAACTTTAAAGTGTAACTTACTTACTTCGTGATATGGACAAATTCTAGAGATCAATTCACAAATTATAGGTTTTCAAGAAATCACTCCAACGAACGGAAGTTATTGAATTAATTACTAATGTTTTTAAATGTCTGATCTTTCTCTTGACTTATAACATAATGTCAAATTAAATTTCAATTACAAAGTTGTAGTTTTTAAATTCTCTCTACATAAATCGCTCAGGTACCATAGCATCCAAAATCAGGGTCAGGGTTGAATTGTTATAAATTAGTAGTACCAAATTAAATGGGAACTAAAAGAAATATGAACTCAATGCAAATATTTATTTATTTTAATTCTTTTTCATCGTATCTTTCATCCAATTGACGAAAGAGTAGACTCTAGTATTGACATCGGGAGACACTAAGCTGTGACCACAGCTTCTTGTCCCCCAGGAAACCAGGGCAGCAAGAGTTCCATTCCTTACTAAAGGGCCGCCAGAATCTCCCTGTAAAAGTGTCGTCAAAAACTCAGATCTACTACATATTTCGATTTCTTCATTTAATTTAACGCAGTACCATTATTTTAGTATCATAATTCTAATTTCAATATTAATTTTCTTTATTTCGAATCAAATACAAAAACGCTTAGTAATTATAACTTACTAACAAAATCATTTTTTTTTTAAAGACGACAGACAGTAGTATACGAATGAGTTGCCTTGACACAAAACAGTCTGCCATTCTACGTGGCATTCAAAATTCGTTACCAGCCTCAGTTCTAATGATGCCGGAAGCTGATTATTCGGCACAAAAGTGTGTTCACTGTCCTTAACTCTCGTAAATCCGATAGGACGCATATCTGACGCGATGTAAATGTCAAAAACGTCTGCATCAGAACGATATGTTCCATTAATTCCATTCATTTTGTGAAACGAATATTTCAGGTTCTTGTGACATCTTATTATATTGTTAAAATTATGAAAAGTCTCACTGTGTTCTCACTGTTGGCTTACTCAAAATGGACACCAATAAGTTATTAAAAACAAATAGAAAATGTACTAAATCATAATAAATGTTTTAAACATGTACCACGGAATAATTGTTATGTAGTTACCCACAACACGGGGACTCCCTAGTGTGGGGACAAGCGGTAGATGAACTTTGTCAAAACCTATTTGTCATGAATAAAGTTTTTATTCGATATTATTAAAAACTAAAAAAGATAGGCTAAAATCTTAAGAATCTATGACTTGAAAAGCTCCCAAAGTTATGTCAATAATTTAAATAATATAAAATGTTATACCATTGAACGACGTTCTGTAATAACAAATTTTACCTGACAGCTTCCTTCTCGAGGTGGCGCACGTGTGCAAAGATGTTTAGGTGTAATCGGCTGTTTGTACAAGCTATATTTTATCTTGCATTGATTAGTTGTTATAGCAGTTACTTCAACAATCTGAAGTTTATTTGGTAGCGGACCATCGTTCTGTAAATAATTTATTTTATGTTAAACAGATATCGCCTGCGTAGATATTGTTGCACGATTGTAATAACAAATTGCTTATCTTAGTATATACATTTAAAAAAACAATCCGAATCGATCACTTTAATAGTACATACATTTTGAACATAATACACTTTATACAACAACGGGCAGGAGGCTCATCTAATGTCAAGAGATACACTCTTTTCTAGAAGCACCCTAAGTCGAAATGGTTTGGAAATACTTCAGTGGGCAGCTGGTTCCACATATTGGTGGTACGCGGCAATAATGGTATGGAACAATAAAAACTTCTGTACAACTGGTCTGAGTAAAAGTCGTTTGTACCCTCCTGACTGAAAAACTGACCCCTGAAAATAACATATTTTACGTTTTTTAGGTACACACACAGTAGCCTATCAGGTACGCGATCAGGCTGAGAAGCTAGACGGCAGGGGTGTGTCAAACCTCTCCTTTCCTAAAAAAGGGACTTAATCTACTTCAAAGGCTTGGCGTCTCCCGCCGGGTCCGTGCGACAACTACTCCGGTAATATTCACATGATATTTATGAGTCGGAGCCCTATAGCTGGTGGAATTTTTGATAGCTGCGATCTGTGCTCAAGCAACATTCGGAGCCCATCCCGGGTAGCCAGTGTCAAGCTCCATTTTACATTATTTTTTTTATAAAAAGATATACAACAATAAATAAGAATCGCACAGTATATCTCGTCGTTCGGTGCTACAAAAATAAACACAGTTTCTTCAGATTTATTATTTACATCAAGTGATCACATGCTATAAATTTTTGTGTCTTAGATGTGCTGGTTTCGTTGTGATGTTTTTTTCACCGTACAAGCAATAATACAGATAGACAACTCCATAAGTAAACAGCCAGTATGAAGTTACTGAAAAGTTAAGTATCGCAAAGGTAGTTTTTGGAATGTCAGGTCAACTACGAATTTAAAATAATTAAAACTAAATCAGTGGCGTGTGGTCACAACCTTTTTAGGCCTGGGCCTCAGATTTCTATATCTGTTTCATGATCATTTGTCAATCCAAAATAGGCAGGTACGCGATCAGTCTCCTGTGCTGTCGACTTTTTGAGTCTAAGTCAAGCTGTTTTCCTCCACATAGAAAGAAATTCCATTGGTGCACAGCCGAGGATAGAACCTACGATCTCAGTGATGAAAGTCGCACGCTGAAGCCACTAGGCCAACACTGTTCATAGCTACGAATTGTTAAAAGATTAAAAAAATAAGATATGAATATAGAGATCTTGTATTTTAACTTACACTTATCCTGCCCCATCCTGTTAATACCAGTGTATCTCCTGGATTGATGTTAGTTGTAGGCAATCCCACTGGATTAACTCTATCATTAAGTTCGATACCAGATTCGATTTTTACAAGGCTTATATCATTTGTGAATAATTTCTCGTCAAACTTTTCGTGGATTATCACCTTATCAGGTGTATATTTTTTTCCCTCGTCTGATAGTTTATTGATTCCCACCGCAACTTTGAAAGATTGGGCTGGTCGACTGTATTTAAAAATGAAAAACATGAATGCTTAAAATATCATGAATTGCTTATGGGTTAAGATGTTAAAAAATTATAGGAAAAAACCCATTTTGACAGTGTACTTAAAGCTTATCAAAAGTTATATTAGTATCCTTAAAGATGAAATATCGGCGCATTCCGATTCTTTCCACAGCACCTCTTATTGCGATCGTTAATTATCCAATCACTAAAGCATTACGTTTCGTTTTAATTTCGTTTCTCAATCTTTAGTTTAAACTTTGTAAATTATATTAGTAACACCGTCAACTGTATTGGGTGGATCACGCCGCTAAAACGTCGACGGGAAATTAAGCTTTAAAGTCCCAATACCACTTTTCAAGATGCCTAAGTAACCAGTAAAAATATGTTTGTAATTTTGGGTTCAATTGCTTTAGAACTGAGCTTTTAAGGACAAGAGAGAGACTTGTGCAGTACAATAGTTTATTGTTAAATACTGATTAATTTGTTAAACAAATCAAAATAAATAAATCAGTGGTGCTATAACCTCTTTAGGTCTTGGCCTCAGATTTCTGAATTTGTTTCATGATCAATTTTAAATCTAATAGGCAAGTAGGTGATCAGCCTCCAGTGCCTGACACACGCCGTCGACTTTTTGGGTCTAAGACATGTCGGTTTCCTCACGATGTTTTCCTTCACCGTTCGAGCGAATGTAAAATGCGCACATAGAAAGAAAGTCCTTTGGTGCTCAGCCGGGGATCGCACCGACAACCTCAGGTATGAGAGTCGCACGCTGAAGCCACTAGGCCAATACTCCTCTATTTAGGGATATGAAAAAATAATCGATTATTAAAAAAATCTATTAAAATCGATTTTTATTATATATTTTTATAATTGAAAATCAATCATAGTCGATTTTTCATCTGCCGTCTTTTATAACCCGGACCTCGAACTATTAGGGATATTCGATATACATCGATGTTTACAATGCGATCCGATGCTTTGAAGATGTATTGATATACTCGATGCATTGACGTTTTTTTTTATTTTCCATGCTAAAAAAATAATCGATTAATAAAAAAATCGATTTTTTATGCAGAATGTTACATACCTACCTCTATTTGTTAAACGTTACTTGTAATAGTACATAAGAATGATAATATTATTCACTGTTAATCATTCCAATAGATGGCGATAGTTGTACGAGTATTATACGAGTAATAATACTTCTCATCATTTTTTATACTTATTAGTTTTCTGTGTTACCTAAATAGTTATAATATGTTCATTATTGTGTTGAACTTACTTATATGTACAATGAGCAGCCGTGACCACCCATTTTTTATCTATGATGGATCCACCACAGAAGTGGCTACCCACATTTTGGAGGGACACCTGATATTTTATAGCGCCGTCTGGTGCGTCGTCACCTCCCAGAATTTTGGGATCAGCCGATGCAATCCCAAGCTTCAGACCTAAAAAATTAATAACATTTATTTGATTACTCATTAAATTGAGACAAAATTATTATTTTCAAGGATTCTCGCCAAGGTATATACACGAATTTTGAAAAATACCTTGTGTTACTTAAAATATATCAAATTATGCTAGTACAGACATCGCAATATGAAGAACATGAGAATATCTAAAATTACCAAAATACTCATCAATAATCACACAAACATGGACAAATAAATCTTAAAAACAATGACAATAATATAAACTAAAAATAAAATATTACTTATGAGCCGTGGACTTTGGCTTATGGACAAGCAAGTGGTCGCGGAAGGAAGTGTTCATGTCGATCCAAAATATATGGAAAGTCAGAAATGTTATGTGCATGGAAAATTGCAAGTTATAATAAAGGCATTACAGCGTATTCCATGAGTAAATCCAGTAAACTGGTGTAGGAAACGGGTATATCTCAAATTTGGTTCATTATAAATCATATTATTGAATAAAAAATATATTAACTAAATCTATAAAGCTATAATTAAAGGCCATTAAAATTAGGTAAATTTGTCGAATCACTTAAAACAGATCCAATTTTATGTCTATCATATACGAGTATGTATATTCTGTACATGTATATTGTACCATAAGCAATATTAGAGGCGCATGGATTCGAATTCTTCAAATTTAATAAACTGATAATATTACATGCATGATGTTAATAATACTGACTCAGTTCCCAGTGAATTACATTAGATTACGAAAGGTTTTTTTTTATTTTTTTATTCTAAGTGGCGTTTGTGATCAGGTTAGGTTATGTTTGGTCAAAGCCAAAAAATTGTACCTCGTTTCATTCATTTTACAAATGATAATGTTTTAATTGGTTATAGTTAGAGAAAAAAATGTAGCTGTTTTAAAGTGGAGTCGTGATTCGACAAATTTACCAAAAATTATAATACACTTACCAGAGGAGGAATAAAATAATACAAGGAAAACATATACCTCAAATAGAAACATCGCAATAAAATGTACATTTAATTCTGACGTAAAAGTGATTAAATGAAAAAGGCAATTAATCCAAAATGATAAAACCCAATAGAATTAATTGCATCCCCAACACGTGACACGTTTTTAAGTTCTTATCAAAGAAATTAATGTTCTTACATTTTTCCTTAATATATGTAATTAGAAATTTTAATTAATAATAGTATTGAAAGCAAAAGAACAAGTTAAGAAGTACAGAAATAAGAAAGAAAACTAAAGTTATTGATGCAATATCCCATTGCAAAAAATGGAAATGAACAATGGCAGATTGACAAACAGGGTAACAAGAAAAAAAGAGATGATGGTGAGATGAGAGCTTAACGAAAGTTGGTGGGGAATATTGGGAGCACAATGCTGAAGATAGATAGAGATGGAGCTAGTAGAAGGAGGCCTATACTCTAAAAGAGGTCCTTGGAAAAAAAATATAATTATTTATGTAAAAAAAATTAAGTGTATTTTTATGTAACAAAGAAACAGGGGGCCAACGGACAGGATCCTTAACTGATGTTAAGTGATACCGCCGCCGATAGACACACACACATTGCCAGAGAGCTCGAAAGTGCGTTGCCGGCCTTAAGAATTGGTACGCTCTTTTCTTGAAGGACCCCAAGTCGAACAGGGCAACTGGTTTCATATAGTGGTGGTGCGCGGCAAAAATTGCAGCTTTATTTGGTATTTCGTATTCCACCAGCACCCTATAGCTGGTACCTATTTCTTATTTTATGATTACGCAGTCCTATCAGCCAAACAGACATAACCAAAAAATTAATATTTCTCAATACAAGAAAAAAATGTATTTTACTTACCCCAAGTTAGTCCAATCGAGGCCAGCAACGAAAAATAAAGTAACATTTTTGAATTCATACTCGTGGGCATAGACAGTATAAACAACTAAATATAAATTTTTGATATTTAAATTTCAATAGTTAATTATCATAATTTCTAGATCAATTGCTCTATTATTTTAATTACATATACATAAATTACTGTCTCAATGGTAATATATTTGTTAAAATTCTATTCAAGGGCAAATTTCTTTACTAATAAATAATAGTTAAAAAAAACTAGAACACACGCTTTACATAGAAAACTAAACTAAAAAACAGAAAATAAATTTTAATATATATTAATTAAGAATAATGTATTATTTTTTAATAAATATAAGTTATTAATAGTTTGAATAAGAAAAAAAGCGGGGGTGCTTTTCAAGATATTATCGAAATGATAATCCTTCTCATATCTGTCAATTAAATATTCATAACTATTGACACCATTTTCCATATGGAAAACACTTTATGATTAAATACAATTAGTCTGGCCATAAGTTCTGTTACAAATGAAAATGCATTTTTTTTCAACTTTTTAATTATTTTGAATTTAGAACACGTATATAATTTAAAAACTTCTTTCGATTTTGCGCTATTTCACGTATTTTTTAGTGTTCATTATAAAATTACAACATGGAAATAGGATTGCAGTGATCGCCTTGCACAAAGTGGGTATAGAGCCGTCGGTCATATTCCAGACACTTCAAAAACTTATTACCAAAGCCGCGAAGATCGAATGAGGACTAAACCAGCTAGTTATCGCGACCGCGTACACTGCTGTTATTAAACCAATCGTAATGTAAGCGGACGCGGTGTGGGCTCCCGCGACAAAATAAAATCTGTGTACGGAAAAAAACTAAACCATCTGAACATGGGCTTTGCCCATAAAATTGCAAAAAATTATAGGATGACATCGTTACACGCAGCACTGGCCGGTATAATTCAGCGGCTTCTGGAATACGGACCTCCGTATTCCAGAAGCCGCTGCCTTATACGAAGAACGGCGAAGAATTAGAGAGGAGAGTGCAATATGTAAATCTCCCACACCCGGCGAAACAAATGAAACTGGACTACAATATGATTACCAATCCGGAAATCGGATGACACGGCAGCACACAAATCTATATGGACGGCAGCAAAACAAGTATAGGAGTGGGCACGCGCCGCTTGGACGGAATGGAAAGATGGAATGGAAATAAATCATTTATTCAAGCCGAATTAACGGCACTACGAAACGCGACTAACCACCTAAATAAAAATAAGCGTGAGACTAAAATATACAGTGACTCTAGGTCAGCATTAGATGCTATTGTGAGTGGACCATAGCATAGGAGCAAAAGAGGAACTCATGTAAGCCTCTTCTGGGTAAAGGCGCACGTTGGTACGCCAGGAAACGAGAGGGCGGACACAAAATAGCGGTGGAAAAACTAAGGTTATTTTTTTTTTATGTAATAGGAGGCAAACGGGCCGGCGGCTCACCTGACGTTAAGTGATACCGCCGCCCATGGACACTCACAAAGCCAGAAGGCTCGCAAATGCGTTGCCGGCCTTTCAAGAATTGGTACGCTCTTTTCTTGAAGGACCCTAAGTCGAATTGGTTCGGAAATACTTCAGTGGGCAGCTGGTTCCACATAGTGGTGGTGCGCGGCAAAAACTGCCTTGAAAAACGCTCAGTTGTGGAACGGCGGACGTCGAGGTGATACGGATGGTATTTTGTATTTTGCCTTGACGTCCGATGATGAAACTCAGCTGCAGGTATTAGACCGAACAACTCCTCTGAACACTCTCCATGGTAAATGCGGTAGAACAGTGCCGAGTGTGTACAGGTACCGGAAAAGGCGCGTTGGGACCGGAGCCAACTCAGGAGCACAAGTAAGCAGCACAATTGGGGGGATGCCATCAGGCCCGCTCGACTAATGGATGTCCAAGGAAGACAAAGCTTTACGGATAGCACGTTGCCGGAATATAACTTCGGGCATCGTAGTATCAATCCGCAATAATGTCGGTGGTTCCTTCCCTTGATCATCCAAAGTAGAGTTCGACGCAAAGAGACAGCCTAGAAGATCGGCCTTCTCTTTCGCGGTATGGGCCAGTAAGTCATCCTCCCTATGCAGTGGTGGAATTGAGGGCTGACAGAAATTCCCTTGGACAGCTTTGGCAAGAGACCAGAAGGCTCGAGTTCCCGAAGGGAGGCGGGCCAATTTCTCACCAAATCTGGCAATGTGCTCTGACTTTGCTTTAGCGATTTCCCGCTTGAAGGACCTGGAGGCTGAATTGTATGCTTTTTTACGTTCGCCGATAGTGACATCACAGGATGTCACCGCTTCTGCCCAGGCTTTAAAGCATTCACGCTTACGACGCAAAGCCGCTTTGCAAGAACGCCTAAACCAAGGCTGGGACTTGCCACCGACCGGCACCGCAGAGAATGTAATAAAAAGTTCCATACCCTGCAGGACCACCTCGGCGACAGAGTCAACGACGGCATCTGGAGTACTCGATGAAAAGCAAATGGGCCCCCAAGGGTAGGACGCAAAAAAAGACCGCATCCCATCCCAATCTGCTGACTTATAGTGCCACACGCGGCGACAGCCCGCGAAGCTGGGCCGTACAGGGCGCGTGAACGGCACAATGCTCCGGACCACACAATGATCTGATGAACCCAATGGTGGATCAACAGAGACTTGGTAGTTCTCCGGATGTGAAGTCAGCAGAAGGTCCAACAAAGAGGGTTTATGACCATCCACATCTGGTATTCGCGTAATCGCAGGGACCATTTGCGTCAAGTCGGAAGTTATAGCAAAGTCGTGAAAGGATCTTCCCGCATGATCGGTGGTTTCTGAGCCGAGCCAATCGGCATGGTGGGCGTTAAAATCGCCAAGTATCACGATTTCAGCGGTAGGAACCCTTTCGAGCAGGGAATCTGTAGCCATTTGGATGTGCTCAATGAGTCGGTCAGTTTCGGTATTTCCGCTATGGGACCTATACAGGCATGCGTAGAATCGCGGATGGTCATCGCAGTCTACGCGCAGCCAGAGATTAGATAGGTCCCTTCCTTCAAGCGTCCTGAGGCGACGAGAACAGATATCCTCTCTGACGTACACGCAAACTCCAGCCCGCGGCACAAATGTATGTTCCAATTTGTACCCCGGGTAGGAGAGGGAGGATATCTGAGTCTCGGTAAGAAAGAGCAAGGCCGGCTTCGCAGTCTCTAAATGATAGTGGACAGGATGTCCACGGCGAGTGTGGACGGGGGTGCCTTTGTTGAATTGCTCCGTTTGCCCCGAGAACGATAACTGATTTTGTTGAGGGCAGAATTGCCCCCCCCCAGAATACGAAGGGCAGCCTGTGCGTCCACCACCGGGTGCTGAGTGTCCCGGTGTTGGACGCCCAGAGGGGGATTCTCCACCGCGAGCGCGTGTGGTACCCCCCTGGGGTAGATTCTGTTTTTCTGCATCCGGGAATCTCTCTCACCGCGAGTACAATAAGGCGAACCTATTGCATCACTTCACGCCGGTTTTCTGAGAGACAGTGGTACTGCCCCGGTCGTGCCTGCCCATTTGGCTGAAGCCCGAAGGCAACAGCATGGCACTCCCACTAAAAACCTTAATACGCCGTACGCCCCCTGTTATATATTAAACGTCCGCGTGCTGTTAGAACTACAAAGACTATTAATGCTAGACTTTGTCGACACCCCATTAGGAGAAATGAAGATTCCCGCTAAGACTCTGTCGCGTATTATAAACAAGACCTGAAGCTCGGTGCTTATCGGTGATATACCGGACATGCCCTAAATCAATCTTTATAATTAAAGAGAGTGTGTTGGTGCATAGTGCCTAAACATATTTAATAGCGAATGCGCAGCAGATATGACTACAGGCGGAACGAGGCGTTTTATAAACATACTTGTTACATTGTCATTCTGCTTACACCACTGTTCAAGAAACTGGTATTTATTTTATAATCTTTTTTTTCTAAGAAAAAAATTATTTTTAACTTTCACTTTATCCTGCATTAGCATTGGTCGTTCGAGCACGGATAATAATTAAAAATAAGGAATTAATAACTTCAACCCAGGTCAGTGTAGGTTATCAAGAAAAGGATTTGTACAGGAGTATGTACAGTTCTTCTTACCCGGTCTACGTCCTTGACTTGCGAACTGGTAGTAAATGTAAATTTACAATTAATTTAACTTATTTCTGTCAATTCATAGGTGTACTTGTTTACCTACATGAATAAAGATATTTTGAGTTTGAGTTTTGAGTTTGTCGTGAGTCGTTCTAGGATTTAGCTGCTGGCTCTGCAAACATGTCTGAAAATACTGAAGTAGCTGACCTTATTAAAAAGCGCAGCAATTATACAGGTCAAGTTCCCATTTTCAACGGGTTTATATCTTCATTTGAAACGCCATCACCTCCCGATTGTGAGGAGTTGGAATTAATAAGTTCGATGAGGTGCAAACCCGATTGGAATGTTTACAGGACGATGAGAGTCAGGTGTTTGAGGAAGGTGAGGAATTTGAAAATAGAAATTATAAGGCATCAGGTAATGCACAGAAAATTCTTTAAAATTAGAAAAAATCTCACATTCCTCAATTGCCCACGATCCAAATACCAAAATTAAATAGTTTAATAAATAATTGGTTGGAGTTTAGTTTACACTTTTACCAGTAGTATTATCGTGAGTGGGACAAAAAAATCGTTACATGCTTCACCATGAGGTTTTGCTGGTGATGGCATAGGTGTTTGTCCCTTATTGTCAACAGCCGAGGTAATTGATTGTGGGAAAGGTGATAGATCTGATATCAAGGTATTTAAAGGGCTTAAAGCTGAGCTGATATCTAAGGACACGGCATGCAGATTTTCTGACGAGAGTAAATCTGGTGAAGACGCATTTTGATATCCGACCATAAAAGAAACTTCTCAAAGAAAATTACATTTAATTATTCCTTGTAAATCGTCTGCAAAGACGTCGCATAAATTTATTGAATGTTTTCTTTTAGATGGCGACTGGAGGTAATCGCATTCTATGGCATTCTGAAAACGTATCAGTGTGTAAAATTCTTAATATCACAAGTCAACGTTTACCTCTAAGGTGATTTATAAAAATATTCCAAACTACACGATTAATTAAATTTATACACGAAGAACATTATTCAGGTAGAATTATTATTTTATAAAATAAAATTATTAAATATATACATCATAGTTTTTCAGTAGAAAAAAGTTGGAACTGAATTTAGTACAAAGAACAAAGTGGGATGGTCAGATACGACTATTACATAAAAGAGCATGTTCGTTGAATAACGTCGGTTGCGATCACGCAGCAGCCAGCCGGTTTCCTCACGATGTTTTCGAATACGCTACGGACTTTCTTTCTATGTGTGCATTGCCTTAGACCCAAGAAGTCGACGTGTGGCAAGCACAGGAGGCCGATCACCTACTCGCCTACTAGATTGACAAATGATCATGAAACAGATACAGAAATCTGAGGCCTAGACCTAAAACCGTTGTTGCGCCTCTGATTTATTTGTTTTTATTTTTTAATCGTGTCATACAAAAACTACGAAATCGTCAGCAGGCTCACCTGTTAGTCTTCCTGTCAACTTTTTGGTATTATTTTTAGGTATACTCACAGCAGTCGTAAGATCAATGAAATTGTCCTCCGGCGGAGACTCTTACGAAATAGAAACAATAGAAAATCATCCAGATTACGACCCAAAAACCATAAAACACGATATTTCCTTACTAAAAGTGAAAGGCACCATAAAATTCGGCGATAATGTGCAAACGATAGAACTACCTTCCAGTGACATTGGTGTTGGAGAGGTGTGCACTGTCACCGGATGGGGTGACACTGACGTATGTACATATATATTTTGCAATAATTTTACAAAGAACACCTTTAGACTCTGTCAATAAAATCGTATTATGAGGATTTATTAGCTAACTGTAACTTAAACAACTATATGTTTAACGAACCTGTATCTTAATTTAAAAAAATTAAATAACTCTCTCCATAGTAGCTTATCATTTTAAAAAGTCTCACTACTACACGCAATACTCGTCGAGCGAGTTTGCTTATCTTGCCGAAGCCGCGTGCAAATTATTTGAAGAAGTCTATTAAATATGAGGGTGTGCAATAACATAATCAATTACTGTCTAAAATTCGTAATATTAGCGTGTTTAATCAATTCAAATGGGCATTAAAGATACATATTAGAATGAGCCTTAAGCCAAACGTCCACCGCCGGCTAAACTAAATGAAAACTAAACTCAGTGAACTAAGCTAATCTAAACTAGAACTAATATAGACTAAAATCGGGAAAGCTGATGGCGACGTGAATCTCGTTCGTATATTATATGAAGTTTCTCATGTAAATAAAAAATATATTTTTTTTAAGGTGAAAAAAAGTTCTTTAAACATTAACTGTTCTATTTATGCATGAGAATGATGCATAACTATAATAATTATTTAAAGATTTATTATTTATTTTGGCCTGTCATGCCAAAAAAGTGCAGGCCGCTTCTCGAGACATGCCGCACTTAACGATATCATACGCCGGTCACCTGCCACCGTCAACATTCCAAGTCTACTTGAGCCAAGTGTTCGTATTGCAAGAAACTATGGCAAAAGACCGTACGGTATGAGTTTGATTCCATGGAAGATGGTGATGATGAGATGATGATTCCGTGTACTGGTATAGGATGCAACCTGTTCAGACACGCTGGCCCCTTCCCATCTACATGGAACCAACAACAGAGCTGGTGCGGCTTGTTAAGCGGCTGAAAAAGCTAAAGCATGCAAATACAGGGGTCTAGGCTCAGAATATGATTTTGTCCCATTCGGTGTCCCTTGGTCCGTGGGGTCCTAGCGCTTTAAGGCTTTTTAAAGAAATATCAAAAAGGTTAGTTGACATCACAGGAGACCGAAGATCTGGCAGCTACCTCGGACAAAGATTTAGTCTAGCTATTCAAAGGGGGATCGCTGCCAGTATCTTCGGAACCTTGCCTAAAGGGAAGCTCCTTTTAATAATATATTTTAGTTATTATATGTTAAGGTTAGTTAAGTGTCGATCTTCGTATTAGACTTTGTGAAAGCATTGTGCTCTCAAAACTTAACTACGCTCTTCCGGTGTACGGGCCTCGTCTAACTGCTAAAGCACCACGCTTGATTCAAAGGGTACAAAATGCATGCCCGGTTCTGTGTTACCATACCACCTAGCTCACATGTCACCCCGTATTTGAACAACCTAAACTTTCTTACAATGAAAGGTCGACAAAAATTGTATTTGGCATGTTAGTTATTTGATGTAGTAAATACTGAACAACCTGAGTATTTGTACAAAAAGCTCCTCTGGCGTAGTAATGCCAACAAGCACCAAGTAAGGAGTTGTACTCAGGAGCTCGCCAAACCTCTGTTTGGCCTCAACGTAAAACCGAGCTTAATTATATGTATATTAAATTGCATTTGTTTTAACTTTGCAGGGAGACTCGGGTGGGCCTCTAGTGAAATACAAAAAGCAGGTGGGTATCATCTCTTGGGGTGCTCCGTGCGCTGTGGGCGTTCCTCACGTTTTCACGAGAGTATATACGTGGACTGGATTAAGAAGAACATTGGAAAGTAGAATAAAAAAACTTTTGTTTTTTTCTTGTATATCGTTAATGTGTTTCTTTTTCATTTCAAGGTAGTCTCTTAATCATTAAAAATTTCCATTTACTTAACAATCAATTTAAATTTTCAATTGTATTGGAAATTATTACTTATTGTAATGTATGACGTCAAAGAAATGTAATTACCGAAACACAAATGAGATATTAATTTTCTTTAAATATAAAAAAAAACTAACAATTACATTAATGTGATGAACTACCTACCGTAATATGTTCTTTGTAGGAAAGTCATAATATTTTAACTAAGAATTAAATTTACCGGTTAAAAGGTATTAATAACAGAGTAGACCTAGTGGCTTCAGCGTGCGAATCTCATCCCCGAGATCCCATCACCTACTGTAGGTTCGGTCCCCGGTTGTGCACAAATGGACTTTATTTGTATGTGAGCATTTAACATTCGCTCGAATGATGAAGGAAAATATCGTGAGGAAACCGGCTTGCCTTAGACTAAGACGTGTGAGGCACAGGAGGCTGATCGGCTGCTTGCTTATTAGATTGACAAATGATCATAAAACAGACATCTGAGATCCAGACAAAAAGCAGCAGTTAGCAGTTTTCATCGTGTTTAAACAATTGGTTTTCAAAAACTACCCGAGATCTTGATTAAGGATCAAATTCAAAATCATTTATACATTTAGGTAACACAATGTACACTTATGAACGTCAAAAAAGAAATATATATTAAATGCTTCTAATTTTACATTTACTGCCAGTTCTCAAATCAAGAGCTTAGAACGGACGAGAAGAAATGGCTATAACCTCTCCGCCACTCTTTTTAATCGCTAAGCCTTTTGTTTTACAAAATGTTTGTAAGGAGCTGCAACCATTACACCATGTTTCTACTCCCATACATAAGCTTTAATCAAGTATAGAACGAACTCAGCTTCGGTTGATGTCACTAGCAGCACTGATATTCAGTAAAACATAATAAAAATAAAATATGTAAATTATGGAACATAAGATACTGGTATCACTTATTCCACGTCATTAAATTTGAATCGGTAGGCATCCCTACTCATCGGCAAGGAAGACAGAGAGAAGTCTTTTAAAATAGCTATTAATCATACAAAATGACTATGCCAAACAACATTTATTTTAAAACAAATATCGCATATTAATTAGAAGTAGCATGTCTAGTACTAGTCCCAGGCCTTTTATCAACTAGATAATTGTTAACTCTATAGTAAGCCTTTTTACACAGCTTTTCTTTAATTTATGAAAATGCTGAGATAAAAGAGCCTCTGAGATTTTATTAAAGAAAAGTATCCCCTTTCCCAAAAAAGAAACACTAACATTATAATTTATATAGTCATCTCGAGTCGAGATTGCATTCCTAGGGAATTATTAAAGCTGTGCTAAAAGTTCGTCGGCTGAAACATGGATGGCGCTACTGGAAATTAATATGATTTTTAGTTAGACCTAACCTTCAAAAGACACGTGCACAATTTTGCGTTGAAGAAGAGGTAATCGCCCAAACTGAAGCCTATTTTGAGGCTTAAGACAAATCGTACTATAACAATGGTATGGAAAACTTGTATGACCGTTTTAATCGTTGTATCGCTCTCAATGGCAACTATATTGAATTATCGAATCAAATTCTATCAAAAAACAATTTCTAGTAATAGCCTACGATTATTTCAGCCCACTTGTTATTTTATATAAAAAGGGTGCGTGTACTTATGTACGCGCGTAAGAAGTTATACTTCTTTGGCTTTCTTTATTTTTTTAAATAATTAATAATAAATATTTAACGTTATTTTTTTAATAATATTTAATATTTAGTATATTATTCAATTATTAATTAATATTAATAAGAATTATTATTTTATTATATTATTCATTCAATTTAATAACTAGGTATGTTTCATAACCTTTTAACTAAGTAACAATAGGTCTTTGTGAAAAAGCATTGCTAAATTTCTTTGAAAAAATAATTAAAACTCCTTTATTTGTTTAAAAGGTACTACAAAGGTCATTATGGTCATTCAAAATTCTTGGCATAGCTGCTAACTTCACGCATATTCTATTTCTTTTTACTTGTAGATTGTCTTATTCCCATCTCGCTCGCGCACGCTCGGCGCCCGGCTGGTTTAAAAATAATTCGTTAGTGGGCAACTTCATTCTGATAATTTTGTGTCACGGTGCGCGCGCATCGTAAAATTTCACTCTCATCAATTTTTCATAACGCGCCTAAAGAAGTATAACTTCAAAAACACAATTAATTTTTTACAAGGATTTATTATGCATTTCAATGATTTTCTATCTTATCTTTAATCCAAGAGACATAACTCCATACATCTGTGTTCACATCTGGGTAATAAAGATCGCAGTCCACACCCCAAGAAACAATTCCAACCAACTTGTTGTCTAGAACTAATGGTCCTCCAGAATCACCCTGGAAAACAAGTATTTTAATACACATGACTCTATCGCTCATGAAAATCTAACTACAAATACATCAACATCGACATATTATCGTTTTTTAAGGTAGCTTTTGCCACGCACCACCACTATGTGGAACCAGCTGCCCACTGAAGTATTTCAGAACCAATTCGACTGAGGGTCCTTCAAGAAGCGTACCAATTCTGAAATGGCCGGCAACGCACTCGTGAGCTCTCTGCCATTGAGAGTGTCCATGGGTGGCGGATTCACTTAACCAGGGAAGCCACCTGCCCGTTAGCCCTCCTGGTCTTTAAAAAAAAAGAATCGCAAGGCAGTACATTACTCATATATCTTCATGTCTTTTATTTATATGTTTATGTATGACAATTGTCTTTTTCAAATCGAGAAATTTGCTCAAGGAGTATTCAGAATATCCATAGCGCTAAATCACGTGCATTATGAGCACACCCCACTTACCCACACGTTCACAACCTCAATTTCACACCAACACAACACAGCCGAATTAGGTATTACATATTTAATATTTTTTACTGAATTTTTCATTCCTATGTATTCAATATTAGGTTACCTATACATTTAGTATAATTGTTTTTGTGGTATATAATTTATGTTAGCTGAAATACAAAATAAATAAGTAAATAATTTTTGTACCTGGCAAGCTCCCTTTGCTGTGGGCGTAAATGTGCATAGTTGTTTTTCAGTTATCACGTTCACGTTCATGAACATATATTGACAAGTTCTAGTCATCATCACAGTTTGGTTCACCATTTGTAAGGTCGCTGGGATGGGATCGTCGCCACTCTAATAAGTATTCAGTTTAAACTATTACTAATTTATATTGAAGGCTGTGTAAGCTTAGTGCTTTTCACCTCAACTTTGAGGTCTACTATTCAATTCGAGGCCTTTCAGCACTTTCTGAAACGGTAAGCGTAAGGAAACTGACATGTCTTGACACATCAGCGTGTTTCAAGCTGTACGCCAACTTGCCTATTTAAAAAAATTATATCAATAAACAGATACAAAGACAAGGGTGGTAGCGCCACATGTTTTGTGTATACCTGACATTGTGTATTATAATTCTGTGCACTAATAGATGTATCCGAACTTTGATTAAGATGATCAAAGATTTAAGTCGGTGCCCGTTAGATAGTACGGATGACCCCATAGCTGGTGCTTTTCTCGCTCAACGAATAAGTATCGCAATACAGCGAGGAAATGCTGCCAGCGTTAAAGACACTTCTACAGGGACCAAACTTTTTAAATTTGTGATAATTTTCTATTATAAATAATTACATATTTCGATTATTATTATACCATGTAGGTTAAGAAAATTGTAAATACTATACAATTAAATCTTCTATTAGAATTTCCTTCGAAACAATTTAAGGTGATTAATAATAACACTTTAATTGCACTTCTTGCCTACCTTATGTAATTTAATACTTTTTTTTTCTTCTCACAGTGGTTGCCTGGAAGAGATCGCTCGAAAGCGATAAGGCCGCCAGTTGCTCCCCTTTTTATTTAATTATGTCAATTGTACTATATTTATGTATATGGAACGAAGTGTTAATAAATAAAAATAAATAAACAATAATCGTTTATTTGCAAATAAAAGAAAGTGCTCCATTCATTCATTGATTAATTATAAAAACCGCACAACCAGACATATAAAAAAATTATAATGTCATATGAATTATCATAACGTCATAATAATAAGATCAGTTAAATTGTTTATAATAACGCTAAAGATACAGATATTGTTGAATACCTACGTAAAGTTGTCGATCCGAAAATTTCGTAATAATTTCGTTGTATCGAGCTGCAATTATGGAGTGTCGTAGGTCAGCGTACACACTAATATACAATAACATCTGTACAAATGGCCAGTCAGAATATAGTTAATTTCATTTATAAGACTTATTTACCAACGAAATTACCTTAAATTGTTTTATAGGTAAATTGAAACTTTAAACGGTAAAAGTAACAAACTAATTATTATCTCATACTATTATTTTAAAATAATAAGTTATGGTCTATTATTTAGTCGCTTTTCAACCCTGAGGACGTGCATTCGATTCCTGTCCACCGAGATATATATCGAAAATATACTTGGAGGATTACAGTGGTCTCAGCTAAGTCATAATCCTTCTTCTGTGATGGGTAAGGACGTTGTTTTGCCTTGTGTTGTCCAAAAAATGGTGACGAGTCACGAGGTCGGAATGCAGTTTTATGCTTCTGTGAGTAAGTAATGCTACAGATGGAGACACTGGAGCGAGAGAGGGAGCGCTTTAGGACAAATCCTAGGGTTACCAAAAGGTTAGGAGAAGATATGCTCATCTCCTTCCTCCTAGTGTGTTTTTGAGTGTAATATGCCGAAGAGGTCCCGCTAGAATGCGAGACCCACCCCTGAGCCTCTGTAATGCAGCTTCGTACAAACTATTCGAGGTGGTTTTAGTGCGTATTGCTTACCCAGTCTCAGAATAGCAGAGATTCTGGTGTGGGTCGAGTCCCACATACCTTTGCAACTTTTGGGGGCAGGGGATGCGCAAATACATATCCATCTCGGATATAAAAAAATAAGATCGTCACTGAAATATTAGTTCTCTTACCGTTGTTCGACCCCAACCAGTAAGTAGAACATTAGCTCCAAGTGAACAGGGCCCGTCAGCGATTTCTATAGGTTTCACTCGTTCACTGAACTTTATATCTTCGTTCACTTTAATAAGACTGATGTCATTCACTATAGTAGATTGGTCGAATTCTTCGTGAATGAACACATGCTCGACTGAATACTTATCACCGCCAGTTACAAGACTGTTTGTACCTGTTACAACTTCGACGACCTCTGCAGGAAATCTGAAAAATAAAACCCCTTTTTAGTCTAAAGAAGTTAGTAAGCATTTTCATTCTAACCGAACATTTTTTTATTTTTTTTAAGTCCCTATATAACACGTCATAGATTAGCATTTTTCATAACTTCGTGTGTTACCATTATTTTTCGTGTAACGTGTTAATTGTGAATAGGACAGAAAAATTAATTGGCAAGACTTGCATATTTTGACTTGAATCACCAAACGGCGTAGAAATTCACATAAGAACACATAACTTGAAAATTTAGGTTTTTTGTAGGTATTTGTATTCACTTATTACTAAACTGCGATATTATATTTTAATTCTGTACTGTAAAAAATTCCTAGACTAGTTTCATTAATTTTAAAGGTACACTGCCACAGGGACCAAACTTTTTGAATTTGTTTTAATTTTCTATTTATTAATTTTTAATTATACAAAATTATACATTTTGATTATTATTATACTATGTAATTTAAGAATATGTTTCTAATTGGATACGTCTTTTAAGGTACTGCAACCCACATTTTTAATAGACAAAATATAGATTAAAAATTCAGAAATAAAAAAAAACATTCGTTATTTTACGAATCAAGAAACGAATCAGAAAGAATATGTTAACCAGTGTTTCAAGCTTGAGACCGGATCAATTAAGAGTTGAAATAACCTTTAATTAACATTTTTAGCGCAAAGGGAACTACTATTGAACTATGCCGTAAGTTTTGTCTGGAGTAAATGTAATATAAATTACTCGATGACACAGTGCGCAGCAGTGATAACCCATCTTTTGCCGATAACGGTTGCTCCACAGAAGTGATGGATTCCATTCCTCAAAGACGCCTGGTATGGTATTGCACCATCAGGAGCTTCTGTGCCACCGATGATCTTAGTATCTGGTACAAATAGCCTCATAGATAGAATTGAACCTGAAATCAATATTTTTAAGACAATTATAACACGCCAAGGCGATTAAGCACTTCAGCTATTTGACAGGTACATCAAAAGTCTTCTATTCGTACCTGCGGCTCGCTTATCTGCTACTTTTAATGATCCAGTGAATAGGCTATCTCGCTCTTATAACTTAATTATAACAACTAAGCGTAACTTTGTTTTGCAGGCACTTTATGTTTTTCATTTAGTTTTGTTTATTACTGTTATTGTTATTTTTTATCTTTTTAGTTTTAGTTATTATTAATTTTTAAGTGTTAGTTATTTTTATTATTTTGTTCTTTTTTATCTTTTTTCGTGGTTGTTTGTTGAATTTTTTCCTCTGATAGATTGCTTATGTTCTAATGTAATTGATGTGTATGTGTGTGTTATATTTGTGATATCATATTTTCTTGTATTTTTTAGACACATTGTTTTAGAATGTATAAATAAATTAATTAATTAAACGTGACGAAAATCTCTCAAGAAACTTTTGATAATGACGATACATATATTAGTATATCATACACCATAACCCAGTTAGAATTATAGAGAGAAAATTCTTATACTAAAACATTAAATTGAGTACGATTTCTGCTCATATTAGGTAAAAGTAACTACGAACAATACGCCCCTTACTTTGTTGTAAGTACAATACTACAAAGCATTTTTATATAAACATATTCTTAAGAATCTTGCTATAAGCGAGCATGTACCATACTTTCTCATTTGTTACGTTTGGTTGTTTACGAATGGACGTCGAACATCTGCCCAAAGATGGATGGTCGAGTCGGAGTAGGGAATAGAATATAAAAGAAGTTGTGGCACAATCACGACAGCTAATGACATATTAATAGCCCCCCACGCGGCAAATAATATTCTAAATCAGATTCGGGTAAAAAACAGCCTTCATCGGGGAAGGCATGGACCTGTACTTCGTACTTCGCTCACCCCAGTGAGCTTCCGTCCTGCCCTTTAGGTGGTTGACCAGCCCGCGACGGCCCAAGCCGAGGTCCGAGTCTCGCAGGAGACGCCCTTGCGCTTGACGCGGGAAAACGCCCATTCCGCCCGAGCTACGCTCGCCAAAAGAGCCCGAGCTGAACTGTAAAGGCCCTTAAAGCCAACAGCGAGATTCCATTAAAAAAAGCGCACGGGCTTTCTTTGTTTCACTTTAAAGTGATACAGTTTATGTAAAATCAGTGAAGTGAAAGAAGCGAGTTATTGTGAACCAATTAACGGAGTTTTTAATTTCCTACACTTGATCTAGTTCTTATACTATAAATAGATTTTTAAACGAAAACATTTCTTACCGCTGGCAGTACAAACGACGAAAAAGATAAATATAAAAAACATATTTTAGTCACGTTCTTTGATTATAACCAGAAGGAATAAAACTTAAGAAAGTACTTTCAGTGACGAACTGCTGCTATGTAGTAAAAGATAAAGTAAATAACACCTTAATATGCGTGAATTTGAATAATAAATGTGTCATTATGTATACTATTTATTCGATAGTGGAAAATTTTAGAACTTTTTAACAGAAAAAACTCGTTAATAATATTTATAGGTAACGAAACAATTGCAAAACTCCACAGAAGGCTGTTCTCTGCCAAGTCTTTCATTTTTCCTCAGCATATGACTCACATTTTGGGCGAATAATATTTGCCAAAACATTAATCATTTTATTCACAATTTGTATTTTAAATGCAAATGAGTTAAGAATGTTACCTAGATTAGGGAAATATTACATATCTATTATATATACAGACAGAATTAAATTATTTTATTTATTGGTATATCAAAGAGATAGGGCAGGGTTGGCCTAGTGGCTTCAGCGTCCGACTCTCATTCCTGAGTTCGTAGGTTCAATCCCAGGCTGTGCACCAATGGACATTCTTTGGATGTGCGCATTTAACATTTGAACGGTGAAGGAAAACATTGTGGCTTGCCTTAAATCCAAAAAGTCGATGGCGTGTGTCAGGCTCAGGACACTGGTCATCTACTTGCCTATTAGATTGACAAATGATCATGAAAGATATTCAGAAATCCGTATCATCATAAAAGTAGCGTTTTATTAGAATTTAATGAAGCAGTTTTCATTTATATCTTTGTAGTATTTTCATCCATTCTAGCCTTAATCCAATCGAGATATTCGTATACTCTTGTGAAGACATCAGGAACAGCGTAGGCACACGGCAGGTTGTATGAGGCCACACCGACGGCCTCGCCTTTTTCTATCAGAGCACCACCAGAGTCACCCTGTAATATCAGTCAGTGTTCTTTAGTGCCCTCCCACACCGGAACGCCATGGCGACATAATTTTTTGTAATTAATGAAATTAAATATACTTAGAACGCGAAATTGGCGGAATTGTGATTTACACAGAAGTCGCCATTAAAAATAAAGTGAAGTGAAAATAAATATTTGTTAAATAAAACTCGTCATCTGGTTTTTTATGCATATCACTCTGCCAGGCTTCCTAGTTTTCTCAGGAAGAGGTCGCGAAAGCTCAATAACAAAGCAATAATAAGCCTCTTAATGAGTATTACATAAAGAATATAGATAAATGTTTTAGTCTTAATACAAGTTATCAATAAAATAATAACAATTAAAATCCTTCAGTTTACATGCTATATAAAGTAAACGCCTAAAGTAATATAATTTCTGTCTCTATCTACTCCCCTGCCATTGTGTCAAGATATATAAAATCATACTGCGTCTGGCGAGCTATGCTATATCAATAATATATTGAGCCAGGGCGCAATCGCTTGCGAGACCCGTTCTTTCATTTTTGTTTTCGTCTATCGGCAAACGGTTATTTATTAATTTACAGCTAAAGCTTGCGTGTTGTTCCCACGAGAATGTAAGTGCGTGCTCCTATTTCAGTTTGCCTACTGCTCATACAGGACAAATATTTGTTTTTTTTATTAATTAACTATTACTTAAGATGTCATGTGGAACATTGTGTTATGTTTGCAGCTTTAACAAACATTATGTAAAACAAAAAAACTTGGCGATTAAAAAGAGTGGCGGAGAGTTTATTGCCAGTTCTTCTCGTCCTTTCTACACTCTTGATTTGTAGTAGTTAGTATATCTATATTATATTTAGATCTACTACGTACTGAAAGTCTTGAGGAGTGTAGTGTGCAACCCAAGTGCACTCCAAGAACTGGGTTTCTTAGTACCTATGGGATATGTGCGACGGCGAAGGCCTAGGTTATTTGCGATACCAAGGGCAAGAACCAGTCTGTTGCACAGATCCCCGTTATCAAAGACGTTGCGCCTACTGAATGCTGTCTCCGACACTATCGACATATTTATATGTTCGCAGAGTGAATTCACAGTAGCGATGTTGTGTATATTATGTGTTTAATATTATGTATGTACCTACTTTATTATATTTTATTTAATGTTTCTCGACATTATCGTATTGGCATAGTCTGTAAGGATAATGTATGTATTTCTGTAATAAATAAATAAATATTAGAGAGAGATCAAAATAAAGAACTCATGTATTCGTATATGTCAATACGATAATTTTCAGTTTTTGTCAGTTCAATACAAAAGTCTATCTTTATGATTGAGAATAGCTGTTTGATGATACGTATGATGTGCTCACCTGACATGTTCCTTCTCCTCTTTTGGTGAGGGTGCATATTTGTTTCTTGGTAAAGGGATTCTTCTTTTGGAATGCCTTTAATTGTTTCTGGCAGTTATAAACAGATAAAGCTGTTACGTTGAGCCATTGCAGTTTATCTGGTATTTTAGTTCCTTTTTGCTATAACAAAGTCATTAATAAGAAAAATAAATGGAATAAATATGAAAAAAAAACAGCAATTCAGAACTAAATTACAAATTTTTATAAGTTCTCAAAGAGTTCGTTACCGCATTAGGCTGAAATATTTATCAGTTATAGTCAAGGCATTCTTTTGTTTTTAGAAGAAAGAATCCAGAACACTCAAGTATAATAAGCGGGCCTTTTAATAATTGGTACGCTCTTTTCTTGAATGACCCTAAGTAGAATTGGTTCGGAAACACTTCAGTGGGCAGCTGGTTCCACATAACAGTGGTGCGAGACAAAAACTGACTTAGAAAATGCTCAGTTGTGGAACGGCGAACGTTGAGGTGATACGGATGGTATTTTGCATTCTGCCTTGACTACCTATAATGAAATTCAGCGGCAGGTTTCCGCCCGAACAACTCTGCTGAACTCTCTCCATAGTAAATGTAGTTTCTTTCAAATCAAGATACTTACATTCGTATAACCCCAACCAGTGAGCAAACACTTTGCACCTGGTTCTGTATTCCTTGAGGCTAGTTGGACAGGCTTAACTTTATCAGAGAACTCAATCTCTTTTTCAGTTAACATCAGCGCGATGTCGTTGGCGAAAGATGTACGGCCGTACTTCTCGTGAATTATAAATTTACTAATTTTATATTCGGTTCCTCCGCGTCTTAGATTTGTTCCTACTGCAGCTACAATATCCTTTGGTTTTATCCTAAATATAATTGAGGCTAAAGTCTAGGATTAAAATTATTAAAACAGTTGATAAAAGATTCCACAGTCAACATCAACAGTTAATGTTTACCGAAACAAAAATGAAGTTAACACGATGAATAAAATCGCTAGTAAACAGATCACGGCCAAAATGCTGCAATGTTGTAATTCAATTAAATTTTGGCTTCTAATACACGCCATGATTGAATAAAAACGAAATTATACAGAAGTTAGAGGTAGAGGTGACTTTGTGTGTTTCTTTTATCGAGGTATTTACATTGTTTTATTTTTAATTAGAGTCAACCATTGAAATTATAGTGAAGGGTCAATACATATTATTAGAGTCTGGCTAATGAAGAAGATAAAGAAAAAGCGCGGCAAATTCAAAAAATGTTAGTAAAAGTTTGATATATTTTGTGGATTAAACCTACTTGATACTTGATTTTATTTTATTATTTTTTACATTGATAGTAACTGTATTTCTATGAAATTAAATACTATACGTATTTAGTATTTTACTATTGATACTTAAAATGACTAGCATTGCATGGAAAACTAAAACTACGAAAACGAAACTATTTTTTATAAAACACAACTTTATTCGGAATAATCAAATCCTGCGAATGAAACGAAATAATCTATCAAATAAAACAAAGTTTAGGCTATAATAACTATTCGG
This sequence comes from Pieris macdunnoughi, assembly GCA_905332375.1. NCBI lineage: Eukaryota > Metazoa > Arthropoda > Insecta > Lepidoptera > Pieridae > Pieris > Pieris macdunnoughi. Next base: position 905,666 of record CAJOBZ010000012.1, read on the forward strand.
AAAAAATATATAATAGAAATAAAAATGAGTAATTGCATGAAGTATCAAGACAATAAATCATACTAACCTAAGAAATTCAATGACATTCTGTGTTGCCATCCGAAAGTTTTCAAATAATTCAATTATCTTCTTTCATTAGCCAGACTCTAATTGTTTTTATTTCAAACATAACATGAAATCCAATCAACGATGAGTGTTTTTGGATAATGTCCGCTTTTAAAATTCATGGTCATGGATTGCTTACTTAACGAGACAATGCGCGGCTGTCATGATCCATCTTTCCTCGATAATAGCACCACCACAGAAGAGCCAATTGTCTTCTTTGGGTTCTCTAATCCCGACCTGATGGGGTACCGCGCCGACAGGTGCTGCCGCACCTCCCACAACTCGCTCTGCGTCCTTATTCGCATCAATATGCTTGTCTTCTTCCTCAAGGGATAAAGAATCTCCTAAAAAGATTGGGGTTCATATCACGCTTAATATAAGAGCATGTTTAATTTTGGATGCCGCGTTTCTGAACAATGACTTGGTGCTTTGACCAAACCATTGCCTTAGGTTTTTCAACCAGGTCTCTACCTGCCACTTTGCCTTGTATGTTTAGTTGCCTTATTCGTATAAGCTCCTTAAAGTGGCCCAATTTCGTATAAAAATAAATTGATGATATTTTGTATTTATTTAATATTATTATTCTCTGCCTAGTTTAGTAAACTCATCTAACAGACGTTCACTCTTCTATGATCGATGATTGAAGAGTTTTTATTGTATTGAATCTCGCTGTTCTGAAGGGCCTTGTCAGCACAGCCCTGCGATTCTGTAACTCACTTTTGGAACTCACACAGCGGTTTTCGCATCGGCGGTCGCTCTCAAATCAGTCGTGAAGCAGTCATTTTATGATTTGGCATTCTGATAAGGTGGGAGCTTGTAGTTTATTGTTTATCAGACTGCCAAATCATAAAATGACTGCTTCACGACTGATTTGAGAGCGACCGCCGATGCGAAAACCGCTGTGTGAGTTCGAAAAGTGAGTTACAGAATCGCAGGGCAGCTCGAGCTGTTTAGGCGAGCATAGCTCGGCCGTGGTATTTAAATATTTTAAATACTGTAGTTTGATAGCATTTTTTACAAAGGTCACAGTTTTTTAATGGCCTCACTTAAGCCCGCACTGTTACACATACCGAACTGATAATGCAATCGTTGACATAAATATGTAAATTAAGAATATACTAGTAAAGTAGCTGACGCAGGTTCTCGCGTCGGCTACTTGATTTGTATAATTTTTTTGCAATGGCGCAGAACCTAAGTGTATGTAAATTTTCGACGTATGGGAGAAATTTTGTAGCAAATCGTCACGTTTTTTGGTTACGCGCCATCTTTTTCTTCTCCCTACTACGGTTGATCCGAAGAGATTCGAAGCCATTAATAACAAAAATATATAATAACGATAGCAACGATAGTAATAATTCTATTACAATTAATGAAATTCTGTAATAATCTTAATAAGGTAAAATGAAATAATTGTATTTGTATTCATGTCTATGATAATATGTCTATGATAATAGCCTTTAGTTAAACTTTATCTAATTTAACTTTATTCAATCAATTTCTGTAAAGTTGCATATAGTAGATCATTTTTCGAAATATAAGGTCATAAAGAAGTTTCCCTTCTCCTAATTTAGCCTTTGGCATCAATTAAGTTCAGGCAAAAGCAGAGGATATTGCAGTACAATAATTTGAACTTAAATATTTGTGGATTTATAAAAAACCCAAGGTCAGAACATCAGCTACCGAAAACTACTATGAATTTATACGAACGTTAACACTTAAAATCGGATAGCTATAGTAACAGAAGCAGTGAGCAGTGTTGGCCTAGTGGCTTGAGCGTACAGCAATGAACCAACAATTAATACCTACTGTGCACAATTAACACTCACTTACAATGAAGGGAAAAAATAAGAAGTCTTAGACTGAAAAATTGACGGCGTGTGTCGGACACAGAAGGCTGATCAGTGATCACCTACTTGTTTATTACCTAAAAGGTTGTAATGCCACTGTTTCTTTTGTCGTAATTGAAAATAAATGATAAAACTCCGTGAGGGTATTTGTAACTAAACGGTAGCACGAACATGGATTGTCCGAATGGAATATGCTTCGTAAAATAAACTAATTAGTTTAGTTAATTTTTGTCTAATTAAAACTTTATATCTCTTAAACGGTCAATAAAATATATTAAGAAGAATCAGAGACTATTATTTTGCACAAATTAATACATTAAATAACAATTAATACATATGTATTATCGCCGCCGTCATGGCGTAAAACCGTAAAGGGTACGAGCCCGGTGAAATAACAGCTGTTTTGGGTAGCTAGGCAAGGCAGGGATTATTATTAGTTTAAGTTTTAATTTAATATAAAAGGCATAAAGAATATTAATTACTCACCTTGAACTGTAAGCATCAAAGAAAATAAAAAATACTTCAACATTTTAAATGACTAAAAATTTCTGAGGCATAAACGATTCCTAAGTCATAAATATACTAGTTGCAGATATAAAACAACGTTTACAATGATTTAAATTAGAATTTTAATTCTGTCCAATTATACTGAGATATTAACTGAATTATACTGAATATCTTTTAGGAAAATAATTTCCTATCATTATATAAAATTTAGATTCGAATATGTTTAAAATATAAAGAGTTGGTTTAACTTGTTCTTGTCAATCTTGATCGCGGCCACTGTTTAACCACTTATTTTACTGACTTTGACTAAGGAGTTATCAGTCAAGTAATAATCTCCAAATTTAGGGGGAATCAAAATGACCTAGGGGGTTTTAGTATATAAATTTATTTAAGGGGATTTTTGGGTCTACATAATATACCCGACATTTTTAAAACGCACGATTCTATACAATTTATATGAAGCCTAGAACCCAATTAATAAGCTAAAACAAATATAAACTACAAGCGTGGCTAAGCTGAAATAATATAAAGCTAAAGTACTCCAAGATATAAGTTTTTTACTACTTAATAAATTTTTGATGTATATTCGAAATTATCTCTTAAACCGAATACATATTATACAACAAGAACTTTAGGTATTGAAATCGATATTTAGGAGTGTTTTAGATGTTTTATATGTATAATTAAAAATATCCATATATTACTATAATAAGTATCTTAGTCTTAGACACGTTTCCGTCTGGTATTCATAGGGATCAGTTGAGCTACCTGTAGATTGTTTGCAACAATTTTCAGTTGTTTCAGTTGTTATTTTTTTGTTAATAAAGAGATAAGTATTATAGTTATCTAGTACCCATAACACAAGCGCTGCTTAGCTTTTGCCTCGATTATTCTGAGTGAATTTTCCAGCGTTATTTATTTATTTATTCTGTTTGTTACGTTATCACGTTGAAACAGATGAATAGATCGTGATGAATTACCTTGAGTAATGCCGTCGTAGAAATAATTTTTAGCGTGATGAAGACGGTGAAGATAAAATTAAGGAACAGAATGCAACTTGCTGATTGCGATCCTAAGGGCCAGTTTTTTGATCCGTAGTTAAAAATGATATAACCATTTGTTACATTAACTATAGTTAAATGACTAACCAGTAGTAAAATCGTAAATGCGTTTTTCAATGTCTATTTTAACTATTGTCAAACTTAACCATTGGTTAATAATTATAAGTTAATATTATAGGCAATAAAATACATAATGAATTAGTAATATTATACTTAATTATATACCGCTGCGGTACTGTAGCTAGTTTTGAAGCAAAATAGGTTTGTATGAGCTGCTGTCTATACTCTTGTTCATTGGCAGTTTAAGATCATTTCAGTAACAATCCAGAGCACTGTTGCCTTCGATAGGGGGTAACGGTGACAAAAATCTACATCATCCCAGGTTTCTAATGGCGGAAGGCGTTGCCTTAATATTTTTGGTTACTCATTCATTCATTTATAATATCTATTATAATATCATCGTCTTCTTCGTCGTCTCATTAATTAAAGTATCTCACTATGTTTAAATTCATCATTAGATAGTAATAAACGTAGTTATCATAGTTTGATTTCTGTGACAAACAGCTGTTATTATATAAATTACCAGCGGCCATCTTGTTAACCCTCCGATACTGAGTAGTTAACTTTTTTGACTAATGGTTAGATATTTAACCATTAGTTGCTCTAACCACGGATCAAAAAATGCATTTTGCTGATATTTAACCAATAGTAAGGATTTTTAACCAATAGTTGAGTTAATTACGGATCAAAAACCGGCCAGCAAATGTTGCTGGCAGATGAAACAGAATCTTTTTTAAAGTAGAAAATGTATTAAATTTTATTAATTTTTTATATTTCGGCTCCTTTTTAGACTACAGATCCTGAAATTCGGCTACATTAAGCTACTTATGCTGTGAAAAATGGCGATATCAGTCCCGGTGTAGTTGGCAACACTTGTGTGCGTTTTCCAATTACAGCACTAGAGCGCATTATGCGGCATAATGCTCAACGTTGAGTGTTCTAACTACAGCAACGCTTCGCACAATTGAGCACTCTCAAAACAAATGCTCTCTCGTGCTTCTCGCAAACAATACCAACACAGTTTCAGAAAATTGACCAGTATTTTTCTTTAAGTTGGCATTTATCGAAATTTTCGTTAGTAAATATTATTTATTGTTGAAAAATTTGTAAGGCTTTCGTTTCGTCGTAGATATTGAAAATAATTAAAGTTATTTCAAACTGCTAAAAAAAAAAAAATATTAGTATGGATGAAGGTATAAATAGTTACTTTTTTTATATTCCACATTTAAAATATGAATACAATTTTATTTTAACATTCGGATCTGTAAACAAATTTATTTTACAGGATTATACTTTAGAAAAAATTGCAATGGTTTTGAAAAAGTATATAATTTTTTTAGAAATCATTAAAAAATATTACTCAAAACGTAAATGATGTAAACTTCTTACATGAAACTAAATATTTTACTGTTAATTTAGCTTGTTAAAACCTTATATTCTTTAAAGGTTTTCTATTATTTCAATAAAAAAAATGTTAATGAAATAATTTGATGATTAAAATAAGCGTAAAAAGTTTTCAATCAATTATTATTGTTTACCACATTATTTATAAATTAATTAAATAAAAAAAAATTAAAAAAAAATATGTTTATTATGGAACATAAGATACATGTATCACTTATTCCACGTGATTAAATTTGAAGGCATCCCTACTCATCGGCAAAGAAGACAGAGGGTGTAGGCCGAGAGAAAAAGCCGGCGTAAAAAACTCTCGGTACTCTTTTAAAACAGCAAATCATCAAACAACACTTATTTTAAACAAATATCGCAAATTAATTAGAAGTAGCCTGTCTAGCACTAGTCCCAGGCCCTTATATCAACTAGATAATCGTTGACTTTATAGTAAGCCTTTTTACACAGCTTTTCTTTAATACATTTCTTAAATTTATTGAAAGGCAGTGATAAAAGAGCCTCTGGGATTTTATTAAAGAAGAGTATCCCTTTCCAAAAAAAGAATTACTAACTTTAGATAGTCTAGTACGGGGAAATTGCAGCCTGCGTTTGTTCCGTGTATTAACATTGTGCGTATGTTCTATTCTAGTAAACTTATCACTATTTTTGTATACATGCATAATATTTTCATAAATATATTGCGAGGGAAAGGTAAGTATATTAATTTCCTTGAATTTATCTCTAAGAGATCCCCTACATTTTAAATTATAGATTGCACGAATAGCCCTCTTCTGCAGGATGAAAATAGTTTCGACATCAGCAGCATGACCCCATAATAATAAGCCATAAGTCATTAAGCTATGAAAGTAACTAAAATAAACAAGTCTAGCTGTATCGACATCAGTTAGTGAGCGAATTTTTTTAACCGCGTAGGCTTCAGAACTAAGTCTCTTCGCCCATCCGTTAATATGAGGGGACCACTGAAGTTTTGAATCCATGGTGATTCCGAGAAATACAGTTGTATAATCCAGATTCAATTCCTCACCGTTTATAATTGGTCCAGTATCCATAACCCTTGCATGCATGCAACCTCATTGCAACCTCTTGCAATGAGGTTGCTAACTCAATTCATAACATTTTTTTTACAACACTGACTTAGCGCACTCTGCTGATGCATTTGAAAACTAATTCACGTTCCAATTAAGCTTCAGCATTATGCGGCATTGTGCGGCACTGAGTCGCATAATGCTCTGTAATTGGAAAACGCATTGTATGATTTTGAAATTTGAATTTGATTACTGTTGTCTTGAAGTTGTGGACTGTATTTGTCATTTTACATTTAAAACCTTTTACTTTGCCAACTAATTTCCTGAATTTTAATATTGATATTAACATACACTTTTTTACTAATGATATCACGGAAACTATAAATGTAGGTAAAATTTAAATTTTTCGAATTACTAATCGGAATTACTAATTTAAACAACTTATACGTATAATATTGTGTTAGCTATATTTACATTCTGATAAGAATGATTGTCCAATTATATAGTTCATTTCTGACGATATATAATCATGTTTAGGTGGAGACAAGTGTTATTTGCAATTCGTAATCCCAGAGCAGTATTCGAAGGATCAAAAGAACCACGAAAGCAGTTTTCTACAAGAGTTACTATGTGTGATAAATTCAAGCTACCGGTGAGATACGGTGCAGGAGAAGCGAGTGTTTGGTAATATTTTATATTGTTTCTATTTGTTACGATAAATATCAATAATTAGAAATAATTTATAATTTTCCAGTAAAATTTAAAATTCAAATATTATCTATTCTATTCCTATTTGTGTTTCAGCCTCTTAAAAAAATTAATAACTACAGTAAATAGCCAATTTCGATATATTTAAAATCCTACAAAAAATAGGTTCAATAGGTTGAATATTTATATGTATAATGTTTTCTTATTTAAAGTGAATTGTATTATATTGAGAAATTAAAATCTTAAACTTCTATGGATGTTTCTACTTAGCCTCCTGGCTTAATTCTTAGTAAAAAAAAGAATCAATACACTTGTTTGAGTAAATATTTCATTGTGTAATAGTATGATTGTAAAAAAATGTTTTTGAAACGTGAACTAGATATCTTCTATATCAAATGAGAAATAACCTTTTAACCTCAATGGTGATATTATTGACCTAATATAAAACATATTATATTTGTGGTTTTACTCATTAGTTTTAATTACAAGTTTAGTGGAAGGATATTTTAATTAAGGCTTAACTACAATTTATCTAACAGATATACCTAATTATTTAGTTAAATAAATTTTTAAATATATTAATTAGGATTTTTATTTTTATTTGTCATGCTGGTGCTGCTTTTAAGCCATTTAAATTGTTTATTCGACTAAATCCTCTACCTAATATGAACAATGTATATTTATCTGCATCACAGGGTAGAATACATTCAGCTAGCTGCAGAATACAAACCAGCAGTGAACCTTGGACAGGGTTTTCCCGACTATCCACCTCCTCAGCATGTCATCAAGTCTCTGTCGGATATAGCATCACCAGATAGTTTTTTGCTGAATCAATATACTAGAGGATATGTGAGTTTCTATTTTCTTAACCTATATTGCATATTGTTTGATTTTATAAAAAAAAAGGTTTGAGTTTATATATTGTATATTTATGGCTAAGGCTCTTTTACTGGTATGAAGAACCCATTCCACTTAGAAGAAGTTGCTATGATGAATTTTATTTATGAATTTGACTCCTTACTAGGCCAGTCACTTATTACTTGATACGCTAATTACTTCGATACTAGCTACTTGATGCGATAACTATACAAAACAAAAACATTATTTTGTGGGATAGGATTCATATCAGATTATTTTGAATTTGTAATTGTTATAGTAATGTGCCTCAGTAGAGGCATTCATTAAACGTCATTAAAACATGTTTATAGAACCGTAAAGTTTACATTAATTATGATAACTTCAAGGTTTTTCACTATCTTTATTTCACCTTAAACATTATGCTTCTAACTTTCTTTTAACTAAATTTTTAAGTGTTATTAATTTATCAGCAAAGAAATCAATATTATAATAATTATCTTTTTGGGTTTAGTAATAGTTATATCACATATTTGGTTGAAAGTATATAAAAACAAATAATTGTCATACAAAAGAATAAAAGTTTTTTAGTTTTTTTAAATTCATTACAAGCAAATATACAAATATTGCTGTATAATATTGTAGATTTAATGTATATTATTATCCTATAAAATTTTCAATCTTTCAGGGCCATCCACGACTGGTACAAAACCTATCGAAGGTATATTCTCCCCTTATTAATCGTCAGTTAGATCCAATGACTGAGATTTTGGTTACAAATGGCGCATATGAAGCTTTATATTCTGCTATATTGGGTATGTCTTCTAATTGTCAGCACTTCAATATTTTGTTCCGATAAGGCCTTGTAATAGCTATGGGTGACCGTTTAAATTATCTTATCATACAGACTAAAGATTTATTATACATCTTCTTGAATCATTATCTCTTTGATGTGTAATATAATGTGCCAGTTTTAAATTTGAAACATATTGTGCAATTTCTATTCCATAACACGAGTAACTAGAATTTTATAGTTTTGTCTAAAATTTTCCAAACTTAGAGCTTCCGTTAAGTTTTTCCTAGAAAAATTAATATGTCGAAAGTGACTTCAGGATCTCCAGAGAATCACCATTAATGATGCCTATATACAAAACTTACAAAAAATTATAAATTAATTTCTTAATCAAAAATTGCAGGTCATGTAGACGAGGGAGATGAAGTGATAGTGATAGAACCATTTTTTGATTGTTATGATTTTATGATCAAATCAGCTGGTGGAGTGCCAAAGTTCATTGCTTTGAAACCGGTAAGTGTTGCCAACTTCATACTTTTATTCTAAGGATATAATAATTTAAATATTAGGTCCCTACATATGAAATTGGCGTATTTCGTACTGGCCACTTTAATCACGATGTTCTCCTCTTTGGTAAGGAATTCCAAATTCAAATTTGTACAGCTTTTTACTCATGTATTTGTGCTTCGATGACCGTCATTCATTTGTTTTTTTCTGTTTGCGTCACTCTTTTCACAAAATGGAAAACTTAAAGTATCGCATTATTTACGAGTACGAGTTCCGCCGTGGCACCAGTGCTGCGGAAACAACTCGAAGGGTGAATGATGTGTATGGCGGTCATGTTGCAAAAGAAAACACAGTTCGTTTTTGGTTCCAACGATTTCGTTCTGGAAATTTCGACCTGCAGAACAAGCCCCGTGGACGGCCTGAGGCCCAAGTTGATATTGAAGTATTGAAGGCTATTATGGAAGCTGATCCATCGCAAACCACGTCCGAGTTAGCTGCAGGCTGCGGTGTTAGTGATAAAACTGTTTTAATTCACTTGAAGCAAATTGGGAAGATTAAAAAGCTTGAAAGATGGGTACCTCACGAATTGACTGAAGCAAACCGGCAAACGCGCGTCGACTGCTGCGTTATATTACTGAACCGGCACAATAATGAAGTATTTTAAACCGAATCATTACCTGTGATGAAAAATGGATTCTTTACGATAATCGAAAGCGCTCAGCGCAATGGTTGGATCCTGGCCAGCCAGCCAAATCCTGCCCCAAGCGAAAATTAACTCCAAAAAAGTTACTTGTAAGCGTTTGGTGGACTAGTGCCGGTATTGTTCATTGCAGTTTTCTCAAATCTGGCCAGACTATTAAGGCTGATGTCTATTGTCAGCAATTGCAAACCATGATGGAAAAGCTAGCGGCTAAACAATCTAGGCTGGTCAATCGCTCCACGCCACTGCTACTTCAAGACAACGCTAGACCACACACTGCACAACAGACGGCACACACTGCACAGAAGAAGAGCTTCAATTGGAATGTCTAAGACATCCTCCGTATTCCCCGGACCTTACTCCAACAGATTACCATTTTTTTCGGAATTTGGACAACTTCTTGCAAGGGAAAAAATTCTCTCACAACTCACAACTCTGATGGGACAGTCCAAATCGCCTACACAGATTGTATTGATTCCCGTCCGACTGGTTTTTTTTGTAAAGGGATCAATGAACTACCTATGAGATGGCAAAAGTGCATAGAAAACAATGGTTCATACTTTCATTAATTAAATATATTATATTTAAAAATATTCGACTTTTTGTTCCTCCCATACAAAACGCCAATTTCATATGTAAGGACCATATTTATCGATAAATGTAGGTGAAGAGCAACCTGTGTTTTTATAATCTAACCTATATTACTTAAATTGTGTCCTTTGTTCCTCTAAATGTAGATTTTTAGATATACTTATACATTGTTTTATATTGTGGTAACTGTAGGAATAGCAATAGAACGAAAGAATTTCTAAAGCATTCAAAATATTCACTCTCCAATATTTTTTATATACTTCTTTTGGTGCGTTAGGGAAAAATTATGAGACAGAATTTTTACGATACCGTCACAAAAGACCGACGCCCTGAAGTTAGCTATAACATTTTAATTTTTTCTTTTGCTAGGTTGCTTTTTCTACAAATGCAAAATACATTTTTTTAAATGTAGATTTTTAGATATACTTATACATTGTTTTATATTGTGGTAACTGTAGGAATAGCAATAGAACGAAAGAATTTCTAAAGCATTCAAAATATTCACTCTCCAATATTTTTTATATACTTCTTTTGGTGCGTTAGGGAAAAAATTATGAGACAGAATTTTTACGATACCGTCACAAAAGACCGACGCCCTGAAGTTAGCTATAACATTTTAATTTTTTCTTTTGCTAGGTTGCTTTTTCTACAAATGCAAAATACATTTTTTTTAAATGTAGATTTTTAGATATACTTATACATTGTTTTATATTGTGGTAACTGTAGGAATAGCAATAGAACGAAAGAATTTCTAAAGCATTCAAAATATTCACTCTCCAATATTTTTTATATACTTCTTTTGGTGCGTTAGGGAAAAAATTATGAGACAGAATTTTTACGATACCGTCACAAAAGACCGACACCCTGAAGTTAGCTATAACATTTTAATTTTTTCTTTTGCTAGGTTGCTTTTTCTACAAATGCAAAATACATTTTTTTTAAAGATTTGTATTTTGTTACGCCAAAGAAGTATAACTTCATCATTCATCTGATATTAAGTGACTCGGCAGTGTGTCCTCCCTCCGCCAGAAGGCTTTTTAATATTAAATCAACATTTAGCTGCATTAGACTTATCTTATTTGTAGAAGAATTTTTGATATTTTATTTTAGAAACCTACAGAATCTGAATTGACTTCAAACAATTGGGTGTTAGACGAGAAAGAGTTAACATCCCTCTTTAACCCGAAAACTAAAATGCTGATTCTGAATACGCCCCACAACCCCCTGGGAAAGGTTTTCAATAGGGAGGAATTGGAAGTTATAGCAAACTTGTGCAAGAAACATAATGTTCTGTGCTTATCGGATGAAGTCTATGAGTGGATGGTCTATGAACCCAACAAACATATACGGATGGGTGAGTGCCGAAATATAGATTAAAAATTTATTGATTTATGCACAGATATACATACAATTAGCCTTAGAGACTATCCCACTACGATAATATCGAGAAAAAATAAAATAAAGTATGTATATAATATTAAAGGGATAATATACAGAATATCGCTACTGTGAATTCACTCCGCGAACATACATATAAATATGTCGATAGTGTCGGAGACAGTATTCAGTAAGCAACGTCTTTGTTAACGGGGATCTGAGCAACATACTGGTTCTGGCCCTTGGTATCGCAACCAACGCTGTCGCACATTTCCCCTAGGTACAAAGAGACCCAGTTATTGGAGTACACGTCTTGTTGCTCACCACCTCCCCCAAGACTTTTAGTATTGGTTTGTGGACTCTGTTTCCACACTTTGGTTTATTGTTGTACTTTAACGCCCGAACCCAATAACATCTCAATCCATTTTCCACTATGAAATCTTAATCCAAATGTAGTAACAAATGTGCCAATAACCAATCGACGGATTGTAATAGCCATCTGCCGATACAAGCTATCCCTGGGAGGTCGGATCGGTGTCTGTGAATAGACCTTTGCATGAAAATGACAGATGACGAAAGCTCGATTCCAACAGTTAATTATTTTAACAGATTTTAACTTATACCAGTTTTTAAAGTAATTAAAGAAGCTGTTTGTTATGTTTTAAACATAGACATGTTTATTTTGTCATTTGTACGGTTTTATTTACTTTATTTGGTTTACATTGATTATCAAATATGAGTGTGAACTCGGTAAAATGGAACGACAAAGAGAGAAGAGATTGCATTTTAACCGTCGCCAAAAATAGATTGTCTTCGTAGGGTTTGCTTATTGGGATGCAGATAGGAGATCGATCGACTGTCACGGTCTGATTTCAGATTGTCCTCAATCTGAGATTGTGGATTAATTATTGGGTTCGAGCGTAAGTCCAGTCATTTTTTTTTAATTTCTGGTTCTAATATTTTTTGCCTAAACCGATTTTGATGAAACTTGATTCTTGGTGCCTTGCAATGTTATTTTTAAATCAAAAACGATAATTATATGATTCAAGTCAGTATAAAGTATGAATATTTTAGCGACCTTGCCAGACATGTGGGATCGCACCATCACAATCGGTTCAGCCGGTAAGACGTTTTCGGTGACCGGTTGGAAGATCGGCTGGGCGTATGGCCCACAGAAACTTATGCGCAACTTGCAAGTTGTTCATCAGAATTGCGTTTACACTTGCTGTACACCCATTCAGGTCAGTTTTACTTTAATTTTTTCCATTTTTCGTTTTTATTTGCCATAAGCACACTGCATGTGAATATATTAAAATAATAAATAATCATTATAATGTGTAAGATTAGGGAAACCTTTTAAGTAATAAATACCTCTGTCAGTGTTCCCAGCTTGTCAGTAAATTAATAGTAAATTCCGTAGGTTTTTTTCTTAATGTTGGTCAAAAATTATGAACGAGCCAGGGATCCCTCAATCATTATCGTGCATTCGTATCACGGCTGTGATTTATATATCTAATTAGAAGGAAAATATAACGAAGAAATGCGCAAACAATTTTATCCATTTGTAAGAACCGGTTCCGAAATACAAATTACCTATTTTTAAAAAACAAAATTGATTGTTTTTTTTATTATTGTTATATACAGGTTGTCCCAAAAGAAGAGTGACAAGCGGTCGTCCAGACATAGCGCCCCCCTTAGAGGGTCACTGCTTGATCCTCTTTTTTGGGACAGCCTGTATATATATCCTAATGTTTGGGATATGTCTGTCAGTTCATATTGATACCAAGGAGAATTAATTCTATTATCACCATTTATTGAACACCCCTCGTATGTCTTGAAAAATCGAATCGAAAATGTTTTTATAGGAAGCAGTAGCTCGTTCATTTGAATTTGAATTGGCTCGTGTCAACACTCCCGAGTGCTATTTTAACTCCATCAGCCGCGAACTGGTCTCGAAACGGGATTATTTTGTCAAAGTTTTGAGGGAGAACGGGTTTAACCCAACTGTTCCTGATGGCGGGTACTTCATTATTGCTGACTGGACGAAACTGAGTAAGAAATTGTATTAAAAAAATATTTTTTCCTTTTATCGTTTAGTTTTTGAAGTGAAACTTCTTTAGTAACGATTAGTAGAAACGAGGTTAAAATTTTTACGGATGAAACGAAATAATAATATTAGCGTCACAAAGATGTGCAGCGTTTTTGTTGTAGAAAAGGGAGGGAGCGATTGAGATCGATTTAGAGAGAAGGAAAAAATACACACGCATATAGTCTTTTATGAGTATTTTTTTTTTTCAGAGAACAAAATAGATCTGACTTCAGAACGCGACAAGTATCAAGATTATCGCTTCACGAAGAAATTTGCGAAGGAAGCGGGTGTTCTAACAATACCACCCTCGGCCTTCTATTCTGAACAGCACAAGCATTTGGGAGAAGATTTCGCGAGGTTTTGCTTTATTAAGGTAATTTCTCTTCAAGCAGGCTCTAAAAATTGTTACCTTGTTAATAAGGGGATATCTTTGTTGAATACCCTATTTCCCTTCATAATGTATACTTTAGGCATGTCTCTTTTCATCACGTCGTAAAAAGAATTTAACGGAAAGAGACGAAAGACGCTAATTGGAGTTAAAAAAATTGTTGTTTTTTTAAATTTCTACAGAGCAGTCATACTTAGTGTGGTACCCTTATGGTACAGATCAGACGTTTATTAGAAGATTTGTTGCATTACGTGGGTACATAAATTCATTTACAAGACTACCCTCATTTTTGTGACATAATATTTTCTTATACAAATTCCATTACTTCAAATTTTTTTTAAACCAAATAATACAGGTTTTAAGTGTAATATAAGCTCCGTTTAGCATCCAAAAAACAGAAAACAATTATTGTTTCGGAATCGAATCTAGAACCTCCATTGTTAAACCTTACCATATTTACTAAAAAAGCTATTTTGTTTACAGAAAGACGAAAACTTAGCTCTCGCAGAGAAACTTATGAAAGAATGGAACGCAAAGAAAAAATAATTTAAAGAATCTGTAAATAAAAAGGTTAATTGTATGAATATATGTAATATTGTATATAATATAAAATTTGTTATGTTGACAATCCAGTTTCATTTATTCTCGACAATTTAAGGTTTGAAGTCGCCGCGAAGCCATCTCTTTGCATCGCGAGTGTCATTTCCATATGTCTTACCAAATCTGTGGAAAATTAAGTATATTACGACATTCTTAAAAAAATTGCGACATTAAAATTAAAGTATCCAAAATATTCCTCATAGTTTCACTTGAACACTAAAATTAAGATAATTGTCCGGAAATATGGCTCCCATGTGTCAAAAACTATTTTGACGTATGATACTTAGCGCTAGGTTTCGACTTGGAATCACTTTAAACTACAGTGCAATAATCAGTCTATTAATTACAGATTGAACATAAGAATGACATAATTTGTTTAAAATATAATAAAAGTTATTTTAGTTTTATTAATGGACAATAGAACAAGTAATAAACTCGTTTGTTATATTTGACAAATTACATCTCATGTCAAAATTGTGAGAGACTAAGGCCGCTATTTCACCGGGATGCCATGGCGACTTCGCTGGCTATGTATCGAAACAATTTTTATTCAAATGTATGGCAGTAAACTCACTTCTGGTAGGTTCCAGAGAGGAAAAATAAAAGGTTTCAGAAAGGTGTTTGAGGCTATGGTCTTGGTTGCGCTACCAAAGTGAGTTAACTGCCATACATTTGAATAAAAATTGTTTGGATACGTCGCCATGGCATCCCGGTGAGTTAGTGGCCTAACTAATTATTCTATTATTATTTATAAACATTATGAGACAAAATAAATGGTCTACTAACATGTTACGCGACAATGTATGTTTTAGTTAACTTATAGCAAGGTAATAAACAATTTAAATTTTTTAAGCAAAAAGTTATGGTAAAGACGATGTAATGAACTCTTCTCTATACACTTATGACTTACCTAAACAGACACCCAGGAACATGGCCTGCGTAGTTTGGCAGCATACCGACGTGTTTGTGATAAATCTCCGTAGGATTTATGGATAGAGGAGGATCAGGTCTGGAAAGGACATAAGGAAGTATAAAAACAGACTACAAAAGTACTAAAGACGTTCTTATAAAAATAGGTTTAAAGTTCTGAACAAAATCTGTATCAAAGAGATTGCGGTGGTAAGAATTGAAAATAAAAGACAAAACAATGGTGGGTTTCATTCGATTCTGCATGGTCACATGAAACGAAACGTGCCATAGTTTTTACATTTTAATAATAAAACACTGGTTTATCCTTCAAGAAGTATGATGCGCCAGTCATACAAACAGGACTTTATGAATAAAAATCACTATTCTCGAATTTATTTAATACCATAAAATTACAACATTGAAAAGTAGACATCAATTTTATAATTCTAACACTATTTTTTTTTTGTCATTAGGTATGATAAACAATAGTCTACCAAAAATTTTAAAAAACTACGAAGATTTGCCGCGAATCGTTTGACATTGTCAAAACCATCTTAGTCCAATCACAGATACGCGGCCAAAAGTGTCAAAAGACAACTAAACGAAACTCATCGTAGTCTGTTTTACATTCCCACCGATTTTTATACATAAATATTATATTATAGGTCTTGAAAGGTGTCGTTTATTTCTTGAAGTTCGTGCAAATCATTTGAATAGAAATACTATTGAGGAATTTATAAATTTTATAAGGGTTAGTAATTTACATATATAACGCCTTTAGTACACCTACGCAATCGCATGCGGCAGCGAAACGACGAAAAAACTGTAAGTTGTATGGCAACGTTTCGCATGTGTTTTGTCTCACTCTATTATATAGCTAGATGAAATAGTTGCGTCCTTGTCGGTATTGTTTCGCAAGTAACTGCGAAATGGCTGTTACACAGACGCAGCCGTTTCGCTAGCGGAGTTTCGCATCGCAATGCGTCACCACGCGTTCTGTCAGTGAGGACAGAATTTCGCACAATGGAAGCCGAAAATATTGAATTATTATTAAATTTGATTCGAAATTATCCCAAATTATATTTAGTTGGGCATGTTAATTACAAAAATGCATACAAAAAAGAGGTGGCATGGAGAAAAATTCAAGAAAAGACGGGGATAGATGGTAAGAAATAAAGCTACAATGACATTTCCTTGCGAAAAAACTGCAGTGTACTAACGTTCCGCAGATATTTCGCTACCGCAATTATTTCGCAAAGATTCGCAGCCGCATACGAACGCGTAGGTGTACTAAAGGCGTAACACTATTGAGGCCATACAAATAGGAACATCAGAAATAGAAGTTTTTTTGAAGTTATACTTCTTTAGGCGCGTTATGAAAAATTTATCAGAGTGAAATTTTACGATGCGCGCGCACCTGTGACACAAAATTGGGAGTGTGATTATAGCGTGCGCGAGCGAGATAGGAATAAGACAATCTACAAGTAAAAAGAAATAGAATATGCGTGAAGTTCGTATGCCAAGAATTTTGAATGACCATAATGACATTTGTCATTTACCTTTTAAACAAATAAAGGAGTTTTGATTATTTTTTCAAAGAAATTTATTAATTTTATGTTGTGCAATACTGCCAAAGCAACAACATACTTCTTAGTGTTTGGTAGAGATGTTCTAAATATATAATAATATATAATTTTAACTAAATATAATTTATGTTACACTTAATGTAAGAGAATAATAATAAATAATTACATATTTATTTAATTTTTCAAATGTAAACTGAACTTAATTGACTATAATGACTCCTTTTCCAGTCTTTGATTATTTAATTGTAATTAATTATTTGCATGCAATCAAAAACTATTTTTAATAATGCCAAAGAAGTATAACTTCTTACGCGCGTACATAAGTACACGCACCCTTTTTTTTAATTGAGGCCAGCATACATATACACAATTTGTAAATTCTATAAATTGTATCGAAACGTACTTATTTATATATAAAACAAAATATAATTCGTACAAGCTTGCTTCAGGACAGTTTTTAAAGTATTTTTTTAATAAATAATTAAATTAAGTTTTTTAATCAAATGTTGCTTATGACATCAAAATCTACATTCATTGAAGTAACTAGAAGTTTTTTGTTAAGTTAAGGAAGGCTTAGTTGAACATTTAACACAACATCCAATACTATAGACATCAAAACATCAACTTTTTACGTCACATATTGATTAATATCATTACAGCTTTAAAATGAAATTACGCTTAAATCTGTTTTTTTTAAACATCAAACAATTCTTTGTTGGCTTGAGGTTAAAAATAATATTTTTTACATTTAAAACCGTATATATAGTGTGTATTTGGACCATCGTAACTAAAAGCCGGAGTATCATAGTTTAATCATAAAAATAAATATCTTATAAACTTTATTTCTTAACATCTTAATTACATCTGGAAATCATATTCGTCGAGAATAAAACAATTTATGCCAACATCTTGACCATATATGGTCCTTCTAGATGGTAACCGATCTTCGCATAATAGTTCCTGGTGCCTACTCCTGATATTACGGCCATTTTGTCTGATCCGTGTTCCTCTAAAGCAATCCTTTCCGCCTCCTCCATGAGGAGCATACCAAACCCTTGATGCTGAAACTTTGTTGGGTCGCGAGCATTTACCTGAAATTTTTTATAGATTAAAACAAAATAAGCAGTGGTTCACAAGTGTCACTTGAAACACAAACTAGACCTACTGGTTAAGGGAGCGTTCAAATATTACATCACGCAATTTTTGGAGATTATTGACCCCCCCCTAGTAACGCGCCGTAACGTTTTTCTGTACCCAAGTATAGTAAAACGTTTCGTGACCACCTAGTCTTTATACCTAAAAGTTACCATTATGTGCTGTAAAGTACTGGAAAGGCGAAAATAAAATTAGCAATAACGCGTAGATTAATAATAAGGCCCCCCCCAAATACGTTACGTAATACTTGAACGCTCCCGAAGACGATAACGTACGGGGAAAACCTGGATGAATGTAGCTCCAGACAAAGGGAAAGAGAAAAATATGAAGGAGGCTTTTATCCTAAAAGAGAAATACAAAACACTAACAAAACTAACAAAGTTTTAAAATCAAATTAATGATGAAATGATTAAATCTAAAGTCACATACCGGTACAACAGATCCGTAGACATGCAGTTCCCTAACAATACTGCACTGTGTGAAATTGGCATTCGGCCCTGGTTTGAGCTCAGGTCTATATGTGTCTTTCGCACATTTCCTCAGTCGAAGGAGACCAACTAGGATATCTTGATCGGAATCCTCATATGCGAGAAAGGTCTCCCATCCACCATTTGCAACATAATCACGACGTACCAGTTCCACCTGAAACAACAAATTATTTATTTAATTCACTAATGTACAATTTTAAAACATGAAAGCCACAAACATTCAACCATTACTATTTTCCTCTATACTCTATGCCAGGGGTCTCCAAACTTTCCAGCCATAGGGCCATACTGATTACTCCAGTAAGTTTCGAGGGCCAAAACCATATGTCGTTATGCTTGTTATAAGTTATGTTTTTATCACAAAAACAATAACAATAAGCCTACAACAATGTTATGAGTTAGCCCATGACCATGTCAATGTAGATGTCATATTAATAATAATTCAACATACAATTAGAATACTTCAGTAAACTAAATTTAATTTGCTATAAAAAATATGTTCTCTAAGAGGAGTTTTCAAGTATGCTGCTCTCCGCGGGCCGGACAAAATCTGTCCGTGGGCCAGATGTGGCCCTTGGGCCGTAGTTTGGACACCCCTACTCTATGGCATAATATTGGTTTTGTTTTTTTAGGGATGCATCCGATACCGATACTGATATATCGGCGATACTTTGGGTTTGCCGATATATCGGTATCGGCGATATTTTAATTGACGATACAACGATACTTTTCAAATTTCGCGCTTTAAAAAAAGTAATGTAAACGCGCATCTTGTTTGATCTGGGGCGTGGGAAACGAGGCACGAACTATCTATGCCCCTCACACCCGCTTAGTCTCCGCATATTCCATTTCGCTAGACACTTTAGTTGGTTTTTAACTGCTATCGCGCGTAGTATTTTTTCAATACCAAATTAAATAAAATACAGAATTACAAAAATCTTATCAATGTTAATTTTAATTATGAACAGTTATTTATTTTATTTTAATTTAACTAGTAATAGTTAAATTAAAATAAAATAAATAGTAAGAGTAATCTTAATTCTTAATTTTATTTACTAAACCTTTAATCTTATTCAAAGTTTGTGACTGTTTATATTTTATAATAAAAAAAAAAATTAAAAACTTTAACCAAACTTGATATATTTTACCTTAATTTAATTTGAATTCAATAAGCATTGGTATCGGAATCGGCGATATTTCTATAAGAGTATCGGTATCGGTATCGTATAGGCAAAAAGGCGTATCGATGCATCCCTAGTTTTTATAAACAAGAAATTTCTTGTTAACTAAATATAAAAATTGTTTAAATAATTATGTTGTTCAACCCACTGGCCTAGTCTTGTTTAGTAAGTAAATTGAATTTAAATATTTTTTACAATATAAGGCATCAAAAGCAGACGATAAATTTCAGCATCAAAGGAATCTTACCTGATATGGCCTGACTTTATTATGTATCTCCTGTATCCCCACCTCCCTGGTCCTAACATCCCTACAATCTGTACCCAAATCTGACATTCGCTGTAATGCAAGCTCTCGGAGATTACCATGCTCCACTCCCGATGACACCAGAGGCATTGGAATGTCTCTTTGTACCCTGAAATTATTTTTTAAATCATTAATTATTTACACAATAAGGGTTCTTAACACAGAACAAAATTTAGGATAATAGTATTGTCTTGTACTGCAATTGTGTATACTACAAATGATTGACAAGTGACAAGTGGCAAACAGTAGTTTTATGAGACGTTAAATTGTTTGTTTGGGGCATATGCTTTGTTTATGAATAATGGTTGCTATGAAGATTTTGTCAAAATCACACCATAAGCTTTCTTGTTATTTTTATATAACTCCTTACTAGAGAAATGAGTGCTTAAAAACTACCTGTAAACCCTAGTCCAGGGCGGAACCATAGCTAATATATTAGCTATCAAATCCACCAATGTAGATGGAGGATAACTCTTGTACCGCCCAGTTTTCCACAACTCATACAAGCCGGTGCCTCTAATGACCAAAGTGGGGTAAATCTTAAGACCATCAGCACGGAAGGCTGGGTTCTCAAAGAACTCTTTAAATTGTGCTTCATCACGTTCTAAATCCATATTCGGTAGGTCTGGCATCATGTGGGCTACAATCTGAAATTCGTAGGTATTTTCGTACATTTATATTGGAATAATTTAAAAATAAACAGGCACATTTGGATTATATTTTATAATGTATTTAATTTTTTTATTCATTTGTCATGTACTTTATTAGCATTGAAGAATAATTTTAGTTTAAAATTCTTAGTACAAGTTTCTGTAGCTCTAACATGAGTTTCCATATATTCAAAGACAAACCTTTATACTATTATTTGTTGATGTGGGAGTTTAATCATTTTCACCACCTATTAGAACTACTGTAACGCTGACAATATTGTATAAAACCCTTAGTAGTATAAATTATCTAACTTTAAATACCAGTCAACTGAATTGGAGAAAATTTTGTAAATCCAAACTACCTTAAACCCAGCATCCTTAGCCAAACAGAAGTTCTCACAAACAGCTTTGACGGTGTGGCCTCTATTTGTGTCTCTGGCTATGTCCTCATACACAGACTGAACTCCTATCTCTAGCCTGTACAGCCACAAATAAATTAAACTTACATATACAATATAATATGCATGTGTATAATACATTATTTTAATATTTTTGAATAATTTTGGCATAGAAGGAGGAGACTCAAGAAAAATGTTCCATTTTTATTTACACACCAATTAGTAAGAAAGATTCAGTGACCAGTTGAGTCTGGCCATCTAACAATAATTGTACTAGTAGAATAATTACCTAGTACAACCATAATTAAGCATGTCACTCATATGTCTTTGTAGGCAGTAATCAGGCCGAGTCTCAATAGTGATACCAATGCATTTAGTTTTTGCCTTTTCCGAATATTTCACAGCCTCTGCAACACTGCGTGAAGTGTGGCCAGACAGAGCATCATGAAGATTCCTAGAAATTAAGTTACATTAAACTTAGAAGAGGGAACAAACAACATTATTACAACTATTATAAAAGGAACTATTTCCATTTCTATAATATATCTATATTTAAATATAGTAATGTAAATGAGTTACAAACAAAGGTAAAGAATCTTACTTAGCAATAAACTATAAGTCACCATCTGCTTGTCCCATTAGAATTTTAGATATAACAAATTATGCTGGTACTTACCTAATGAAATAATCTCTGTAGTCTTCAGGAAGGCTCATAAAAGTTCCACCCATAACAATAAATTCGACTTTATCCACACTATGTCCCAGTTGTTTCAACTGCTCAACTCTATGACGAGTTTGTAAGTATGGATTATATCTTGCTCGAATTGCTCGCATAGATGTGGGCTCATAACCTGTGTAACTCTGAGTCGAATACTCAAAATCAGAATCAGGTCCTCCGGGGCAATAAACACAAATATTACCAGTAAAGTTAATATGTGGGCAACGATGAGGCTTACACATTACTGCTACTACTGCAATACCAGATGCCGTACGAATGGGCTTCGCTTTCAACTTTGGTAACAAATAACTCTTGGCATCTGATGGCACAGCTGCAATGATATCGACTAGCCGAGGTGATGTGTCCAGACCATACTTTGATGAAATCCTCGTTTTCATTTTATTGAGGTTAACATCTTTACCCTGGCGATGAGCTGCTTGCAATTCATGAATTATCTCCGATATTACCATGACCATCTTTTCCTCTTTTGAGAGTTCCGGCATAATCTTCTTTTTCGGCATTTTTAACTCGTTTAAAAATTTAACGCGTGTTTTAAGATTTCTTATTCTATCGCGTTAATGAGTAAGTGTTAACAAACAAAAATTAAAAACACAATAAGTCAAGAAACTGACAATTTACCAATACGATCACGGATCAATACTATATAGACCACAGAGTAAACTACTCTTCACTACTATTTAAGATAATAGTGCTAAAAAAATTCACAACAGACGTTGCTACGCAAATAAAACTATAATAAGTTTCATATAAAAATCTATTATGTATAATTCTTTAAGCATAATAGGAATTAATACATACTTGACGACGTTTACAGGCGCCCATTCTGTACTTTGACGTCGCCTGTAGTTAGATGAGAAATCGCACAAGGCAGAGTTTGTAACTTTCTTTGATGAGTCGCCAAACCGCTGGAAACCATATGGTACGTGACCAGCAAAACCTGAAATTCGAGACCTAACATTAACATAGCCGAATAAAAGACAGTGATAACATGTTGCTATATATATATATTATTAACTAACGAACAGATTCGGCTGGATTATAACCCCAAATTTGATTTCTAACAAATGATTGATGAATTTTTGCGTAAGACATTAGATAAAATTTATAATCGACTGATGAAAAAAATCATTTCCGTTTGCCAAAAAATGTCAAAACACCTGTCTCTATGACAAAACGTTTTAAGCACTAAGTATAACCTCATTGCTGTTGTGTTTTTTAAAACAAGTATGTATTTAGATGTAGGTCGCCTTGCTATTGTTTCTAATTCCAATATTTTTTTACACTCTTGACTTGCAAAGTAAATCTTGAACCACAACAGCTCACCTTTCTTTATATATTTCTGTGGATCTGAATCCTCCATGAAGTATGGACTGATTGAATGAGACGCCGGTGACAGTTTCGGTTCATCCATTGGCAGGTCTCGTAATATTCCCGCACATTCTGGCCTCACCACCACTAATGGTAACTTAAACTCCGCAGTCGCCGACTAGGAAGAGAAAATCCTTGGTAACAATTATATTTCTTCTAAGAAAACATCTCTTCCATAAACCAGTCATTCTTTTTCAATCACTTCTCCCATTCCTCCATTTTGTACCCAGTATAATAAACTCACAAATCGATCAACCAGGTTCCATGGTTGGCCTTTCCCTGCTTGCAAGTCCACGACTCTTTCAAGCTGGTTCCTGGCTGAGCGCTGGTTAAGCTGTAATTTTTGGAACTCCGACAAGGCCTCTGTGGCTGCTACGGTATACCGCTGTCCGAAGTGGGCGTTTAAACGTGGTAGGAAGCCTATTAAATTTGTTGATCATTAATACTTAATCACTGGATGCAAAAGCCTATGCTTTAGTCGTCACAATTTAAACACAAGAAGTAGGAATAGACTTGCTTTTCCAGCTTTCAGACTTCATAAAACTTCTCACTCATTTATGGAGAAATGTAAACAGATATAACAAAATTCCAGATCATGTCACCAAACTTCCGCTACATAAATTTAAACTTTACATCAAGAAAACCCTAATAATAAAAGCTAAAAAAAATAATACACTGCTCAAGAATACATAGATGATAACAATGTGTGGGCACTAATGCCGCTATAAGATAGTGAGATGGCGCAAATTGACATGCTTAAGGGTACAAATTGTATAGATAAATAAATGACTTTTGAATTTTAATATGCCAAGTCGATCAAAAGGCACACCTAACCATCTTTTCACAAATCCATCGGAGTCATAATAATTAAAGTTCAAGTCGGAATATCTTTGTTTAAGTCCGTTCTCTTTAAATAAAATTATCTATTGAAAATAAATTTATTAGGGTTGTTTAGGGTATAAAAACCAGTGTCACTACAACCTTTTAAGTCTGGGCCTCATATTTCTGTATGTTTCGTGATCTTTTCTTTTTAATAACCACCCTTCTGTGCCTGACATATAATATATATAATAATTATATAGTAATTTTTAGCAAGGCATGCTAGTTTCCTCTGCTTCACGTAATAGTACGAGAAAGTGTTAAATGCGCACTCAGAAAGAAGAATCCATTGCCGTGATTCGAACGCGCGCATTATGGTTCTGTTAGGGCTTCGAATTAAAATGCCTTTTTAAAAAAAGTATTTAATTAGAATAGTAGTTACTATTCAAAAATTTGACAACCGCTCTCTAAGAAAGATATACACAGACTGACTGAAGTCACTAGGAACCAGTGCTTCCAGATCCCAAAAGTAAAATTACAGTGTTGTCAGCTAAAAAATATAGTAGTTTCTTAAAACAATACAGCAGATTCCAAATTCGATTACAGTAAAATTACAGTAAAAGTTTGTTTAAATATTAAAAGAAAAATAAGATGCAGTATTAATTTATTTGTACATATAAGTAAGTTATTCTAAAATAATTTCCTCATGATTTTGATAAATTTTTGCATTCATCTTTAAAATCATTTCATTAGTGGGATTAAATTTGACGCAGTTTTCAGAATTTCGACGAATGGCTTGCTGAGCTAACATATTTCCTTTAATAGTATTTGTGATCAGACAGTTCCTCTGCTTGGTTTTTATATTATTAATTTCACTAAACTTGCGTTCGCACTCAGCGTTTGAGTGAGGCAAAGATAATACTTGCAGCATAAATCGAGGCAGCAAATGGAATTTAATGTCTCCATTGCTGTCTTTCATTTGAGATAACTGAAATAAAAAACAAATTTATGAAATGTGAACATAAATATGTGCAAATTTATGTAAATAGAGTTCTTATATAATTAAATTTTACCTGATGCCAAAATAAGTCTGCTGGTTGACTTGTATTCCAATGTATATCATTCGCAATAAAAATCAAGTTTCTCCATTCGTCATCTAACGTCTGTTGATCATTTAAAGTTGGGGGTATCAGCCTTGGTAACACTGGGTACAGTGAAGACAAAGACTGTTCTCTATTATCTGATAAGCAAGAATCAGGATTCAACTTTGCGATTGAGCTCAAAACTGGGTCATTTAAACTGTATCTTTTCCGAATGCCCACGCATGCTTTAACGATAAAGTTGAGGCATTTCTGTTTCATCACTGTAACTTCTTCGGTATGCGCATGTAGCTCTAGGACAGCAACTTGATTAGCAACACCCAATCCTAGGTATATATCTTCCAGATTTATGTAATGTTGACTATTAGTAGGGTCAATTGCGTCGAGTGGGGTGTTTTTAATATAATTTGGAGTTATGAATAACGATAACAGTTCTCTGTATAGCTCAGTCATTTTGTTATGGGCTTCAATAATAACGGGATCTTCACTTTGAAAGAATACGTTAACGCGGGTAAATTTTGGCAGCATCCAACATAAAAAATAAAAATATGCCTTGATGATGGGATCATTCAAAAGATTGTGAATGTCTTGGCAATCCTGTTCTTCTAGCCATTTATCGTCATAATATAATCGCAAGGCATCCCATTGCTCCATGATTCTGTTCACAACACTGGACAGCGACAACCAACGCGTTTGAGCTGGACGTAGAATTTTGTGAATATTAGTGTCCGTAAATACTTGAAATTCTTTTAGCTCTGCTTGACGTTTGTTACTATTTTTGAAATAATTGTAAATCAATCGAGTCAGTTTTTCTGCATCATGAGGCAATTCTTTACAAGCGTCTGAGGCACATAAATGTAAGGAATGGCATAGACATTTTAGCACGATAATACCTGGGCACAATTGTCTAAACCGTGAGGACACTGAATTACGACAGCCCATCATAGTATTACAGCCATCTGATCCAAATCCGATCATATTTTCTAAAGGTACATTTCCGTCTTGAAATGATTTTATTATTGAATTAAATAATTTTTCAGCCGTAGCTGAGTAATCACCAATCCGTCCAGCATTAGTATCATTAAACATTTGAATAAGATCCCAGAATCGACTTACTATTCGCCCTGAACTAAGATCATAATATTTGACTACAATACACATTGTTTTCACACTGGCAACATCGGTACTTTCATCTACCATTATAGAAAACTTTTCGCGTTTCAAATCTGCTACTAAACATTCTCTTTCAGAAGCTCCGATGACGTTGTTTACTACTGCTTGTAATTTAGTATGCTTAAGATTAATGTTACTTGCAATTTTAGAATCTGGGAAAATTTTTGGAAGTAAATCAACAAGATGGTCCATCACTATGTGGGATTCCGCAATTTTTCGTCGCTCATCATCACTTACACGTTGCTGACTCTTAAAAATATTATCAATGGTACGCACATACGATTGCCCAGGAAAACGAAGTTTATGTTTAGCACCTTCACCGTGTCTTTTAATAGCACCTAGATCGGCAGTTAATGAAGAATCGCAGACAGTGCAAAAACATTTATAAGCAGATTTTTTGTCAGGTTTTAGCCACTTATGAAAGTCTTGGATTTCAAGCCATTCCTCTCGAAATTGTTGCCGATATTTCTTTTTTGCACTTGACGGACCAGCAGCGCCACGAACATCACCTTCTTCACTACTTGAGCCCATTTTTACAATTATATAGTTTTTTTGTTTAATTTACGCTATCCACAAGAATTAAAAAGTCTTAATCTGAAATAAATGTATTTGCTCGGCGCTCGCTACAGTAGCAAAGCAATAAAACCATACCAATCAAAACGTAATGAATGAGATGGAAAATACAATGTTGCTATGTCAGACAGAGACGGTTAGTTTTTGCTAAGCGTTAGTTCTGATTCATTGGGGAATTCCCCGCACGTAAACTATAATATGTAGGTAACAATCCTACTCTACATTGTCTATAGATGAAGGTCAGTGGTTCTGGGTTCTAGATTAGGTTGCAAATTTATATTTCGTATTTTCTAATACGTAAAACGTATTAAATTTGATAATTTATATGAACGGAAATTAAATACAGTATTTTCATACACTGTATTTTATCATTACAGTATACAGTAGAAAAGTCTAAAATACAGTAAATCTACTGTAATTACAGTGAATCTGGAAGCGCTGCTAGGAACGTAATCCTCTAAAAGTCTGCATTGATGTTGCGGATGATGAGTTAGCATTATGGCTAACGATCTAGGGATGTAACTGGTCGCTAAAGCCAGTAGGCCAATACTATGTAAGACAACTTAAACTTAATGTGTTAAAAAGTTTTACAAATATTAGATGCAACAAAATTTAATATGTGTCATTAAGCACTAAAATTAAAATTATATTTCTTTCTCATTAGACCTAACAATAACGACTTTGTGGTCAATTGGGACACAATTTTTATTTGATCAATTGATTACACTTTGGACTACACAATTAATCATTGGTTCCTCTCAACACACCTCTGAATATGAATCACAATTACCAAGCGTGTGTTTGATTGAAGTACTTGTTCGTTATTTAATTTATCGAGAAAGGCACACACTCTACGATTTATAATATAACAAATACGAACGATACGATGACAGAAGCAACGTAGTAGACAAAAAAGCGATAAAACAGCCCCATTTGAAAAAGAAGAAAGTGCTGTCTCATCAAGATAATTCACCGTGTCACAAATCAATGAAAACAATGTCAAAATTCCAAGAATTGGGCTGCGAATTGCCTCCGCTTCCACCTCTCTCCAGATTTGGCGACTTTTCCAGTTCTCAGACCTAAAGAGAATGCTCGCTGGACAGATTTTGCGCTGATGAAAAGGTAATCGCCGAAACTGAAGCCTTTTTGGAAGCTTCAGACAAATCGTATTATAAAAATGGTACCGAAAAAGTGACCGCTACAATCGTATCGCTCTCGAAGGCCGTATTTATTTTATTTATTTATTTATTAACACTTCGTTGAATACTGAAATTTAATACAATTGACATAATCAAATGAAGAGGAGGGCAACCCTTATCGCTTTCGAGCGATCTCTTCCAGTTCCAGGCAACCACTGTGTGAAAAAAAGTTAGATAACGTAAGCAAGAAGTGAAGTGCAATACATAATGGAACAAAATAAAGCAATTAAATGTATGGAACAGTACAATATTAAAAAAAGAAAGAAAGGAGCACATGAATCACGATAGTTTAAGATCAGTTTCATATCAGAACGAAAGTAAGGTATACGATGTGTGTACAGTAGAGATTTAAAGGAAGATAGAGAAGGAGCTAAGCGAATAGGGACGGGAAGTGAATTACAGAGACTCACTGCAGAGACCTCAGAGGATTCGCCAAGTAATGAAGAGTTATGAGATGGGATTTCAAGGATATAGTTTTCGAAAGAGCGTAAGCAATAAAGTCAAAATCATTTATTCATATAGGTAACACAATGTACACTTATGAACGTCAAAAAATATATATATGAAATGCTTCTAATTGGTATGTTTACAACACCCAAATACGTATTCGAAATAACTAACATCACCGCATACATGAATTTAAGTACTACCAATCACCACAAGTAGCACCCGTTCACGAGTACGACGCATGGCCAGCGGCGCCCTCGCCATATTTTAGGGAGAGAGACATAATAGCTATAGGCTTCAAAAAATTTGAAATCGTTTTTGATATAGGAAGTAGAATTAAATAATCATATCAAATTCTATCACAAACAATTTTCAACCTGCCTATTATCCAACAAAAACGTCCAAATATATTGGGCAATATGCCCTTGAACGCTTAAGACTTAAAAACTCCTTTAGATGTTATTGCAAGCAATCAAATCAAGTAGGTTCTAGTTGCTTGGGAATGTGCTCACAATAATTGCAAATGAAGTGATTCCCGTTAGCTCAATCTGATATCCAGGCACAGTTCTGTCAGATGTAGCTTCCTCTGAAGATAATTAGATTGGCCCCGTCAGATTTATAACTGGGAATTTCTTATAGCTTCATTTGAACACGTTCAATTAATCGTTGAGGTTTATTATATACAGTGGCCGGTTTTTACTTAGATGTTGTGTATAAGTTAAATAACTGTTGGACGTATATGATATCTTTAAAATAAATAAGTTACTAATCAATAGTTAAGTTTTTCTATATTTTAGTACATATTAAAAACATTGAATTTAAAATTGAATAACTTTTTTTAAATGCTTTTTTATTGTAAATATAACTGTTTTGCGAGGGAATTTATTTTATTAACATATTTTGTTTAGACATATTCCTATATCTGCAGCTTTCACCATCGGACGTCAAGGCAGAATACGAAATTCCACCCGTATCACCTCGACACCACAACTGAGCGTTTTTCAAGGCAGTTTTGCCGCGCACCACCTCTACGTTGAACCAGCTGCCCACTGAAGTATTTCCGAACCAATTCGACTTAGGATCCTTCAAGAAAAGAACGTACCAATTCTTAAAAGGCGAGAGGCGGTGTCCTATTCTGTAAAGTAGAGCGACTGTTCTATAAAAAAAAGATTCACTCACCTTCATATCCCGGTATCATCGGGTGCTTATAAACCGGATCACCATTCCGAAACCGAGCGTTGACTACATCAATAGCTTGTTGTGGTGGACGAAATATCTGAAATACATTGGCTCTGAGACAAAATTCACTACTTAATACTAAAATGTTTATAAAGTGTAGGTAGTACGCGCAATAATACATATCACGACCCTAAATACGAATTTATAATTAATTATTCCGTACACAACGAAAAAAGAACCTCTTTTAAAGTGAGTAATGTTTTTATAACATTGGTGCTATACTAATATGATAAAAAGGAATGATTTCTTTCCCTGAATTGTATGTATCCGTTGAATCATACCTGGAAGTCATCTGCCGTTCTGTCAGACAGCACCAGCCTCTCCGAGTGATTGACACTGGGGTCCAGCAGGATCTTATGCGTGGTCGAGCCATATGTATCGCCGATTCGGTATTTGTATTCGGGACAGTGACCGGTGTATCTGACGAAATATCATTAATGCAACGAAAGATACGTAAATAATTTACTAATCATTTTTTAAATGGGTAGTTTAGGGTGCGTTAGCTAGATTGTTATTTAATTCGGGATTCACTTTAACTGACGTGGAATTTCGAGTTTAAATATTACAAATTAGGCCTAGGACGTTAGCTGGTGCAGGGTTGGCCGTGCTTGAGCTTGTGGCAGATGACTCTCATCTGTGAGTATGACTTTTCATTCTTATCTTGCATTTAACACTCGCTCGAAAGTCGAAGGACTTATGGTGAGGAAACCATGTTTTAGACCCAAAAGTCGACAGCCTACTTGCGAACTAAAAAATGATTACGAAACAGATACAAAAATAGCAAGTGGCGCCACATTTTTTTTTTCTATATAGGTCTACTTGTACACCTAAAGAAATTGGGGCACAGTACAAATTATAAATTATCTATGGTTTCAAACCTTACTTTTTACCTAGACGGGTGAAATTTCAAAAATTTCAAGATGATTATAAACTGTATTAACTCGCTGTTTCACCTGCTTTGATTTGGCTATAGGGAGTTATCAGAAGTACAGAAATAAGAAACAAAACAAAAGTTATTGAAGCACTATCCCATTCCAAAAATCTTAAGTGGAAATAGGCGGGCCATACCGCTCGCGTGAACAATCACAAATGGACAAAGAGGGTAACAAAATGGAAAATATCACCAGGAAAAAGAAAGAGAGGTTGCACGGTGGGCTGACGAGCTTAGGAAGTTGGTGAAGAAGTTTGGGAGAAAAATACACAAGACGCAATGAGGTCCTTGGAAAAAAATTTTTTTAAGTGTGTGTATATTTTGTAAATGTTTCAAGCAATGAGGTTTAATTATTATTGGGTGTTTCACCATCGATTAATGCACTATCCAACACAAAAAGAACGTTTTAATTATAATATATAGTTCTTTAGACAAGATTTTAAAACATATAAATGTGAATAAATAAATAAACATGTAAGCAATTGTTCCTATTATAGTCAAATCAAGTTTTCTACTTTGTTCATCAAACAAACTTTAGTTTTATATTGATAAGATATACCCAGGAATATAATGTGGTTGTGCGATGCTGACCAAATCCAGAGCCATATTGTTAATTTATTTTATGCCAAAATATCACGCATAATTTAATAAGACACCTTTAATTTTGTCCGTTTACCACATTTATAACGATCTGTTTGTTTTATGGTGTTGTGTCGACATTTAGAATTTGACCGAGGATTTGACATTTCGCGATGTCTTTGTAGACTACTTTCTTTTTAATTTGATGGCTGCCTGCTGCTAAATGTTTTTCGCTTATCAATAAATATATAATAAAATAACGTGGGTTTATTATTAAAAATATTGATTGTGAGTATTTGAGCAATTGTAACGCGTAATGGTTTTGGATTTTTTATGCATAATAATTTAATGTTGTCGTATTTGACGTGGAAAAGTGACAGCTGTCAAAGTCGAGGTTCGAATGCATGACCTCAGGGTATAGGACCACTTGCTTAATTAATAATAAAATTTGGGTGGTAATATAACAATATTGAAGTGAAAACTTCTTTAGCGGCGCTGAGCACTTTTTGTATGGGTAAAAACTTTCAAACTTGCGTCAGGGTCACGTGATGCTGATCGAAAAAGCGTAAGATCGAGGGGAAGTAAAAGTCGTCGAAATTATGGATGGAAGTTGATTTTTCTGAGAGATAAAATTTAATGTAATATATAAATAACAATATAATATTATAAATAACAACATATAAATTGTCATATTTGTGTACGATAGCGCAATAAATAAACATTGTATTCTACCTCATAAATGATAGTACTTTTATACTTATAATTAAACACAACGTTAATATTGTGTTCACTTCTGCCAGCACTCCCGGAGTGCTCCCGTTGTTTTTTTTATTTATAGCAGTTACCTCTACTTTAATCGTATGAATTGATGTTTTTAGTTGGATCGCCATAATACTATTCAGCAAAAAACAATATACTTAATAAGGAATTACATATAAAATTATATTACATAGATATGACGGATATAATATATCTAATATACTGCGTTAATCTGCAGTTTGTCTTGTTGATAGGAAAAACGTAAACGTTGTGTGTTAAAAAATCACTTAAAATTTTGGAATTCCATTTATAATAATATATAAAAATTCAAGGAGTGCCATCTGCTTTCACCACTAAGAAGTATTAAGCATTATAATGTAACTATGTTGAATAAACATCATAAACTTTGAACTTGCAACGAGTGCACGTGCTACTTTATTTGGTAGGATTAAAGTTTGTGCAGTTTGTACAGTGCCTGCGAGACCGCCATTTTGAATTTGACATTCTTGTTTTGCCCGTTGAGCGTATCGGATGTGTGTTTATTGGTGACGCATGCGTGAAGTGACAGTCAGTGTCGATAAAATCTTAACTCTCAGAAACTTTCTGTTAAGTTTACTAACAAAGCTAATTCGTGAAATCATCATTATTCTGGTGCGGTATATAGGTTTTTATTTGAATTTACAGATATTTTACATTCGAAGTGAGCCGCGGCTTCAAATATGAGCATTCCAAAGCGAATGTTGAACTGTGTTTTTTTTTAGTCAGTGATTGTTTTCGATACTTTTTAAATTCTATAAAGATTAATCCTATGGATACTGGACTCATTAAACCCCTACAATATAGTGATAAACTTTGTTTTACGTTTGCTTCGTTGTGATTTTCTTTCGACTATTGCCGAAATAGTCAAGGTAAGAAATTTTAATTAATATTTTTGCAGGATACGTCACTTTTTTTTAAATTTTAGATATCATAAATATTCAGGGCCTTAAATATAACGCGTTGTTATTTTTAAAACCTATTACTTACCTAAGAATACTATTTTTTACTACTAGGTATAGTATAAAAATTCCTTCTTTTTACGTTTTTATACGTTTCAATTATGAATAAATAAATTTTTTGAAATAAAATTTCAAATGAAATATTTATAAGATAAAAAAATATTCTTAGAGGCATAATAAATTGGAAAATTATTTGAATTCACCAAGCTATTTTTCGTTTTTTGGTTGGTTGTGTGACCAATTTTATAATTTGGTTTAAATACCACCGCACTTTTTTGACGATACTAATTATCTAGGAGTGTCCGGGGACCTTCATTGGAACACCTCCAAGTGAGTTTTGCTCCGGAAACGCGTCTAAATATTTTTATAAAAAATTTAAAGTTTTGTGTAATGTATTAAAATTTGTAAACAATCCGCCATTTTCTACTTTTCTATTGGTTATAAGTGATGTGACGTTCACTTAAAAAAATCGTGTTTTTAATTTATCGATTGTTAATAATCGTTTTATTTATTTATCGATTATTTCCTCATTTTTGAAATTTAAAGTTATAGAATAATCAACATTGAAATTAACCTAATTTCGTGTTGATAGATTATAGGGTTCCGAAATTTTTTGAAATTATCGATACCTACTAGTCTGTATTTTCTAATTAGTACTTGTATTTCATTGTTTGCAACTTTCTATATTATTAAATTTTTACTAGAATAAAGTGTTTACTTTAATATCCAAAAAGTACCCAAAACCGAATCAGAGCACCCCACTATCCACGTGGTCTTGTCTGTCTTACCCCTAGAGTGTATATAAATAATCGGAGGCGCGGAGGAAGAGCAGCCCCCACCCGCTGTAACAAAGCACAGGCATTATGAAAGCTGTAGCGGCTGAGGCTGGTCGCCGAAGGCGACCAAAAAGCCGAGGTTGCGGAGGCTTGAATAAAATGCCTGTGCTTTGGTACGCAAGGGTGGAGGGGCTGCATTTCCCGTAGCGCCGGAGCTGTCCACAAAAACAAATATTATTTAGATTGGTTAGGTTAGAGTTAGTATATGAATATTTGGTCGCCGAGAAGCCGAGGCTTGAATAAACAATTACTATTTAGATCGGAGCTGTCCACAAAAAAAAATATTATTTAGATTGGTTAGGTTAGAGTTAGTATATGAATATTTGGTCGCCGAAGGCGACCAGGACGCCGAGAAGCCGAGGCTTGAATAAACAATTACTATTTAGATCGGAGCTGTCCACAAAAACAAATATTATTTAGATTGGTTAGGTTAGAGTTAGTATATGAATATTTGGTCGCCGAAGGCGACCAGGACGCCGAGAAGCCGAGGCTTGAATAAACAATTACTATTTAGATCGGAGCTGTCCACAAAAAAAAATATTATTTAGATTGGTTAGGTTAGAGTTAGTATATGAATATTTGGTCGCCGAAGGCGACCAGGACGCCGAGAAGCCGAGGCTTGAATAAACAATTACTATTTAGATCGGAGCTGTCCACAAAAACAAATATTATTTAGATTGGTTAGGTTAGAGTTAGTATATGAATATTTGGTCGCCGAATTTTCAATTATTTTTAATATTAAAATCGAATACAAAAATCGATTTTCACTTTTAAAAAAATCGATTATTTTTCACATCCCTATTAATTTTATAAACTTAATCGGCCATTTTGAATGTGGTTTATGCTAGACTAGCGGTAATTAGTTTTACAGTGCAAAGTTTACTTTATAAATCTTTATAAAATTTTTGACGCGTTTCCGGAGCAAAACTCACTTGGAGGTGTTCCAATGAAGGTCCTCCGAGACTCCTAAATAATTAGTATCGTCAAAAAAGTGCGATGGTATTCAAAACTGTGACCAATTTTATAATTTGGTTTAAAATATAAGGTAAAATAATTAGGTATTGTTTCTGCCAATTATAGCCTAAACAATTTTAAATGATATTTTCCCTTGTGTGAAAATAGAAATATTTTGTGGTTATATCATTCTTTATTCTGCATCAAAGCTCAATGAATACTGTCCAAGTGACTTGTTTTGTGGCTTAACAAGTTAAAAGCGTGTTGTTAAACTAAGTTTATACAATATAAATGCTGATTACTAGCTAGTATCAGATTTTATTATTTAAATTTGATAATTAAAAATCAATCATCTTTTCTAGATATTTCTATACAAAGATAATAAAGCAGGTGCACTTTTTATTTTAAAATTATTTGTACATAATTTGTGTATATATAATAATAATATAATCTAGTGTTAGTTTGGATTAGAAGATTTCAAAGAGTAAAATATTCGCACTACAAAAACCTATCATCGTATAAGATCTCTACACCTGATAATAGATAACATACAAATAGGTTTGTCTAGAGCTTATCCAGAAAAAACATGATTATCTTTCATTGTCTTTCAATCTTTATGAAATTATAATTATCAGTGCAATATCTAATTATAGTTAACAACTTACGAAATTAAATATTACGGTTAAACAAGTAAGACGAACTCAATGAAATTAAAATCTATTAAAAACCACAGAAAAACTATTAGTGACAGATAAAAAATAATACACCGCTAAATTAAATCTGTAGAAAACATTTAAAATCCAACGTTCGATTTTCAAATGAATTGATTTCTAACATCGCGACTCTACCGTACAGCACAAAATCGCATTAGTGTTGGTCTCAACCGGTTCGAAGAGTTCAAAAAAGGCCCGCAGCCGTTGAATTTCGAGGTCGCAACCCAATTGGGGTCCGCACTTTGTAGTACACTTTCTCCGAGAATGACGCGCCCAGACTTTTCACCACTCAGTCTACAGGTGCAAGCTGGGGTGACAAATCATGTAGGCATGCTAAATTTCGCAAATGTAAAACGAATCTTATAAACGAGTTGAATACAAACGTACATTATCTATTATGGCTGTGATGTCAAATTGTTAATTATGTTATCCTATTGAAATGTTACCTCCTAACTTTCTTCATATAATAATATAGAACATAGAACAGGATGATTACATATACTGCTGTATATGCAGTAAAGAACCAACAGTAATAGCTATCTCGTGGATTTCTAAACTCAGATGGGAAAGACGAGGACTACGACACGTTGTATTTACGATTAGTAGCTCACAATCGTTTAGGTACTCTTAGTTCCTTAAACAGGTTGTTTGGATATAGGTACAGGCGTAAAAATAACAATTTGTTGTCTAACCTAATGTCCTAAAGAAATCGTGGGAAATGGGTTGAATACGTTTACAATGCTCAAACAAATTCATTTGTTTACAAGCTCTTTCCGTGGTACTACAACTGTTGAATGGGTTTTAAGTTTTGTTAGAGTAGCTTTTAAAAGATCGTGGTCTATATTCAGTGGCGGATTAACAAATTTTCAAAGTATATATATATAGGCTGTGAAGTTTTTGCCGCCCTTGTCTCTATTGTCATGTCCTAGATTATTTTTAGAATCCAACAATTTCGTTGGACGTAAAATAATTTTTGATTTTTGAGCACAAAATTATACAATTACTTAAATATTTATTTTTGAAATTAAAAAGGAATAACTCAGTTACAATATTCGCGCATGAAATATGTGTTACCAGTTATAACAACTTACATCAAATATTATCAATTAATTAGTGGTTTTAATTTTAGATTAAATACTAAGATTCTTTAGCCTAGTGGTTTGCGTACGATTCATATGTAACATATTAGTACAGTGATCATAATAATATTAAAATGCCTACTTTGAGTGACGTGAATATTGTTTAAAAATCTCATAACAATTTTAAAACTGAAGTTGATTAAGCGTTTTGATCGGTGCATTACTGAGCTGTATTTTTATTAAACTAGCTTTGTGTGTTCGATTCGTGGTGATATAACACATATAGTCTTGACAATGGACTATCCAACACAAATATAATTTTGAATTAAACCACGTAATAACCAATATTTATTAGTAAACAGTAAAAAATATATTAGGTTCTGTTTTATAAACTGCGAGCAGTGTTGGCCTAGTGGTTAGTGCGACTCTTCTCTGAGATCGTAAGTAGCTTCGGCTTCGCACTTATGAACTTTCTTTGTAACACTCGTTCGAAGCTCGAATCGAAACATAGTGTGCCAATCCTTAGACCGAAAAAGTCGTCGGCGTATGTCAGCCGGTTTTTTTAACGTACGAGCGAGTGATTAATTGCCTAAATAGACAGAAAGTCTTTTGGTACACAGCCGAATGACGAACCTACGATCTCAGGGATAAGTATAAAATAAATAAATAAAAATAAAATAGCCTTTATTGCTGTTTCTATCTTACAATAATACTCATTAATTAATACATGCCTAACATAATTACTTTCTAAATACTTTTCTACTAAATTAAATTTAAATTACTTTCGAAGTACTTACTAAATTAAATTGGTTTAATCATTGTATGTTCGGCAACTGGATGTTTGTCTGGAACAGCTTGTCTGTCGACAAAGGCCTCCTCTAAAGATTTCCACGTATTCCTGTCTTTTGCTAAACGAGTCCATACCGGACCAGCTATTTTGTTGAAGTCGTCTTCCCATCTTTTCGTTTGCCTACCTCTTTTTCTTCTGGTATCTCTTGGATACCACTCAGTTACTATCCTTGTCCATTTTTCTGTACTTTCTCTCAACATATGTCCGGCCCAACGCCATTTAAGCTGTCTGTAGATTGTGTGTACATTTTTGAATTTTGTTTTCTTTTTAATTTCTTGTAATTTTACTCTATCTCTTCTTTTTATACCTAAAATACTCCTTTCCATTGCGTTTTGGCAGACTTTTAATTTATTTTCTTGCCTTCTTCAGGGATAAGTAGCACACTTTTAATTTTCTGAAGTATTCTTCGTATTACGTACAAGGCGTAGTTGCCATTGAAATGCTAATTACTCATTATCTTTAAATTTTTCTTGACATTTTGAAACTTTAATGCTCTAAATCTATTTCGATACATACAACGACCAATATTTAAGTCTTGACTTGTTTAAGCTATCGCGGAATATGCTTAATGCATCTTGAGCACACCCCACATACACTTTACACTATCACACAACGCATCCAAATTAGGTATTTTAATTGTATTGAATAATTTTAATTTTTTTCCTTCTGTAATATTTAAACCTTTTTTGTTTATATTATGTATTCCATCTTGACTATATGTTAAGTATGATTGTGTTGCATAAATGTTAGCTGTAGGAGTACGAAATAAATAAATAAAAACGGCAAAAAATAGCGGTGACGTTCCTACAATTTTTTACCGATTTTCAAACTCTTAAACTCACATGGGAATAGAAACTTAAAAGCCTTCAAGTGGTCAACGCATACCAGATGCTACAGACAAGACAATACTTAAATATGTAAAAGATTTCGTTCGTTTTTATATTAATTTATACTTTTGGAGTGCGTAAATGATGACGCAAAACTAACGATCAAATATTATTATGACGTTCTTATCGATTGCTAATTTAGTCAGTCTTAATTAGCCAATACAGTTATCCCTCCTTATAACACGGTAGATTGGTTCCTCGTAGGAATATTCTCGCATGACGAGCTCATATAACGCGTTATGTACTAATGAATCAAGTTTAATGTTTCTCGTTATAGGGGATTCAGATCGAATTAAGGACTATGTTATGAACGACATAAGTGTGTGCAAATCATTTTAAATGACACAATATAGAAATATAACGTTGCACTCGTTATATGGAGAAATAACAGTGTTATACGAGGAACCGTGTTATATGAAATCGCGTAATACGGACATGCGTAATGTTATAAGAGGGTTTACTGTACTATACGTACTGGGAGCCAAGCGATTTTACCCCATAAGCCAATGTTACGTACGTAACATAGACCTTTGACCTTTGACAGTTTCCATTAAATTTATTGAAATATTTTTGTGTATAGGATATTCTTGATCGATCGACAAATCTTCTTGATTTGTGTATTATAGGAATATTACACAAATTTAATTGTCTGCGCTTGAAAATGTCGCGGAAATTATAAAGATGACGTTTACCTGAGTATTGAGATCATCATTCTAAAGGAAACAGCAAAAAATAATTTAAGAATTCATAATACGTCAATTATTCAACGATGGACAGTAATGTCGGATTTTTGAATAGAACTGCCAATTTGGCAAACAAAGAAAATCATTAATATTTATATTACAAAGTAAAGGAAGGTTACAAAGATCAGATTCCTTTCGACAAAAACGCTAGTAATTCTTGTTGCACCTTCCAATGTCACCAATGCCGTGTTTTGCAAATTTGTTGATTTTTAGAATTGGTCCGCTCTTTTCTTGAATGACCCTAAGATGTTCTGTTAATATCGAAATGAAAAGAAAAATTGTATGATTAAGTAAATGATCCTTACAACTTGATTTACGACTGTTATAGCTATTAACCTCAAAAGATACGAAATGCACGTCGATATATCTTCTGATTCGGTTGTTTTGATGTTCTCAGCGCTATAAAAATGATTCGTAGCAAATACAGTTAGTAGTGGACAAAAATTAAAAAAAAGTGAAGGGAGTTAAGTTCGGTGGAGGTTGTTGTAGGTATGTTCAGATATATGTTAAACTAGCTGTTCCTGCCACGCTTCGCTGTGGCACATTGTGATTGAATGGTTGAGAAATGAGAAACAAAACAATGAAAACATTTCATATAAGTTTAATTTTGCAATATTTGTGGAAAATAGTAATAAAAAAAATTGATAAAACCAATCCTTGATGCACATATATATCATGCTAAAATTTCAGCTCGATCGGTGCAGAACTTATTGAGTTCTTGAAGCGTACACTCACCAACATAACCTTTTTTATATATAAGATTAAACACTTTGTTTGTAACTAGGTAACAACTAGCTTTAATTGTTTAAAACATGAGCTTATAACTAAGATAATATTAGGGGCAGTGCCCAGTGGGGTTGCGACGCTGGATTAACAAAAAACTTACTTGACTTATTGAAGTGTTCGTAAATCTAAGTGACACTTATGCAATTGGACATTATCGGAAACGAGAATGTTAAATTACTCTCATATTGGCTGACATTTTGTTTACGATTTTAATTATTAACTAAAATATATATGTAACTTGACTAATGTTAGGTTACATAACTAGCGTTAAGAGATTATTAATACATTCCTTTCTCTATATCGCTTATGGAACTGGTTTCCGAAGCGCCACTTGTTCATTCATACAATGCGTCATTAGACTTGAAGTAGTCCTGGTAATGAACTGTATGTGCATAATGCTAGTTGCTTTGTCATCGTTTGCTGTGTTTACATCGTATTAAGCTTATTTTGGGCAAGATGTGACTGATGTATGTATATTATAACTAGCTACCCCCGCGAACTTCGTTTCATCCAAATGTCTAGCCTACCTTTTTAGTACATACCAACATGGAACATTTTACTATGCTACCCCAGAGACTGTTCGATTTTCCGAAATGAAAACTTTATTGGTTATTCTGTGAATTTTTCTCTATATAAATCATAGTTCAAGTCATAAATTTTAAATTAATAAATAAAAAATAGGGGTTGATCGTAGACGGGTGAAAATTAGGGGTTGTATGTATTTTTATATGTTGTATCATAAAAAACAATTTTTTTTGGGGTGGACTCCCTTTATCACTTAGGGGTTTGAAAGATAAATAGTAGCCGATTCTCAGACTAACTGAATATGCATAAAAAAATTCGTAATAATCGGCGAGCCGTTTCGGAGGAATATGGGAACGAACATTGTGACACGAGAATTTTATATATAGTGTATACTCATTAAAACGAATTGCAAGGGACCGAGCATTTTTTTAATAATAGAGATTTTTGTTACAGGGAGGGACGAGAAAAAAAACAAATTTAACCAATTCCCTACATTAATTTCTAATTTTATAACTATCAATAGGTAAACTATTCTAACACCTAGACTTTACTATGTGCTCGTACGGTGTTGGAAAACATTCTGAAGAAACAGGCATTCCTTAGAGCCAAAAGTCGACGGCGTCTGTCAGGCACAAATGGGCACCTATACCCACGATATCTGAAGCCAAGGGTTGTAGCGCCAGTGGTGTCTTTTATCACCATCATTAAATAAGGAACTGTACAAAATGGTGGAAAAATTAAGCTTTGATTTACATTAAAAACATGGTTGTAATTAATGCCTACATCATTTAAAAGAAAGTACTGATGTCCTCATTCGCAAGTTATAATTAAAGTGGCATTTAACAGGCCTGTTATCTGCAGTTATCTCCCCGGAAACGAACGTGTGATGTTTCTCGACTTATCGCACGTGATAGCAACCCTTTTAACAATGACTTTAGTAAAAACGAAATATATATTTATTTTCGCTTCATATAAGTATTTAGTTATAGAGAGAGTTAGCGTGAGACACTGTAGTTGATATAAATTTAATAACGTATGATATGATATGTACGATACAAATAATATATGAATTGACCGATTCATATGACTAATAATGTAAAATTTAAAATTCCTTTTAAGACAAACTTGCGTACTTACGATTGTACTTACACATTTTAGTACCATATTCTTGCATTAAATTATTATTATACAATTTAAACTGTGACACGAATATTACGAGAAATATTTATGTACATTAAACTTTGTCAGCAGTGTTGGGCTAGTGGCGTAGGTATGTTCGATTGTTCTAATCGTGGTAAAGGAATTTTCTTTCTATGTGCGCAATTAGAATTTACTTGAAAACACAAGAATCGTGAGGAAACCGACGTGTCTCAAAATAAAAGAATATTTAAAAAACAAATGCAATCTGTAGGCAAAACATATTTAGGGTAGAACAGTGTTTCCCAGCCTTTTTCCCACCTTAAGCGGACCGCATGTTGCAGTCAAGACCGACTGCTGTAGAGTTCCGCTCGAGCAGTTCCTGAGCAAACCGCATGTTGCCGTCGGTCTTGACTACAAGTTACAACATGCGGTCCGTGGCCCGCTTTAGTGTTTCTAAAATTCTTATGTTATACTAGACTTCACTTACGAAACTCAAATGATAGGTTTTAGGAAGAAATTGTTAACGAAACACAGTAAGTAAATTAAAAACATGATGAAAAACTGCATTTCGATTTCAAAAAAAAAATTCGTTTAGCCCCCCTTAACAATCAACT
Source organism: Pieris macdunnoughi (assembly GCA_905332375.1). Classification (NCBI taxonomy): domain Eukaryota; kingdom Metazoa; phylum Arthropoda; class Insecta; order Lepidoptera; family Pieridae; genus Pieris; species Pieris macdunnoughi. The sequence goes on from CAJOBZ010000012.1 coordinate 948,014, forward strand.
TCTCCCCCCTTGAGGGAGTGGGCCTCACGTTGGGAAACACTGGGGTTGAGCCACGCGAATATTGTTATTAAGTAGTTAGTGGGTCACGTTTCTGTGTTTATTGAGCCTTTTGCATGATAGACAATTAGGATTATTATTTAAAAAAATATACATATTAGATAATTTTTGACACACCGGCGACATATATATATAATCTCTATATATATATATATAGAGATTTTCCTATATCAATAAAGTTATTTTTAGTTTGAGTTCATTGGTGTACAGCCGGGGATAGAACTAACCACTATACCAACACTGCTCTATTATTTTATTTACATACTCAAACAGTAAGTTCTACTGTCACCTGATTAATTAACTTCAGTGCATTTAAATACCTAACACATGTTCATTAAAATTTCCAGCACAATTGGAGCGGTGGGGTTTCATATTACAAACGGAAATTTCATTCTGTACCTAGAATGGGTGTTGAACACAATGGCCCATATTTACAAGTGAACAGTTGAGATGTATTGCGTTGCTTTGTAAAGGTTTTTTTGCATTAAAACAATGTTCTTTGACTAGAATCATACCTATAGTAATATATTAGGGTCCTGTACTTACGGGATATAGTACGAGATCCGGCTGCAGGTTCAATGCGTTCATCGGTTATTTGCTAAAAACCCAATTTTTTTTGTAAATATATAATTACGAGAATATATATATATCATATAAAATACAGGTTACACAAGTTATTAGGCAACAAGTGGCCTAAAGACTTCTTCCAGGCAACCAACAAATACTGAGGCAAAAAACAAAAAGTGATGATAAAGTAAAAAAAACGCGTGTGTAGTTAGTACACGCCTAAGAAGTTATACTTTTTTGGCGTAACAAGGTAAAACGAAAACGACACTAACAATAGAAAAAATTTAAGCTAGCCTTAATTATGAGGCAGAAGAGAAATGCTCAAAAAGAAGATTCTTTAATAAATTTAAAGACTGAGCTCGTCTGATATCAAGAGGTAAGGTCAAAAGCAGGATTTGTACAGTAAATCATTCTAAAGGAAACTGTGGAATGCCACGAACATTGTTATTTTATCGGTACGTAGCTACTGTGTACTTATCACAAATTAAACTCTATTTTCAGCGTCATAAGACATAAGTAACAGTGTGGTGGCGTTACTGATTAGATAGTCGTGTCAATATCATAAAACGGAAAATGTAAAGGTTGTTTAACAAAGAAATGAATCACAATACGTTGCGAGGGTATGCGGGTTTAACCAGAATTGTGCCATAAAATGGACTTTGAATATCGCAAAATACCACATGGCGATTTTGCTTTCTTTTCTTTCTTTACTGGAAGTTGGCCGTCAGTCTCGTGAAGAGACTGTCCTGTGCCACTAAGGAACTCTTTCGCAGTCGCAATACCTGTCAGAAGCCATGAATTTTTCCTTTTTCCAACACGCTGATTACGCTGATTTTTTACCCATTATAATTAATTGAAGGAGGTGGCCCAGGTACGCACGGTAACTTTGTTTTTATCGCATACTTATTTGATTTATATGACTATACTGGATAAAGTCCCCGCAATGGGATTATGGGGCAAAGAGGCGTCTGTTACTGTGGATGACTTTTCTTATAAACAGTTAGATATAAAGTATGTACATATATTTATATATACTAAGAGAATTAAATGTATTAAGTCTTCTGTGTCTGTGGCTTATGTATTTCATTATGCACATTATCTAATTAAAAAAATAGGAATACATATATTTTTAATTACAATTCAGGAATAAGTTTTTTAATGTAATTGTTTGTTAATAAAAATATGCAATGTAATATAAAAATCACAAATCATTTATTTCAATTAAGCCTATTAAAAAGGTACTTTTGAAAGTCAAAATTACAAGTTAGAAATATAAAAAAAAAAATACTAGTTGCTCCTTCCAAAAGGCAGATCATGTGGAGAAGAATGGGCAAGAATCGTCATACTTCCTTTTTTAAAATTGTTTTTAACAACTATTTGCATACATTGATTTGATAATATAATAAATAGGCGCATGGTGTTATAAAAAAATCAATGCAGCAGATATCTCAATTATTATGTAGATTTTTATATATAGTTATTATTAACTAGAAGAGATATATGTTAGTTATAAATGAAGTGTATACTCGTAAAAACATACATTTCACTTACATAAAGAGGAATATATACCTCGCCACTATCGTAAGCTGTTTTGCATTAGAGTCCATCTACCAAAAAATTTTGCTGGCGTATTCGAAACGGGTGTGCTACTCTTTCCCGTATCTCAGGAGGCAAGCTATTGTAAAGACTTCCTCCGAAATAGGTAATATTTTTGCGACCGTTTTGGTAGATGGATATGGTTAGTGCTATGCCGGCTATGTAGTATTGAAGTTAGATTTAATTGTTAAATGTTATCTACAATTCTTTAACTAAATTTAAAAAAATCCCATAAATAAATATCAACTACACCAAAACTTTGCGGTTTCGCATTATATCGTTATCAAAGTATGTACTTATATTTTTGGAACCACAGCTATGTTTTAAATAAACAACCTTGTACATTTAAGGATGTTATCAACGTAAAACCCCAATGAAATATGTTTCGGCCGCATTTGCACAGCTGTTGTCTGCACATTCTTTAGAAATGACGTACTTCAGTTTGCCCACGCGCAGCGAAACCTGTGAGGAATGACCACTGACCGTGCTTTAAATAATTTAAATAAAACTTAACGGATCAATTGTGGTCAGCGACTGCCACATCACCATACTTCTAGAAAAGAGCGTGCCGAGCCACCATGAGTTACCCATGGTAGTCCATGGGTAAAATAAAAATAAATCAGTGGCGGTACTACCTCTTTAGGTCTGGGCTTTAGATTTCTGAATCTGTTTCATATTCATTTTTCCTTCAAGAAAAGAGTGTACCAATTCTTAAAAGGCCTACAACGCACTGGCGAGCCTTCTTGAAATTTGAGTGTCCTCCTGCCGAGGGTTATATAAAAAAAAACAGTTGACAGTCTGTAAATTTTTCTATTTATTTGTAGCAAGAGAGCTTCGGGGTCGTTTGTTAAGGTGTTTCATTGTATTGATCAAATAATATGTAACATAATAATGAAACTATGTTTGTATATTTGTTTCTTATGAATACCCTGAAAGAGACTGATTTTTAATTTATATATATGGAAAGAAACTACTTACTAACTTGTATGGCAAAGCAAATCAAAATATCGAGTAGTTTTGCATGGTTTGCTGTCCGTGTGAATTTATTATTAATTTTCATATGAAACAATAAGTAAAAAAAAATGCTAGTATTTTTATGAACGGAATATCGTTTATTAAAACCTAAACATAAGAATCAAATATACAGTATTTACATTTTTCTTAAACTACATAGTATTAAAAAGATATTAAAACAAATTTAAAAAGTTTGTTCCCTGTGGCAGTACCGACCTTTAATGCTGGCAGCATTTCCTCGCTATATTGCGATACTTCTAGAAGTTAACAAAACAGTCTTAGAAGTGAATTAAAATCTTTTTCGCCTAATTAGTTATCTTCAGACATTGGTTAGATAATATAAAACGAAGGTTTCATGTGTTTTATCTGAAGCGCTTGAGTTGGCCGTGAATATAAATTGGATAGATAAGCGTTGTCGTTTACATAATTAAAATGTTTCAGAGTTAAATTTAAACCCAAAGTTGTTATCGATGGGAACTGAGTTCTCGTTTTGTTTATATGTCTAATACGTCCTTTGGGTTACATTAAATCAATTCTACAATTGTAGGCCTTTGTACAAAAATTAAGTGTATATCTAGTATATAAAACTAATTAAAAAAAATTATATGTTAGGTCCTTACATATGAAATTGGCGTTTTGTATGGGAGGAACAAAAGATCGAATAATTTTAAATATAATATATTTAATTAATCAAAGTATGAACCATTGTTTTCTATGCACTTTTGCCATCTCATAGGTAGTTCATTGATCCCTTTACTAAAAAAAACAGTCGGACGGGAATCAATAAAATCTGTGAAGGCGATTTGGACTGCCCCATCAGAGTTAAATTTTTTCCCTTGCAAGAAGTTGTCCAAATTTCGAAAAAAATGGTAATCTGTTGGAGCAAGGTCCGGGGAGTACGGAGGATGTCTTAGACAATCCAATTGAAGCTCTTCTAATTTGGTAGCCGTCTGTTGTGCAGTGTGTGGTCTAGCGTTGTCGTGAAGTAGCAGTGGCGCGGAGCGATTGACCAGCCTAGGTTGTTTAGCCGCTAGCTTTTCCATCATGGTTTGCAATTGCTGACAATAGACGTCAGCCGTAATAGTCTGGCCAGATTTGAGAAAACTGCAATGAACAATACCGGCACTAGTCCACCAAACGCTTACAAGTAACTTTTTTGGGGTTAATTTTCGCTTGGGGCAGGAATTGGCTGGCTGGCCAGGATCCAACCATTGCGCTGAGCACTTCCGATTATCGTAAAGAATCCATTTTTCATCACAGGTAATGATTCGGTTTAAAATACCTTCATTATTGTGCCGGTTCAGTAATGTAACGCAGCAGTCGACGCGCGTTTGCCGGTTTGCTTCAGTCAATTCGTGAGGTACCCATCTTTCAAGCTTTTTAATCTTCCCAATTTGCTTCAAGTGAATTAAAACAGTTTTATCACTAACACCGCAGCCTACAGCTAACTCGGACGTGGTTTGCGATGGACCCGCTTCCACAATAGCCTTCAATACTTCATTATCAACTTGGGTCTCAGGCCGTCCACGGGGCTTGTTCTGCAGGTCGAAATTTCCAGAACGAAAACGTTGGAACCAAAAACGAACTGTGTTTTCTTTTGCAACATGACCGCCATACACATAATTCACCCTTCGAGTCGTTTCCGCAGCACTAGTGCCACGGCGGAACTCGTACTCGTAAATAATGCGATACTTTAAGTTTTCCATTTTGTAAAATGAGTGACGAAAACAGAAAAAAACAGAAGAAAAAAACAAATGAATGACGGTCATCGAAGCACAAATACATGAGTAAATAGCTGTACAAGTTTGAATTTGGAATTCCTTACCAAAGAGGAGAACATCGTGATTAAAGTGGCCAGTACGAAAAACGCCAATTTCATATGTAAGGACCTAATATGTTAAAGTATTTTTTACTTAAAAGAATTCCCAAATCTCACACATTACACTCACTCATTCACTCACGCGAACACAGTAATAAAATTAACAGTTATATATATTTTTTTTAAATTACCTAATAAGTTTGTTATGGAAGAGCTGGGAACCCTGACCCAGGTATTTTTTGCTTAAAAGGGTTCCCAAATCTCACACATTGTAATGCATTTTTCTAATGAATAAACACCATTTTTATTTTCAGTTAGAAAAATTGTGCTTTTTCGTGGTATTCATAAGAATTTTTTTGATATATATACAAACATGTTTTCATTATAATATATTATTTGATCAATACAACGAAACATCTGTACAAACGTCCCCGAAGCACTCTTGGTACAAATAAATAGAAAAATTTACAGACTGTCAACTGTTTTTTTTTATAACCTTCGGCAGAAGGACACTCAAATTTCAAGAAGGCTCGCAAGTGCGTTGCCGGCCTTTTAAGAATTGGTACGCTCTTTTCTCGAAGGACCCTAAGTCGAATTAGTTCGCAAATACTTCAGTACACACTGTTTGAGCTTTGACTATTGAGCCCCTAATAATAATTTGACAGCTTAAACTTATAAATCACATACTTAACAAATCGTGTATCGAATTTGGATCAATGTCTTGCGCAACTGTCGTGATCGATGGAGCCCTGAATGTCTTGGCCTAATTTTCGTGAGCCTTTTAAGGCGTAGCCCATGTACGCGATGGATTTTTTTGAATTCGGAATGCGCTAGCTTCCGTTCGCTACTTTGTTTTCGGTACGTATATATATATATATATATATATATATATGTATATATTGCACGGTTGCCATTATAGTAATGTAGCTAAGATATTATGTAGATTGTAATTTGAAGCTTCTCGCCTTTAATTCATTTATTAACAAGATTTACGAAAAAAATGTAGGTAGAAATTGTTTTTTAAAAGTTGATTGTATATATATGTCTTTCCTCCATCTCGATTTTGTTCCCTTTGGAGTAGACTCTTGGGCCGTGGCGTTCAAGTGCACGCAAGATTTAAGCTGGTTTAAATTTTCTGTTTATTAATTTTTAATTTTTTTTATTATTGGTATGTTGGTTAAAAAAATTTAAATTAATTTTTAATAATTAAACAAAATTGCTAGTAAAACGTACAAGTGTTCTTAATACATAAAAAACATTGTATTCTAGACAAAGGCGATTTTATATCTGGCTCCACATTTAAAAAATATAATTACTTAGAACAAAAGTAGCATGCCTAAAATACAAACTAATTAATTAAGACACTAATTACAATTGACGTCATGACACACGTGTTTATAACACGTTACATATTTAACTTTAATTGCGATTTGGTTTTTAATTTCCTTTCATTATAAAAAACTGGGAAATACCACGACTTTATTGACGCCAAATAGCTAGTAGTTGCTTTATACCAATCAAAAGTGCTATATGTTTGAGCATTTCTTATCCATGGTTGGCACCATGGAGTTAATCTGTGGTGACATCTCGTAAATTACATAGCCTTTCTCAATAATTTTTATTTCGATGTAGTAGTAATAATAATATGTTAATTATAATAAAATAAAAAAAGTCTGGGCCTCAGATTTCTGTATCTGTTGATCATTTGTCAATCTAATAGACGAGTACGTGATCAGTCTCGATTTGATTAAGGCTAGAATGGATGAATATTAGAGAAATATGTAAAAGAAAACTGTTTAATTAAATATTCTTCTAAAACATTGCGTTTTATTGTTATAAACAAATATTTATCAGTGGCAAGTAGGTGATCAGCCACCTGTGCCTGACACAAGCCGTCGACTTTTTGGGCAATCCGGTTTCCTCACGATGTTTTTCTTCAATGTTCGAGCGAGTGTTAAATGTGCACATTGAAAGAAAGTCCATTGGTGCACAGCCGGTCATCGAACTAACAACCTCAAGGATGACAATCGCACGCTGAATCCACTAGGCCAACACTACTCTAGATTCTTTGTCGTTCATGTCTCACACGGCATAATATCCGTATACACACACACGATTGTAGTAATTTAAATATCCCTTTATCTCAAAGTAGACACAAAATAACTAATACCAATATTTCCCAAGCAATTTGACCGTTTAACTGTGTTTAATCAACCACATCGATTAGGTGTTGAAAAAAGCCGAGAAACCAGTCCCGGGCTCTACCTGTGGCTGGCATTCCATACATTTTTGTGTGAAACTGTCCATTTACACGTGAATGCATTTTTGCATGTATTTTCGTAAGGAATTCACCTATATTAATTAAAATAGTGATAATATAACACTATCTTGACCCACTATATTAGGGGTTTGAAAGTATAGGCAATCCAGGGTCATCAGGGTTGGCGGTTATCTGGAGATAACACATAATACGAGTTATTCAATGATATTTAAGATCGAAACAGTTTTTTAATGTAATAGAAGACAAACGGGCAGGAGGCTCACCTGATGTTAAGTGTTACTGCCGCCCATGGATGCCAGAGGCCTTGCGAGTGCGTTGCCGGCCTTTTAAGAATTGGTACGCTCTTTTCTCGAAGGACCTTAAGTAGAATTGGTTCGGAAATACTTCAGTGGGTAGCTGGTTCCACATAGTGGTGGTGCGCGGCAAAATCTGCCTTAAAAAACGCTCAGATGTGGTATTATTGAATTAGATTTATTGTATTTAAACAATTGACACACAACTTTACACATTTTATAATATTATTGTATTGAATCGTAATTGCTATTATTTATATAATGCCCACATAGACTAGGCACTAACTACTAGGCCAATAAATAGTCCGTTTAAGCTCCTAGCTTGGTACTGCTGGACCTTATGAAACCATTTGGAGACAAATGTCTAAGGTCCTGAATAATGAAGCGAGTAGAAGTTATAGAAATAATTTAATTTTTTTTATTAACAAAGATCAATTCTGTCCTAACAGGTGACCCTAAATCGACAGGAATGCATATTTCATAACCATTGCAAAAATTTACACATGAAACAAAAAATCGAACATAAGAAATGAATTAGAAAAAAATAACAAAATTACTAAAAATAAACCAACTGCTAGAAGCACTAACAAATAATAGAACATTTGTCAACGGACAATAAAAAAGGTCCGTTAGCCAATGTTATTCGTTATCTAAAGTTATTATGTGTATAAATATAATATAATGAGAACGCGTTTCTTTTATTTAATTATTAAAGTTCACCTCACCATACATAATGCTATATCCATAGTATATGTTACAAGCTATCTTATCTAAAATCTATAACAATTATGGTAAACAAAATGTTACAACAAAATTAAAATACTAATATGTTTTTGGTTATTTTTAGGCAATAAATCACCAGAAAAACAGCAGTTATAAATGAGATAGGCACTTAACTCTTTCTTAATTGATCAGCTCCACTACTGAATATATTTAGTGTTTATTCCGTTATATTGGCGAAAATTTCGAATGAAAGGTGCCTGAAGTGAATGTTGGTTTTTGCAGATGGAATTTGGAAAATTCCGCTGATTTTAAACCTTTTTCCTCGTTATAAGATTCTGTATTGTAAGCGATACGGAGAAAGGTGTCCCATCTTGTGCAGTGCAACCTACAATTGCGCAACAATTATTTGTTTATGTCAATAACTTGCATAATCTGGACCGAACTAAAATGTACCAAGCATGTACTTTCGAAAAATTTCCAGTTTAGATCCGCATAGTATCGAGACAGTTGTCATTTTAAATTTGTCTAGCGTTGTATGTATTTGACAAAATGTTTTAGGAAATAAAGTAAACATGATCATACACAGCACAGTCGTATTCTGCTGAAGGTCTTTTTTATGGAATAGGAGGCAAACGGGCAGGATTCACACTGATGTTTAGTGAACCTCAATGCCAGAGAGCTCGCTTTAAATAATTGGTCCGTTCTTTTGAAGGACCCTAAGTCGGATTGCTTCGGAAATACTTCACTGGGCAGCTGGTTCCACATAGTGATTGTACGGGGCAAAAACTGCCTTAAGAAAAGCTCAGTTGTAGAAAGACGGACGTCAAGGTGATGCGGGTGGATTTTCATATTCTACCTCGACTTTTTGGATCTAAGGAAAGTCGGTTTCCTCACGATGTTTTCCTTTAACGTTTGAGCGAATGTACGCACAGCCGGGGTTAGAATCTAAGACTTCAGGGATGAGAGTCGCACGATGAAGCCACTAGGCCAATTCCGCTATAAATATTTATATTTAATATATTCGCGACATAGAGTAGCCTTTTGGCTGAGTTTAATATCACTGTTCGATGAACTTAATGTCCGACTATACGATACCAGACTAAATAAATCATCCAAAGATTAATTATATGATTACAGCTATCACTTGACGAAATACCGTTATTCCACTCTTCAATCGATACCAACCGGTTCTATGAATTGATTAATATTATCTAGAAAGTTTTGGTGAAAAGATTTCATCAGTATTTCACATTTCATTAGTTAAACATTTGAGTGGCGATATATTTTTTATATCGACATTGTTAGGAATTGTTGAAAGAACATCCGTCAAGAAATTTAAATACTTGTCGCATAAACCAGAGACAATCGTTATGTTAGAGAAATAGAAAACTGTTTTTGTATTTAATTAACGATCGATTTCGGCGCCCACTAGGCAGCATACAAGCTAGCACAGCTACAGGTATGTCAAAGATGAAACGATGTATGATTGGTAGGAAAAGAATCGATAAAATAAAGAATACATCATTAATTAATTAACAGCGTGACAGAGAGTGACACAGTGCAGACCGTAATTGCGGTATTTGGAAAGATGATAAAAATATAAATGTATATATATATAAAATATAAATATAAATCGATTTAAGTATCGCAATTCAGCGAAATGCTGCCAGTATTAAAGGTACACTGCCACAGAGACCAATTTTCAAATTTCTTTTAATTCTCTATTTAGGTATGTTAATGTTATTATTTACTATGTTGGTTAAGAATATTGTAAATATATTTATTTTTGTGTTATTTATTAAATATATTTCAGCCATTGATTTAAAATAATTAAATATTATGTTAAGAAATAGACAATTTTTTAAATAAATAATTGAATTATAAAGTTTTACGAGTAAAGATTTTAACACAATTTGTGAAGCAAATAGTATTTATTTCCTTTATTCATTTAAGTAATCGTCAACACTGTAGGTTTGTATACCTTATAAAGAAAGATAAATGTGGGCTGTAAGACGTAGCCATTGTTCCATTAAAATGCAAGCATTATCCTTTCGTAAGCCGGATGTCCATAACGGTGGAAAGAGGGCAGACGCTTATGGGTGCTATTACTAATCGCCCGGGTCCAAGACTGAACGGTAATGTCCGGATAGTAAACCTTTATGTATAGTAACATAGTGTGTTCAAACTTTTAAAGTATTTAAAGATTTTTATCTCAAAAAATATTTCCGGAATTCGAACCCAAAATTTAAGACAATTTAATCGCTCGGTCAATAGGCAGGTTTGGTTATGTAATATTATTAACATAAAGCTTCTTGTGTGAATTTTTGATCAAAAGAGATTTTATTAAAATTTCGATCAAATGGGCCCAGAATACCTACCCTATTAATACTACTACCCACAAAAATTCGCCAATATTTCGGGTTTTAAACTATAATACAATTTATGAAGATGTAGACATTTTCCACCTTACCAAAGAGCGAAAAGAGAGAGAGAGAGAAGAGAAGCGGGAGGATTTTGACTTTATCTATCTTAGCTGTAAGGTTTCTTATATATTTTTTTAATACGGAACATATGGCGGTAGTTTTAATTGATAAATTTTCTTTTTGAATGTAAAATATATTAAGGAATGTAAATACTAACTGGACCAGTAAATTGGGCGCCCAATTACATTGTATAGGTATGTAAATAGAGTAAGCCTCTCAGGTAGGAATCAATTGGATTATAGGCTCGCGAAGTGGGTGGGCCAAGGACTCACATAATCGGAAGCCAACAAAAACATTAAACTAGATCAGATTCAATAATATGGTAATAAAACTGTTAATTATATTTATCCCAACGAAAATTTATTGACACTTGCATTACATAAAAAAATCAGGTAATTTATATATTAGGAAAATAGGAGCGGCCTAACTAGCGGCTAGAGCAGTGTTTGCTAACGTGGGGCCCACGCCCCACAGGAGAGCAATTTGATTGTTAAGGGGCAATTCAAACAGACTCGACGTTTTTTCATTATGGTTTCAAAATTGTATTTAATTATTTACACTTCGTAAGATACTTTACATTTATAGAAAAACAAATAACATGATTCATAAAAAAATATAAGAATGCCACAGGCGGCCTTATCGCTAACAAGCGATCTCTTCCAGGCAACCCTAGTTAGGTAAAAATAAAAAATAAATGTGATGAGTAAAGAACAAGCAACGCATAACCAACCTTAATCTAAAACAAACTGAAAAGCTAATTCGGCAAAAGCTTAGCTTAAGCTAATTCGGTGCAAAATTTATTAATGTATTTTAAATCTCATAACAATTTAAATATGTACCATTGGAATGTTATGTATTGTCGTGACTGCACCATTAAATTCTCAAGGTGGTCAAACAATATAAATTGACAAGAAATGCCACGATTCCTTCAAGGGTAACGAATAAAAGCTCTTTATAAACTTTGACATTTGACAAAGTTAATCATTTAAGCGAATAATTCGTAATCCTAGGTCTTGACCAATAAATGTTATTATTTGCAATTTTATGTTTGCTCAAAGCACCGTGGGACAGAGAAGGCTGATAAGAGATAAAAGAATAGAAGACAGAAGACTGCCACGAGTTCGTGAAATTTAATAAAACACTATTTTGACCGGATTGAAGTTATGTATTATTATAAATTTACAACTATTTAACATAATTTTAAATTTATCCGACGTTCAAAATAGTGTTTTATGAAATGAATAAAAGTTATGTTAATCAAAGACAATACTTCGTGAAATTTTCTCAGGCAAATTGATCTCCAGGAGAGGAGACATAAATTGGCCTACACGCAGTCCTGATTTAACCACTATGAATTTTTTCTTATGAGGTTATCGTAAATCTAAAGTCTACGCCAATAAGCCGACTTTTCTGGCGCAATTGAAAGAAAATATCCGTCTCGAAATGGCAGCCACTACTGAGTCCACCTGCCGAACCGTCATAAGTAATATTATTGTTCGATTAAATGAGTGCCGCGAACACGGGTCTACATTTGGACGGTATTATTTTTAGGAAATAAATTCCCAAAATGTGTACTTTAATAATGAATAAACACGTTTTTGATACACGACTTACTTTTTTTTAAATAGATCAACTAAATATGAACTTCCTTTTGAGACACCCTGTATAACCTAGGGCGGTTAAATTTAATAATACCAAAGTTTTGACATTTCTGAACAATAGTTTAGAATGTCAATAATAAAGTTATATGACATTTGACCTTTTATAGACCGTAAGTCATGTGTGACCTATTTGTGCGGTATTTTGTCTTGTAACACGAATAGCTAGAATTTTATCAAGGTGGACGAGATTTATAAACTTGAAACAGTATCTACATTCATAAGAAGTTCTTTATGAGTAATCCTGGTTAGGAAATACGAAGCCTCTTGGGCGTATACCATCATATCGTGTATATATTATGTATTTAATATTCTTTATCTACATAGTAATAATATAAAGAAAATTAAAACAAATTTAAAAAGTTGGTCCCTGTGTACCATTAATGCTGGCAGCATTTCCTCGCTGTATTTATTTATTTATAAAAGCTTGCCAACGCTTGGCACACTGATACATTGATAAAAGAAAAATAAAATACATTTTTTAATGTGTCAAGCGCTTACAGGCAAACAGCATAAAAGAAATAATAAAAATAATTAAGCAAAACAATAATATAATTTAAATAAACATAAAACGAAAATCGCTCTTAAAGTGTGAGTGTGTCTCAATCTGGAAATCGGTGAATTTTGGCCAAAACGCGTTCTCCGGAAAGGAGGGATTAATGGAATGATGGTAGGTATTGCGATACTTATTTGTTAAGCAAGGAAAGCGCCAACTCTGGGGTCAACTTAAATCTTCCCCACGGCCCAAGAGTCTCCAGAGGAAACAAAATAGAACTTGGAGGAAGGACTCTTATATATGTGCCGTTTATTATTTTCCGCCTGCTCTGCGGAATAATAAAAAAAAATTATTTCGACGTTATCGGAATGGCTTAGTACTCTTTAAGAATGTATTTATTTTTGTAAATAAATATCATATTACTAGTGGACCCCACAGACGTTGTCCTGCATGATATTTAAAGCGATTAGGATATTAAGCAAAGTATGAAAGTACCGACTGCAGTGCCATCTGCCGGGCTGATTTGTGAATCTAAACCATTCCCAGATCCCCTTGAACGCACACAAAAAATTTCATCAAAATCGGTCCAGTCGTTTGAGAGAAGTTCAGTGACATACACACTCACAGAAGAATTATATATATAAAGATAATATTTACCAAATATTTTAAATCAAGCTAATTTTCTCTTGAAGTTTCGTTCGATCATAAATAAATAAATATATACATAACCAGGATATAGGGCAAATATTTTAAAATAGTAAACTCATTTACGATGCTGTTTATATCTTGTTAATATTTTATTTATAATCGAATCGCATTGATACAGTACAATTATTTATCTATTTCTTGTATTCGCTAAAACTATTAATTTTATTAGTAGTGTATTCGAAAAAATCATTTATCTTGCCCCTTATCTCGACCTCCCGTAAGATATGCTTTAGTAATTGCAACCCCCAGTGGTTAAGTTCGCAAAAAGTACCTGTCAAATTTAAAGGACCAATAGCCATAGATTTATAGACTATTAAGGTCTGTCATTGGAATGTCGTTTTTGTGTCGAATTTTTTCTGTCAATTATCCACGCAGGTATTACGACTGTGTCGGATTTTATTCCGGAACTCATGTGAGATGTTGGTTTTTCCTATTTTCATATATTATAGTACATTTTTATCACGTGTATTGTTGGATTAGTGTCTTTTACCTGTCAAACCTGAGGTCGTATGTTTGATTCTCAGCATTGCACTAATATTTAGTTGCGTTGCGTTTAATACTTGATCATACAGTAAACGTCGTGAGGAATCAAGGCATGTTGTGGCTTTCTCGACAGCACGAGGCATAGAACACGGATAAGGTACTTGTCTGAAAATATATTAAAAAAGGATTTAAACTAAGAACAAAAATCATAAGAAAAGAGCGTACTAATTGTTAAAAGGCCGACAACGCACTAGCGACCTCTCTGGCTTCATGGGCAGACTATATAATTTAACACACGTAAGTCCGTTTGCCCCCTGTTCTATAAAATAAACATAGAGTTCTAAAGCTACTGGATTGTTTTATTATAAACTCCAAATCACATATGGGTATATGGGACCCGACTCCACACAGACGCGGGCTTTAAATAACAGCAACAGGCCCTGGGGGTCACTTTCGCATTTCACCGGTTCCTTAGATAGTTAAAATAAATAAAACAGCTTATAAGGCTGGATAAATCTACATTAAACACGCTTAAATCCGCCTATATCTAATATATAAAATTCTCGTGTCACAATGTTCGTTCCCATACTCCTCCGAAACGGCTCTACCGATTCTCATGAATTTTTTTATGCATATTCAGTAACTCTGAGAGTCGGCTACTGTTTATCTTTTAAACTTCTAAATGTTAAGGGTAGGTCCACCCCTAAATTTTTATTTTTATTGTTTAGATAAAATTTTATGTTTTGAATTTTTTATGATACAGCATACAAAAATACATACAACCCTTAATTTTGACCCTTCTACGATCAACTCCTATTTTTTATTTGTTAATTAAAATCTTATGACATGAACTCTGAGGTTTATATAGAGAAAAATTCACAGAAAAACCTAAAAAGTTTTCATTCCAGAAAACCGAACAGTCTCTGGAGTAGCATAGCAAAATGTTCCATATTGGTATGTACTAAAAAGGTAGGCTAAGTAAAATCACATTAAGGAGAAACGAAGTCCGCGGGGACAGCTAGTAAATTAATAAATATATATATATATATAAAAGGCGCATATTAATGTGAACAGGTTATATTTAAATGTTCATCAATAGCGCGGAAATTGGCTGCCGATTTTTTTCAACTGACCTCAAAATTCGGTCGTTCAACTTTTTGCAGATCACGTACTTGAGAAGATTTACACGGTTGAATTGTAATATTGTGTTTAAAAAAAAACATGATTTTGAATTGGTACAGTTTATTGAAAGCTAAAGGCGGTACAGTGCGATTCACCTATCTTTTTAAGTAGGTGAATATGCGCTTACGCAGGGGGAATGTTGAGCTTGACGCGGGGACTGTGGGGCTGGGTCTACTCTCAAAGCCCTCTGCTATTCAGAGGGGTAGTGAGACACCACCTTCTATTACACCTAAGCCCTCCATATGCCATTAAGATGGGCCCTCGGGGTTCACCATGGCATTCACTATGGAGTGCGATTCACCTATGGATACAGTAGTATTGCGTGTTGTTCCCATGAGAATGGAAGTGCGTGCTCCTATTTCACCATGCCTCCTGCTGATAGAGGACAAGTCTTTGTTTTTTTTTAAATTTATGTTATTAATCATCCTAAAACTCATCTGCTCATAGTAAGAAGACTGATTGCACGATGCGCTCTATTTAAAAAAAAATGGCGATTAAAAAGAGTAGCGGAGAGTTTATTGCCAGTTCTTCTCTTCCGTTCTACGCGCCCTTGATTTGAGAACTGGCAGTAAATGTAAAATTAGAAGCATTAATATGTATTTCTTTACTGACAAGTCAAAAGTGTACATTATGTTACCTATATGATTAAATGATTTTTTACTTTTTAGACGTCGGGATTGCGTTCGAGGGGACCAGCCGGATTGTTTTCTTTAGTTGCTAGATTCTCCAGGTCCTTACGTTGAATTTGCTCCACATACATATAAATAAAAGCGTATACAACGATTAGCTGGCTTGGAGACGGAGATGCGACAATACCAAGAAAAATATCATTAAGCGTCCATTACTCAAATAAACTCTTGTTTTTACTATTAATGGTTTTTTAAATAAAACTCTACAGGCATTTTAATTGGTACTTTTGTTTTACGACTTCTCGGTAATTGCTTACCGAACCTAGTATGTATAGTAAAATGCAATTCTAATAGTTCTGTGTGTTATAAGGTAATAAAAATTTAAATAAATAAAAAATAAGAATTATTAAAATTGCAAGTGGTCAAGTCTTTTTATAACAAGAAATTGATTACGAAGATCGACTGTACTCGCAAGTGATTAGCTTTGTGTGTCCAACGGGGAATCGAAAGGTAGGAGACGCAGTTTCACACATCACAAATGTTTTTAACCAAAAAAACCTCGAAGGAGAAGGTTCAAAATGATTAGAATTGGGCAATCCGTCCATTCGTTCTTTGTATGTCTTTCTTCTAAAGTCACAGAAAGGCTTGAAGTAATAGCATGTTATACAACCAAGTTTTTGCTCGTGGTGTATTAATTAATCTTTGATTTTTATTTTTATTATTAATTACTTAAAGATGTTATGTGGAACGTGGTGTAATGGTTGCAGCTCCTTACAAACATCGTGTAAAAAAAACTTGGCGATTAAAAAGAGTGGCGGAGAGTTTATTGCCAGTTCTTCTCGTCCAATCTACGCCCTTGATTTGAATACTGGCAGTAAATGTAAAATTAGAAGCATTCAATATGTATTGAATGCTATATGACGTTCATTGTGTTACCTAAATGAATAAATGATTTTGATAGCCTATTAGACCACAAGCCCATGAACAAAAAATACCTGTGAAATGACCCAACCTGAATTACGCTTAGAAGGCTGTTACTATATCTGAAAATAGCTCTGAGCACTATGCCGTCATTTCTGAGCGGTACATGTGAGTACGTGGGTGAATGGACTTTCTCAGGTACAATGGGGGAATTTCGACTAATTATTAATGTACGGCTTTGTTATAAGTGTATAGATGATTAAAAATAAATGTCGAAAAACCTAGTGCCGTACAAAAGTGATGGTGCCGGAAGTCGGTGCAAATTTTTAATTCGACGACAGTTGCAGAAGCAATATAGGTCATTTATTACTGTACGGCATTTGTGTGATTCCTTTTGGACACATATAGAGATACTTTACCCGTAAACGCCGTACATATTCCCAGCGGAGCGGTCGAAAGCCAAGGGTCGCAACATATGTCTGATTAGCATATAGGTGATGATGATATGAAACAACATAAAATTAAATGATCTTGAGAGTACTTCACAAATAGATAACATTTTCCAGCATGCCGTACATTTTTTGTGGAACACATAGGTGTATGGGGTAAATTACTTTCCTCAGAAAAGAGTCATTTTCCGGTGACTTTTATCTGTACGGCAATAACACAGGTTATTAATACTTTAGACAATCTTCAATAAAAGATAAATGCCGTACACTTTCGATAGTCCGCTACCACCGCCTACCAATACAGGGCGTCCCAAAGTTATGGGAAATGAAGGGAAAGTACCTTAAATATCGTAGATAGGGTATTTTACTAAAATAAGACTTTATGTTATTTTTAAAAGTTATTAATTCTGCATTCAAAGATTTTTTAAAAATTACTTGCCTCGTCTGGGAATCGAACCGACTTAAATGTAAAAAAAAACACCCCTACTTTTATGATGCCAATCGAAAGAATGGCCAAAAACTAATAACTCTTCTTAAGTAACATAGTATTTTAAAAGAAAGGAACAGCGTGAATATATCTTTTTAATCAAATTAAAAACATTATCTATCGTATTCGGCCTAAAAAAATCCCCTACGAGTCTGTTACTTTAGAAAAGTTATTAGGTTTTGGCCATTCTTTCGATTGGCATCATAAAAGTAGGGGTGTTTTTTTTTAATTTAAGCCGGTTCGATTTCCAGACGAGGCAAGTAGTTTTTAAAAAATCTTTGAATGCAGAATTACTAACTTTTAAAAATAACATAAAGTCTTCTTTTAGTAAAATACCCTATCTGCGATATTTAAGGTACTTTCCCTTCATGTCTCATAACTTTGGGACGCCCTGTATTATATTTTTATTTTTGTTAAAAATATTTTTCCTTTACCTCTCTCTGCTGGTACGATAAGGCTGTAAATATACTTTACAGCCTTATGGTAGTATACTCAGATATGTACAGTTATTAATGACCTTAAGGGACACCTCAAACGTCGTCGAAGTTTTTATCAGCTGTAAAGAATAATCTGGAGTAAAATGTACGGCATCTGGTTTTTTTTGTTTATTTATATTTGTTACATATAAAATAACAATAATCTTTGAAAATATTACTCTAGGAGCATTTGAAAAGTCATCTAAATTTCGGAAATTTCATATATTTTTTATCATAATATTTTTATTTGTTACCATTTATTATGAACGGCTATAATGTACAACGGTAATATTGAGTAACATTATGTAAAAAAACAAGTTGCCGTACATTATTCTCTGATCTTACAGCAGTAAGAACTTGGTAAATCCTGAAATTTCGATAAATATTTAATTACACAAATATTAACTATAATATTTGGACGGCATACTTATAAAACATTATTGTCCGTGTTAAATAATATTTTGAACATGTTGCCGTACATTTTACAATGACCTTAGGGTATATGGGTGTAGGGGTAGGGTTCCGACCCTTGGCTTTCGACCGCTCCGCTGGAAATATGTACGGCGTTTACGGGTAAAGTATCTGTATATGTGTCCAAAAGGAATCACACAAATGCCGTACAGTAATAAATGACCTATATTGCTTCTGCAACTGTCGTCGAATTAAATATTTGCACCGACTTCCGGCACCATCACTTTTGTACGGCACTAGGTTTTTCGACATTTATTTTTAATCATCTATACACTTATAACAAAGCCGTACATTAATAATTAGTCGAAATTCCCCCATTGTACCTGAGAAAGTCCATTCACTCACGTACTCACATGTACCGCTCAGAAATGACGGCATAGTGCTCAGAGCTATTTTCAGATATAGTAACAGCCTTCTAAGCGTAATTCACGTTGGGTCATTTCACAGGTATTTTTTGTTCATGGGCTTGTGGTCTATATAGCAGTGTTCCAAACCGTTTTTGAGCCATGCATATTTCTAATACATAATTTTTATTATTAAAAAAAAAATTGAATAAGAAAGGAATTACTAGGAAATTGTTATGAAATGAAATGAAATAGTTTATTCTTGCAAGTAGGACTATATAAATCACTTTTACAATGTCTTCCTAAACTAGATGAAGTCGACATTTCCTAACTGACTGCCCTGAGAAGAAATGTCAAAACAAACTCGGGGGTCTTAGTCTCTTTTATAGTCCAGATAATACAATAATAAATTAATAAATTGGTGTAAATAAATGCAGAGTATTTACTGGACTGGTCTTTGGAAGAAAGAACCAGATCGATCTGAGCAAGCCTGTGCCAGCAGACGGCAAGCATGCCCCGAATGGCTCATATAACGTAACACAGTAAGTAAATTTACAAACGTATAATGAAAAACGTCGTGTCCGTTTTTGAATTGCCCTTAAACACTGGTCTATATGGTACTATGTATTTTATAGCCACTGACGATAAAAAAGTTTTACGTTTCCCTTATCGTTATCACATTATTTTCATACAGTACGAATTTAAAACAGTCTAAACTAGACTGTTCAGTTTTAATTCTATATTTGCAAGTCCTTAGTCAAAAACCAAAAAAGGCAAACTTAGGTTTAAAGAAGTTTATACTCATTAAGAAGATGAAAAGTAAAACACGCCACCGTCGTACGCTCTTATTGCATTAGACCTACCAAAAATCTTCGTAGGCGTATACCACTGCTATAATTTCCCGTATCTCAGAAGACAAGCTTTTGTAAAGACTCAGAAATAAGAAACCTGAAAAAGAGTGACTGTATTTTACAGTCGACTGACACAAAATTACGTCTGTCTCCATGTCTTGGAAGAAAATGAGAGAATGTTTTTTGCGGTACTCGATTTCGGTAAAGGTACCGTTTAAATGATTTTATCGCAATTTTGAGTAATGCGTGTTTGGTTGCCATTAATCTATGCTGCGTGCTGTTCTAACCGATTGGCTTCGGTCTTTGACACGCCTCGCTAGTTGCCTCAAGATGAACAACTTTGAAAGTACATTATTACTTGTGAATTATAGACGTAATAAATAACTTAATTCTTGCATTAACTACCTATCAATATAAAAAGCCGGCAACGCACTTGCGATCCCTCTGGCTATGTGAGTGTCTATTTGCGCGGTATCACTTAACATCAGGTGAGCCCGTTTGCCCCTGTTTTTTTCGTGTAACAACAAGTTTTCGCCGCGTAACAACACTATGTGGAACCGGCTGCCCACTGAAGTATTTCCGAACCAATTTGACTTAGAGTCCTTCAAGAAAAGAGCGTACCAATTCCTAAAAGGCCGGCATCGCACTCGCAAGCCCTCTGGCATTGAGAGTGTCCATGGACGGCGGTATCACTTAAAATCAGGTGAGCCTCCTGCCCGTTTCGGTGTTCTATAAAAAAAAACATAATGAGGTCCAAAAATCATGTAACATTTTAACGAATAAGTGTTACACTGTTCTGAATTCACACAATAAAAATTAATAAATATGAGACAGTGTTATCTCTGGCATCCTTCATAAGAAGTTATGAAAGTTAATTAACATCCTGTTCACGTAACTTATAAAAACCGGACACTCGGTCAATGTGTTCACGCACTTCGCATTTCCTCCGTCTCCTGCTAATAGATTCAATAGCTTTGCGTGTTTCGTTTTTCCTGAATGAAAAGTGGGATGTATATACAAGCGTTCCGATACGGAAACGCCAGTAACGTGTTAGGTTTTTGACAGGGTGGTCATCTTGGGCCGCTACTCTTCATTGTATACGAGTTTGGATAGTTATGTGACAGGTATTGCTCATTTTAAAGTTTACTCTTAATAAAAGAGAGCGTAAATAAGGCAGAGTAAGAAATGCTTAATACGTTTGGGCTCATCGTTTAATGATGTTAAAATATTGTGTCTTTTATTTACAATACAACTGTAGTGAAAATTTACTCGGTGGTAATTTTCAGCAACTGAATGTAGACCTTTTGACAAGTCGTTTTCTTTATTGCTACATAACTATTTTCAGTGTATATTCGCTGATGCTTGACGGACCCATTCAACTTCATCAGTAGTTCAAAAGAAAGAGTCCCCTCGTGAGTCGTGTGCTGCGATATTGCGGAATACTCGCTTGTGAGGAATTTGCATGGATCTGGTTAGCGCTGCGCCATCTGCTCTTGTTATTTCCACACATGTATATTCATAAGTTCTGATTGTCCTCCTTGTTACATTTATGTTTCAGAGCAAAAATACAATACATAAATGGCAATAGTGGAGTTATAACTTTAAGTACATTACCGACCCACTTAACAATCGTACGTGAATTGTATGGCTTCGTTGATTTAATTGTTGCAACCGTAGTTTCTCATGCCTTATTGTTTCACGACAACAAGGACATCCAATAGTAATGTGTACCTTTTTTGTAACAGTTACTTAATGCAATGTGAACGCATCTGTTAATATGTTGTTGGCACATAAACTTCAGTGGTCATCGTCCCAGCGTTACGGACCAGCTTCGTATCGATTGCATAACTGTTGTTGTTACCGGATCGCTACAACTCGAGTCTACATTCTTCCTTATTGCGTAAACAATAAGGTTTAGGATATAATATTATTTCGACACGGTCTATATGAAATGACTCATGCTGGTGGGTAAATATCTTGAATCCAGTTGTAATTCGAACCTGGCATTTACGGTAAAACACTATACGACCACCAAAGTATGGAACTTGCGTTTTCAATTTTATTGATATTGTAGAACATTTCGAGATGTACGACCTACATAACTTAGATAAGCGTAGATGTACTTTATTGATAATACGGAAATTATATTTATTATTTTGAGCAGTGTTGGCCTAGTGGCGGCCTGACTCTCATCCCTGAGGTCGTAGGTTCGCATGCGCATGCGCATTTAAACATCGTGAAGACCGGCTTGCCTTAGACTCAAAAATTAGGCGTGTGTGAGACACAGCCTGTCTATAAGATGGACAAATGATCGTGAAACATTGTATTTAGTTTTTGCCTCATTTTGGTTGTATTTGTTATAAATTTGCTTGTGTC
Organism: Pieris macdunnoughi; assembly: GCA_905332375.1. Taxonomy (NCBI): domain Eukaryota; kingdom Metazoa; phylum Arthropoda; class Insecta; order Lepidoptera; family Pieridae; genus Pieris; species Pieris macdunnoughi. The sequence continues at coordinate 970,378 of CAJOBZ010000012.1, forward strand.
AACCAAAGGTATTGTCGTCTTATCTTACAGAACAATGAATATCATTGTTAGATATGATGATACAATTTTAAATGCGACTTAAAAATTCACCACTCACTGCCAGAAGGCTCGCAAGTGCGTTGCCTTTTAAGAATTTGTACGGTCCTTTCTTGAAGGACCCTAAGTCGAATTGTCTTGGACAACTGGTTCCACATAGTGGTAGTGCGGCAATTGCCTTAAAAAACACTCAGTAGAACGAACAATACGACGATATAATGTTTCTAAACCTTGATCCATCTAAATTAAAGTCTTGCAACGTATAGTATGAATATAATCACAATCATATCGATCTAAACTTAATGGATTTGATCGGCATATCTGAACGTTGATGGCGTTATCTTAATTGATATATCCCTGACGCGTTTCAAAATACTTCACACCTTTCATTCGATAAGTGAAATGAAATCTCGTGTTGACGAAACTTTATCCAAAATAAGGTTAAAGAAAGTTCAGCGATAAATTAAACACTCTTCAAAGATGCCGGTTAGTTGATATTCGGAAACATCAAAATTATGTGTATCGTCGAATAACAATACAATATTTGTTACAGGATTACGGCGTTGGTGTTTCTGAGTAATTCAAAACTGCTGTCACTTACGCAGCGTCCACCCGGAAGTCGGAGTCAGTCACGTGTGTGATGTGCTGGCAACACCACGCAGTACTGAACATAGATGTCACCTGATTACTGGCAGGATGAAGTTTTCAACTGGGTCGAGTTCCAGCAGCCTCGCCAGCGATTCGCTGTCGAGGAAGTCAACGCTTTGCATCTATACTGATCTGGATGCGCTTGCGCACCCACCGCCTATGGAGAGGGTAAGATCATGTTTTTATAAGTATTCAAACGGGTTAGATTGCTAACACTTGGTTGGGCGGGAAGTTGACATCAGGGGAGTCTTTTGCTTGCTTTCCCCTTGTCCTATATAAATACAATACTTCTTGATACGTGTGAGCTTTTGTAGAGGGGTAGTCGGTGTCAAGTTTTGTAGGGTCTGTAAGATATATAATTTTATGTCATCCTACTTCCGACAAAGTATTCACATATCGAAATGAATGTTTACTATTAATTATAATAAGTACTCGGATATCCTGTTGAAGGAGGTCAAATTACATAAGTTGTATACGCGCTAACATTTAGTAATAAATTCATAGAAACTTTAATACTGAGACATTGAAAAGGCGATATATTTCGTCTCATACTGCAAATCGATTTTGTCAATCAAAAGTTAGGTTTATCAGATTTCACCGCAATACGCTGGGAAGATAATTACTTATTACCTCTAAAATATATATAAATTAAAATCCAATAAATTATATATAAAATAAAATCCTTTTTTATATCCAAACTATACGTACAATGACACAAAAAAATACATAACAAATGCACACGAGCATTAAATTTAACTTCAACCCCACATAGCCGGCATAACACTAACTATATATATATCTACCTAAAATCACAACCGAATACGGTCACCAAAATTTGACATATATGTATGTTTTCAATGAGAATAAACTTTAAACCTACCTTATATTCTCAAATCCAAAACATTGACGTAGTCTTTTTCGATTTGGGATACAGAATTCCTACGTTAGTAGAAAATTGGAGTTGAATTTTTTACTAAATTAATTAACGATAATAAGAACGATAAAGTGCCTTTGGAAAGAACGATGTTTCAATTTCTCTCACAATTTATTTTAGAATAAATTAAACTAGTTCCCAAGAACAGAGTGTCTTGCCATGTAAGTAGTGTTATTGGACACTTTATGTTAACTATCCTTATTCGTAAAAAAAGTTTAGATTTATATTACTTATTAGTAAGTTAGATAGCTAGATCGTAATGTTAAATTGACGACTCATTGGTCTAGTGGTTAGTACCCCTGACTGCGAATCCACGGTTCCCGGGTTCGATCCCCGGCTGAGACCAACATCGATGTGATGAGCATTTGGTGTTGTGCTTAGGTCTTGGGTGTTTAAATATGTATTTATATGTCTATCTATCTATAATATGTATGTATATCCGTTGCCTAGTACCCATAATACAAGCTTCACCAGCTTAGCATGGGACTAGGTCTGTGAACTGTCTTTAAAAAAAAAATTGTATTTGCAGAGACAATTTATAAACATTTTGCAGCAATTCTTGAAGGACGTTTTTGAACAAATATTGTCAGCCTAAAATAAATGCCACCTCCGGGTTAAAGAGAAAGCATGTCAACTGGTCTCCAGTTGGTGCATTGCAAGATTAATTTATTATATCGTCTATATATAGGCATCATATCTCGCAGACCGCTGGTGGAGGAAGGCATGAGACAGGGAGGGCCTTTGCGATACGTTTCAAGAATATAAATACTTAAATTATTAGTTATTCTTCAAGTAACAAAAGCTTATTTATTGACTAATTTCAGTAACAAATACTAGTTGTTTTGAAGTATTCAATATTCGTTGTTTTTTTTTTATTATTGCTTGAAAAAAAAAAACAAAAAAACTACTAAGTGGTTTTGGTGAATGGTTACATCACAGTACAAATTTCTTTAAATTCCTTATAAAGATAAAAAAATACAATCGACACAAATACGAAACAAAGCATTACAAGTTACAACAGAGATAGAAAACATATATTTATAGACCACAAGCCCATGAACAAAAAATACCTGTGAAATGACCCAACGTGAATTACGCTTAGAAGGCTGTTACTATATCTGAAAATAGCTCTGAGCACTATGCCGTCATTTCTGAGCGGTACATGTGAGTACGTGAGTGAATGGACTTTCTCATGTACAATGGGGGAATTTCGACTAATTATTAAAGTACGGCTTTGTTATAAGTGTATAGATGATTAAAAATAAATGTCGAAAAACCTAGTGCCGTACAAAAGTGATGGTGCCGGAAGTCGGTGCAAATTTTTAATTCGACGACAGTTGCAGGAGCAATATAGGTCATTTATTACTGTACGGCATTTGTGTCATTCCTTTTGGACACATATACAGATACTTTACCCGTAAACGCCGTACATATTCCCAGCGGAGCGGTCGAAAGCCAAGGGTCGCAACATATGTCTGATTAGCATATAGGTGATGATGATATGAATCAACATAAAATTAAATGATCTTGAGAGTACTTCACAAATAGATAACATTTTCCAGCATGCCGTACATTTTTTGTGGAACACATAGGTGTATGGGGCAAATTACTTTTCTCAGAAAAGAGTCATTTTCCGGTGACTTTTATCTGTACGGCAATAACACAGGTTATTAATACTTTAGACAATCTTCAATAAAAGATAAATGCCGTACACTTTCGATAGTCCGCTACCACCGCCTACCAATACAGGGCGTCCCAAAGTTATGGGAAATGAAGGGGAAGTACCTTAAATATCGTAGATAGGGTATTTTACTAAAAGAAGACTTTATGTTATTTTTAAAAGTTATTAATTCTGCATTCAAAGATTTTTTAAAAATTACTTGCCTCGTCTGGGAATCGAACTGACTTAAATGTAAAAAAACACCCTACTTTTATGATGCCAATCGAAAGAATGGCCAAAAACTAATAACTCTTCTTAAGTAACATAGTATTTTAAAAGAAAGGAACAGCGTGAATATATCTTTTTAATCAAATTAAAAACATTATCTATCGTATTCGGCCTAAAAAATCCCCTACGAGTCTGTTACTTTAGAAAAGTTATTAGGTTTTGGCCATTCTTTCGATTGGCATCATAAAAGTAGGGGTGTTTTTTTTTAATTTAAGTCGGTTCGATTTCCAGACGAGGCAAGTAGTTTTAAAAAAATCTTTGAATGCAGAATTACTAACTTTTATAAATAACATAAAGTCTTCTTTTAGTAAAATACCCTATCTGCGATATTTAAGGTACTTTCCCTTCATGTCTCATAACTTTGGGACGCCCTGTATTATATATATTTTTGTTAAAAATATTTTTCCTTTACCTCTCTCTGCTGGTACGATAAGGCTGTAAATATACTTTACAGCCTTATGGTAGTATACTCAGATATGTACAGTTATTAATGACCTTAAGGGACACCTCAAACGTCGTCGAAGTTTTTATCAGCTGTAAAGAATAATCTGGAGTAAAATGTACGGCATCTGGTTTTTTTGTTTATTTATATTTGTTACATATAAAATAACAATAATCTTTGAAAATATTACTCCCCATATTACTCTAGGAGCATTTGAAAAGTCATCTAAATTTCGGAAATTTCATATATTTTTTATCATAATATTTTTATTTGTTACCATTTATAATGAACGGCTATAATGTACAACGGTAATATTTAGTAACATTATGTAAAAAAAACAAGTTGCCGTACATTATTCTCTGATCTTACAGCAGTAAGAACTTGGTAAATCCTGAAATTTCGATAAATATTTAATTACACAAATATTAACTATATTATTTGGACGGCATAATTATAAAACATTATTGTCCGTGTTAAATAATATTTTGAACATGTTGCCGTACATTTTACAATGACCTTAGGGTATATGGGTGTAGGGGTAGGGTTCCGACCCTTGGCTTTCGACCGCTCCGCTGGAAATATGTACGGCGTTTACGGGTAAAGTATCTGTATATGTGTCCAAAAGGAATGACACAAATGCCGTACAGTAATAAATGACCTATATTGCTCCTGCAACTGTCGTCGAATTAAAAATTTGCACCGACTTCCGGCACCATCACTTTTGTACGGCACTAGGTTTTTCGACATTTATTTTTAATCATCTATACACTTATAACAAAGCCGTACATTAATAATTAGTCGAAATTCCCCCATTGTACATGAGAAAGTCCATTCACTCACGTACTCACATGTACCGCTTAGAAATGACGGCATAGTGCTCAGAGCTATTTTCAGATATAGTAACAGCCTTCTAAGCGTAATTCAGGTTGGGTCATTTCACAGGTATTTTTTGTTCATGGGCTTGTGGTCTATTATACATTACTCGCTGATCCGGCAAACGTTGTCTTGCCATGTATATTGTTTCTAGGAAACATTTGTTTAGTTCAATAAAAATAACTATCAACTGTAATAAAAAATAGGGGTTGGTCGTAGAGGGGTGTAAACTAAGGGTTGTATGTATTTTTGTAAGTTGTATCCTAAAAAAATAAAACCAAAAATTTTTGTCTTAAAATAAAAAAATAAGATTGAGGGGACCGGACCACCCTTAACATTTAGAAGGATGAAAAATAGATGTTGTCCGGTTCGCAGACCTAACCGATATGCACACAAAAATTCACTTAAATCAGTCGAGCCTTTTCGGAGGAGTTTAATTACAAACACCGTGACACGAGAATTTTATAAATTAGGTACATTAGGTTGAAAAAAAATACATTTCCAATGCAATTTTCGGGTGTTATTTTGAGGTCTAACGCGCAGAACATTATGTCAACAAACATCGGTTAAACTTAAGTTACATATTTATACTAGTAAAAAAACTAAACGCTTCAAAGCAGTTTTTACTCGCGTAAATATATGAGCAAATAATTATGAATGAACACGTATTTGCAAACAATTTGCTGAGTCGCAAATATTAAACAAACATGTTTGTATTACGTTGTTTAATTCACAGTTTTCATTTCTTTGGTCAATATTATTGTATTTGCATATATTGTGTTTGAATATCGGTGACCTCTGTGTGATATACCTACCTTTGATCAGCTGAGTCGGAGAAATCATATACAAAGACAAAACTTTATAAAATATTTTTTCTTACAAATTACTAAGATAGATGAATAGATTTGTAATACAAGAGCTCTTTAATTCAAGGCTTCTTAAGTATTATAGAATTCTTTTGATATACTAAAGATAATCTCGAGCAAGTCAAGGTCTATATAATCATTGTTGCTTCATAATAATGGCCCGATAATTCATCTTCACTTAAAAGTATCAATTATATATTTGTGGTTCTATCATTTATTGGCTTTAACTAGCCTCAGAAATGTTAAGAGGTTCACACCATTAGACCAAGACACTCGCAACACCAGGAATGGCAAGTGCGTTGCCGTGCTTTAAGGTACGCTACGCCAGACGCCAAAGTAGAAAAGATGTTTTTTTTTATTTGGATGCTTAAGATTAAAAGAATTTAATTGTCAGGCTTTATATATTAAAAAATTTTTATGAACTTAAATAAAAACTGTAAATTTGATACGAAAAATCTCGCAAGTAATGTGGATTCCCCGTACGATTACGACTCATAGTATTTCTTCGCTCCCATTCATCGGTAAATTCATTCCCGGGTTTCAGTTCATATCATTACAATATGACAATCAGATCTTTGACAATCGCTCCTTGTTAGCCATACGTGATTCGGCTTCATTCCGACACATCAAGGCCATTGTCTCAACGTACGTGACGATACGGGATGTTATGCACTTTCATGACGATGTGTACAAATATCATTCATTGATCTTTAATATGCAAATTCAACTCATTGTCTTAGAGAAATTATTCACGCCCACCTAACATTCTTTAAGATTGTTTTCTATGATGTGTCTTAGATTTTAAAATGGAACCACGAATCAAACCCTCAAAAAAGTGTGATCTAAAAGGTGTTCAAGTTACAGTTGGATTCGAACACTAGAATATCTTCTTCTCTTTGTGTCTTCCATACTGGAGGCTGTCAGTCTCGAGAAGCGTGTACTGTGCCAGATGCAGTAACCCTTCCGCAGTCGCAATACCTGTCAGATGCCATGCTTTTGTATACTTAACAAATTAAACTACCATTACATTTATATTAGAGAACAATACTTATACAAAAACAAATCAAAATAATGTCATATTGAACGAATAGAATCAAAATTATAATTGTCTTATGTTAGCTATACACGATCCAATGATTTTTTATAAATCCCGCTTGGGTCATCCAGAAATTTCGATTGCACAGTAGGTCACTTTTACAAGATATTGGAATTCGGATATAGCGTGACACTTTTGTTGAAAGTATTTTTGAAATGAGAAATCACCGGCACGGAAATGGAATCAATCAAATTAGTTCCTTTTTATTTATTAGCGAAATTTAAATGTCGTACACGTAAACATTGAAACGTAGACGGACTATGGTATACCAGGCATCAGCGTACCGCGTGTGAGATAGCGAATGATCGACATATGTCGTATAAATTACAGTTTTAATTCATTAAATATTGCTTATTATTGACCAAAATACACATTCGAATGAATAATTCTTGAACAAAGTTACTGAGTCGTGACAAAATAAGCTACTTACCGATGAAAGGTTATGGTAATTACTGTAATGATAGAATAATGATATGGAATAAATAAATGTTTGGTTCTTTACGTTCACTATAGGTTTTACAGCCAATTATGCAACAATTCACAATTCACACTTTAAATACACCTCTTATAAGGATAAAGTCTTAAAATATGGGTTTCACTTGGGTTTCACAGATTTATCAGTAAGCGGTGAAAACTTGTTTACCACCAAGGGCTCGGTGGTAAACAAATAAAACCCGATACGCAAATAGAGACAGAAAAACTGGTACTCGGTTTCGCTCGCACTTAAGTATTTCACGTTAATGCCGTCTCTCTTTATTTATTATTGTTATTTTAGAAGCTCATCTAGTTCTATACTCTATCTACGCTTTGAAAGAACAGAAAGAGAGAGAAAGAAAATAACTCCTGTACGTAAATTCGAAAGTTTAAATTAGCCACTGTAATGTAAAAGTAATATTAAGTGGAATTTTAATTACTGTATTAAGTAATTAATATATTTCGATATTTTTGTATAAGAAGCATTCCAAAGACGTGAGTCAAAATTAAAATGTTTTAACTTCGTATTTCCATGCCTATAAAATATGCCTTACTTTACTTAGGGTCCTTCAAGAAAGGAGCGCACCAATTCTTAAGGCCCCATTTAGAATTGAGAGTGTCCATGGAAATCTGCTGCTACTTGACTACTACTATTTTATCTAGATAGCTAATCTGATCAATAATATTATAAGATTCTTATTTCGAAACAGTAGTCTAGTCGACAAGTTGAAAATGGAACAAAATAGAGATACTGCTCTTAAAATTATGTGCGATAGCTCATTCGAACCGGAATGACGCCTAGAAAAATGTGCTAAAAGCGTGTATTAGCACATAAAAAATTACAAAAGTTATAGACCATTAAAGATGAAAAAAAAATGGAATTTAGTTTTTTGCCAATATTTAATAAACTATTAATATTTAAGAAATTTCAAATAAAGATTCTGAAAGAGGAGGAAATTTCCAATAAAAACTCTCAGCTCCCGGAACTCTATCTCCATTATTTATAACTTTAATTTAACGCTGAAAATAGGTCTGTGCGTGACATTTTTAGGATTCGCGCGTGGCGTCAAAAGCGACTACGGCACATTAATTAATTTATTTAAGGTATTGAATATTTTTTTTAAATTTGAAAAAATTATGGTGTGTTCTGAACACTATAATTAATTTATTCCCGTTGGAAATTTTACTTAAAGTTAATTTTTCAACAAGTTAAATAATTGTTAACTAACGAAATTTTCTCGAACGACCGTCTTAATTGTAAGTGAAAAAAATGTTTTAATAATGGTCGTAAAAATATTTCGCTTCGTAGAGCCTTTCTTACATACATACTTAACAAGATCGTGCCATAAAAGTTAAAGAAATATTTATACTTTGTTTATAACAATTTTTTTACTTAAACAAAAACTTAAAAATCCAAGTAATGTTGTTAAAAAATTTTTTTTTTCTAAATCATCAAATTATCGTTTTTATATTAATACAAGATATTTATTGATTTGCAAAAAAAATTTCCGCCATTTGTTAATAATTTTTTTTAAACAAATTGATTAAATCAATTGTTTTAAAAAAAAAATTTCTAACTTTATTACATTACAAATATTATGATTGTTTAAAAAAAAAATTTCCTTAATAACATATTTTAATTGTTTATAATCGTTTTTTATATTTCTTTTGTTTAAATAATTAGTTAAGAAATTTTTTTTTTAAAAATCATAATTCACAATCCTCTATAAAGTAACAGAAAAAATTTTTTTTTTAATCAACAATTCTATTGTTTATTAACTTACCAATTTGTTATAAACAAATGTTCAACTTTTTATATTTTTTTCTAAAACTTCTAAAATTAACAAAAACAAACATATATAACAAAGTCTATAAAAAAAAAAAAAAATTTTTTTAATAAAAGTAATATTCATGATAATCAAAAAATTTAAAAAAATGTTTTTCTATATTTTGTTATATATGGTTGTTTTTGTTAATTTTAGAAGTTTTAGAAAAAAATATAAAAAGTTGAACATTTGTTTATAACAAATTGGTAAGTTAATAAACAATAGAATTGTTGATTAAAAAAAATTTTTTTCTGTTACTTTATAGAGGATTGTGAATTATGATTTTTAAAAAAAAAAAATTTCTTAACTAATTATTTAAACAAAAGAAATATAAAAAAAACGATTATAAACAATTAAAATATGTTATTAAGGAAATTTTTTTTTTTAAACAATCATAATATTTGTAATGTAATAAAGTTGTGAAATTTTTTTTTAAAACAATTGATTTAATCAATTTGTTTAAAAAAAATTATTAACAAATGGCGGGAAATTTTTTTTGCAAATCAATAAATATCTTGTATTAATATAAAAACGATAATTTGATGATTTAGAAAAAAAAAAATTTTTTAACAACATTACTTGGATTTTTAAGTTTTTGTTTAAGTAAAAAAATTGTTATAAACAAAGTATAAATATTTCTTTAACTTTTATGGCACGATCTTGTTAAGTATGTATGTAAGAAAGGCTCTACGAAGCGAAATATTTTTACGACCATTATTAAAACATTTTTTTTCACTTACAATTAAGACGGTCGTTCGAGAAAATTTCGTTAGTTAACAATTATTTAACTTGTTGAAAAATTAACTTTAAGTAAAATTTCCAACGGGAATAAATTAATTATAGTGTTCAGAACACACCATAATTTTTTCAAATTTAAAAAAAATATTCAATACCTTAAATAAATTAATTAATGTGCCGTAGTCGCTTTTGACGCCACGCGCGAATCCTAAAAATGTCACGCACAGACCTATTTTCAGCGTTAAATTAAAGTTATAAATAATGGAGATAGAGTTCCGGGAGCTGAGAGTTTTTTATTGGAAATTTCCTCCTCTTTCAGAATCTTTATTTGAAATTTCTTAAATATTAATAGTTTATTAAATATTGGCAAAAAACTAAATTCCATTTTTTTTCATCTTTAATGGTCTATAACTTTTGCAATTTTTTATGTGCTAATACACGCTTTTAGCACATTTTTCTAGGCGTCATTCCGGTTCGAATGAGCTATCGCACATAATTTTAAGAGCAGTATCTCTATTTTGTTCCATTTTCAACTTGTCGACTAGACTACAGATGACATTCATTCTTTCACTTTTCCCAAAAATAATTATATATAATGCTATCTGCATGACATGATTTCACTGACATCAGAGTTTTTAAAAGGTTTTCGATAAACGCGATACATTCCTTAAATGGTTCTTAAATCATTATCACTCTCACCTTTAAGAATTTCACATGACTTTTTCTACTAAACATTCCTTCATCACCTGTTCTTCTTGCTTATCAGAGTATAACATGGTACAACAATCCAGTTACGTTTAACATATAATACTTTCTTATTCACAACCTAAAACATGTCAATGACAGAGCAGTGTTGGCCTAGTGGCTTCAGAGTGCGACTCTCATCACTGAGGTTGTAGGTTCGATCCCCTTGCAACAATGTACTTTCTTCTATGCATTTAACATTCGCTCGACGGTGTGTGTCAGGCACAGGAGGCTGATATTCTACATCCCAATTAGATAAAGAAATGATTATGGTACAGACCTAAAGAGGTTGTAGCGCCACTGATTTATTTTTAGTCATTGGTTTAATGCTGGCAAAATATACAAAGAAAGTATATCTAACATGCTAAGATTGCACTTCGATAAGATGCAAGCCAATTAAAAAAAAGCCTACTCAAAGGTCGGCAGCGCACCGTGTAATAGGCTAGGCTAACTGCCTTTTATAGCAGTTTAATATTAAAATAACAGGAAATTGGTTAAAATCTATTTTTAACATTATCAATGTTATCAGTCCTACATGTTTGTTTCACCTTCAAATGTTCTAGATTATTTTTATAGCAAATCTAGATTGAAAAAAAAGTATTTAGTGATTTTATAGACCGCTCATTTTTATGAATTATTTTTGTTTAAAAGTAATTACGGATATAAACATACATTCATACATCCTGTCTGACCTGTGTACTATAGGTACTTTTATCACAGATTAATTTATCTACGAAGAACAATTATGTAACGAATTAATATAATATAAGAGCCTGAACAACCTCATTTACAAAATATCGTTTAAATTTTACCATTATTAATTCAAGGCGATTTGATGATTAGTTTAATGAGACCGTCGCGTGATCGTCCTTGATCTGCGCGTGCGCGAATGCACGATTCTTTTCTAAACAGTTACATCATCTGTGATTCTTCGATTCCTCAAATGTCTGACCATTTTTAATGTCGTGTGCAATGGCATTTTAGTTTAGATTGTTTATAATGATCCAAAATCAATTGTATATTAGCAATAAATAAATACTAATTACCTAGTATTTATTTATTGCTACATTACAAGAAAAAAAAAATACAGTTTTTAATGGGACAAGCAAACATAAACATTTGATAATAAAACAATTTTTTACCGGATTTAAGTTATGTATTTACAATTATTTTAAATTTATCCGACGTTTCGCGTGCTTTACAGCGTGCGTGGTCACGGTGACTGAAGACAAAAGGTGTTGAATGTCAAAAAGTGTCACAGCTGTAGAAAAAGTTGCATTATGTGTATTTGTTTCCCCGGCGTTGATATCGACTAAAAGATGGAGGGTTTTGGCAGAAATGGCTCACGGTGTCCTCTATTTTCGCGGATTGTTTATCTTGATATAACTTAAATCCGGTAAAAAATTGTTTTATTATCAAATGTGTGAAAGTTATGTCAATAAAACACAAAACATAAACACGTACACGAAGAGATTAAACAACTAAACGAAAATCGATTTCAAAGAGTGTGACGGGAAGAACTGGCCTACTCTCAGCCACTCTTTCGACAAGTGATTTTGTTTAACAAGATGCATGTAAGCAACTATTAGCAAAAAGGTCAAGAATATTCTTGTTAGCATTATCAAAGCTTTCATCTAAGTGATCTTTATGATCTTAATTAGCTTTCATATCGAAAATAAAGGTATTATTGTGTACTTTATTAATGCTATTTAGTTCATATTTAGCATCAATGTGTTCCACATGAGGACTGTACATTTTGACTGATCGTTAGCTGAACCAAATTGCAATAAACACTCAAACATCGATACAAAATTTGAGTGTATCGGAAATTTTTAATTATTTAGATTTACATTACGAATAACAACAAGTAATATATAATATATATATATATATATATATATATATTAGTAGGGATGCAACGGGCAGCCTTATCGCTAACAAGCAATCATTCCAGGCAACCTTAGTAAGAAATATAACAAAAAAAAGTGGTAGATGTGCATAACCAAAACAACAAAAATAAAATTACAAGTAATACTAAAAAAATTATACAATTAACAAACTTAATCTAAAAAAAATATATATTTAGATGTTATCTCAATTTCAATGACTCTGCATTTGTGGACTCTGTATAGTCTGTGGAAAGAGTATAAATTTTTTAGTGGATAAATTAAATTACGCGTGGCATATATTCTATCTATATAAATTTAAGTATTAATTTATTAACAAAAGCTTCCCAACGGCCGGCAGACTGATACATAGATATATTAGAAAAACAAACACAAGATTTTATGTGACAAGCATGACACACGAAGAGATAAAAAAAATTAAACCAAAAAATGTAATTATGAAAGCTAAAGGAAAATTGATTTCGAAGTGGACCAACTATAGATACCGACACTTATCTCGGTTATCAGAATGCTCAATCTGGATATCGGTGAGTTTTGGCCAAAACTTATTCTGAAAGAGATAAATGCGATGATGGGATGCCCGCCTTCTTAAATATCTACGCAAACGAATAAATTAGTTGTCTACGATTCTCCAAAGACAATATCTTTGTGGACTGGTCTTTTCATACAGACTAAAACTTGAACCAAGTACAATTACTTTTCCTCTGTGTATTCGTTATTCAGTGAAGCACGTGTATGCCCTTTGCACTAACGTTTAGCCCCTATACAATAGTCGAAGCAATTAGTTCCACATGTGGGTAGGAAAATATCTTTGTAAAAGTCATTCACCTTGCCATTTGTGTTTTATAAAGAAATCGTTTGTAAACTTTAGTATGGACAATTGTAGAACCAATTTTATGGAATAATTTTGCTGAGTTAGACTTGCAGTGTAGTAAAAGAACATGGTTTTGATGTAAAAGCAGTCATTACGAGAGCAATATCGTCAGTTCTAGTAGGTACTTGTTTATTATATACTGTGATGATTCCTCAATATTCGACTATTTATATTATACAAATAAGTCTCCTTATTGTCATAGATTGGTTTGTTGGCATCAGCCATTTAATATCGACATTCAGAGTCTACTGTTTAAAGGCTTCTGCTTAGTTAGACCGCTCAATCGAACTGAGGGCCACACCAACCAGTTCCTGTATTTAAGCAACCAGCATTTGTCATTAACCAGTTTCGTGACATTTCGTGTACTCGTTCCACGACCGAACCCGAATCGACCACAGAGTCGAACGGCAGTCATAGGAACGAGTGTCAAAGATTACTTTAATATTTAAAATTATGATAAATAACGTTTAATAATAATAAGTAATCACAAATTCATTACAATACGATCACACAACTCTCAATATTCGGTTATTTGAAGTTGAAGGAATAGTATCGTGCTCGCCAACATTTGAAGTCCGGGATTCCCTACTCTCTATAAATTGAAGTGTTTCTCATGCCCAGACCTGTCAATGGTTTTTTTTAATTCTTTGAACAATATAGCGCTCACCCAAAAACAAATTCACAAATAATTCTTTTCGAAATAAAAATTGTGAATTATTGTATTTAATTGCTAATACAAAACAATATAATATATAAATAATAAACCACGAATTTTGATCACTCTTAATTACTAGATTCCTTTTTCCACCTAGTGTTAAACGCTTGTTATTATAATGCTATTGTATGAAAAATAAATCAGTAGTGCAATCTTTTGAGGACTGGGCCTCAGATTTCTGTATCTGTTTCATGATCATTTGTCAAACTAATAGGTATTTAGGTGATCAGCCTCCTGTGCCTGACACGCGTCATCGACTTTTTGGGTCTAAGGCAACCTCACTATGTTTTACTTCATCGAGCGAATGTTAAATGCGCACATAGAAATATATAATAATTTATAATTACAAATTAATAAATAGAAAATTACAACAAATTTAAAAGTTTAGTCCCTGTGGCAGAGTATGTTTAACGGTGCAGCATTTCCTCGCTGTACTGCGATACTTATTTGTTGAGTGAAAAGGGGACCAGCTCTGGGGTCACCGATTCTATCTGCCAGGCTCCAACTTAAATATTTTTGAACCCCACGGCCCCACGGCCCTAGGTCTCTACTCCAAAGGGAACAAAATAAATTACATCGTTATTATTGCACGTGTTCACGTTGTGTGGACAGCGTAAGGTTTCTTTAGGAAGCACCACTTAGCCGATCCTATTACACATGGAAACGAATACCCTAACACTTAAAGAAGTATGTGCAAAAGGGTAGAAAGTTTCAAATAATAATTCAATAAATATCCATTATAGTAAGATCACTTGTGTATGTGGTCGTAAAATATCTGGCAATTTTATGTGGCTTTAGCTGTGATGTGATGATGACCACGAGAAAGAGTCTCACGGTTTTATAATGGCTGTTATTTCCGTGTAGTGAAAATTCTTTTTTGTTAATTTCTAATAATTTATGGGTTGTGCGATTATATGCTGTAGGCAATGTTTTAAATGAGGTGCGCTTACGCAGACCCACGCCATGGATGTCGAGCTTGGCGTGGAGATTGTGGGGCTGGGTCTACTTCTGCTATTCAGAGGGATAGCGAGACCCCACCCACTAAAAACACCTCAGCCCTTCACACGCCCTTAAGATGGGCATTCGGGGTTCGCCAGGCATTCTACCCAAGGGACCCGGGCTTATATCAGACATACAGCTCAATCACGACCTGCGGATCCGGGCCACTCGAGTAAGACCCTGGTTAACTCTATCCATCGCATGGGTTAAATCCCAATCATATCCGAGAAAGCGTAACATTTGCATAATATCGGAATTTTCGGTGGTTCGCAATCAATTACGTAATATATATGTATGTAAACATATTTAGCTAATTATCTTTAAATCGTAATATTACGAAATGTTTAATCTCTTTATTAATATTACACAACGTCATAACTAATCGATTTCTATACGACAAAGTTAATGACATTTCTAATTATTTAAATTTAATGAGATGTTAAATACTTTATTAAAGTCACTTTAAAACATTAATAAAGAAGGAGGACTCACATATATGTGTGTGTGCTATATTCATTCGTATGTGTTACATATGTCATCCATAATAAAGCCTTCGAAAAGTGTATTTTTTTTATTTTTTAAACTGGAGAAAATCAATTCCAAGGATTAGGATCATTTAAAAAAAATATAAAAAGCGTTTAACGAGAGTTTTGAATTTATTTATAATTGCCTCTCTATATAAATTAGTTTTCCAAGATTCGAACTACACAACTGCGTGACGAACTACGGTTAACAATAGGATAGGTGAAGCGTGAACTTCTTGCAATCTCCTTTAGGCCACGGCGTCTGAACATATGCAAATGATGTGGTGAAACACCACGAACGGAAAGTATTGCTAAACTGTTGTTGCTTGGATACTGCATCGCTTCCAGATCAGCTGGTCACGCACTAAATGATTCACTTCGATTATTCGAGTAACATCTGATTTCGTCAGACTTGTGTATATCTGTATGTACTAACATATATATTTTAAATATGGAAATAAATATAGTCCATGTTACTCGGATTACAAGAACACTATTTTTAATTTAACTATAATGTGAAAAAAGAATCCTTTAAAAAATATATTTTAGTTATAATATTATATTTATTAAGGTTCAAATAATGAAATTTTTACTTTGCTTTATTCTTTTTTTTTAATAAATGATTAATATTTACATTTACACTATGCACTTACTTTAATGTACATTTTGAATGCGTTTTAGGTAAATATTTACTCAAATAAAATAAAAAAACTGTCGTCTTATAACTTATTATTCTTAATAAAGATAGAATTGATTAAAATTAACCGAACCAATCCGACTTGAGGTCCTTCAAGAAAGAATGTACCAATTCTTAAAAGGCCGGCAACGCACACGCGAGCCCTCTGGCATTGAGAGTGTCCATGGGCGGCGGTATCTCTTAACATCAGGTGAGCTTCCTGCCTGTTTGCCCCCTGTTCTATAAAAAAAAACAATATTCTAAACCTACATATTATTAATTACTTCTTTCTGAATGGAGTAAATACAATAAAAAAGTATTGTACCGGAATTCGCCCGCAAAGATTTTTAATACATAAAATTTCGGTGAATTTTGCGATAGCGTTTACTACTAAAACTCGTCCGCTACTGGGATCTATACGCTCTCAAAGAATTTTTACTTCTACCTAACTACTTCTACACACTATCGGCTACTTGCCTGTAAACAATTATCATATTACAAATATCTAATTAACGAAGTTTTTATCAATATTATCCGCAACGCCAACAATTTTGCTAATTACTTATTGACATATAATTAAATTTCTCGTGAAAGTCACCTGTCATCGTCCGTCGATGAACTGTTTCTGATTCAATGACTTTGCTAAGAACCAGCCGTGCATGGATTAGCTAATATATTCCTGCAAAAACTTTGTATGCATAATTAATATGAGTAGTGGAATATTGATATAATCACAGTGCGATTTTGACTGGAACTGACCCTTGAGCCCTAAACCATTCTAGACTTTTAAACTTTGCGCTAATAGACAAATAAATCGCAGCTTTGTAGATTATTTTCAATTAGAGCAGTATTGTCCAAGTGGCTTCAGCGTGCAACTCTCAACCCTGATCTCGGAGGTTCGATCCCCGTCTGTACACCAATGGACTTTATTTCTAAGTGCGCATTTAACATTCGCTCGACCGGTGAAGGAAAACATTGTGAGAAAATGCCTTAGACCCAAAAAGTGGACGGCGTGTGTCAGGCACAGGAGGCTGATCACCTACTTGCCTATTAGATTGACAAAAATCTGAGGCCCAGTTCTAAAACAGTTGTAGCGCCACTGATTTTTTTTTATTTAATAGAATCTTAGTTTATTATAATTTAAATAAATATCTTGCTTTTTGGTTACTCTCTTTCCGATTGGCCTTCCTGTGCACACTTACGGAACGAGATTTTTACAATAGCCATCGCAGAAATCGTATGCAAATTCGAGAACTTTCCAATATGCATGTAAAAATTAAACAAATGTATTTTGTTAACCTCATTGCATACATAATGAGATATTCTAAGACAATACGATCATTGGAACATTCATTTGTTTAATTATAATGATTAAAAGTAATAAGTAGTTTTAAAAAAATTGATAATTCTATGGGCGGGACTTATGTTTCTGGAACACCGATCGCTGTACTGTACTGTAGGTACCTACTTACAAAAAAGGGCAGGTTAAAAGCACCTATAACAAGCTTTTATAGGTATTATGAAAAAAAAACAATGGTGCTACAACCTGTATCTGTTTCATGATCATTTGGTAATCTAATAGGCAAGTAGGTGATCAGCCTTCAGTGCCTGACGCACGCCGTTGACTTTTTCGGTCTAAGTCGAGCCGGTTTCCTCGCGATGTTTTCCTTCACCGTTCGAGCGAATGTTAAATGCACATAGAAAAAAAGTCCATTGGTGCACAGTCGGGGATCGAACCTCCTCAGTGATGAGAGTCGCACGCTGAAGCCACTTGGCCAACACTGCTCTTTATAGTTATTATGAGGGTGGAAAAAAATGAGAAAATCTCCGCGTTATAGGGGGATTACTGTATAAGTCAGGTTAGATCGTAATGTAATGTAGGCAGAGACTACAGAACTCTACCTACTACGCTACTTACATACTTGTCTATTAAATTGACAAATGATCACGAAACAGATACAGAAATCTGCGGCTCAGATCTATAGATTTATTTCTAGTACCAAACATTTATATTTTACTAGCATTTCGCTTTTAGGGAAGAATAAATGTATAATTAATATAATATTAATAATAATAGCCTAAACATTTATCCTAGTACATAAAAATGTGAAGTATAAGCCACGCAAGAGCTTCCACTTCTCTCGTTGTCTAGCTTTACGTAGCCACATAGGGCCAGCTGCTCTACTTATATCATCTTCCCGTCTTTTTATTTGTCTTCCTTGTTTTTCTTTTATCTTAGCGAGGAAACCATTCCGACATTTTTTATCCATTTATCTTTGTTTTCTCTCCTAATGTGCCGTGTCCATTTCAGTCTTTTACTAGAAGTAACAGCATTTCTTAACTATGTCTTTTTTGTATGTATAATAACAAATGGGACACGTGAAAATCGTTTAGAAAGGAGAAAAGGAAATAAGATTAACGACGTGTATGACAGTGATAACTGGTCTGTCCGTCTTTTGTCTTTATATATGTGTGTAACGTGTGTATGTATTCAGGGACTTGCCGATAATGTTTTAAGTAAACGACAAGAGTAAACTTCTACCGTTCGATTGTATCTATAAAAATAAAAAATGTTTATTATGGAACATAAGATACAGGTATCACTTATTCCACGTCATTAAATTTGAATCTGTAGGCATCCCTACTCATCGGCAAAGAAGACAGGGTGTAGGCCTAGAGAAAAAGCCGGCGTAAAAAACTCTCGGTACTCTTTTAAAATAGCAAATCATCAAACAACACTTATTTTCAAACAAATATCGCAAATTAATTAGAAGTAGCCTGTCTAGCACTAGTCCCAGGCCCTTTTTTATATGGTGATTGTTTCATTTAATTTTTTATTAATTGTCTGGACAAAGACATAACCTAACTTAAGACTAATACAGTTATCCCCCTATAACGCGATTTCCGTGGCTCATAAAACGCGGTATTTCGCCCCTATAACGCAGATATTTCTATAGTTTTATATCTGTAGTGTGAAATTTGTAATGATTTGTCAAGACCATTCGTTTTACCTTTACCTTTGTTTCAATTGTGTTAAATTAAACTAAATAACTTTATTAAATTCGTGTTTCTAGTTTTTGCTTGCGGGATTTCCTATAAAGCGTTACTGTAATTTAAAATTAACCTAATTTACTAAATAAAATATTTTACATAAGAAATTGTCCAATAACACTCACAATCTCTATTAAGGGAAAGACACTGTTCTTTTGTACTATTAAATATTATACATTATGGTACAATTAAAATTCGTATTTTCATCTGATTAATGAAAAGCCAAAATAAGCTTACAAAACAGTTGCGTGTTGACATGCACATCGTTACGTAAATGAAGATCTTGGCTAACGGTTTTTCCTTTATTGTACAATCTGTAATTGTAATAATTCTTTAATTGTAGGGTCTTTTACTGTTAAACAAAGGTATTTTTTTAACAGTATATAGTTAATGAAATTTACGAATAACATTTTTGTTGGCTTTAGTAGACCTTAGGCCATAATTTTAATACAAAAAAATATTTATAAAAATCACAATCCTGTCCTAACAGGTGATCGACAAGACAATCGGAAAACATAAGAAATTAATTTAAAAAACTAACTACTATAATAAAACTTTTGTCAGTTCACTCAACGGACAATAAAAAAGTTCCGTTAACATGTAATTCGTTAACTAAAGTTATATACCGAATTATATGTTTCCAGAAGGTTAGTCCTAGCTGTGGGCACACGAAGTAATGGCTGACGATGTCGCCTTCTGACGTACCCGTATCAGTCACATTCAAGCAATCTATAAGCACTATTACCCATTATAGGTCTTTGTTTATAGGCAAGATAGTCAGTCTAGTGTGCCTGACATACGCCGTCGAATTTGCGTCTAAGACATGACGGTTTCCTGACGATATTCTTTCACCGTTGTTTGTATTAAGTCCTAATATGGTAGGTCGTAGGTTCGATCCCCGGCTGTGCACCAATGGACTTTCTTTCTATGTGCGCATTTAACATTTGCTCGAACGGTGAAGGAAAACATCGTAAGGACGCCGACATTTCTTAGACGCAAAAAGTCGACGGCGTGTGTCAGGCGCTGGAGGCTGATCACCTACTTGCCTATTAGATTTAAAAATGATCATGAAACAGATTCAGAAATCTGAGGCCAAGACCTAAAGAGGTTGTAGCGCCACTGATTTTTTTATGGTAGGTCCAATATGCTACAGATTATAATAATTTTAATTACTAAGTATATACAAAAAAAAATCCTGAGTATTTTTAAAGCCTTATTAACAAATAACTCCATTATATTTATAATTTCAACATTTATTAATAAAAACGTATATTTTCCAATACGGTAGAAGAGAACTAACGCGTAACGCTTCGTTGCACGCGCGTGCCTAACCTTTAGTTTTTGCTGAAACGGCTGTTAAAATACCAGCAGTTAACGGTTATCGAATTTCGTAATGGCATCAAACATCGTTATTTATATACAACTTGCCATCTGATTTATAATTCCCAGCTCTAGTGAGTATGGCATCCTTGTTTCCTCCAGCATTGTTTATAGCTCTCAGGAACCTCATAAACTAATTTATAGACTAACTTCATTGCTGCAACCAAATGCATTCTTGTTAACCATCCTCCAATCCACCAACGTCTTTTTTAAGTTTATATAGAGAAGCATCTCTTTAGCTACATTGAATATTAAAAAAATATTACTTTGATGCTGATGGGGCCATGGTTACTGCGATACTGTGGATATCACGACATTAATTATTTTACGAAATTATTTTCGCATATATCGAAACTACATTCGTGATACTGATATCACACGCATGCCACTAATTTCGTTATGTAATTCCGGCTTAAGGCCCTATTCCAGCACGAATTGCTGTGTCAGTGTCTCGGGGTGGACTGCGGGGCGCAGTTGAGAGCTGGAGCACTGGGGCGCGCCGGCCCGTAATAACAATTAGCTATGTAAAACATTAAATTAATGTATTTTTATCTAATTTTTTTCTGAAATGGATTACTTGGCTTGCAATAAAATATATCGTGCAAATTTCAAAATCATGTTCTGTATACAATTTCGCCATAAAATGAATTCAAAGCGTCAAAAATTGGCTGGATATTTTTTCTATCGAGCGAAGTTATTTAAATCGTGTATCAATCTTTCAAAATGGATACATAAACTACTCAACTCCACCATATATTTTTTCCATTCTCCCTACTTCAAGAAATGATGACGAAAAATGGAAAGAAACAATGTACTTTTTTGGTACCATATAGGTCCTTAAAGTTAAAGAAATCGTAAGGTAAATTTACAGCATAGAGACAGAACTATTATACAATTGATTAGCCGACCCATTTGTCGTAAACTCCTTTCACAAGGAATAATAAAGTTTCTTACATTACCATAGACGAGTGAGATTTAACAAACGAAATACATAAACTCCACCATTGAGGTTACATCACATTCGCATTACAATGAGCAGTATATCATTTTTAAGAAAGCTGCCTTTTATCAGAAATTGTCGCAGCGGGGAATAATGCATTCCTTACGGAGATTGATGTTACCATTTACGTAATGCTCTTTACGAACTTTTATTGCAGTAAACTTATAACGCATTTTCATATTACGCGATTTCATATAACGCGGGGATTTCACATGTTATATTCCTGTACTGCTGTACCCTTTAACTATACGCGTTATAGACGGTAATACAAGCGCGTTATACGGAAAACTAATGCGAAGCGTGAAGCTAGGATATATGATAACAAATGTAAAAAATCTAAGCTGTATATTATAATTTTTTTGTCATGATTGGAAATTAAACAGGCGTTTTAATAATTTTATAACGTAGTGATAAAATAATATAATAAATCACTATGATGATATGATTTATAATGTTAATCTAAATTCTAAATCTTATATATTATTTTAGACAAATTTGCACGCCATTAGTCATTACGTGTGGTTAAATATGCAAACTCAGATTGTACCACCATATAATAAGTCAAAGTCAAAATCATTTATTCATTTAGGTAACACAATGTACACTTATGAAAGTCTGTAAAGAAATACATATCAAATGCTCAATGCTTCTAATTTTTTTCTGCCAGTTCTCAAATCAAGGACGTAGAACGGACGAGAAGAACTGGCAATAAACTCTCCGCCTCTCTTTTTAATCGTCAAGTTTTTTTGTTTTACACAATGTTTGGTGCTGCAACCATTACACCATGTTCCACTTGACATCTTAAGTAATTGATAGTTAATTATTAATAAAAAAATTAAAAACAAAGATTTGTCCTCTATCAGCAGGCATAGTGAAATAGGAGCACGCACTTACATTCTCGTGGGAAAAACACGCAAATACATAGTCGAAATAACTAACATCACCGCATATTATAAATGCATTGATTTTTGTTTAAGTACATGACTTTCGTAGGAACTTTAGCTCTTTAAATAAGACATAAACAAAAAGATTTTGCTTAAAAATTACACAGATTTTGTGTTTTCGTTTTCCCCAAAATTCAAAAGATAAAATGCGTGTTGTGTAAATTAATGAAAAAAGTAATGGCAAACTTTCGTTATCTCAATAGAATCAGGCCGATTAATCTACTTTTCACATTCGATACATACGTGAATTATCGAGAAAGTTTTTTATTTACGGTTGATTGGAAGCAATTTGATTTTCGATTTTAAATATATTTCTACAATTTATCGTTTACTATATAATTAATTCTAGGAATTCATATAACAGGTATGTAACTATAATTTTAAAAATCCGGCGAGATTGTACCTTCTAATGATAACAAACTTCTTGTTTACAATTTAGATAAAATTATCTGGCCATCGCGAAATATCGCGCACGGACGGTACAACCTTTCTAAGTCCGGGCCTCAGATTTCTGTACCTGTTTTAAGATCAATCTAATAGGCAAATAAGTGATCAGCCAACTTTGCCTAACACACGCCATCGACTTTTGGGTCTAAGGCAAGCCGGTTTCCTCACGATGCTTTCTTTCAACCGTTCGAGCGAATGTTAAATGCGCACATAGAAAGTCCATTGGTGCACAGCCGGGAAATGAATCTACGACCTCAGGGATGAGTCGCACGCTGAAACCACTCAGCCAACATTCGTGTTACCCTCGAATTACCTATTCGAAACCATTACCCTCCTTTATACAGCGAAATTGAAATTTCTTAAACGATTTCGATATCTGACCTGGATGCTTAATGACACAATAGATATGTTTTACCGTATATGGTATTCTTGTTTTGGGCATCATATGTTGCAAACATATGTTATTGGCTAAAATTTTAACATATTTCGTACAAATAACTACTTGCGATGTTAGCTTCTTTTACCTAAGTGTCTGTTATTGACGAGGATAGACGCCAGCGATGGTAACTTCAAATAACGATGTTTTTGTATGGAAAGACTTGCAGGGGTGAGAGTTGTTGAAACCACTAGACTATCACAAAGGTCGGTAACGCACCCACTAAAATAGGTGGTCATGGCCTGCGATGGCTGCATTTTTAGCGTCCCGTATGCTCTTTAGTCCCCCTATTCTATTAATAAAAAATAGTATAATTACTTACATTTTAAGTGTATATTCCCCACTGCTTTTCACGCTTTGTAAAATATGGACATAACCGCTATGACCACAATGACTTAAATACAATATCAAATGAATTCATCTCACATAAATATGTATGAGCTCGGCAACGTTCTGAGACTGGGCCTTACTTTCTTCGGCCCACTAACATTTGCCCTCAACAATAGATCGACAGGTTTTTAAACCCAGTATTTTTTTTATAGACGAATAATTTGATTTAGCATTTAAATGCCATAGACAAAAATATTACATACTATACCATACACCTAATCAACCTTGGTTATCGAAAGGTATATATAATAAATATAAAAAAATACAACTTTTAAATGTTAATTATTTCAATTACAAAACGAACGAAACATAGTCTATAAAGCCTTAAAATATCACAGACCTTTTGTATAACAAAGTTATAACTACTATGTTAATTATTTACCACAAAATAATATACAGATATCCTCCTATAACACCAGAAACATATATTTTTTGCTGTATAAATATGCAGGTTGCTTACTGATTTGAGTTTGATTTTATATTTCCACATGTATAGTGTGGTAGAGTATTTAGACCATAAGTTTTATGTCATATGTAAATATCTTAACTATTAATTAATTATTATTATGTGTTATGATAATTAATATGACAATTGCATGCCTTTTATATGGCTATGCTATTAATTTGAATGTGTTATGACTTTCTTTGCAAATAGATTTATTATAATATTTTAAAGTAAACAGAATATAGACCTGCTCTTCTTAATATAATGGTGGTCAACTGCGAGATACTGGTGACTTCTGGTGATACTTAGCTCGCAATTGTTAGTTCTGTTTTTCAAAAAGAGCGTACCAACTCTTAGTTACTCTTTGAGCGTCCATGGGCGGCGGTATTACTTAAAATCAGGTAAGCCTCCTGCCTGTTTCGTCCCTATTCATAATATCATATATTTTAACCAAATTTCAATATAATTCTCAATTATGCTGTCTATTGTGGTTTGTACCTGCTTATATAACTAATTTGGTTTCGTAAAATTTTTGGTTCATACAATTCAAACAGAATATTACAAATTCTAAAAGAAACCTTGGGAATGGAAAGAGCAGCGTGGAAATTTTTCCTCGTGTATCACGATTTATGTAAGAGATATGCTCACGCTATGTTGTACCTACTCAATATAAATATATTCATTTTTACACGATAAGTTCGGTGGTGGTTGTTGTATATATGTTCAGTTATATGTTGAATGAAACTGTTTGTTTGAAGCTGTTTAAAACATAAGCTTATAACTAAGATAATATTAGGGGTACCTAGTGGGGTTGCGACGCTGGATGAACAATAAAGTTACTTGATTTATTAACGAGTTCGTAAATAAGTGGCACTTATGTTATTGGACATTATCGGAAACGAGAATGTTAAAATACAATTTATGAGTGGTAAAAACTAAAGGGCACATATTGGCTTAAAGTGTTAGGGCTTAACTAATGTTAGGTTACTGAATTTATTTTAATCTGATTTATTTACAATATCCTTTACCTATATTAATAACAAATGCATAAATTGAAAACTAAACAAAATTAAAAAGTTTGGTCCCATGCAGCACCTGCTCTAGTGTCTTTGGTAACTTCTTTTATCTTTGTCATCTTTTATATATCAACAGCTGTGTTCTCTATATCATACATTAAAATTAAGCATCGTACAACCCAAAAACCAAATTACCAAGTCTAGTTTTAAATTCAAGTTTGTGTCTTTTGGATAATAAAATATCATATGTTTCATTTATTTATGACTTTGATGAGTTTTAGATAAATGAAACATATGTATTTTAAACATGTTAATTTTAGCCGTCCTTCCTGAACATGAAAACAACATCAAAAATTTACGGTTACTGCCAGTTATCAATATAAGGACGTAGAACGGACTGTAGAGGGGACCTGAACTCTTTCGTACAATTGCCCTTTTATTTTACAAGCAAAATTAATTAATCATAATAATAAAGAAACCGTTGATCCTCTATCGTGTTTCTTCAATCAGCTAGTAAATGAAAGTACCAAGTTTAATGTTCGATTATAACCTTCCAAATGGCCTTACATGACTCCTGAGTCATCGGCGGTCAAGGTTTGCGGACCGGAAGGAACCTTCATACTTGAGACTCTATTAATATTTTGGTCAGATCTTTCTAAAAAAGGAAACCCGGCTTGTGATTGGATTGTATTGATGTGTAAATGGTGAAAAAGAGTATTTAAAATATATTTTTAAACATTGGCAAGGAATTGTCATTGCGTAATTCATTTATTTATAGGAGTGAAATTTCTTTTCATTCATGGTCTTTTACTTTAACTACTAAACTTTAACTCACTATTTTGGATAGCCACTAAAAATCCCAAAGCGCCACCCACAATCACATCACCATCAGGCGGGATGCGGTAACAGCAGAGCCTCATCCGATTAGTCAAGTTGTTGTAAAGTCACTGTCTTAACTAACGTTAGCTTTCTCTTTTCATCACAACGTACATACAATTTGTTGGAAAGAGATAAAAGATTTTAATTTATGAAGAAGGGAATTATTATATGGTGTTAAAGATATCTAATAATTCCTAACAGCAACACTCTTATTTGTTGTTTTAACTGGACCAACTTAATTCTATATTAATTTGCAAGAATATGGTACATTAATGTTATGGTGGTACAATCTAAAGTTCGCATATTTTGCCACACATAATGGCGTGCAAATCAGGCAGAAAAGAAATGATATCATTAAAGTCTATTCTTATATTATTATCCCTGCATCAACATATTATTAAAATATATTATTACGTTATCAACACATTATCAAATTATTATTAATTATAATGTCAGCAAAAAATCATTAATACAATAATACATTTTTCCAAAAGTAGTACATTAAGTCGATTTTTAAAAACTCTAGTAGGAAGATCTTTTAATGTTTTTGATAAATTATTATTATAAACCTTGATTGCCATAAAAAAGGTGTTTTTCCTATACAATTCCAGATTAATTTTGGCACAGCCAATTTCACCCCATGTCTAATATTTATGTTTTGTGACCGAATAAGAATATTATTGTTACCATATATCTAATCTAGGCTATACCTAGTACTAACTTTCTCATACCGGCATACATAGCAAGTTTTACTTTTAGCAAAACATAACCCACAAACCTGACCCCAGATCCCTTTAGAATTCCTGGCTAAAGAAACAGCCTTCAAATGGCTTTCACAGCCAGTTGTGGAATGCATTTGCGGATGGCTTTGAGTGACCCTATTACTTAGATTTTTCTTTGACAAGAATGTTCACACTAGCAACCGGCTTTATACTGAGATCCGACTTCAATCTATAATAAGAAATGCATTGGTTTAATGGAGCGTGTCTACCGAATCAATATTTTACAGCACTTAACGTTGTGGTACCTTTGCTCAATACTTTGAACAAAACAAAACGATGTATGGTTACCTAGCAACGCGAACTTGGCTTAAGCCAAAACTGAGACAAGGATATATTTACGTCACTCTGTCATGTATCGAATACCTTCAGATTATTATTACAAATTACCAGCAAATAGGAAATTTAATGTAACTAAAAAATTATTAAAATATAATATAAAAAACTCTGGTATCCTTTATTAGATAGAATGGCTTTGTTATTTCTCTTTTATATTGAACATATTATAATGATTAATGCATCTTTAAAAAAATTACTATTATTTTGTAACGGAAACTGTGTTTTGTATTTATGTTTGAATGTGTATTCGTTTGGCTTTTGTGTATCGTTTAGATATTGTCTAATAATTGCTGTAGCAATCCTGATATGCAAATAAATAAATAGGTGGTTTCCATTCCATACAGTTTATTGCCAGTTCTCTTCCGTTCTACGCCCTTGATTTGATGTAAAATTAGAAGCATTTCATATAATATATTTTCTTTTTTTTACATTCATAAGTGTACATTGTATTACCTATATGAATAAATGATTTTGACTTTGACATTCACATAACGTCATAATTTGGGACTGCCTCGTTTCTGCAGTGTTTCGGAGATGTTCGCCCAAGCCCGTACAAATGACTTCTGGGCTATTATTAGTATTAAAACAAGATCTCTGTTGAGCCGGGTACGAGGCTGTCGGAACAGCATCTTGAAGACTGTGGCAGATAACCTGTCTTCGCCTATCATGAAGCATTTTGTACGTACACTTATCGGTTCAGATCGACGAGTGTATGCATAGAATATGTGTTTTTATGTTTAGCTTTTTAATAATAATATACTAACACTAGTCCGTAAGTTTATGCTAACATAATGATGGATTATTTTATCTCAATAAATAAATAAATAATAATAATAATTTAGTATGCTATCTTAAAAACTTATGGTGGCATATTTTTAATACCTCTAATGAGTTTGTATGGTTTAGTTAAAGACCGATTTTGATTATATTAATTTCTAAATATTCTTCTATCGTGCCTTATATAAAGCAGAAAATTTATTTAAAACGCCAGTGCCCTAATTTTTGAAACTATCATAAAATATATTTCTCTATAAACCTTTAGAACCACAAATTACTGGTATGACGAGTTTCGTGATGATGTAATTCAAGTTCAAACATGTGGATAGCTGTTCCATCAGGAAACTCAGCGTGCAGCATTCCTTTAATCTGCAATTTTTTTTAAAGAACCACATGTTATAGGTAGTTCACTATACTAAAGAGGAAAGATTTTATATTCTTGCCTAAACCAAATCAAATCAAACATTCCTTCTCCATTATGAGAAATCATGTCATTTATTTACAATAGCTTGCCCAATACTCGGCGCATTGATAAATTGGTACAAGAAAAATAAAATACAATATTTAATGTGACAAGCATTTATAGGCAAACATAACATACACATAGAGATAAATATAAACATATATATAAAAACTAAAGGAAAATATTAATAATTAATTTTTCTGAGTAACAGACTATTTATTTCAATTAAGTTTCTATATTTGTTTTAAATTGCGTTCTAAAGTATCTACCTATCTCGTACTAACCCAAACTGCAAATATTCTTCAATTAGTACTCTATTTTTGACAGTATTGTATAAGCCCGGCTAGCTCAGTCGGTAGAGCATGAGACTCTTAATCTCAGGGTCGTGGGTTCGAGCCCCACGTTGGGCGCTTTCTTTTTTTTTTTTTTTCCAAGTGGAAATGCATGTTAAATATATCTATTTAAATCATTCCTAAAAGATACTCTTATTTATAAACAGATGATCTTATCGCCAAAAAGCCATCTCATCCAAGAAACCCTTAAGTAATTATAGGAAAATCTAAAAGGTATTACTTATTATGTTTAGTATAATAAGTTATATGCACAAAAACAGCGGAAGATTATAAAAATTAAAGAAAACACTAAATTAATTAACAAAAAGTATGATTATATAAATAATTATTTATTATTGTTCAATCTTTATCATTAGTGTAGACTGTTGACTTATTTAATTAATCTAGACAAGCGATGTTCTCCAAATATATACCTTTACCTACATGACTTATCAAAAGCATAAATTCTTGTATCATGAAAAGTGAAGAGAACAGGCCCAATATGGAAACCACTTTCTTTTTCATTTCGTGATGATTTCTTTACTCTCGTCGACAACAATCGTTCTGGGAATTATTTTAACAATATCTCTGTTTTTGTCCATTCTAGTTTACTAACAATTAATTACAAGACGTGATACATGGCAATTAATTATCAACATCAGTGCAGTGCAACCGGTGACGTTTTTGGGATGATAAGTCCAATTTATCAACATTTATTCATTCTTCCCAAAAACCTTGCCCTAGTGACTATTCCCAGTCGAAAAAGTGCCGAATATAAGCACTTGGGTTAACTAGATAACGTTATATATAAGTATATATACTATATAGTACATGAAATAATGTTTTTGAAGTCTAGTTAAATACATTATAACCTCACTAATTCACCAGCACACAACACAGCCGAATTAGATATTAGTTAGTTAAAATTATTTAATAATATTTATAGACTTTTTTTCTTGTTAAAGTTTTAACCTTTTTGTTCATATTGTATTCCATTTTTAACTATATCTTTAGTATAATTGTTTTTTGTTATGTATACAATTTATAGCAAACTTACAAAATAAAAAAAATATATACGAACTCGTATCATTGACATTTAACGATTTCTTCTAGTCGGTCGGTCATTATATTTATTATTTGAAAGTATAATAACAAAAGCAACAATCAAAAGGGTAAACAGTCATAAAATTACATAACTTTTCGATTACGTGTACAAACAATGCAAAGTTTACTATTGTACGATGGATCATCCGTTTTAAAACCATTACTTTGTCAATAAACTAAATGAAATTTTATTAACATTGCTTACCGGTTTAATCAATCTAGTTAAAAATATTACATTTGTCTTTGTCCAGTGCTTTCAGCGTGCGATTCTCATCCTTGAGGTCAAAGTTTCAATTCCCGATGCATCAATGGACTTTCAGTCTGTGTATACTCGTACGGTGAAGGAAAACATTGTGAAAAACCGGCATGCTTTAGATCCAACAAGTCGACTGCGTGTGTCAGAAGACTCACCTACTTGTCTATTAAGAAAAATGAAACATCTACAGAAATCTAAATCAATCAATCCTTAGATTACAGAAAATATTTAAAAAATAATCATTTGTTTAATATTCACTATATTATATATGATTAATTAAGAAATAGCCAGAATTTTTATATCAGGCATGCACTTTATATATTGAATCATTTAAAGATAAAATTTCAAATGATACGCTAATTTTGCGGGTAATTAATTAGCATGCACGCTCAAAGCCACGATTAACGGTTAGTCGCAAAATACGCAACGAAGCAATTCCGCTTTCGATAACATTTCACGATGGCCCGCATTCGAATGACCTCCATATCGTACGTGGACTTTGATCATATAAACAATAACAACCTTTCATTTACCAAACAGCTCAATCAAACAGAGAACTTTATTCGCACAATACATGTACCACAGTTTTTACCAAAACGTGTGCCTATTGTACTTGACATTTAATTCTATGTAAGTCTCTTGTAATGTAACAGCGATTTTAATCGCGTTGACATTCATATAAGTGTAACAGACGAATGAGAAATAATAATTGTTTCTCTTTTCAGATGGATAGCAGTTCTGAAGCGATGGAGTTGCGGCGGGAGCTGGACGCCGTGAAAAGTGCGTTGCAGCAGCAGTCCGAGTCTGTTCTCAAACAACGACATCAGCTTGTTGAAGCGGGACAAGCGCTGGCGGTCCAAGAGAAACAAGCAGTTCAAGAAAGAAGAATCAGACAAGACCAACTTGCCCTAGTGTTACGCTCACTCGTCCTACTGGAGTCCCGCCTCACCAGAGAACAGAAACAAATTCACGTATCGCTTAAGCAAAAAGATAAAATCATCAAATCACAGCAGGAGGAAATACTTAAACTAAAAGCACGCAAATCCTACTGCAGTAATTGTCAACAGCTGCTGGGTTTTACAAGTGAACAAACAAACATTGAAACTGATCCCGAATTTCAAAGCTTAGAAAGTACGGATTCCAGATTCCCAAATACATTTGTGAGAAGTAATAGTTATCGTGAACAAAAATCACCACCGGTTTTCCAAAAGAACACTAGATTAAGTAAGAGTTTTCAACTGCCTAAAAATGAAGTAGTATATTGCAATACTAGTTCCAGTGAAGAAGGCAACACGACAAGTGTTGGAGGTAAAGGAACTTTTATTAAAAATAAACAAGCTTTTGTGCGACGAGATGTATTTCGCAGGTCGAGAAAATATTCAAGTCGGAAAGGTAAACAGCAAGATAATATAAAAAATAATTATAATAATCAAACCAATAATAGTAGCAGTGCAGACGATTGCTTTGGTATGAGTTATCATGTAAATCGCGAAGATGACATCACCGCCAATCAAATAGCAAACGACATCAGAAAAGCTTCGCTTAAAATAGATCAACTTATCGGTGAAGCAGCTAAAAAAGAGCAGGAAAATACATTTAGTGACTCAGAAAAAACTTATTCAACCAAAATTGAGAGATTACACGGCATCAAACGACAGGCGTCGGATGAGATAAAGGCTAATAGACAAATATTCCTTAATAATGTTCTCAGCGAAGAAGTAGTTGAAAAGCCCTGGTATTGCAATGTCAGCGATCAGGAACAAGACATGGATTGTTTAGATCCTAGACTATTAAACGCAAATGCTAAACCTGCCGATGATGTTTTGATACAAGGGCTTAATAGTGGTATTATAAACGCAGAAATAATATCTGCCAAAAATGAGGTTCTTTGCAGTAATTTAATTAAAAATGAAAAATATAATACGCTGTTTGATAGTGAAAATAACAACGTCGAATCACATTCAAACAAAACTGAAAATGCACCTGAAACAAATGAAAATTGGTACGCCAGTACTAGCGATGCGGACGACACTCCGCCACATGAAATTTATAAAAACAACCCAGTTCTTGAATGCGTTAATCAGATCCTCCTCCAAAATTCTTTAGATGATAGTAGTAACGATAATTCTAAATCTAGTGAAGCATCATCTCCAAGTCCGAAAGCAACAACTAAACGTGTTCAATTCTCTACATTAAATAGCATATCGTACGACGATAAAATTAGACCTACTGGTAACCATACGCTGCCTAGAACAGACAGACGAGCTAATAAAATTGTTAAATTCAGTTTAGAAACAGCATCTGAACATAGTTACGAGGTGCCGAATACTGCGCAAGGATTTCAATATGAGATACAAAGTCTTTACAGTAATGAATATGAACCAATTATAACAAAATCAACAGATCAAAAGTCTCTACCATTACCCCCAGAACCGTACAGCGACAATAAGTCATCTATTCCCAAAATACGGGGATCAATTGTGAAAAATATCGCAGCCAATATTGAGAGCCGTAATATCCACAATAACGATCTTAAATCAGACACACGGGGATCTATGAAGATATTTAACAAAAGAAAGGTACCACGAACTCCTCCTGCTCTGCCGCCTAAGCCGAAGAACTTATCGGCCAAATGGAAAGCTGAAAATACTGTCAAAGCACTGACGGAATCTTTAGACTCTGAAGCCGTTGCGGCTAATCAACGGGTTGCAGATGTTAAGAGAAACGCGACTAACGTGGTGACATCTAAGAGCGAACCCGACTACTGCTCCATTTCAGAGATAAATGTTCCAGTAGTCAATAACGGGAAGAGAGAGTTGCTTCTCACGCAGCCGACGGTTGAAATACACAACGAGCAATACCCGCACTCCATTCAACGAAGTGTCGCAAAGGTTGTGTCCCTGCCGAGAATTCAAAACAAAATCAGTGATAAGGACATACCGAAGCTTCCTCAAGTCACTGAAATCATAATTCCCGATGAGGATGAAAAGCCTAATGAAGATTGTTTCCAACCAAGCTACTTAGCTGCCTTCAGCATACACGCTCTACAGCCCAAAATAGATACACGTGGATCAATTCAAATGGGCAACACTGTGTCTTCGATACTCTCTGAAATAAACAAGGGTGTGAAGACTAGTGGCAAACAGATAAATTTAACAGAATTGGACAACCAATTCAATCACGCGTCAGAAAAAATTCAAACGACTCACCCCGAGCAACACAAAGCGGAATATTTTGACGAAATGGACAAGTTTGACTTGTCGCAAAACTTTGAAGAATTCAAAATAGACGAAGAGCTTGGGAGCATAGCCGCTGAAGAATACCGCATCAGCTCCGGAAGCAGCGACGGATCCATATCTGACGTTGTCACTGAACATCATATCTGTGTACCTGAGAAAGAAAATGAATGTAATAGTGAAAAGGAAAAAAATGGATTTCACGAAAGCAACGACACTAAAAATCATTCAAAAAACGCCAAGCTTTCGAATAAACCTGATCTCCTTTCAAATATAGAAAATTTAGAGACTGAATCGGTTAGAAACTCAGACATCGAATCGAGTAACTCTTCAGGAAGTAACAGTGGTTCATACAACACGGTTAAGTGTGAACCGAGGATGATTTTGACCAACCCTGAAGCTGTGAATAAATCTAAGGGGGCTTTTGACTTTTTCTTAGAGACATCTGGTCTTAGTTCTAAGTCTATATTTTCGCCTAGCAAGACTTATCTAGGCATGAGGCCTCCGAGTGCCAATCACAAAAATGTACTTAAACCTAAGGATATAAAAATGCGCGTTAGAAACCCCATCGCAACGAACAAATTCAACGAAAAACCTATGACGACCGCTATTAAGTATTTTGAACCGTATGTGTAAAAAGATATTCTAATATCCTAGTTTATGTTATTTTAATTATTTATTGTAAAAATTGAACTTGCCTGCATAATATTAATGTATTTATGTCTATATTTTTGTGATGTAAATAATGAGCTATTTTAAATATACAATATATGCAAACTGGTGTTTCATTTGAATATAATAAATACAAAAATAAGATTTAAAACTTTTTATTAATATTGTAACAAGACAAACTAAGTATTATATACTTAGTTATGTACACAATAATACACTGATTAATAGTATAACAATAGTTAAACAAAAATATAAGTAGTCATCCCATTAGTGGAGATATTATCAAATCAGTTGTGGGTTTTCAAATTTAACAATTTCGTTTTTAACCTTTTTATAACATTCTTCAATCGCCTGTAATGTATATATTTTTTCTCAGCCATTTTCTCATTACAAATTTCTTGCCCTTTGTGGCTAGTTTCGTATTGAAAATAGTGTTCGCTTAAAATACTGATATCACTGTCTGAAGAACCCAAATCACTCGTAGAACGCATTCTAGATATAGAAATATCACCAAAAGATTCTCTTCGTTTGGGCTTGTACTTTCTACGCACTGATCTTAAGTATTCTTCAGACGAAAACGTAGTTGTCGGCATATCTATTTCGGCGGGAAGACAGGTTCTAAAATCAGTGTATGTATCTAAATCAATGGGTGTACCCCATTTACGATCTAATACACGAGATGCAACCGTCAAATGCAGGTGAAGATCCATTTTAAATGTGTATTGGGCTGAGCTTCAAATACACACTGCTTGCACCAAAATCTGAATGGTAAATGATGCCATGCTCCCTAATGCTGGCCTATTTATTGCATAAAGTTAGAAAGGGTTAGTGCCCAATTAATTGATTAACCCTTTAATTAGGGACTGATTACACTATTATAAATTAGTAAATTAATTGCGCTGGTATGACAAACAGGTAGGTAATTAAATAATATCGTAATTAGGTTGCAACTTAACAGACCACAAAAGACTGTTAAGTCATGTAAAATCTTAATATATATAAATTACGTGTCACGCTGTTTGTCCGCTATGGACTCCTAAACTACCGAACCAATATCAATCAAATTTGCACACCGTGTGTAGTTTGATCCAACTTAAAAGATAGGATAGCTTACATCTCAATTTATACCCGCAATATTATTTTATTGCAAAATATTTGTTTATTATTTGATAGTCGCAATTCTAACAGATGGCGCGGCGCTGTGTTGAAAGTACCAACGTTTCACATCAGCTACAATTTAATGGCATAACCACCAAAAAAGTATGGTGGTCCCCATGACTGGTATTCTCCTACCGTTTCCCTTGAATAGTTTGCTACTATGTAATATAACAAAAACCTTAGCCACAGCAACGCTTGGCCGGTCTGCTAGTTTAATATAATATACATTAAAACTATTAGTAAAAAACCTAAGGTCAGCGACATCTATCGGCTATATCTCTAACCATTCTGCTGCTTTGTGAGTTTGAATAATAAGGCAAGCTCAATTATTCAGAATCAGAATTTTTTCGATATCCTAAATTATAACATTTACAAAACTCATAGGACATTTCAACTTCTATATTGATATCTCCATTTTCTTAAGCCAAATTGTTAATTATAGTCATAAACATCTTAAGAAATATTTATTATTAAAAGTAATGTTAATTATCCTAGACATTAGTTTTTAAACTATTTCAACTTAAAACTAGACTTTGCACAAGAATTTTGCTTGTTTGCCATTCATAATTCAATGGATAACTTACAGTTTTTTACTAAGTAAATAGTAACTTTTACTGAACCATTGCTTGTTCACATGATAGTTTAGTTTAGGGATAGGTGATTCTAAAAAAAAGCAATACTTTTAAAGATTTTTTATTATTAACTATATCATTAAATTAATTTTTTATTCTTCTTTTTCTGGTTGCCCTTATTTTTGTTATCTTTTTTTAAATCTTTCTTCTGCACCTGCAAAATAGATAGCAATAAAATATTTAAGTTTTTTTAGCTCATTTACTATTATATATGTTTTATGTACATATAAATAAATAAACAATATAGTTCACCATCACTTTTCTTAAAAGATATATGTTATCGAAGGTTTTATGTTAAATCATCTGTAACATTTAAAAGAGAAACCTTACTTTCTGTACTAAATTTTCAGAATTCTATTCTTAATAGGTATTCAAATGTTAATGTTAAAACACCAGATGTTTCATATATTTAATATTCCTTCAAATTTTAAGCGAAAAAATTAATAATAATTGAAAATAGATGGCCAACCGAACTATATTTTGTTTCATAACATAACTCTCTAATAATTACCTTTCCATAACTACTCAGTAAATGTCCAACATCATTCTTTGAACCCTTTTTCTTCTTTTGCCCAACAGTTTGAAGAATACTTTTAGAGTTCATTTGTTGCTTTTCCTCATTTTCCTTTAATTTTTCTTGTTTCCTTTTAGCCATGAGCTCTTTATAATTTAAATAGGCCCGTTTCGGTGGCTTAGCACCTACAACAATTAAGATAAATATGTTAAGTCATAACACATGCTTAGACAGATTTCTTAGAAGAAAAGTAAGTGATTCTTTTATATAGTTAAAATCTTTAAAAAAAGACACAAACATTTGGTAAAATACAAATTCAATTCAAAATACAATATCACAGAGCACACATATATATGTATAATACTATTTATAAAATTAAATAAACATTACACCAAAATTAAAATATAAAATAATTAAACCAACCGAAATACAGGCAGCAGCAGTTAAGTATGTGATTATGATTTAATATTAACTGTATTTATTTTAGCACTTTTATTATTAAAATAGATAAGTAAATATAGTTTTACCATTATTTATTAAGCAAATATGTCTTACCTAAACTTATGGCTAAGGCTATTTTGGCTTCTTGTTTCTTTGTAGAATCGAATCCTGACATCCCAAATTTAACAATTTCATGGCGAATTTTTTTCAGATCTACTTCTTTCTTTTGCGTATTTGTGCTTCGTAAATCATGTATTTTTTTATCGTCTGATAAACTTTCCTTTTTCTTAGGTTTATGAGCTTCAAACTTAACAACTTTGAAGTTTTTTTCGGCATTATTTAAGGCTAAAGCAGCTTTAGTTAATACTAAAGACATGATTTAAAGTAGGTCTAATTCTTCTTTAACAAATAAAAATAATATCATCTTTAAGGTTATTTTGATTGAATTAATTAATATTCACGAGTTCTCGAATATTGTACTTCATCTTATAGTTGACACTTGACAGTACCAAATGACAACAGCGACCTTGCAGAACCAGAGTTTATTATTATTATTATTAAAGCTTTATTAATCCATACAACAATTGGTTAGTTTACATTCCTTAGAAATTAGTATTAGTTAAGTTAGTAT
Source organism: Pieris macdunnoughi (assembly GCA_905332375.1). Lineage (NCBI taxonomy): Eukaryota > Metazoa > Arthropoda > Insecta > Lepidoptera > Pieridae > Pieris > Pieris macdunnoughi. The sequence continues at coordinate 1,008,020 of CAJOBZ010000012.1, forward strand.
GAGTTTTAAACTAAATTTAAGTTAGATTTATTTTTAATTTTTTAGTGGTCTTGTTTTTGTATGGCCCCTTTTAGGGTAAAAGCCTCCTCCATATTTTTCCATTTCTCTTTGTCTTGAGCAACATTCATCCAGTTTTCCCCGGCTAGTTCTACGATGTCATCTGTCCATCTTTTCCTTTGTCGTCCTATACATCTCTTTCCAGTAGGTCCAGTCCATTTCGTTATTTCTAGTGTAGCGCGGGATAAAAGATGGACACTAGAACCAGAGTTTAATAATAATCAATTATTTTTCTAATTTAACTAAGATTTAGTAACGAGAGTGACGAGACTTAGTAGCGCTTATGGAAGTTGTAAGACTCGCTTCTGAATCTCTTCTCATTTTTTAAACAGTGGATCAATGAGTAATAATCTGTGCCTAGACTATATCGACTAATAAGTATAGTGCTTTTCGTGAAAGAAGTCCCGCGGTGATTTTTGGAACTAAATTTGACAGGTCGGCAATGTTGTCTTTCGTCGATGTTATTAAGTTCGTTTGTTGTGGTAGATTTTTGTGAATTTTTAACTAGCTTAGTGCATTTTAAAGATTGATTACAATGCCAAAAGTTGTAAAAATTTCGGCTCGAGAAATGATATTAAAGGTGAAAGAGTTCTATGAAGCGGAACATAAGAATCAAGGTGTTTTAATACCACTAAACAATGTTCGGAAGAGAGTTGCCGCCATAACAGGTACCTTTTAGAGTTGCCATTTAATAATTTTTTGCTGTATTGATGGGACTTTTATGATATAAATTCGTTTTTGCGACAAAATTGAACAAATACATAACGTGGTGAAACTAGGTAACTGAAATTAAAACATATATTACATTTAACATAAGCATTATAAACTTAGTTATTATTATTTTTAATTGTTCATAATTTAATTGCAGGTGTGTCATAGAAAACTGTAACAAGAATTACAAACGAAGGTATAACAGCGGCGTGTACTTCGAAAAAAATTGTAACCCAACAATTATGCAATAAAACTCTGAATAAAAAATTGTATTGCTTTTCTTTACCCTATTTTCTCATCTTATCCCTGTAAGTAGGTAGAACACCGCTAATATAAGTAAATAAAATATACTTTTTACATAACAGAAATATTGTTCATCGAAGTATGCAGAAAATAATATTATTTGATAAATTACATCTGCTAAATGTACATAAAATAGGTAAATTTTTTACTCATAAATGGCAACATTACGTCATGCGATTGCAGCGCCGCGTCTGGGGACTTCTTTCATGAAAAGGACTATATAGTGCTTTTCATGAAAGAAGTCCCGCGGATATTTTTGGAACTAAATTTGACAGGTCGGCAATGTTGTCATTCGTCGATGTTATCAAGTTCGTTTGTTGTGGTAGATTTTTGTGAATTTTTAACTATCTTAGTGCATTTTAAATATTGATTACAATGCCAAAAGTTGTAAAAAGTTCGGCTCGAGAATTGATATTAAAGGTGAAAGAGTTCTGTGAAGCGGAACAAAAGAATAAAGGTGTTTTAATACCACTAAACAATGTTCGGAAGAGAGTTGCCGCCATAACAGGTACTTTTTAGAGTTGCCATTTAATAATTTTTTGCTGTATTGATGGGAGTTTTATGATAATATAAATTCGTTTTTACGACAAAATTGAACAAATACATAACGTGATGAAACTAGGTAACTGAAATTAAAACATATATTACATAAGCATTATAAACTTAAAGTTACTATTATTTTTAATTGTTCATAATTTAATTGCAGGTGTGTCAGAGAAAACTGTATCAAGAATTACAAACGAAGGTGTAACAGCGGCGTGTACTTCAAAAAAAATTGTAACCCCCGGGGAAGAGTCGCCCGCATCCGAAAAAGTTCGACTTAGACGGGTTCGATTTGTGCGCTATCCGGCAAAAAATTTACAGTTTTTACGTCGTACATAAAGAATTACCAACATTGGTTAAATTACGGGCAGCTCTGCGAGAGGACATCAATTATCAGGGAAGCATCACAACATTGCACAGGATATTAAATAGAATTGGTTTCAAGTACAAGCGATGTCAATCCAGACGAAAACTACTTATGGAACGCCACGACATTACCGCATGGCGTGCAAGATATTTGAATAAAATACGAATAAATCGCACTGTGGAAAAACGACCAGTTGTATACTTAGATGAGACCTATATACACAATACTTATCATACAAAACGTTGTTGGCAGAGTGAGGAGGAGCCAGGAATGTTCGTCTCAGAATCATCAGGGAGTCGCTGGATAATCGCTCATGCGGGAACAAAAGATGGATTCATAAATGGTGCATTATTAATGTTCAAATCCCAATCAAAGTCCTCAGATTACCACGATGACATGAACTCAGCAAATTTCTTAAAATGGGTGACGGAAAAACTAATACCTAATCTACCTGAAAGGTCGCTTGTGGTAATGGATAACGCTCCTTACCATTGCACTCAATTAAACAAAGCCCCTTCTATGTCAAATATAAAAAGTAGTATGCAAGAGTGGCTCCGGCAAAAAGGGTATATATTTTGAAGACACCTGGACAAAAGTTGTGCTGTATGAGCTAATCAAACAAAATAAAGGTCCACCGATATTTGCAGTGGATGAATTATTAACAGCTCACGGACACGAAGTATTAAGGTTGCCGCCTTACCATTGTGACCTCAACCCGATTGAGAATATCTGGAGCCTTGTAAAAAGAAAGGTGGCGGATAAGAACGTGGCACAAGATCCAAAAGAAATATTAAAATTAACTAAAGAGGCCTTTGAGTCTATTACGGCTGAAGATTGGACAGCTCAGTGCTCGCATGTCGAACATTTAGAGGAGGAATATTTAAAAAATGACGGCCTTATGGATGAAGTGATGGACCGAATAATTATATCAACTGCTAGTGATACTGAAACAGAATCTGATTCTGTTTCAATACACTCTTCGGACAGTGATGTCCCTATGGCCGTTGATCACAATTATGCAATAAAACTCTGAATAAACAATTGTATTGCTTTTCTTTACCCTATTTTCTTATCTTTTCCCTGTAAGTAGGTAGAACACCGCAATATAAGTAAATAAAAATATACTTTTTACATAACAGATATATTGTTTCATCGAAGTACGCAGAAAATAGTATTATTTGATAAATTACATCTGCTAAATGTAAATAAAATAGGTAAATTTTTTACTCATAAATGGCAACATTACGTCATGCGATTGCAGCGCCGCGTCTGGGGGACTTCTTTCGTGAAAAGGACTATAATCTGTTAAAGTCGATACTCGGTAATACTTTCGAATTAATTCGGTCTAAAGTATTAAGTAAGTTCAAGTCTCAACTCTCAAGATTCAAATGCTAGTCTCTAGAGTCTAGCTGTGTAGTGTGTAGTGACTAGTGTGTAGTCTCTTCTCCATTGAAATTGTATAGTTTTTTTTATTTTTGTATTCGAAGTAATTACGTATGCTGTTACGTACATTCTAAAAATAATATAAGATATATCGTTTACCTAATTTTAGAACAGCAGGTACAGAAAATATTTTTATCGTACAAACTTCGTAACTTTTAACATTTCGGGCAAGTAGTGTTACTGCTTGACTTTATTTTTATTCAGTTTCGTCTTATCCTACCTCTAAGATAGAAGTAAACTATGATAGAACAAACAATTAATACATTCAAAAACACTGATAGTTCAGTTAAAGCCGGAGATTTAATTTTATCAGAAGAACCTTTCGCTTACACACTTTCCTCCACAGAAAATGGAAATAGATGTGACTATTGTCTCCAAAAGTAAGTAACTTGAGTTTATATTTTACCTTCTTCTAAAGTAGTAAAATTAAAATATATTTTTTTAAGTTACCACAGCCTGCCACATTGTGAAACTGCTACATCTAAAATGTTTTAAATTAAAAACATAATTTAAAAAATTCTTATAAAAAGCATCTTAAAAAGACAATAAAATTAACTCTGTTTAACACAGAACACTGATAAATATTTAAATAGAATTATTATTTCTTTATTTAAAAGGTGCAAAGTGCGGAAGTGTTCAGGTTGTCAGTTTGTACATTATTGTGGGAAAAGTTGCCAAAGAGCAGCATGGGATGATCATAAGGTATTTGTTATCTTACTTACGTTTATTAGATTGTACCCTTATGCTATATCTGCTAAGAAGCTTTCTATATGAGAATTTTACCCTGGATAATAAAAATCATTACTATTGTATAATTTAAGATTGTCTGTTAATTTAGAGTTGTATGAAGTCCTATAAGACCCCATGGGGAAATAGGCCAGACAAATTTCTGTATCTGTATTCTGATTTAAAGGTAATTATATAATTAGCCTTATATTATATATTTTATACGGCATCTTTAATTGCCTGGAAATCATATGGTGTGTATTTTTCTTGACTTATTTCAAATTTGAATTTACTTTGACTAACAGTTAATGTATTTACTAAAGCTTATCATTCTATAATATTTCTGAGCTAATAATAAAAATTCTGAGCTTATAAACAGATTCATTTAATAAAAATCTTTACATATGGCAGTTCTGCAGGTCAAACAATAATTTAAAATTAAAAAAAAAAAATACTTAGCAATATCTTCGAAAAAGAAAACCATATGGTCTTGCTTCTGGTTGGGCAACTAATGATGATACCATTCAGTTCATACCTTAAAAAATATTTCTCCTAACTATACTGAATGGATATTACAGTGGGAGTGTGCTAACATAAAAAAAGTAGCACCAAAAGTAATTCCTGATGCAGCCAGATTGCTGGTTAAAATAATAAATAGACTAAAATATGGAGACGGAACCTCATACAAAGTATTTTATACACGGACATCATTTAGGATGTGGAAGGACCTTATGTCACGTAAGTTTACTTTCTTAAATTTGTAAGAAATAATATCTCGATTTGATTTGTCAGTTCAAAGGTTTATTATATAAGGATAATAGGGGCTAGAGCTACTCAAAATAATCTATTACTGTTGATTTTGTAGTGTGTATAGTGCATAGTCTAGATTGATATATATAATACTCTAGATTTGACAAACCCTAATATTGTTTTGGTTGTGAAGTATCATGACATACAAACGAGACACAGCTTACTGTGTGAAACACAGCGTACTGATATTGGAATTAAACCTCATTCCTAAACGTCAAGTGAGAATTATAGAAACTCTTCAAAATTAAAAAGACTACACAAAAAGTATATTTAACACAAGCAACAAAGTTGCAAGTTGGAAAATACATTATAGAAGCTCCCTTTGCATGATTTTTATAATTCCAGACTTCTTCCTTAAGCTACTAAGGCATCCAAACTAATCCAATGTTACGGACTGTGCTTAGTTCAAACAAGCAAATAACAAATATAAATTAAGATCTAGCTTAAGCATAGGATTCTTAGAGTAATATTTCACGTTTAGTATTATTATTTCAGTTTGATATTAGAATTTCTGAGTAGAGTCAGAGTCTATACTACTCGGTAACTAAGGACTTCCTCGGTTTTAAGCATACTACAGACATCAAGTCATCTTCTTTGAAGCTAATTTTTAATTATTTATTTATTTTCGTATTCTTCATTGCTGAAGGTGGTGTCACTGTAAGGTGCCCGTTAGATCTCTCCACTTTGTTCGGTCTATAGCTTCCCTCGGCGCAGTTGTTATAAGGAGAGTCGTGACTTGGAGACACCAGCGGGTCGCCGATAACCAGCTTGCCCAGGTTTTCGCGATGGACGATATGAACAATTTTAAATACTAATCCAATAGAAGTTTTCTATTACAATAAAAAGTTGTTTCAATGCAAATTTGTGTCAATGCAAAGATAGTACTGCAATTGCGACCGCTTTCTTCGCCGAATTTGGCATCGCAGTCTCCCAATAATTTTTGCATTATGTACCTACCCTACCTCCAAAGACCTTTAAATATTCGAACTTGATTAAAAGTTTTAAGAAATTTTTGTGTTAAAACATGGATCTTAACTACTCCTACACTTCTGATTTTTACAGATTATTCCGATTTGAAAAAAGACAAGAAACGCATGGAGCATTTCACGTCACTTTGCGGCGTACTTTATGATTTCTTGAACGATATATCGTTACCTAATACAGTGGATCTCATGGGATTATACGGCAGAGTAAGTTTTTTGGTATATTTATTATTAATGATTAGTTAGTAAGGGAGCGTTCAAGTATTACGTCACGCACTTTTGGAGATAATTGAACCCCCCCATGTAACGTGCCGTAACGTTTTTCTGTACCCAAGTATAGTAAAACGTTTCGTGACCACCTGGTGACTATAACTAGAAGTTACTTTTATGTGGTTTAAGTAGAAAATAATATTAACAATAACGCATAATTCGATCCCCGCCCCGCATTGTAACGTTTTTACAAAAGGACAAAAATTCGTTACGTAATACATGAATGCTCCCTAACTCAGACGAATGGTATACTCTTGACAATGATTGTTTTACTCTTGACACGATCTGGATTTTCGTTATCTCTTATAAGTAAAAGTTCTAAGGGTCTGATAAAAAGGAGACGGATCCCAATATTGCTTCCAATGTAAATCTACAAACATTTTAACCAAAAGCTGACAAAAAGAAAATACTTTTAGAAAGTATGAATGATCAGAATTAATGTTTTCATCGAGTTAGGCACCGGCTCGGGTATTTGATCGGACGGTAGCGAATCACAGCCCCCGAAGAATTTGTGGTTTTTTTCTTCTTTCGTGAAACTTCTTTAGGCGCATGTTTGTTTTTTGTTTGTTTGACATCTTTCTATTGAGAGAGAGTGAGAAGGGCCGACCTTACAGAAATTCTAAATCTAAATTAAAAAAAAAAATATTATTGTATTAATTTTCGACACTTTTCCCTCCAAGTTTCGGAAATGTTAAGTTTTAGATTTGTATAAATATGAACAAGTTAAAAATTAGTTTTCCAAACAAGATTCAATTCTGACATGTGTACTTTGTACGCACGCACTTTTTTATACAAGGCAAGTCAGTGATTAGACTTTTAAGCGTTTCAATTTTTAGAAGTAAGATATTCTCCAAATTTGTTTGTACGAGTTATATTGGTGGAATCGATTGCTCAGGATTTAGTCGCACACTCAAACTTTTATTTTTAAATGGCAACATTTCATATGTCATGCCATTTAAATGTTGTTTTTTAGATGGTAATAAACAGCTTCACAATATTAGACAATGACTTGAATTCCATCGGATCTGGTGTGTACATCGCTGCGTCAATAATAGACCACAGTTGTAATCCCAACGCAGTCGCCACTTTTGATGGAAGGAAGATTATCGTTAGGGCTCTTGTGGATATGCCCAAGTTTGACTGGAAAAAGGTAATTTGAAGGTTTTTCAAATCAAAATCATTTATTCATATAGGTAACACAATGTACACATATGAACGTCAAAAAAGAAATTAATGTAAACATACACAATGTCATAGTCGTAGAATAGTGACAGATCTGACAAATAGTATACTTTACAGGGCAGCCATTACAAAATAATATAATCATGTTAGTTTTTGTCATAACTATTTTAATTCATATTCTGTTATTATGAAAATTGGCATACAAGCAAACAAAAGAGTTTGTTTTAAAACAAATTAAAAATAAAAACATTAAATCACATGTTTCTATCACATCCGTCATTTTACCGACTGATTAATTTGAAATTTAAAACACATGGTTTTTTTTTAAATGTAGCCGTAATATTTAGTCAATGTGTAGTATCCAAATATGATGAAAATACGATTTTGGATTTTTTTCAAATCCGACATTGTTCTACGATCATGACGACATGTATGAACTGTCAGTATGAAGACGATAAACTCAGGATCTACCGAACTGTTTTACGGTTTTCACTAATAGATATAATTTCTGATTTAAAACGCTAACGTTAAAATTAAAAAAAATATCGGTTTTGTTAAAGTTAAAATCTTGCTACTTAAAATTAAACGTCAATCGGGCGAAACCTAGTAAAAAATAATAAATCATATAGTCTAGTTCTTCAATTAAAAGTTTATATTATATAACGTACGTTTGTATACAAGTTCACCAGTAAAAACTAACCAAATATTGTAGGATTACTACGAATTCTAATCGCCATATCTGTATTTAAATTATTTACATTACTCGATGATTCGAGTGCTATTCGGCACTGATCAGCTATTATTTATTTATTGTATAAAATATTACAATTTCAGCAAGTGTTTATTAAAATATGAATCAAGAAACAAAAAATATAATTCAACATAATTTATATACTACATATAATATAAAATATTGTATAAATGAGACTTCAAAATGGTAAACTTAAAAAACATATAATCATATCAAAAGATAATGCCACCTCAATTTGACATATCTATTATTTTTGACATTCAAATGTTGCCATATCGAAATGTATAACACTCGAAACGTCGAGTTAGGTAAATAAAATCGCGTTTTTATCTGTTAAATATGTATTTAAATCAGCAAAATAAATTGTTGGTAATTGTTGATCGCATGAATATTTGAAAAACTGCTGTAAGTGTAAGTTTTCTTTTTCAGATCAGGATATCGTATATAGAGCTAATGAAAACACCATTTGATCGACAGAAAGAGCTCTTACAGAGTTACTATTTTGTTTGCCAGTGTGAGAAGTGTTTGAGTGAGTCTTCCAAATTAATCTATATTTTAATTTTAGACATTTAATTGAAACTAATAATTGATTCTGGTGACCCAAAATGTTTTGGGGCACTATAAATGGTTAGTTGTTGTGGTGTCCCTAAACGTGTAGGGGCTTTTTAAAGGGGAACTGTATACAAGTTTTTTTTTCTTAAAAACCCATGTTTCTATTCAACTTATATTGAGCCTAGAACTCAACCAACGAAATAAACTCCTACATCGAAATTTTATACCATTTTATACTACTTTAATGCATTTTGATGCATATTTGATATAAACTCTCAAACTGTGGTTCTAATTATCGTCCTCGGGGAACATTTTGTAGGAGTTGGTATCACTGCTATGATATTCAATTAATCGGTCATAAAAAGGTTACTTTTAAATTTACTATTAGGTTACATGTAATGCCAATGAAACTATTTAATATAATAAATTAAGTACATTGTACAGGAATCACTCCTATAACACGGTAGATTATTTCAGCGTTATAGGAAACGTGTTGTAGGAGTATTCTCCCATAACGAGCTTGTTTTAACTTATCTCGTTAAAGAGCGTTTAAATAATAAGAAAAAAACTACGTTATGAACGAGATATGTGCCTCTTAATCATTAAAAATGTTTGCAGATATCGAGCAGTTAAAATATGTTCACGCAGCAAAATGTTTGAAACAAGAATGTGATAATCCTGTTAATGTACATTGGCAGAAAAACTGTAGATTAGTAATCGTGGAAAAATGTGAGAGAATTAGAAGAATTCACGAAAGTATTCTAAATGGTGAAAATAATTATGACGAAGAACTTGAAGATGGCAATGGTGATATTCAAAATGGCGATGACAATACTATCGAGAACGGTGTTGCCAGTGATATTGCAAATCGTGTTGACGAAAGTGTTGGTGAAATAAATTGTGATGACAAAAACGTTAATAAGAATGTGGTGTGTTCAAAATGTGGTACGAAATATCCAGATGAAAGTATAGAAGTTTTTAAAGAAGTAATGAGTTGCTCAGAAACCATTTTGTTGGATATGAAGAACACAAGTGTGGCTTGTATCCTTTTAAATATATTTATTTTACATATTACAGCGAATTATTATTATATATTACTAATACAAATATAATATTATTATATTTGAATAAATTAATTGCCATAAAATTGCTGTGAATGAATTCTATATTTATTAACAACACATTGTTAAGCCTAGAAAAGTCAGAAATAAAAAATCATCATCAATCATTCATATAGGTACCACAATGTTCACTTATGAACGTCAAAAAAGAAATATACATTAAATGCTTCTAATTTAACATTTACTGCCAGTTCGCAAATCAAGGGCGTAGATCGGAAGAGAAGAACTGGCAATAAACTCTCCGCCACTATTTCAAAATCGCCAAGTTTTTTGTTTTACACAACGTGTGTAAGGAGCTGCAAAAACTGTCAGTGTCTTATTGTCAAAATGATGGCATCTAAGCCAGCTGATACTTTTTCTGTGCAAAGAAAAATGGCAACTTTTTGAAATGTTTATGAGTAGAGAATAAATAAGTGATGTTTATATATCAAATATTTTCTAATGTCACCTCAATAATATCCTAATCATTAATCAGACATGGAAGTATGTAAATGCTGCATTCAGAAACAAAAGGGAGTGTTACATCCATTGAATGTTTTTTACGCTCAAATATTAGAGCAATGCTTCGATGCATTCGTAAACGTACAATTGTGGCAGAAGGCGTGCGTATACGCAGAGGCGTTGTTGCCATGTTTTAGGTATCATCGACCAGTATCACATTTAATTACGCTTTTGACAGGCTAGATGTATGTAGACTAATTATATAAAATGTAATATTGTAACAAATAATGCCATTTATATTGGTATTATCATTAATTACTTAACTCAATTAGAAATAATAATAAGCTTTTTGCAGTTATACTTCTTTAGGCGCGTTATGAAAAATTGATGAGAGTGAAATTTGACGATGCGCGCGCACCGTGACACAAAATTAACAGAATGAAGTTGCCCACGTCGAATAATATTATTTAATTGTAATTAATTATTTGTGTGCAATCAAAAACTATGTTTAATAATGCCAAAGAAGTATCATTTCTTATACGCGTACATAAGTACACGCTCCCTTTTTTTTACAAACTAACTGTAAATAGAAAATATTTGTTATAAAGTTTTCATTTAAATCAGCCATCCACGACTAATTCACGCCATGGATAAATTTGTATTTTTTTGGGTAAATTGCTTGCTTGCTAGTTATAATAGCTTTATATAAAAAAAGGTATTGAGATAAAAAAATATATATTTTAAATAGGTTAGGATTTGGTCCTCATTACAACTTGTTGTTTATTCTTTTTTCGTTTCCTAACTTTTCCATCTTTAACATTTTGTTTAACATCATTCTTTCTCTTTTTCTTCTTGCATGACAAAGGATTTGGGTTATGTGGTTTTTTGGCTACTATTTTCTTTTCCTCTGGAGTACTTTCAATACCGAGAGTCCTCTTCATCTTTTCTAATGCTTCAGTTTGACTTACACTTATCAATCTACTGGAGTCTCCTGAATACAGCTGATATGCTTTGCTATAACTTTCCGATGAAGGTTTCAACAATGTCGGAGACTTATTATGTAGGTAGATAAGTGGTACTCCAGGCATGCGTTTTAATCGTTCTTGCAAATCACGATCCTGAGTGGCAACTATATAATGCTTATCGTTAACATCAGCTATCATGGATAAAATACATTCAGTACCACTTTTCGGTTCTTTATGACCACATTCATGGATTCCAAACTGTTTTATAATAGCGAGGGCACCTTGTGTCTTCTTTGCAACTTTCTCAGTTTCTACTATTATACATCTTGTAGTTAAAAATTTTATATTCCCATCAAGGTACTTAGGGAGCTGGTCACGTATGTTTATGTGTTGTTGGAAGGCGGCAAAACAGAATGTTCCATCCATCATGACTTGATAGGGTTGGCGGAAGCCATAGTTGTTGTAGTAGAATTTCAAATATTTCTGGGCTTTCTTATACCTTGCTAACTTCATGGTTGGACTTTAAGGTTTACAATATTTCATACCTGAAACATAACATTTTTTAAATAAATAATTGGAATAATAAGCAACTAAGATATAGGTATTTATTTAACTAGATATACTGGGTGTATACCCAAACATACCTAAATACATAAAAATATGTATATTGTGAAAATAATTTATAGTGTATTTAAAAATATACTTCACATTTACAACTATTTCATATCAAGAAATATAATGTTAAACCTTGTTGCGTTAATAATTATTAAAATCATCATATTTATTTATATTTATTATTATCATCTGACAGTAACTCTTAAACATTGTGGTTCATTATTTTGTCCTGTTTCCAGGTTTTATTATGGACCCCTTCATCCTCTTCTTGGCTTACTACACTTAAAATACGGAAAGATTCTGCTCTACAAAATGGACTTAAAAAGTGCTCTTCAACAGTTAAAAAGTGCAGAAAAAATATTAAAAATAACACATGGGGACACACATCCACTCTACAAAGAGCAGTTACTGCCCCTGTTACACCAAGCTTTTATAGAAACTTCATAGAGTACAATTATATATTTTTTGCATTTAGCTGACTAGAATTATTTATGATGTTAAATATTGCCTAAATAACATCAAAGCTTCTTCAAATATATCATTTTCCTTACTGGCAACAGAGGAAACTATCTGATTTTCTAAAACAGAGATATTTTGTGCCAACTTTTTAGGATTTTGTTATATTTTTATTTATATTTTGTTTTTAATGAGAAAAGATTTTTTTTAAACAAATCTATTATTTCTATGTTAATTTATAGAATACAAGTATTTGTTACAATATATTTCATGGTGTTATCTTTTATCCTAAAGATTGTCATAACACTATGTACTAATCCGTATACTGCTTAGTACAGAGGGCTCATTTCTAATGTTGAAGTGGCCTTATTGTTATAAAATTTGAGGCTGTGTGTAATAAACTATTATTAATAGAACTTTTTTAGAATTTTCTTTTATAAACCTTATGACATTTTTGAAATTATTTATGTATAGAACAGGGGGCAAACGGGCAAGAGCTTCACATGATGTTAAGTCATAAAGGAAGAACAAGTTTAATGCCAGCGGGCTTGCATATGAGTTGCCGGAATTTTAGAAATTGCTATGTTCATTTCTTGAATCATAGAAATTTGTGGCCTAATCAAAAACAAGTTGAAATTAGTCATCCCAGGTATTATGTTAAACAGTTGCACATGACATGAAGTAAACAAAACATTCATCACAGGTATTATTGAATTCTCAATCAATGATGTCAAGGTGCTTAGTTTGGGTAATGCTAAAATTACTCTATATCTTCTGGCACAGTCCTTATGAGCACATGCTGAAAATAATGTAAATGTACTAAAGGAAAAGCCCTTAGGATCCCCAGTAATCCTATACCTTTACACAAAAATATCTTCAACAAACATTATCATCAGACTGAATATAACATCTGTTACATTCAACCATTCAGTTTTTTAAGACCAGTCTTCAAAGGGACTAATACCCTAAGTTTTTCCACTGTTATGATCGTTAAAAACTTAACGTTCTTATTTTTAAAAAGCAACATGCCTTTTTGATGTTAAAATGTAGTTCTGTTTCAACTTACTTCTTTAAACAAGTAAATACATAAAATACACAAATAAAAGTTCCGAATCAAAAAGCACTAAATACTTAGGAATGATTAATATCACTCATTAAGGGTGGTTTCATTATTAACTACGCTAAATTCCAATAATAATCTAAATAACAGAGAAAAATATTAAATTAATAAACAACTTACTTTTTATGCAGATTAAAAAACTATAAAGTTGAACCAAGATAATAGAAAACAAACGCAGATGAATCAAATTACAAAAATGTTATCTGTGGTCTATCTAAAAAATAAAGGAAAGGTCCAAAAATGGCTATAAAATTGAAAACAAAAACTAAAGCATAAAAACGGGAACATATAAGTCAAGGCGATCGATAAAAATAAGGTGATTGCCGTGAATGAGATTTATTTATTTAAGTGAATGCTTACTTTATTTTTATTTTATTCAAATCTTATAATGATTTTAGGTTTTTATTCGTAAATTCTTGTTCTTCGAAATTCTACAAACAATACCTAATTAAAATCTTTAAGAATCTTAAATCTTTTTATTTTACATGCAATCTGTTTAGGTTTTATTTTTTAGGTTATCTTTTTTAGATCTTAGGTGCTAACTTTGATGTTGTGTCCGATATTGTTATAAATAATAATCTATTACTGAAATAGTTTTCATTAAAGAAAAGCATTTCGTAAAAAGGCATGTTTTATAGCAAATTATTCAGTAAAAATACACAAATTTCGTCTTATTTTCCTTGTCCTTATTATTCTATTAACACGACCTACCTCCCCTATACCTATAATTTAATAACATCAAATGTTTGATTTCCATACAACTTCTGTTTTACATGTGCTGTAAACGTTTTAAAGACAATTTAAGATAAATATGTTTAAGCGTAAACGTGATAAGCAATTATTGTATCAAAAAATTTTAATAACCGTCTAATATTTTATTTTTATAAAAAATATTGGCAAAGGACGATACTAACCTGGAAGAGAACTACTAGCAACTTACGTAAAATAAATGATAACATGGTTTGATCTCTTATTGGTGCATAAGAATGACGTTTATTTCATTAATAAATTAAATAAAGGATTAATATAGCTCGGTTTTAATTTTATTATGACTACGGTTACCATAAGATCTGTGGATATTCTGTAGGAGTATTATCTGTAAAAAAAATATATCGATACAGAATAACATGACAAATAAATAACCGTTTGATTTCAAAATGTATACTTTAGAAAATGGCAACTTTAAGTTCTGACTTTTCAATTCCGTCAATATTGGAATCCGTTTCGATTTTTTTCGTGCAACAAATCCAAATTGAATGATTTTGAGTTATAAATTTTAATATAGCGTACACTAACTCGGGTATTAAAAGTGGAATTGAAACATTTTACCGTACAGTTGTTTGCAGTAAATACACAGTCTAATGTTTTGGTACCAATGACCAATCATGTCAAATGCATTCATATGGTGGTGAGCAGTCGAGAGGCTCAGTAGTCTTCTCGCTGCGTATAACATTACTTCAAAACGTGAAGCGCACCAGTGCGGTACTGCACGATAATAATATCATGATCGAATGATAACCTAGTTTCATGAAAAGATTCTAGTCGCAATCTTCCTTTATAACGCCGCGAATTTCCAGAAGACTTTTGTGAAAGACTTAAAATGTTTAGTAAATTATATGAAAAAAGACTTCAGCAGCAGTGCAGTCCTGTGAGTAGGAACCAGTATGTGCTGGCCCGGCCAGAGCCTATGGACAGATTTATTCCATGCAGATTGGATAATAATTGGCAGACAAGTTTTCAAGGTAAGTGCTTCAATTCCAGGAGTAATAATAAATAATTTGTTAAATTACTTATATTTTCTTAAGGTGTGTTCTCTTACTCTCAATTACATTATGAAATCTATTAATACATTTGTGAGTTATTTCAATTTATTGTAGAATCCTCTAAAGAGAAACATTTTCATACATGTGTGAAAATGTGCTATCGCTTCTATCACATGTTAAGTTATTTTCTCACTATCTGTCCATAAATTATTTTGAATTTAACCATATCAATTAAATATACTTTAGATCATATTTAAGTGTGTGGCTTTAAGTAGGATATAGGGGTTTATCTTTTCTTTTCATTTGGTGGTTGGTTTTAAGATGGCTTTAATATAATTATTGTTTGAATTAAAATAGAAATAATTTATATATTCATATTATTTCCTATATTCTATCTAACTTCGGAAGACCAGTTTTCAATATGAATTTCAGTGTAATACTAATATGTAATTACAAAATAATAAACCATTATGCTTTTTGCCGATAAAACAAATTATACCAGTAAAAATATTTCTTGTAGACTAATTTACTAAATGCACACTGCATTAATGAAATTAACTAAGAATGTTATTGTTCTTTGTCAATTAAATTTATCAACTTGATATCATATAAGTCTAAGTACTTTGATTTTTGATGACCTTATTATTTAACTCTATTTAAACTCTAGTTAATAGTCAAAATGTGTTTTTTTAGTCATAAGTAAATTAATTTTAGGCACACGAAACTACTCTGTGTAAAACTGGTTAACAACAATAACGGCTTTTATTATTTATTATTATTATTTAACTCTTAAAAACTATAATATTATACATTAAGGTTGTTGAACACTCTGAAGTTGTAAGGGAATTAGGATTAAATCATAATATTCAGATTATAAATATGTTATAATCTTTTTTGATTTGAAGTAAATATTTATTTCTATACCAATATTACAACATTAATTATAATATAATCAATTCTTTAATTTATTGGCTTTTGAAGTAGCTTCAGTACCATTTTATCTTGAGAGTTTTACTTGAAATTTTACCAAGGATATTCATAGTATTCTTATTGAGTGTTACCAAAACCTTCTAGTTTGTGGCAATGACCTTCAATGTAATGAATACTGCATATATGTACATTGTGGTTCTTATCCACATTTAAATTTTAGCTAATAACTTAATAGCTTTATTTTTATAAAAAAAATGAACTGCAGGCAAATCTCTGAGTGGCAATCTAACAATTGCTTTTGTCTTGTACATTCACGTCTAAGTAATGACAATGATTCGGCTAAAACTGGCAAAGTAATGATAGGTTGGCTAATGGAAAACACAGTTTTTTGCACCACACGGCTTCTGTAATTGTTGTTGGTTTGCCTGAATAGATGTTGGGTTCATTGTGTTTCTTGGATTTTATTTTTAATTGAATTGAATTACAGGTCTGACTTTTAAATTCTTCATTGCTCTCAAATTTTTTGATTAATTTTTAAACGTTATAGAGGCTAGATTATTCTGATGGCTTCATTGACTTTTTTTAAACTATAAAGTTTTTTTTAACAATATGTTAACCTATGATTTGCTATTTTAAAAGAGTACCGAGAGTTTTTTACCCGGCTTTTTCTCTCGGCCTACACCCTCTGTCTTCTTTGCCGATGAGTAGGGAAGCCTACAAATTCAAATTTAATGACGTGGAATAAGTGATACATGTATCTTATGTTCCATAATAAACATTTGATTTTTTTATTTTATTGATAATATTTAAAATAAATGTCTACTAATTTTTTAGAATTTGTACGAAAATCATGTTAAAATTTTGCTAATTGATTTACCCCTAACATTTTGCATTTAATAATTAAAATACTTAATAATTAAACCTAAATATTTCTATTTGATTTTCTTTGGGAGTTTTAAATGCATTTCTATAAATTTGAATTTTACGCACGAGAGACGAATTTGTGACCTTTTGGAAATTCGAGCGATGACAATTACTGCGCTGCGGCGGTCATTCACTTTGAATAATGAAATAATGAAGTTAAAGTAAACTACCGATGCGGCTTATTAACATTACATTTACGAGTTTCACATTCTTATCTCGTTAATCATATGTTTAATCGTTATAATGAATCTTTTATAATTAGCCTTATTAACTTTGAAGAGTAGTGAGCAGTGTTGGCCTAGTGGCTTCAGCGTGCGACTCTCATACCTGAGGTCGTAGGTTCGATCCCCGGCTGTGCACCAATGGACATTCTTTCTATGTGCGCATTTAACATTTGTTCGAACGGTGAAGGAAAACATCGTGAGGAAACTGACATATATCAGACACAAAAAGTCGACGGCGTGTGTCAGGCACTGGAGTCTGATCACCTACTTACCTATTAGATTTAAAAATGATCATGAAACAGATTCAGAAATCTGAGGCCATGACCTAAAGAGGTGTAGCGCCACTGACTTATTTTTTAACTTTGAAGGGTGTATAGAATAGTGTGCTTTATGAAAATTGTTCTGAGGCTAGTGAGTCAGACCGTTCATTTACCAGTCAGTTGGCAACACTAGGGCGGTTTCGTGGTTTTTTAATGTGATTCAGATTTCAGAGATAAGTTCAGTTGGGTTTAGCCTAAGTGTAACTCCAAAAAATTGCTTACATACACCGCATTGGTCAAAGAGTTGAGTGGATTACGTTACGGAAACACTTTGAAAATATCTTTCGTAGCAATTAGCAAACCGGTAGAACTTAATCGAAAATAACTTCGTTAATATTGTTTGAAATCAACTTCATTACCGGATTTAACAATGGGGCATTGCCCTAGATATATCCTAGTACACATCAAAACGCCGATTTGCGATTCAAAGCTATGTTACGGTTGAGTGCCTAAGTAGAATATAATTCTTATTTTTATGAGTGTAAGTTGTATTTTAGTACAATTTTGGAAAACTGACTGTGCTGAGTGTTAGTTAATTAATATGCTACAATGTTTGTGGAAAACAACTCATAACAATGGACAATAAAACTAGAGTTCCCATTCGCTCGTTATATCTGAGTAGTTTTATTCCACGGGTTCGCATTCTTAGTGTCAAGAGTTTTCATTAAAAACGATCTTAGTTATTTCATTACATTAGACAGCTCTCAAAGAATTGATTACCAATATCGATTGATTTGAAAGATTTTTATTGGTATAATATATTTAAAAAATTGGTTTATTTTTTCCGATAGTGACGAAAATTTATGATTGCTAAAAGTTAATATTTATCAAGGTTTATTCAAATCCCTTCAAGTACAGTACTATGCTGATGTATCATATACTTACTTAATTATTTACATGACTTAAAGTGCTATGTGCCCCAAAGGGGCAGAGGGCATCCATCGTAGGAAACCAGTCTTATTTCCCCTGTGTTACAGCATTATTATTAAGCCTTTATTGCTGACACCCAGTATAATATATAAACATTTGTTTTAGTTACTTAATCTAATACATCAGTGCCAGTTTTGGTGTGACACATAGGCCTTTTCCAGCTGCTTCCATTATTTTCTATTGTTAGCTCTTCTTGTCCAAGTTGTGCCTCCTATTCTCTTAATATCGTCTGCCCATCTCTTGCTCTGTCTTCCTCTTTTCCTTTTTCCATCTCGTGGTTGCCATTCTGTAATAATTTTTGTCCATTTCAACCTGCTATCTCTCGTCATGAGCCCGCATAGTAAAGTACTTTATTAATTAAATTGAATATTGAGGTATGTAAAATTGTAACCATAAAACGCATTCCCACGGGATAAAGGCTTTATCTAGGAGTTCACAATAAATTTCGAAACTTTCCAGGCATAAAAGCTTTTAATTAAGTGATTGCTAGGTATTCCTTATCGTGCGATATGTGTGTGTTCACTCGTCCATAGACCGTGAAGTTCTATTGCCCTTTGACTAGTCTGCGATTTATTAAAACCTTCGTGATCATTAGACCACATCTCATTATAAATTGTTTGTTTCTATGGGGATATATCACGAGTACATGACGTCACTTTTAAAAAAAAGCTCTCAAGTACAATAACACTTGGTTTTATAAAGTAATAGTAACTATCTGTAATATCTAATTACCATAATATCGTCATAGTCGTAGAATAGTGACGGATCTAACAAATAGTAAACTTTACAGGGCAGCCATTTTAAAATAATATAATCATGTTAGTTTTTGTCATAACTATTTTAATTAAAATTTTAATATTCTGTTATTACGAAAATTGGCATACAAACAAACAAAAGGGTTCGTTTTGAAACAAAATAAAAATAAATTAAATTAAGTACACATGTTTCTATCAAATCCTTCACTTTACCGACTGATTAATTTGAAATTTAAAACACATGGATTTTTTTTATGTAGCCGTAATATTTAGTCAATGTATTATTTATTATTTAGTATCCAAATATGATAAAAAGTGGATTTTGATTTTTTTAATCCGACATTGTTCTACGATCATGACGATATATTGGTATTGGATAATATAATTATAATATTTGCTTATTTTGCCGAAGCCGCGTACAAATTATTTGAACAGGTCTATTAACTATGAGGGTATGCAATTATTTAATAATTTACTGTCTAATATTAGTGTGTTTAACAAATTTAAAAAGGCATTAAAGATACATATCGGAAT
Source organism: Pieris macdunnoughi (assembly GCA_905332375.1). Classification (NCBI taxonomy): domain Eukaryota; kingdom Metazoa; phylum Arthropoda; class Insecta; order Lepidoptera; family Pieridae; genus Pieris; species Pieris macdunnoughi. The sequence goes on from CAJOBZ010000012.1 coordinate 1,027,816, forward strand.
GAGCCTAGTAGATTAAAATTAGGACGTCTGATGGCGACGTGTATCTCGTTCGTAAATATAAAGTTATTCATGTAAAAAAATTTTTAATGAGAAATAAAGTTATTTAAACTTTAAACGTTATAATAAAATATTTTGAATATTAACCAGACAGTAAAGATGAATTTAACCGGTCGCAAATATTTGCTAAAGGACCCGCCGTTATTTCGTAGTATACATGAAACATTCAGTTATGCACGAATTTAATGACGTCAACTATACTTGGTTAACGCTTATATGTATTAAAATGTTTCTTTAATTGTTATTATGAAATGTCAAAGACTGCTTCATAGTTTTTTAGCGGTGTGAGCATCTGGTGTTAACACTTGCTAGAACGGTGAAGAAGACAAGATATATGTCAGGACAAATGATTGAAATCTATAAGCCTTTAGAAAAAACATCAGTAGATCAAACACAAAAATATATTTTTTGAAGCTAATTATATTCAACAAATGGACAACGTTATTGAATACTATTTTCCTTAAAATCAATTCACTTAAAAATGATTATACGGGCGTTTAAATATAATTTGTTATTTTACCTTCTAATGGTTATAGGTAAAACCAAAGTCATATTCGCTTTTGAATATCCAAATTATTTATTTATTAGTAATTTTACAGCATACATAAACCAAACACTACGACAATATACAAAGCTATAACAGATTACATAGATAAACAGAAAACATAAGTGAGTACATTAATAGACAAAAATATAAAAAAATTAAAGAAAACTGAAATTTTACATTAAACAAACGACAATTAATAGTTAATATTTCAAAGAATAACTTAATTGTTACTAAACATAGTCAAAGTCTTCACGCCTCTTCAAATATTTCCTCATATCTATATTAAATAGAATACTTAATTCGTAAACTGCAGGGCTACAAACCCGTAACCTTACTAAAATTAACTGAAATTCTCTGTTAGATGTTCCAAAAGTAATCGAAATTTGTTCAGTCAAAATTACGTTTATTTAATATCCGCTCAAATCAAACTTAATTTATTCCAATTATGCAATTTGTGTCAAGTATTTCCGCTACAATTAAGCATAGTGTTTTTGCGAGGACCTTAGAGTAGCTGATAAAAGATTTCATAATGTATAAAGAATCATGTTAACCAATTGCTATCCAAGTGTAATAGGAACTGGGACTATTTTGTATATTTTTTATTTTGTAATATTTAGAGATAGCTTGCGTTGTAAGTTAAAGTATATTTTTCCTCACGTGCATATAAAATATAAATTATAAAACAGTTAAATAGAAAACGCTTAAAGCTCTTCGTGTAGTTTTCTAATTACTCGGTCGTTGGTAGTTAAAACACATAACATGCACAGTAAATTCAAACATAATAAAATATAATTATTAAAAAGTTTTTATTGCTTTGACTTTAAAATAAAAAAATCATCTAAGATTAATAGCACTGATTCAGTCTATGGTTTTTGTAATAATAGGAAACTAGCAAGAAATCTAAAATCTCTAGACCATAGAGAAAAGGCCGATGCCCTAATCTAACTCCCTGCAGTAGCTCATCCGCGACGAGAAAACAACCTGTTTGTGTGCACGCCATTACCACTGATTTAATTAACACTTATTATTTAATTTAAATATTGAAGGGATGGCGCGTGGCCATGATAAATTAAAAACACCCACAATTTATTAAAATATATGCTAGCTATTTTTATGTAGTTATTAAATTGTCTATGATTTAATTTAACTATACGTTTATATTGCATAAAGTGAATTATTTAATAATAATCAGTGGTGCTCCAAACTTTTTAGACCTCAGATATTCTGTATCTGTTTCATGATCATTTGTCAATCTAATTGGCAAGTAGGTGATCACCCTCCTGTGCCTGACACACCGTCGACTTTTGGGCCTAAGACGTCTGTTTTTGCACGATGTTTTCCTTCACCGTTCGAGCAAATCTTAAATGCGCACTTATAAAGAAAGCCCATTGGTGCACAACCGGAGATCGAACCTACGATCTCAGGAATGCGATCTTAATATTGAATTATTTTAAATAACAGATTTTGTTTGATATTTCCTATATTTTATATAGTTGACGTCGCGATCTTTTACATTTAAATGAAAATTCTAATAATCTTCACTACAATATATCTTGAAAATATACAGTTAACTTAGTTACTAAAACTTTTATTATTTAAATAAATATATCTATTTAATTAGACATTAAAGTAGGATAGTTTCCGTTACACGTTGTCAATAAATTAGCATGACTCAAGTACTGTGAGAACTAATATTAGAAAAAAACTGCATTTTTTTGTATCGAATTGTGTGTGATCGGATGTACGATATATCCTTCTAATGATATTTGATATCTTGATTAGTTTTGGTGCACTGGGACTTGTCCCTTGCCCCGCTTAGTTTGTTATTTATGTATTTTTTGGTAAGTAGGTACCTAATCATTAGGTCCTTTTTTGGGACTAAAGTTTCCTCGTGATGTTTTCCTTTACCGTTCGAGCGTGTAATAATATTGACGTTTGGTTCTTAGGCATTCTATGTATTATCAATATTTATTCATTGTTTGAAAATAAATTAATTGTACTTAGCGAAAGTGCTTTTATTATTATTAAGTACTTAAGTCATGTGGAACATGGTGTAATGGTTGCAGCTCCTTACAAAAGTTGTGTAAAAAAATGGCGATTAAAAAGAATGGCGGAGAGTTTATTGACTGTTCTTCTCTTCCGTTCTACGCCCTTGATTTGAGAACTGGCACTAAATGTTAAGTTAGAGTTACTTTAGTTCTTGACTTTGTATGTTTTTAAAAATAATATTTTCGTTTGAATATTGACAGTTAATTGATCCAAGGGTAATTTTTGAGTGATTAAAGTCGGTTTAGGATTTGCGGTTCGGAGTAATAATACATTATTAGCACTAATTTAAAGTATGGGCCTAAATGGGAACAGAGTCTGGAAAAGCTTATATGGGATAAGTAGCAGTTAGATTTAATTAGAGGTCAGAGTCAAGTGGAGTCAATTGCATTTCGTTAACTTCATTATGCACACGTCTTATTATTTAACTGATGTTAAATTGATTTTTAAACTTTTCTTAATATGGCTTATTCGGAAATACAAATGCCTACAAACCTCACTTGTCATCTTTTTATGACACTGGAGACAAACAGGCTTACCTTATGTTATAGATACCGGCAAACTTCTTGAGCAATAAACAAGGGAGTGGGGGAAAATTTGCGTATCTGGGACTTTGTGTCTCAACGTCAAATGATTTACCAATCACGCGATCGACTTGTCACTCTCCCAGTGATACCTAAAAATCGCTTTTGCGCAGGCAAGGCCATTTGTTCAAGATGTTTGCCGGTATCTGTAAGTGATACCACCACCCATAGACACTCACATTGCCAGAAGGCTCGCAAGTGAGTTGCCTTTTAAGAATTGATACGCTCTTTTCTTAAAGGACCCTAAGTCGAATTGGTTCGAAAATACTTTAGTGTATCTGGTTTCACATAGTGGTGGTGGGGGCAAAAACGCTGTTGTAGAATGACAGACGTCGTTATTCTAGTAGCGATACTAGCTGAATTATTGCTTTTAATAATTTATAATAAAGCCCGTTTCATCTCCAATCATGACAAAAAAAAACCAAATTATAATACACAGCTTAGATTATTTTACATTTTAATTTTTTTTTTGTTTTGCTTGTTATCCGATATCCTGGCTTCCTTCAGTACCGTCGATCGGATCCCCTTCACGGGTAAAGGCCTCCTGCAGCTTTTTCTAACTGACTCTGTCTATGGCTCTCTTTCTCCATTCGTTTCCTCTTCTCCTTCTTTCTCTTGGTCCTTTCCATACAGTTGTCTTTAAATATATTATATTATAATAATTTATTAATAAATTATATTTCGATTTTGTAATAAATATATCTCTGAATTTAAACACGAATCTCGAGTGCTTCATTCGATTGTGGCGATTATCAGAAGTCACCAAGGACTTACCATGCACGTTGTTCATGTTTACATTCTGCACCGATATCGTACGAAAATACGACGTTATCATTGAAAAATGCAATTTTAGATAGCTTCTGCAACCTGTTGTTATCGAACCACGTCCTACTAACATCCAGAACTAATTACTTGACTTTTGATAAATCCTTATCTTTATATATGTATTGTGGCAGAAATTATATAAGTAGTATGCTTATTTTTAGATAATTTTCGGATTATATGTATTAAGTAGCTGGAGCCCACGACTTCTTCGCTGGATTAAAATAATATTTTTCCAAATAATGTAGCATGAAAGACATATTTTATCTACTTTAAATACCAGAAATCGCTTCTGGTATAAAGTATCTACATATTTTCATTTAGCAATGAATTTAATACTACCAAATGTGCATTTGAAATAAATTATCAACTTTTATTGTAGTTAAGGTTTACTATTTTGGCTATAATGGCTTACACATAAGATATAGATATATACTGTGGCGGGCTTTTTTATAGCACTATTTAAGATAAACATTTTCATCATACATTATATTATATGTGTAACTCTAGCGGTTTTGGCAGCGGATTTTGGACATTTCACACAATAGCTTTATAAAATGTAGCTATATTATTGTAAAGTTTCTTTAAAATCCATTCAGTAGTTTATACGTGAACTAAGCCATGCCGGTTTTCTTACGATCTTTTCCTTCGCCGTACGAGCGAGTGTTCAGTGCGCACATAGAAAGTTTACTGGTGCATTGCCGGAGTTCGAACCTCAAGTATGAGACGCACGATGAAGCGACTAGGTCAACACATTGGGTCATCATATTCGTTTTTTTATTTATTAAGAGGCTTTAGATTTTTTGAATTGGTACGCTCTTTTCTTGAACGACCCTCAGTCGAATTGGTTCGAAAATACTTCAGCAATTGTCAGCTGGTTTCACATAGTGGTGGTGCGCGGCAGAAACTGTCTAAAGAAACGCTCAGTTGTCTTTGACGTAGATTGCCTAGTTCTGTGGACGGCTTACGTAAAAACATAGGTCCTGGAAGAGGCCGGTGACTGAATTAATGTAAAAATTGTATGATGGTACAAGAAAGTACCATCATACAATTTTTACTCCAGTGGACTCGCGTGACGGTTGCTCGCGGCGCAACTACCTACATAGGCTCCGTGCTGTCTTTCTTTTAAAAAAATACTACTTGTGATCAATGCGACTTTAATAAGTGTTAAAACGTCTAATAATACTACAAAGTAATAGATAAATGTATAGTCAGTGCTCAAGAGAACGAAACACATCAGGATTTTAAAGTGTTTTAACGAGGCTTCAACTGACGTGCCACGCTTTCAACAATCAAACGGATTCATGACACTGTTGCATTATTGTGAGGTTGTGACGTCTAGTGCTAAAAGTGACTAAAGTGTCTTCTGAAAAATCTTAGTGCAAAACGAAATACAAATATTAAACTAAGTGAAAAGCGGTCCAAGTTCGAATAATCTGACTTACACTATTTATGGATTTTATTTGCTCCTGCAAAACAAATATTGTAAGACAAATACGTCAAAACGCTCCCATCTAGTAAAATTTCTAGAATTAGGAAAATATAAATTTATCAATAATAATTTTAACTTCGTTGAAAAATTCATATTTCTTCGGATAGAGGGCACTGATACACTATGGAAGAAATTCATCAAATGTTACTGAACTTACAGCAAGACATCAAACAACAAAAACAAGATATGTTGGACATGAAAGAGGATTTAAAAAACATAATAATTAACAACATTCACGAGAAATTTGCAAACTTTGAATTGAAAAACGAACAATTAGAAAAAACGATTGAAGAACAAAAAGTCAAATTAAATAACTTAGAAAGGCATTCACGACGAAAGAACCTAGTCATGTTCGGAGTAGAAGAGAGTGAGAATACTTATTTTGAATGAGAGAATATTATAGTAAATATAATAAACATGTTCTTTGAATTTCAATGTGACAAAAATAACATTGAACTTGTCAGAAGGTTGGGAAAGAAAGGTGATAACATAAGACCGGTTGTTATAACGTTTAACAGCATGAGTTACAAGTTACATATTCTGAAAAACAAATCCTGTCTAGAAAATACTCAGTACTACATTAAGGAGGATTATCCGATTGAAGTCCTTAACAGGCGGAAGGAACTCCAAGTCCAGTTACAGAAAGAAAAGGAGAAAGGCTATACTGCTTTTATAAGATACGAAAAACTTATAGTATTAAAAGGCACATTTGAAAAAGAGAACCCCACCAAGAAGGTACTAGAAACTAGAAAACAACTACAGCCAAAAACAGAGGAAGAATGGAAAATGGGAAACAAATCTTTTTTGAGAGGAGACCAATTGGTGATTAAAAAACTGCAGGATAACCAGCGCGAAAAAAGGAAGAGAGATAATACCGTATCTCCCAACTTGTCTACACAGAAAAAACAGAACACATCTAACAAGTTTGAAAACACATCGACTAAAACTAACAATGCAGGACAAAAAGAAATATTACAACCAAACATACTACAATAATATAGAAAGAGATAGATCGTTTTCGATCTCCGACATTTCAAAAAACTAACAAACACACGGGAGCAACCTATCAAAACAAAAACAACAACAACTAAAACCGGAAAAGCAAAACAAATATGGAAGAAACACATTCTAAAACAACCTAATCAAGAAGCCTTCCCACCACGGTTGGTCGCCGCGGGAAGATCAGACCACCACCCTCTAACAAAAAAACATAATATATATATAGCATCCCTCAATATTAGGACTTTAAGAACTCCTGAATCACTAAAAAGAGTCGCAAAAGATAGAAAACAGTGGACAGGGTTAGAGGAGGCCTTTGCCAAGAGGCACACCGAACTCCGAGATATACTGGAGTGAAAATATATTAAAGTTCAGATATATAAAATGACAGAGTTTCGGAATTTAAGGGCTATATTATTACAAGAAAGTAATAAAATAATATACAAATATTAATATTTGACCCAGATTTCAAGCCGAAGCCAATTTCGCGAGTTGTAATATATACATTATTACGTCTTGATGTTGTAGTAAATGCCTATCGGAGTCGTAAAACGCGACCTTTGCCAACTTAGGATGTCTGATAACGTTTTACTAGACTCCAAGGCTTTATATGAAGTGACAATTAGTAATAACATACTAATTATTACATGTAATAGACCATAATCTGTGTTTTTTTATAACAACAATTATTTTATGAGTAATAAATAAAATGTTGACGGGTTTATTCTGGGATCAAAGCAATCATTGGTATATATACAAACTAATCACTTAGGAACGTGTTTGCTTTTAATTATCGATTTAGTGATTTATCAATCAAGATTAAATATTGTTTGGCTGGTAATGGAGTTTATTCCCTTCATTTATTTGAAAATACAATTTGTTAGCTTTGAATATTTATTTAATTAAATTCTAAACATTTTTTATGAAACATATTCTTAAGGATCTTGCTACTAGTGCGCATGTGCAATAGTTGCTCATTTGACTCGTTTGGTTGTTTACGAGTTGTTACGAATTGACTCGACCGTCTCCCCGAAGTGGGATAATGATGACTATAAAAGAGGTTGTGACATATGCGCACGGGCAATTCTTTTGTATAAGTTTGAAGTTATACAGTTTGTAAAGTCAGTGAAGTGAATTATAGTGAATCAAGTCATTATTGGAGTGTTTAATTTCCTATCCTAAGAACTAGATCAACTAGTCCTTACAAATTTAACAAACTGCTTTTAAACACACTTCGTAAAGTCGTAAATTTTCTATTTGTAACTCGTCTCTTGAATGCTTACCTGTCCTGGTTAGACAGTGACTGTCAAACCAGGTTGACAGCTGACAAATTGATATGACTGAAGACAAATGTCACATTAACGCCATCTAGTGACACTACTCTGGTATTATTCAACTTGCCATTTTCCGTTTATTTCATTGGGCACGAGTTTACACAAAGCGGTTCTTATGTATCGCCTTTTTTAATATTTGTAAATTTTATGTATCAACAATGTTTTGTGTTGCAGCTGGGCAAACATGTAGGCGAATGCAAATTTGCAATTCACAAATTAACACTTTGACTGCAATTATTTAGTCATATTTGTCTTTTTTTTTTTAATTTAAATCGGTTAAAGTATTTATGTTATAAATTGTTTATGTTACAAGGAACTGCGGGTTTTATGTGTAGCACTTATTGTTGTTTTGAGAGATCGCGTTTTATATGCCTCTCCTAAACCCTTCAAAGGAAAAAATAAAGGGTAGATCTAGACCCATACATCAAAATCCAATACATTTTTGAAATACGGGAGTCGGACAGTGCGAATCTCAAGTCTTACCCTCAGACTCGGGAATGATCTATGATGATACCTTAATCGAGACTCTGAATCAAACTCAAGGTCACCTGATTTATGAATATATGGACTGGACATATGGTTGTTATACGGATTTTCATCTTTTTTCTTTCAATCGTTGCTTCCTAATTATTGAAAAAATTTAACACAAGACAAATCGCGTCTATAATAAAACAAATTATATTTTACAATTGTAAAACTTCTGTAACCGATAGGAACTGTAATATCACTTTACAAAAGGTGTATTTAAAACCGCAGTAATGATAATATTGTTAACCTGTTAGGCCTCCTCAACTGTAATTTGTCAATATCTTTGGTCAAACAATTGACACGTCTGTTTGGCTACTTGAGGCCTGCTTAGGGTATGGACTGATGGCCTATTCGTATGACCAACCTTCAACTTAGAATCAGCTGAGCTGATGTCATACTAATATTTGCCGTCGGCATACTTTAGCTTCTAGATTGTGTTTGACAACAAACACTAATTTCAATTATTACGTCACGCAATTGCTGGAGATTCTTGACCCCCCCACCATGTAACGTGCCGTAACGTTTATCTGTACCCAATAGTAAAACGTTTCGTGACCACCCAGTGACACTTTATACCTAAAAGTTACCATTAAGTGGAGTAAAGTACTGGAAAGTCGAAAATAATATTAACAATAACGCGTAATTCAATCCCGAACCCGCATCGTAATGTTTTAAAAAAGGACCCCCCCCCCCAAAATTCGTTACGTAATACTTGAACGCTCCCAAACGCGGAATTTAATTACCATAATTATTTCAGACTAAGTCTATATAATATAAGACTTTATTTACGGATACAGACAGACTTAATTATTATTATACTTGATCACTAAATAACATCGACCTTGTCGCTATGCCCACATTTGGAAAAGTCCCCTCTATCCGGCTCCATTTTCCTCTGATTCTGGCAATTGTAATAGCCTATGTTACTGAATAATGTAACATTCTAATGGTGAAGTAATTTTTGAAAGAGTTCCAGTAGTTTTGAGTTAGAGAAAATGAGAAATCTCTATAATATTCTCTACATTCCGTAACCACGCTGTAAAGTACACACGAAAGATTCGAAATTCAAATTAATAATTGTTGACTCGTTTTAATTCAGTCCTTACCTTTGAATGTGTGATATTCGTAAATAAAACATAAGGTTATATTATGTACAATTTTAAACCATGACTATGCGAAACAAACTGATCAAGGTTAAGGTTTATTTTCCTATGAACTTTATATTATTATTAATATCCACCAAGTCGAAATCTGTAAAATTAAGAGACATTTCCAAGTATGAATCGAGCTGTCATAACTGGATAACTTATGTAATCCGCATTAACAGAATTGGCTAATTGCTTCAAGTGCAAGGTAATGCTCTTACTCGACTTCAAAGGCTTTATTTATAAGTGATCTTACAGCTACACATATACTTATTATAAAAGAAAACACGACAATAAGAGATTACGTTAATAAACAAAATATACGAAACAGAAAACATATTAGTAGAAAATAAATTTAATATTAAACAAAATAAATTAATATTTTAAAGAAAAAACTAATCTGAGCGTACGACCAACCAGGTTCCAGAAGATAAACCACTCCTTATATGGAAATTGTATTCGTTCTTACAACAAACTCCCAAGTGAAATTAGACAATTATCACTGAATAATTCAAAACTCTCGTTAAACGTAAATTAATCAATAAAGCTTTTTGTAAAATTGACGATTATTTCAATGATCCTAATCCTTGGGATTGATTTGCTTCAGTTCACACAATTTGTATGACTCAAAACTTGGCGATTAAAAAGAGTGGTGGAGAGTTTCTTGCCAGTTCTTCTTGCCCGCTCTACGCCCTTGACTTGCGAACTGGTATTAAATGTAAATTTAGAAGCAATTTAACATCTTTTCTGTTGACGTTCATAAGTGTACTTGGTTACCTATATGAATTAACTTGATTTTGAGTTTGAGTTTGCAACTACTGCTAAATAATTCAGTATTAGCTATTAGCGAGACATTGGCGAATTACGCAGATAATTCGTGCTTTTAAAATCCATACGTGCAAATGTTGTAATTAATTTACGCCTTAATTCAAGTTCTCAAAGGCCGAGACATGTGAAATCAGCTGACTGTGATTCAATGATTACGTTCGTGCATTTTAATCAGGGTGGAATTTTCAGTGAGATTTTTACCTGTTTCGACAAGTTCAACGCACCGATCAGCTGAGTCAACAGAGCTTTTAACGTGCATTTGACTAACAATGTTGCGCAATGACATTTGAGCACACAAGAAACGTATAAATCCTAGTGCCACGTTTGACGGGCCATAATGTACTGGCTCGGTAATAATTCGGTTCAAAGATACTTTATTTCTCAAAGAATTACATTCACTTAGTGAGATATTTTAGAGTAGGTAAGTAATGTACATCGTTTTGAAGTTATTTAAAAATGAGCTATATAAAATAAAAATATTAGTTGCTAACAATACGTACAATATTTTTAGACTTAAACCAAAGAAATTGATCTGGACTTTAGCGAAGTATGGAAAATTTAATAGTTACTACAAGCAATATTTTTCATTCTAAGTTTCGAATATAAATTTTAATGACAAATCGTGTATTATAGTGAACAAATACATGAGGTAACAGTCGTAAAGTTGGTGGTAAACCAAAAAAGTGTTGAAATTTCGAGAAAGAAAAATTATTAATTTTTAAATTGCAAAAGCAATTTACATTTTTATGATAGACGAAATACATAACAATTAAATGTCTGGCGATATTAAATCGATGCTCAAATTTGAATATGGCATGGCTGCATCAATCAGTGATGTCATTCACATCGGATACGTTTTTTAGGTATTTTTTCTAAGTATACAAGCTTGGACTTGTCTGATTTGACCAGCCTTCACCTTCGCCTATAGATCAGCTGATACGTATGACGATGCATATCAATTGTGTAATGCAAAGCTAACAGATTTTTAGCATTTTTATGTATGATTTTGCAAGTAAAAAATAAAATAAATCAGTGACGCTACAACCTCTTTAGATTTCTGAATCTATTTAATGATCATTTTTCCATGATCATTCCAGTGCCTGACACACGCCGTCGACTTTTTGGGTCTAAAGCAGGGTCCACACTATGCCGCGGTAGGCCGGGCGGGTACGTTCGGGCCGGCACGACGTCCACACTGAAAACGAAGCCAACCGGGCTATTTCTACCTACATTATTTAGTTTCAACACCAAGACTGGTGATTTAGTTGAAGAGTACTTAAAATGAACAATAAAAAAAACCCTACTTAAACAAACTGAATCGAAAATAAAATAATTCGTCTACTTCGGTCGGAGGTTTAATTGTAACTCAAGCCGCTCGGGGCGCTCGGCACGTCCCCATTCTATATTTTTGTTCGGCTCGGCTCGGCTTCCTTTGATCTGTACCTACTTTATGCGGGTTGGGATCGGCACGGCCCGGGCCGGCATTTTCTAACCCGGCAAAGCCGCCCGGGTCAGCCCGCCCGGCCTACCCCGGCATAGTGTGGCCCCTGCTTAAGACATGTCGGTTTCCTCACGATGTTTTCCTTCGACGTTCGAGCTAATGTTAAATGCGCACATAGCAAAAAATTCCATTGGTGCACAGCCGGGGATCGAACCTACGACCTCAGGTATGAAAGTCGCACGCTGAAGCCACTAGGGTTACATAATTTTTATTGTTAAAAAAAATACTAGGAAATTTTTAAAGAAACATAGTAAGTAAATTTTTAAAACATAATAAAAACTTGATTATGTTTTGATTGAAAAAATTGAAATTCCAAATAATTTTAATAAACTTTCGAATATTCCCTTAACAATCAAATTGCCCACCCGTGGGGCTTGGACCACACGTTGGCCTATATTCTCGCGTAAGTTATATAAATTATTAATAAAAAAAATTGCGAATCATTTTATTAATTACTATATTTCGTTGACACGGTGTGAGCTTATGTTATGGTAAGTTATATATGTACACACAAAATCTATTTCTTATATTTGGACGCAAGTTTTTGTCCGTTCCAATTCCATGTCATCGATTTAATATGCATTGTTATTAAATCTGATATGCTGTCTTCGCATAAGCCTCTTTGAATTTGTCTAATGTCTAGCAAAATACATTCGCAAGTTTTTTTGGCACAGTGAGATGTAATAAGTTTTTTGGAAGCACTTCGTTGAACTCTTAGCTGTTTAAACCAGGTTTTTTATTAGTTAAGTCAATAATTTAAGAGTCGTGTCAATAAGTCGCTGAACGTTAAATAAATATTATAAATGTTATTTGGCTCTCGTATTTTAAACGGCTAGCGTGATCGATAATTTGTTAAATTTAAGTTATGACGCATATGTACGATTTTATGTTAATTTAAAATAAATAAAAGAAGAAATCAGTGGCGCTACAACCTTTTTAGGTCTGGGCCTCAGATTTCTGTTTCATGATCATTTGTCAATCAAATAGGAAAGTAGGTTATCAGCCTATATACACGACTTTTTGGGTCTAAGACAAGACGGTTTTCTCGCGATGTTTTCCTTCACCGTTCGAGCGAATGTTAAATGCGCAGATAAAAAGTCCATTGGTGCACAGCCGGGGATCGAACCTACGACCTAGACCAACTCTGGTCTTTTTATGTAACTTTGGTATGTTATATACTAAGTTTAAGTTTCTGTGTAATTAAGTAAATAAGCTTTTACTGGTCTATCAATTCTGACCTCTTTAAAAATTCCAGCTTTTAAAATGATGTTGTATCGTAAAACCAGAAGCCGGGGGCGTGGTTGATAATTGGATATAATAAACAGTAGCGCTATAATTAATGTGAATACAGATTTTAAGAGCGTTTTTTTTTGTTATTTAAATTCGATCGATTCGACGCCCGGATATGACAATTACAATTGTCATTAGGTATTTTATGTGATAAATGATAGCAGTGTTTTTGTTTCTGACACCTGCGCGAGAGCATAAATCAGTTGTCAACGGATCGGATCTAGGTTTAACAATGTGGAGTAATCAATTTATGTCAAATTCGGACTAAAGCTGCGCGGTGACATCACCGTGTCGAATGCTCTTGTCTAGTCTATTTTGGCGATACTTCTGTAATATGTCTAGTCTAGATACCTGTTTTTTGGTTGTCGGATGTTTTAAAACTGTATAGTTTTATAATCCCTCATTTCAACAAAATTTTAAGTAGATAAACATTTAAAATAAATAAAATATGTTTATTATGGAACATAAGATACAGGTATTACTTATTCCACGTCATTAAATTTTAATATGTAGGCATTCCTACTCATCGGCAAAGAAGACAGGGCTGGCTTTTTCTCTGTAGGCCGAGAGAAAAAGCCGGCGTAAAAACTCTTGGTACTCTTTTAAAATAGCAAATCATCAAATAACACTTATTTTAAAACAAATGTCGCAAATTACTTAGAAGTAGCCTGTCTAGCACTAGTCCCAGGCCCTTTTATCAAATAGATACCTTAGATATATCAGATAGAACCTTTGAAGGAGAGGATATGAAGAATGACTAAGAGGAATATAGACTCACGGAGGCATTAAATATTAAGGATTTTATAGGAATTTGATGAATTAAATTCTCAATATATGCATTCTAAAAGGCTATAGACCCGGACCGCGTTATAGGAAATCGCGTTGTAGCAGTATTCTGAACTGAAACCGTTTTTTTGAACAATTCAAAAATTTGGAACAATAATTTAATGAAGTTTTATTTTGTAACACAATTGAAACAGGTTCAAAGGTACGCAACACTACTAATTATAGACTTGACAAATCATTATAAATTTTAATGGGGGGGAAATACCGCGTTATATGCGGGATGGAAATCGCGTTATCAGTAGGTAGAACTAGCTGAAGCCGTGAAGTGCATAACGATATACGTAAAACTGTATTCGTTTACATAGTGACAAGTGAAATGATAAGCGCTATCGTAGCAAAAAACGCATACGTTATCTTTAAAAAGGATTTTCGCGAAGTCAACATTTAACTATGTTAAGTAATCAACCACGATTTCTGGTTCGTTGCACCCAAATGCTGAATCCCTAACGCCGTGACGATGAATACAATTTCAGACTTGGCTGTCACGATTCGTTTCGTCCGGCAGGTACTTATATGGTCATCAGTGAATCCAAGTCCACATCTATATGTGTAAACTATTTTAGAAATAGTTGCCTCTAATTGGAGTGTTTGCGCTCTAAAGCAAGCAAACTAAAAAAATATTAAAAAGTAATAATTGCAATCTGTTAATTAATGGTCTCTTTTGTCTGTTTCTGACAGATCAGTAGGTACTTTAGTTTTTTGTTAACTCAACAATTTATATAATATTGTGTAATATATAAAAAATCTCAGTAAATATTTCGAATCAGCGAAACGAATTCATTACAAAATAATGTACTGTCAGCAAAATATATGATTTACTACCGACAATTATAAGTGTACCTGTAATTAGTTTTTTATATATTTATTTTTATCTTCGATGTTCTAATATATTGCTAAGTACCTAAACAATATTTATACAGAGACAACTCTGAGACGTGTTTGTACGGGCTGAACGTAAAGCCTAGTTTGAAGGTTAGAATGTATTTGCTGATGGTACCTTTAAGAAAATCGGTAGCAGTAGCGAAGCGAGTCCGCAGGTCAGTGCACCGCATTTAGGTTCCCATTTTTCTTTTTTCTCGTTTGTCAACGCGTTGAATAGATTTTCGCTGGCGACGTTCTACTTAATTCCATTTGTATATGGTAATGCATTTGTATGCAGAATACAATTTCTTTAGTAAATTCTGTTTTATTTTTATTGTGTTGTTACTACTTTTGGAAAAACAATATTATTCTATTAAAGATTATTTGTGTGAAACATTATTATTTATATTAAATTTATTTTATAATATATTTTAATGTTGATATATAGAAAAAATTACAAAGATGATATTGTTGATAATGTAAAATTCTACCTTTTAAGACAAATTTGAACGGCATAAGTGGCAGAATAAGTGTAGATTGTACCACCATAACATTTTTTTAACATATTCTTGTAAATAAATTATTATTATTATTCAAAAGATTTCTCTAGTTTTATCGATTAATAGATGAAATTTATCACTTACCTTCACCCACGTTAAACTTACCTTCTTGTTCAAGATCCAAAGTAATAGTTCTATTGGTATTTACTGAGTTTATGCTGGAAACTGTTAAGAGCTCAAGACAATTTTTACGTTCCTATTCTTATCATATAAATTACGTTAATTAAGAGGACTTACTATAATGCTCTTTTAGATAACTGTTTTAGTATACTTACTCTATATAGAGACTAAAATTCCTACATATATATATCTTTTATGTTATATATTTAGGTGTTGTTAGTATACTAACCTAGTTCTTGAGAGAGTAAAATCAACAAATTTGACTGATAGCTAATAATAGTAATAAATATTATAAATTGAACAGTCAGTATACACACAACTAACAACAGTAATAAATAAATAGTTTTAGCGTAAAAGCCTTTTAATTATCGTTTGTTTAATGTTAAATTTGAGTTTTCTTTTATTTTTTTATGATTTTGTCTATTATTAATTATGTTTTCTGTTTCATATGACATTGTTTATCTATGTAATCCGTTTGTATATTGTTTGTATAATATACGTTACAGTATTAATATATTTATATAAGTTACATTAATATACTATATATACAGTATTGATATTTCAAATTGCGTATAGCCCCAATCTAGACATACCTAGATTTCAAATACCTGTTTGCTCGGTAAACTGCAAGCGATAAGATGTGATAGCTATCGAGTACATGTGAAACGTTTGTTTAGCACATTTTATTATTTTGTGAATTTTGATTTTAATATCTAGTTTTGAAGATAATAGACAATTCTTTGCTTATAAGTGTAAAGATATAAAGATATAAAGCTTTAATAATTTATTTATTATTAATTCGAGCTAAGGTTATTCAGAAAAGAGGGTATCAAGTTTTAAAAGGCCGGCAACGCAGTCGCGAGCCCTCTGCCCGTTTTTTGGTCTCGGCTTCCAGTGGCCCGGCACCGCAGGTCGTGATTAAGCTTTCTATATCGGATTTAAGCCCGGGTCCCTTGGGTAGAATGCCTGGCGAACCCCGAAGGCCCATCTGAACGGCGTGTGATGGGTTTATAATGTTATCACAGCGCTTTGAGTGTAGACCAAGTCCAACAGTCGCCGCGTCAAGCTTGACATCCATGGCGCGGGCCTGCGTATGCGCATTTTAGCGTCATTAAAAAAATGCTCTTGCCCGTTTGCCCCTGTTCTATAAAAATAATGACCAGGCTCTTCTATTCTATAGGTTTGGTCTTGGCTTATGTTTAGGTTTTATGTGTCTGCCGTCGTTGATTTTGAGTATATCCGTTTCCTGATGCACACATATATTTGGTTTTGTTGGGCACATAGATAAATAGTTTGGAAAATCTAAAAGTGCACGCCTCATAGCGGTCATTCACATTTAAAAAAAAATCTAAAACAAAAACTCAAGTTTTTTAAAACAAAATAACAAAAAAAATAAAAATAAAAAATAAATGAAAATGAATGATTGAAAAAAAAAACAATAATATAATAAAAAAATATATAGTGGCGCCATAACTCTAAGGTGAGAAAAAAATATACTAAAATAAATGTATATATAGATATACAAATACACAGTCGTATTTTAGTTTTTTACAAATTATAATTCAACAACAGTACTTAGAACGCTAATATTAACTAGGAATCAGCCCAGGGTATAACTTTATATAATAAGAAAAAAGTATTCTGGTACGATAAATTTTTCGACCAATTTCTCTGCCACATACATGGATCCATAAACACAGACTGACGGACGTCCAAGAATGATTGATTTTAATGTTATTATTTACTATGTTAAACAAAATAATTGTTCATAAAAAATACCATATGTGCTTGATAGATTATTTAACTCGATTTTAGTGCACTCATATTATCCTGTAAGTGTTATATTAGTGAGAAAAAAGTCATTCAAGTTTCGAAAGACTGGGTTTTTTTGACATGTCGAGAGTAGAGCACTGCCTCCGCTCCGCTAATGAGGCGTGCAAAAGTAATAAAAAAAACGATTTAATTGCTAAGTATGATCTGAATATTATAGATATCGAGTTCAGGTATAATATTGATAACATCCTTTTTGAAAGTCACTTGAAACATTGGTACAACCAGGGTCTAACCAGGCTAACATATAGCTATTTGAATCTGTCGACATATGATTTATACGAAGTATTTTTTGTCGGGATTATGTTAATCTTTACGAATCGTTCGGTTGTAAATGTAATTTTTTAATATTTAATTAATGGAATTATAAATTATACGGTGATTAGTTTATTAACCAAACATGGCCTCGTGCTTGCACAAGTGCTTGTGTAAAGTAGGTACTGCGGCCATTTTGGTTTTGTTATGAGCCTAGCAATAAGATCAGAATTTAAGACATTATTTGATAATTACGTCCCACTTATAATTAATATTATGATATGAACCTATATGAATAAATTAATTTGAGTTTGAGTTTGTTACGAACGAATTCGTATGTTTTTAATTTAAAGATTTGTGCAAAGCAATCGGCAATTTCTCTTTGTAAATTATAGTTTTTTGAACTCTACGATTGTTAGTAACCCACTCATGGTTCATTTGGCAAGTACATGTGCTACTGACTTCAATCGTTTTACAATTTGCTATTGTTTCCACAGCCTGTTCATAATAGCCCGGTCACCCGATAAGGTATAGGTAACCAATGGGCCCTGTAGCTTTGTTTACAACTAATACGTGTTTTACGTTATTCCTATCGACTTGTATTATGTAGTCTTAATTAATTTATTGGCCTGTGTTCTAGAAAGGAATTGCAATAAAAATATAGGAGGTAAAGTTGTACATTGCTTGCAGAATTGTTTTATAAGCACTGAAGTATTTACGGACCTATTCCACTTAGGGTCTGTCAAGAAAAGAGCGTACCAATTCTTAAAAGGACAGCAGCGCGCTTGCGAGCCTTCTGGCAGTGCGAGTGTCCGAGTTATAAGTGATATACTTATCATCAAAAAATAAGCGCGGCGATAAGCAAAATCGTTAGTAATTATTAGCAAATAATTATAGAATTGTACACAACAGGGTTTACAGGGATTTTTATATAAAATATCCTCGTGAAAAAAAAGTTATATAAATTATTGAAAATTTTAAATTAACTAAGTAATAACTCTACAAGTTATATAAATTATTGAATTACTCTAATTAACTACTAATAACTCTACATTAATCACTAAATTTTGTCTATGGGTTCGAACATTTAACAGTCTGTCATACGGTGACAACATCGTAGGGAAACCAGCGCCATGCTGCCGACTTTAGTAGACTGAAATACCTACGTCAGGCACTGAAGGCTGGTCACTAGATAAAAAAAGAAAAGTTTAACATGAAACATATGAGTTATCAAGTTTTGTAGCGTCACTGGTTTTTTTTTAACTTGAATTAAATCAAAAACTTTAAAATATTCCCCTTTATTTGACTTAAGAACCTGACAAGAAATTCTTCAACTTTTCAAACCACATCAAACAGTGTACAATAGAATTCTTATCATAGTTTTAATTAATGAAGAACCATAGATTCATTATTTGTTGAGATAATGGCTACCATTGTTCGCTGATAAGTAGGGTCAAAGAACTCAAGGGGAATGCACCGTACAAGATGCAGGCAGCAATGCACTTTCTATACCGTTACTGACCTCGGCTAGAGCTAGGCGATCCTAATGTGAAAGTACCTTGTGATTGGAGCTAAATCAATTGGCAAGGCAATTGAATAATTTTAGCAAATACATGCCTATTCAATACTAGCCACACATAGAAGTAACTAACTGACCCGGCAACCGATATTTTGCCATGTATATTATTTCTAGGAGTATTTTTTAGTTCAATTAAAATAACTATCAACAATAATAAAAATTGTATGTTTTGTATGCTGTATCATAAAAAATAAACACAACAATTTTTGTCTCAAAAAAAAAAAAAAATTTAGGGGGATGAAAAATTAATGTTGTCCGATTCGCAGACCTAACCGATATGTACTCAAAATATCACGAAAATCGGTTGAGCTATTTCTGAGGACTTTTTATATATTATATAGAGAATTCTATATATTAGATATAGTTTATTGCAAGAATTTTCAAGTACCAATTCTTAAAAGGCACTCGCGAGCCCTCTGGCATTGAGAGTGTCCATGGGCGGTGATATAAATTAACACAGATGAGCCTCCTGCCAGTTTGTCAACTGTTCTAAAAAAAATCAGTAGTTAGAGAACCTTTTTTAACTGCGCTTTCTTAAATTCTGTTCAGATCTCTTGAGTGGTTTTGTACCAAGTTTCTTATTGTACACGATAATATTGTTTATATACATTTAGTACGAAACGAATAATATTCGACTGGTATGCTCTGTGTCCCTAGCAGTGTTGGCCTGTCTTGAGCGTGCGATTCTCATCTTCTGATACAGGTTCGAAAACCTGCTGCGCTATTGGATTTCTTTGTCGATGTGCATTTAGTACTCGCTTATCCGGTGAAAGAAAAAAATACGGCGTGTGTCGGCCACAGGAGGCTGATCACCTACTTGCCTATTAGACAAAGCAAATGTTCACGTAACGGATATATAAAACAGAGATGAACAGGAAGAGCACCAGCTCTATGGTCACCGGTAGTATCTACCAGATGCAAACTTAAATCTTTAATTAGCGCCTGTACTACCCCACGGCCCAAGACTACTCAAAAGAGAACAAAATGAAAGTTTTTATTGAAATCGTATCATAAGTTAACAGTCGTAAGCATCAGCTAACTTTATGGCTAGTATAAATTTCAATTGATTGCATGATTAGTTCTTTGTCTTTTAACGATGGACAATTTGTAAACACTTCCTGGTTAGCCTCTGATGCTATTCTACTTGTTCTATTATTGTCCTTAGACATTGTGGGGAATAAAGTGCCATGAATGGATGGTAACAGCAAACATAAATATACATATACACAAAGAGTTGTATAGAAATTGTATTGTAATTTTTCGCAGAAAACTCTAACAAAACTTTGTCAACTGAAGGTCATAATTTATAACGTATGTAGTTAGGGAATTAGCTCGAGAAAATTGAGAAAAAATGTATGAACGCGTATATGTTTTTAATTTATGAATTTTTTGTGGCCGCTCAAAACAGAAATGTGACAATTATAATTGACCCTCATCATCAGCCTCTTTTTTTAGTCTCCTAGGCGTAGAGCTTCCCTCAGTACGCCCTGTTCTGTCCTCTCTGCATCCACTGGGAGCCAATCTCCTTGAAGATGTCGTCAGTAAGCCTAGTCGATGGGCGGCCTTTTGTTCTGACGGAACTCTATTCAAGGAGTCAGCGGGTCCATCGGCTCTTGTCCATGCGCGATATGTGGCCTGCCTACCACCACTTGATGAGGAGCGGTTAATTTATTTGACCCTATTCTAGGCATAAAGTGTTGAAAATACATTAATAGTGCATAAATTAAACAGTTTTAGGTGCTCAACTTCGGAACGATTGAACCCCGAGTGTGTACCAATTATTTTTTTTATATGCGCAATTAACACCTGTAGGTACGGAGAATTTAATGAAACTAATTCTCCTAAATAAAAGTTAATGAAACATACTTGTATTAAGATTTTATTAAGCTGCTATTTCTAGAATAAAATAACAAGAACGCGTCTTAAATGCAGCGTTATTCAAATCAACGCTTACGCAATATTAATGTCGTGCAGATGCAATCTCAATTAATATTGGCAAGATAACGCGTTTATGCACTGTTTGGACCCTAAGTGAGCGTCTGGGGAATAAATTCTGACGGTCCGATAACACTCGTAAAATTGACGATCGCTGCATTACTATTTATTTCCTAAGGGTGTCGTTGACCCTGATTATTGAAGGCATCGAGGTCAAACTTGGTTAATTATTTTTATAAGTTTTCGCAGACTTGTATCTAGTTTTGAAGAGATAATAGCGAATTTATTACATTATTTACTTAACTAGAGAGCTGTGTTGAGTCTCTGTGCCTACTATGTGCAAAGGCCTGTCTTAGGTATTATATTATATTTATACTAGCTGACCAGACAAACGTTTGTTTTGCCATGTATATTATTTCTAGGAAACATTTTTTTTAGTTCAATAAAAATAACTATCTACAATAATAAAAAATAGCGGTTGATCGTAGAGGGGTGAAAATTAGGGGTTGTATGTATTTTTGTATGCTATATCATAAAAAATAGAATTTTATATATTAGAAGATTAGATTAGATGGACAAATATATATACCTAGTTCATTATTCCGACGATGTTTACTCATCATATATTGAAAAGTGACTATTTTATATTATATTTTTACATTTAGAGCAGTGTTGGCCTAGTGGCTTCAGCATGCGACTCTAATTCCTGAGGTCGTAGTTTCGATCCCTAGCTGTGCACCAATGGACTTTCTTTCTATGTGCGCCTTTAACATTCGCTCGAACGGCGAAGGAAAATATCGTGAGGAAACCTATATATATTTCGCTAAATTTAACTTTACTTTGATGTATTAGAAATACTATATAACTTTTTTCCAAAAATCTATACTCTTCTATAAGGCCGGCAACGCACCCGTGGGTGTCCTTTTCTGGCTGTACGAAGTTTCCAAGGGTTGCATAATTTCAAGATTTGTATAATAAACAAAATTAGTTGTTTACGAATCCAATTGTAATTGTCGGTTTATAAGTCATTTATTACCATTTAACAAAGATATATACCTAACAGTTATATCAACGTTAATCACGAGAGTATAGTTTAAAAATATTTTATAGACATCTCATGAAGCATACCTGGTAATATATGCAAATATTTTTATTATATTGTAAAATTGTATGAATTGATTACGTTTAGTTAGTATGGGATCGAAATTCCACTCCACTTGTTAAAGTGTCAAGATAACAGTTAACTTTCTAAGGGCGTTCTAATTTTAAATGCTTTCGTAATCGGTAGGACGTATTGTTGCGTAACAAAGTACTTGGTACATCCGTGCTTTAATAAAAGCTTCCTGAATTCCGTTGTAAGCGGTCTGCTAACAAGAGAAAACATTTACTGTTTATATACTTTTAATGTTAGATAAAGATTTGTTATGTATTTGTGATCAGCGAACAAAATACTATTATAGTCTAGTATGTTTTTGAAAATCTATAGTTTGTGATTACGAAACGGGGATTCTAAAATTGCATAAGACTTGGCAAATAACTTGTATAAATACATAACTTTACCTGTCCACATCGTATCCCTAACTTTAATAATACCTACTAACTGACGTGAGACTGATCTTAACTTAAATTATTATGATTCATATATGCACTTTTTATTTTTATTATTTTTTCATGTATCCTTAATCAGTTTAGTTTGTTTTTAATACCAACTATATGTAATACATGTATTTTTGCACTTCTTGCCTACCTTATGTAATTTAATAAAAAAAAAATTCTTTTCTCACATTGGTTGCCTGGAAGAGATCGCTCGAAACCGATCAGGCCGCCAGTTGCCTTTCCGTAACATGTAATTATGTTAATTTTTTATATTATAAAGCAACAAAGTGTGAATAAATAATTAACTTGGTTTAGGGGTCGAAAATTTGTCTTAAATATTTATTTGTCGAGAAAACTTTTGGACCTAGACATTTTGTTCAAATGTAAGAGGTCCCGTGGCAAACACGACAAACTACAAAGATGCAATAAACGAAAACGGTATCAAATAGCCACATCTTCCTTGTGTCTTTCTGTGTATCATTTTTTGTTTATAAACTCACCCAAAACAAACGCCACGTAGAATAAATTAAATAAAAAAAAAAAAAACTGGCAAGGTCATCTTATGTTAAGTGATAGACACTCACACAGAAGGCTCGCAAGTCCGTTGTCAGCCTTTTAAGAATTGGCACGCTCATTGTTGAGGGACATGTCAGAAAGGAGAAGTCGAATTAGTTCGGAAATACATCAGCTGGTTCCACATAGTTGATGTTCACGGAAAAACTGCCTTAAAAAACGCTCAGTTGTGCCTGGACGTGCGATGATGAAACTCAGCTTCAGGTATTAATTTGAACAACACTATACAATCTGTCGTGTTTTTCATTGTACGTGCTAATTGCGGTAAAAATACACACGAGGTTGGAACTTCTAACCATTCAAATAGTATTGCAAACGTAAGTCCGTAATAGAATGTGCCGTTCTGCATGCAGTGAGGTTGAATCTAGGTCATGCAATCATACATTTAATGCACATATGTACTAGTATCAGTTATTGTCTTTTATCTACTCTATACGTTTACTAATCGATAGTTATTTAGATTAAATCACCTTCGTGTCAGTATCGTGATGCCTTGTCTTGTGGAAGGTGTTACGGCCCATAATATTTTTCTTTTACCACCACGTCTTTTTCCTAGTTCCTACCGTAGGATTTCTACGTGATATGGTAGAAGAGGTCATAGCTCAATAATAATACAAATGATATTTTAATAGTTAGTAATCAATTAAGTTGTTAGCAACGAGTTGTGGAGAATTATTATAAAATATAAACTTTTTATATTCCGACTAAGATAGTATATAAATAAAACGTAAGATTAGTCTTTATAATTACAAAGTTAATTACCTAGTTACAAACTGTGGATATATCTTTATTGAAGTTATCGTCATCATTTAAAGGTCTGTAATTTAGTTTAGTTTTTTCCTCTGGGATCTTAGTGTGTCAAAAAACAGAGATTTACGGTCTAATATGCTATAGTTTATTTTAATATTTAACTTAGACGACTATGAATTTAATGTTATCCGTTTTATAAATAGAGACGCAAAGAAAAAAAACTAGGGAAAATGATATGCATCATAGTTTTCGAAAAAAAATGCACGAATAAATAGCTGTAAAAAATTAAATTTGAAATTCCTAACCAAAGAGAAGATATTTAAGGTCAAACTGGCCCGTACTACAAAACGCCAATTACATATATAAGGACCTAATTAATATCATAAATTAATATGTGACACGATTACTACGATTACTACTAGATTATTACGAGAGTTAGTACGATTAAAGACTCTTAGTTCTGAAGTAATTAGTGTGTTCAGACAAGAAAAATCGATAACTAAGTATGGCTTTTTAACCTCGATTCATAGACACACGTAATGCTATCGACACGTCGTATTATCTGTTTTTTTTTCACCTGCTATTAAATGATAACGTAAGTGCGGTGACACACATAAATACATTCTGGAGATAATGACTACTCCCGAACATTTTAAAGAATCACGAGGTTGATAAGTAGCAAGTTGAGTGAAAAAGTTATAATTACAGCGCGTTAACTAGGCGTAAATATAACGAATCGTAAATAGTAAAATGATTTTGTAAATGCAAGAACAACCTCGATGGATTAGTTGATTGTACGAATGACAAAATTCTTATGTGTTGTATCGTGGTGATTTTTATGACAAAAAGTTTTGAAATATGGTTTTTGGGTTCTGTGTGATGGTGTGGTATCTTTCAACAATTGCCTGACCTCTGCTGGACGTCTCCAGCTAACTACTATTTAAAAAAATATGTTTCTTCTGCGCGTATTTGCTATGAGCCCTAAGGCTATGAGCGAATCTTTTCTCTGGTGCTGTCATGTGGAGTGGCTTCCCATTGGAAGCATCTACTACCTATAGCACACACTACAGCCTATAGCTACTGCCGGTCTTCTAGCTCTAGAATATGGCGAGGAAAGCATTAAATATAATAAATTAACATAGTTTTGTCTTGACTGAAGCGTGGCATGATTTTGTTTTAATTGTTTATTTACATTGATAATACATGATTATGTTAATACGCTTCCGCCCTTAACTTAATAACCCATTGAATTATTCCATTTTCTTAATCGTTTTTAATTTAAAACGAAAGGAAATATAAAATCGTCGTAATGATAAGTTTTCTAGTGTATGGTTTTGATTTAATATATCATTATGCCATTATCATAATGAGGAAAATGAGTAGGAATATTTCTAATGGCAAAATTGGAGTTATTTACGAATCGTTGCAATTATTACTACAGCTTCTCTTAGGCTCTCCGGTTGGGTCCAATTCCATTTTACCTAGCGGTTAACTTCAATACCTAACGAATCTAACCTAATTTGTCGGCCAATTGGATGTGGGCCGTCACGTAGGTGGAGGCCTTGGTGAAGGCGGTTTTTATTTGCAAAGTACAAGCGATAGACACCTCTAATTTATTCAGGTTTCGGCATATATTCGCATCCGTGGTGCGTTGACGAATTTGGTATTGCTATGAATTAATTATGATTGTTTGTCACGTATCTTACCAAATGCGCGTAACGTCTACGCACCTTGTATGGAAAGTCCCTCAGGAAGTGTGATTGAACTTTGTCTGGATGTTAGAAATGGTAATTTGATTAACCGGAACACTAGCCTACTTCCGCTTGTCAAATCGGTGCTTGCAAATTTAATGATGTGATTTTAAATTATTATTTTATTTCATTATTAACATGGTTTTAGATACAAGAATACAAATGCAAGAGTTTTTGTATAATTACGATTTCACAAATAATTGAGTTATTGATACGTCGAAATGTTCTGATACACATTTTATTAAACAGTATTGAAATGAGGTTTATTTTCATCTATATATTTGTTTTTCACATATCTTCTACATAATAAAAATATACTTCTTAAAGATATTAGTTTAAAGTGTAATCTAATAAAATTAGCCACTCTTGTGAACTCAGCCAGAGTACAAAGCAATACTACCACCTCATTCGTTACATATTTGCGATATTTAGTTATACATCATTGGCAGTATATTTTTTACTTTGATATACAGAGAGTAAAGCGTATTAATTAGCGTAATATTGCCTGAATAAATTGATTATTACAAATTAAAACAGCTATACCATTTTATAAACCAGTTTTCGTCTGGGAAACGACGTTTAGGTCTTAGCTAAATGCAATTTCGCTCCCGTCGGTGCGATGAACTTGAAAGGAAATGACTTTAGATAAATCCTTAGCAGATATAAAGAGACTCTCCATAATTACGTCAGTACTGGTTTTTATTTTCTTTCTCCAGTCAAAGTCAAATATTCCGTTTTTCTTTTAATAATAAAAGATAAAAGATGATAAAAGATTTTGAAGCTTTGATTGGCAGTTATAGTTGATGTTGGAATGTGGGTAATATCAGTAATTTGTGATATTCTGGTTCAATTTTAAACTTATTCACAATTTTTGTAGTATCAATAACAACCATCAACACAGCACACGCTTCTAACAACTCTAAGCCACAGTCTCAAATACATGCGCACAATACACCCACACACCCACACATTCACACACTTAATGTCTTATAAGACTTGTGTTTGATTAGTTGTACTAAACCAAGTTTTTCTCAAAAAAGTGTTTTAAAAATGTACCATGTACCACGGAATAATTGTTATCTAGTTACCCACAAACGGGGCCTCCGTAGTGTGATGACTAGCGATAGATCAATTTTGTCATGAATAAAGTTTTTATTATTTATTAACTAAAAACAATAACTAACCTTAAAATATATTATTATTATTATTAAAAGGATAATTTAATTATTAAAATGTTCCGAAGATAATGGCAGCGTTCTCCCTTTGAATAGCTAGACTAAATCTTTGTCTGAGGTAGCTGCCAGCTCTTCGGTCTCCTGTGATGTCGACTTATCTTTTTGCTATTTCCTTAAAAAGCCTTATAGCGCTAGGACCCCACGGACCAAGGGTCTCGACACCGAATGGGACAAAATCATATTCGGAGCCTAAACTCAAACTCAAACTCAAACTCAAACTCAAACTCAAAATATCTTTATTCAAGTAGGTAACCAAGTACACTTTTGAATCGTCAAGTTAAATTAATCGTAAATTTACATTTACGATTAATTTAACTAAACCCCCTAAACCCCTGTATTTGCATGGTTTAGCTTTTTCAGCCGCATCACAAGCCGCACCAATCATAGACCAGCTCGTTTTTTTATTTATTATTATTTAATGTGACCTAATGTAGATTTTCCTCGACTACCGATTTCTAGTATTAGCTTTCAGCCATTGAAATTAGAAGAAATAGTGAATGACACCCATTTCCAGAAATACTACAGTTACTAGAAAACAATAATTTCTGAAGAAAGAGTTATATCTAAACGGTTTCTGTACGTGCATTTGAACTCAAATGCACTCTCTTAGAATATAAAGATTTATCTCCGTCGGGTATTGCTCCTGCGGTGTGAATATCCTCTATAAATGCTCGAATAGATATTAAAGTACTAGGAAGTTGACCCAGGACTAGAACCGGTATGAGCTTAGGGTTTAAAATTAGCTTTGTTCGCTGCACTTTCTTTGTGCTATGACTTTTTAAAGGTAAAATCACGTTTTTTGAAAGACGTATTAAACGATAATAGCCCGTTTTTTTCTATTCCTTTTTTGAAGAGATTGCTTAGTAGCGCCGCCTGTTAGACGATGTTTTTTTTAAGTGTATTTTTTTAATTGTACCTATGTGAAATAAAATGTGAATACATTAGATATAAGCTGTATGAACATACCTTCTATTTTCATATTTTTCCGTTACATGTTTTTTTTTTACATTTTTTTTTCGATTTAACAACACATATATTTATTAATATATATAAAATTACGTATTTGTATTTCTATATCTATTTTACTGTCTTTTATTTTTATTGTATAATTTCTTTTGTGTTTCGTTAGTGTTCCTTTTTTAAAATGAAACTGTGTATCTGTGGCTTTCAGTTTCTTTGACATTTAATCACCTACAGATAAAACGTATCATTTAAAAAAAGTTCTAAAATACAATGTAGTAGCGATGTAAACATGTTTGGACAATACGAAAGATTACATGTTATCGAGGACTGGCAAGTTATGGTTGCACCTAAAAGGTACCTAAATGGGTGAATCAGTGTTGTTCAAACCTGCACAGTGATGATTCACTGTATGATTACAGACGTGCTTATAATTGTAGAATTCTAAGTCCCCCGCACAGTGGCGAAATGATGATTAATGGAATGTTAATTAAGTTTCATTACTTTAAATGCTGCATCTATAGTGAGACCTGATGCTGGCGGTAATGGTGGGTAGGCTCTGTTGCTCTCTCATGGGTCATTGCAATGCATACGATTGAGTATACTTTAATATATAAGATTTAGGACAATATTGTATATAACTAATACATTAATGGACTTATGATTGTCTTCTAGAATAAAACAAATATTTAAAAATATAGGTAAGACAAATACAGTCGAGATTTCCACATTTGACACAACTTATTTAGTATATATTGTTTTATTATAGTTGAATACTAAATGTATGAAACAAAAGTTAAAATTAATAAGTAATTTAAATTAATTGTTTGCGATATATGTTAAGTAGCTATGATCACATGCTTTAGTAAATAAATAGCTATTTAATAAGTTTTAATGTTGTTTGTGACAAAATTTATCTAATGCTAGTCCCAATTAGCTTGTTGTACGTAACTGGATTACAATTATTCCGTAGTCGATGTTTCAAACATTTGTTTAAGAAATAATAGTCTTTTTGAACCAAAACGACTTAGTGTTCTTCAAAATAAGAGCGTACCAATTCATTAAAAGCCGGCAAAGTACTCGCGAGTTACATCTAATCAAACAAGTCTTATAAGACCTTAATAATTACATTGTTCTGTTTTTAATAATAAATTTGTGCAAGCAAAGTAGGTTATATTAATAAAAGCCCTTGGCATAATTGCCCATATTCACAATACCCCCAGATATTCTAATTTAACATAATGATTCACACGGCGCGTGTCAGCATATGGCTCTGACAGGACACGATTTAATTCGGCGCGTGCGCATAAAATGTCTATTTACGGATTGGTTACCGACGCGTCGGTTAACCTGTCCGTTTCAAATAGATCGTTCACCTTTATCTAATCAGTATCCGGACTAAATGAGTCAATATGGTTATAGCTTTTTGTTTTATCTCCTGAACCCTTGGATATCTGTTTTAGGTATTTTTGGGACCGTTTGACGTCAATCAGTAATGTGAACGTAACCTGTGATGTAAAACTATGAATGAATACAGACTACTTTATTCATTATTTAATTTGATATCATATTAATAATAAGCCCGTTTAGTTTCCAATCATTTCAATTAAATTGGTGTATATATTTTATATATATTTTATACATATTTTATACATATATATCCTAGCTTCCATCAGTACCCCGATAGGAAGGCCTCGTTCAGCTTTTTCCAATTATCTATCCCTGTCCATGCCTTTCTTTCTGCATTCGCTTCCTGCTACTGCTTCTATTTCTTCTATCCACAATTTTCTGTCTCACCCTCTTATTCTTCCCCTTGGTCCTTTCCATATGTTGTCTTTAAAGTCCACCTTTTATCTGTGCATCTTGCTTTATGGCCCGCCCATCGCCACTCTGTTTTCGGGCATAATGTAAGGCACCTAAAACTTGTTTTTCGTCTTACTTTTTCGCCTTTTTTTATGTATTTTTCTTATTTTTAGTACGATTTTTCCATTGATTTCTGGCATGGTAATAGTTTGGTTTTATTTTTTTGTTCTATGTCTATTTTATTTGATACAGAATTATATATATTAAACTTAGTGTCAATATTGGATTCCAAGTACCTTGTTCGAGGGAATACATATAATATAGATAACTCCTCTTTTCCAGCTATACGTCGAGGAACAGACAACCAGCCGGCTAAGAAACCACGCAGTGATGGCAGTGGGAATGAGAACGCCAGCAGTGGGAGGGATCACCTGGCCTATGGCTGTCTTCTCCGCAATGAGCTCCTGGGTGCACAGATCGAAGAGTTGAGGGGTCCTCCAGCACCCTGCTCAGATGGGAATAGAGCCGCGCTGGGTTCTGTCCAGTTGCCAGGGACCGCTCAGGCCTTTTCACCGCCAGTATTTAGGTTCAGAGCACAACCACATAACGCTGAGGTGAGTTTTTTTTTGGGTTATTATACTCTATGATCTATGATCGAGCTTGGTGTCAATCTTATTTATTTATTTACAATAGCATGCCAATCTTGGCACACTGATGGTACAAGAATAATAAAATACAATATTTAATGTGACAAGCACTTATATGCGAACTACAAACACTAAGGGATAAAAAAATATATTATAAAAACTAAAGGAAAATTCATTTCAAAGTGTGAAAGCAAATATGGATATCTAGATCTAGCTCGCACTTTGAGCCTAGAACCTATGGACGTTATTGCATGCCTGATTTTTTTTTAATTTATTTATTTATTCCACGTAATTATTCTATCTTAACAGTTACTACTAATTCGATAGAACGACACAATAATACCCACACCAATTATCCTACATAAAAAAACATTAAAATAATATATTTATATACTGATAACGAACAATATAGCAAGCAACTCTTGTGAACTCAGCCATTGTACAAACAAATAGGTCTACCTTAATAGAAATTTTATTTATTATTGGTATTGCTCGCTGATGCATTTATTGAAAGTCTTAAAGACTAAAGTGGATTCCATCAGTGGGTCTGCGAGATTTTTAGCCAGGTAGCAAGTTTAAATTTGCATTTTTTAGTTCTGCAATCCTATATCACACATTTTATTAGGGCCATGATACTCTAAATTGATATGCATTTATATGAAAAAGGAACGTTTTTTGGTAATTCGGTTCAGGTAGAGGTGACTAGCCTCCATTTAACGTGATTAGTAAACACATTGGCCATACGTTATCCCCTAATTACGGTTCTATATGAAATCGTAAGCGATTGAGACAAATTATGATAGGTTTACAATAAAATAAATAAAGAATATCAGCCATTTTTTGTCTTGTGAAATGTGTGTGCGGGACTGAAGACTAATTTGGTTGATTCGATATGGTATAAGAAATGTCTCATGCGAGATTTGAAAAACATTAGCATTAGTTTCGAATCGTCGACGACCAGTCACTTTCTGGACGGCTTGATCCCTTGGCGTTCCATATAGAGGTCTCTCTGCACCTCGGCGTCTGTCGTTCCAGGGTTGTAAATCCTTTGGGAGAGGAAATTGTGATTCACTTATTTAGACATACATAATTGTCACTTATTATTCTTCGTGGTTTATAAAAAAAATGCAGCGCTGGCTTCAGCGTGCGACTCTCATACCTGAGGTCGTAGGTTCGATCCCCGGCTGTGCACAAATGGACTTTATTTCTATGTGCGCATTTAACATTTGCTTGAACGGTGAAGGAAAACATCGTGAGGAAACCGACTTGTCTTAGACCCAAAAAGTCGACGGCGTGTTCAGGCACTGGAGGCTGATCACCTACTTGCCTATTAGATTTAAAAATGATCATGAAACAGATTCAGAAATCTGAGGTTGAAGTACCACTGATTTTATTTTTTATAAAAAGATATTTGTTTTAGTCAATTCTAATATTGTTAAAGGGGGTTTATTATTCACGAGTGCAACGCCGGTGCAAATAGTCGTACAACATATAAATCAAATCCTCCATAAAGTTTTAAGATGTTTTAAGATTTCAGTCGACGTAAAACAATTTGATTGCCAGTAAAATATAGTCGTAAACGCCATTTTGATAAATCAACGTGAGCAAAAAATTCGCATGCTTAATTAGCGTCTATCGGCGATTTAAAAAATTGCATTTAGCTGTATCTAATTGCATTGAACATTTACAATACTAGTATACGTTTCACACGTTATATCTATGTCTATAATCTATTTTTTATATGTGTTACATACCTAACATAAATTATATACAACAAAAAACAATTATACTAAACGTATAGTCTTACATACATTATATACAAAAATATTCAAACATTTACGAAAGGAAAAATCAGTAAAAAATTTCATACGTAATACCTAATTCGGCTGGGCTGTGTTATGCTCATGATGCAGGTGATTTAGCGCTATGGATATTCTTTATACTCCTTTTAAGCATATTCCGCGATAGCTTAAACAAGTAAGGCTTAAAGGTTTGTTTCACAATGTATGGATAAAGTACCAAATAGCTATGCAACACATAAATTATTTGGAAGATAAATTGTGCTATTTGACATTCATCGGACTCATAACTTATGATGTACTTTATGTAACGAATAGCGCTATCTGACAGTCGTGAAACGCAACGATAGTGTTTATCCTACCAATAAGTAATAAATAGCTAATTTGGAACTTATGTAGAACTTATCCGTACATTGTGAAACAGACCCTTAAATGGTTGTCGTTGTATGTCCGAGCTGCGCGATACAAAAATGAGTTTTTTGTATAGTTAGTGTTGATGTGAGGAGTCTAATTTCTTCTTGTTACCACTTGGAATTATCAAAATATTACAAACAATTCAACCGGTGATCATGCTTGAAAAGCGGCACATAAAACGTTGATTTAATAGTTTCTTTTTCAGTTATTTAGTTATTACAGTGATATAGTTGGCTTACTCGAAATATTATATTTGTAATTCATGTTAGTAAAAAAAATCAAGGGGGAGGGGAGTGTAAAACAAAAGACGGAACATGACATATGGTGTTGCGTGTCAACGCGCGTTGGATATGTTGAACAAAAGGCTCGTAGCCTAGCGGTCAAATTAGGTGTCCGCTAGGTGAGGGGTATCGGGTTCGATTCCCGGTATGAGTGCAAGTTTATTTCTATAAATTAAATTTTTTCTCTGCCTTTGGTAGCTACCGGGCGAGTGCTTAAACCGTACATGGAAAGTACAGTCGAATTTCTAAGACAGGCAGTGAGTATGCTATCTTGGATACTACTACTAGTACCGAGTATGGCAGTTGCAAGTGATTAGCATTTCGACATTCCTTTGTTCCATATACCCTAATGAACGAATAAACGAATTATGAACGAATATTCGGGACAATAAAGTTAAGAGCGGGCTAGCAAAATTTATGATTTCACCCGCGCGTCTTCCTCCGTCCGCTCTAGTGACTAGTGAAACAAACGTAAACCTGAAGTTCGCGTGAAATGAGACGGACGATACAGTGTTTCGCGGAGATAAAATTAAGTAAACGGCAAATGCTTTTTATTTCAATAACTAGTAAAATATACAATATTTAATAAAATCGCTACTAACAGCTCTCGGCCTAACTAATATGATGTAACTCAATTATTTTTTGGCTCCATAATACTCACCAAGATTGAATAGAAACGAAATCAGGCAAAAGTTTGTGAGTTTGTGGCAAGTAAATTAAAATTCTCATTGCATTGACCCTGCTATTTGACCCGGGTTTCAAAATGATAATCGGTCGTAATGACCCGAAAGTCGGTATAAATGTGTATTTATGATAAAATCACTATTGTGATCGTTTGCAAACCTTTTTAACGAAATGCCAATAGCCTTTTAGGTGCCAATGTTATTCCGTTATTAGTAAAAAATGAAGAAAAATGTTTTTTAATACGATCGAACAAAGTGATATTTGAACCTCGGTTTACAGTGTTGTAACATTAATTTGATATCGAAAACCTTTGATCTTTTTTATACAAGCATCTGCCAACCTTTGCTATATATTAATAAACATGTTTTTATTTTAAAGTAATTATTATATATATTATATTAAATACGGCGGCGATGAGAACTTGGAGAAACTGATCGTCGTTGGTAACACGGAAGGCAAAACATCACGTGGCCGTTCACCAACCACATGGATCGATCAAGTGAAAGACTGATCTTCCACAAACTATGCACTGTCATAAGAGGCACTGGGCAGAATCCAGTGGAAAGAGATACTTCCTTGCTGATCACGATGGTCAGACATGAGCTGCCAATTAAAGATAGATAGATAGATATAGATTTATAAATAGAAACTGCAAGCTATTCAAAATACTATTGCTATTACTAACTATTCATACTGAATAAAAACGAATCGTTGACAAGACGTTTTGTATGGAAATCGATCTAAATATTTTTTTTACGATTAAAGGCTTAATAAAAATTATTATTTTTCGTAGTTGTTATATATAGTTCATATTTATGCAGAAATTTAACTCAAAGTACTGTCTTGTTTTTTATGTAATTGAGGGAAACGGGCACCTCATGTGATACCTGCCACTCACATTGTTAGAGGGCTCGCAATTGCGATGTCGGCCTTTTAAGAATTGGCTCTTTTCTTGAAGGACCCTAAGTCGAATTGGTTCGGAAATAAGGTGGGCAGCTGGTTCAACATAGTGGTGGTGAAACAAAAAAACTTGACGATTAGAGTGGCGGAGAGTTTTTTGCCAGTTCTTCTCTTTCGTTCTACGCCCTTGATTTGAGAACTGGCAGTAAATGTAAAATTAGAAGCATTTAATGTATATTTTTGACGTTCATAAGTGTACATTGTGTTACCTACATGAATAAATGATTTTTGACTTGACTTTGCGCGGCAAAAACTTTACAATCACAAGAACTTGTAATTGTTTTGTGTAATACTTGGTAATTTGGTGGTCGTCAAAGACCTTAATTAATTTTAAAAAATCAGATACTTGTTGTTTGCGTAACAAAGACAATTACTAATGGTCTAAGATCCCGCTATACAACGACCTTCACCGAGATGCTTATTTAATGAAACTTATTTTATATATAATTTAATATGTCAATAAATATAATCCATATGGGTTGCCTAGCAAATTTCAGTCCAGAGTATGTTTAATTAATTTTAAAAAAAAAATATTTTTTAAACATTTCACCGGTATGATTATTAGATAAATTCTATACCAATCGAACGTATGAAGCCCATAGAATATGCAAACGTTAGGTTGTTTTTAATCAATTAATTATTTATGTGTATATTTTTTATGTGACACTAAAGTATATATACATCTTTAGTATAAAAGAAGGTTATAGTGATACATATATAATACTACCCTGGTTAAAAATATTGATTGAAAAAAGTTCAAAAAATTTACTACATGCAAATTATATAAAAAAAATTTTTTTTTAAATATTAATTAAACATACTCTGGACTGAAATTTGCTAGGCAACCCATATGGATTATATTTATTGACATATTAAATTAAATATAAAATAAGTTTCATTAAATAAGCATCTCGGTGAAGGTCGTTGTATAGCGGGATCTTATACTATAATTAATATTTACGATGAATTTGCTGAATCGTATCGGTCTTCTATTGTAATTTGAATGTGTGTATCGTATGTCAGATCGCCATACGGTGACATGTGTCACTTTTTTCTCGGATCGAGTGTCTTGACGTGAATAATTTATTCTATTGTCTATTATTTATGCTAATGGAAGACCCTAGCAACAGATATATTTTTGGCAGCAGCTTTCATTATTGGACGTCGAGGTAGATTACGAAATACAATTCGTATCACCTCGAAGTCCGTCGTTCCACAAATGAGCGTTTCTTAAGGTAGTTTTTGCATCCAAGGAACCAGCTGCCCACTGAAGTTTTTCCGAACTTCCTTCAAAAGAGCAAACCAATTCTCAAAAGGCATCGCACTCGCGAGCCTTCGGGCTATGTAAGTGTCTATGGTATCACTTAATTAGGCAAGCCCCCTGTCCGTTTGCCCCATGTTATATAAAAAAACGTGTGGGTACTTACGTACACGCGTTAGAAGTTATACTTCTTTGGCGTTACAAGATAACAATCTTTTCAAAAACTTTATTCTACGTTTGTAGAAAAAACGACACTAACTATAGCTAACTTCAGGGTGTCGGTTTTTGTGACGGTGTGCGCGCGCATTTAAAAATTTACTCTCATCATTATTTCCTAACGCGCCAAAAGAAGTATAACTTCAAAAGTTATTGTATGAATATAATAATTTAGCAGTCTAGTGAATATTACCTTCTAGTGTACACCCCATTCCTTAATTGTTTTTAAGTGAATTAATTTCAACCATGTTCTGATATTGCATTGGAAGCCTTTCTAAGAAGCAAGTTTCCTTACACGTAATACTCTTGGAATTTAGTAGTTTGCTGACGTAATCGAAAAGCAAACATCGCGAATCCGTATTTGTCGCTTAGTAAAAAATCCTTTGTGTGTACAATTAACGAAACGTTTAGCGAGTTGGTGGGAATGGCGCTAATAAGAAGCACCTATGTTTTTTGCGTTAGAAATGTAAATGTACGCATGCATTTTTCATTGGCTATTGTCTTTTGACCGATTGACCGTGACACGGCGACAATGACCGAAAATAATAAATTATTAAAATTTTTATGGCTTCACATATCCGTCAAGTGTTTGCGTTTTGCATTTTTCATTTATATCATCATCTGTTTTGGATTTAATACTCTTGCTCTTAATGACCACATTCTTCACAATATACACGCGCTCTAAACATAATCGTGTAGAAATTAAGGAAACTATAATATATGATTACTTTGTATTGTCTTTGATTTACATAACCTTTACACATTTAAAGAAAAAACTGTTTGACGGGATTGAAGTTATGTATTATTATAAATTTACAACTATTTAAAATTATGTTAAATAGTTGTAAATTTATAATAATACATAACTTCAATCCGGTCAAACAGTTTTTTCTTTAAATATGATTACTTTGTGTAAGTACTCATTGAAGAATTCCCCTACTTAGGCTCCTTCAAGAAAAGATCGTACCAATTCTTAAAATTAAAACTCATGACAAAAGTAAAACATGTTATTTGATTAAATAAATATGTGGCGCTACCTTTTTAGGTTTGGGACTCAGATTTATGTATCTGATTCATGATCATTTGTCAATCACACGCCGTCGACTGGGTCTAAAGCCTTGCCTTATGATTTTTTCTTTCACCGTTCGAGCAAATGTTAAATGCGCACATAGAAACAAAGTTCATTGGTGCACAGCCGGGGATAGAACCTACGACCTCAGGAATGAGAGTCGCTCGCTGAAGCCACTAGGCCAACACTGCTCTGGAAAAGGATATATACATGAAAAGTTAACTACAATATTAAAGGTGACAATCAAAAATTTAGCCAAAAAATTATAAAACTAAAGGATTATCGAATTTTAATAATAATACGAATAACGTTGTAGCATAATTTTTAACACGCTGAAGAATTATTTACGTAAATTTTGTGGTCTATTAGTATTTATAGGTTTGCACTTGGACCGTTGCTTACTTAGAATAAATTCTATACATAATAAACTTAGTTCATTTGCCTCTTAAGTAAAAGCTCCATCACGATTTCCTTAAAGCTTTCCACATGATTTATGTATGCGCATGCGACGGGTAACGGTTTTCTAGGTTCTATTAAAGCAACAATGTTGCTATGTACTTGGGCATTTTAGTTTTAGAAATAAAATACATCTTAGAAAACGGATATAGGGCACTTTTTATTTTATAGATTTTTAGCAAGTAGTAAAAAATGTATTAAATTGTTATTGATTCACCGGGAATCAAACCTACGAACCGATAGCTATACGTGTGCGATTGCTGAGTTTTGCAATTATTAATATTCGACTTAGGGTCCTTCAAGGAAAGAGCATACCAATTCTAAAAAGGCCGGCAACGCACTCGCGAGCCCTCTCTCATTGATAGAGCCCATGGGCGTCGGTATCACTTAACATCACGTGAGCCTCCTGCCCGTTTGCCCCCTGTTGTGGCGCGACAACCCTTGGTTTAGGCATTTCTTTCTTTTTAATACTGCTAGTAGGTGACTCTGTGACTGACACAAATCGTTGTTTCTTCACCGTCCGAGATAATGTTAATGCCAGACTAACACGGTTCTTGAAACATATTTTTTAATTAGTATTTATCGACGCATGTACTCAACATTGCAGATCATGTTGTATCCATTTACATGCATTAGTTGGTTGTCAGTCAGCACTTATCATCTCACGACTCGGCTGCACGCTGTCAGTTTTCGGCTCAATATTGAAAGATGATGCCGAGGTGATAGGTCGCCTAATGGTGTATGAACATGTTCATTTACGTGTACGAATAATTAAAATGTGTTTTTTGGATTGAATTGAACGTCTATGGTATTTTTTCTTATGAGTTGTTGTAACATTGAGATTTACTAACGAAACACACAAAGAACCACTCAAAATACAAAAAAAACGTGTTTTTGATTTTCTTATTTGGTGGTTACGTCAACAGTAATTATTTACTTTTTTTGCACATGTTACCCACGCATTGTCTATGCTTGAATAAGAAATGCATTTTCGAGAATTCCTATACAAAATTAATACGTTTATGTCCTTTTACTTTTGAGAGTTTTGCTTACTTTTGCTGAAAAGAGGAAGGGGGGTGGGATAAATTGCAGTAAATCTGCGTAATACTTGAACGGCCCCCTTCCATCTTCCCAAGACAGTATAATATGGGTTCATTTAAGCGGCAGTTAAACAGGCTTTTCTTGGACATATTTTCCCCTCCAATTGGCGAAAATTTACTTATCATCAGGTGAGATAGTGGCCAAACTTCTCTCCTTTTCTGCAAGGATACAATGCACCTCAGACATATTTAGAGTCTCAGAGGAACCTATGATGTCTTTGAACAGTTGTAACATAGCAGAGAGTGGCACAGTGCAGAGAGGAATGGCGGGATTTGGAGGACAACCTTTGCCAAAAACGGGCACACAGTTACATAAAAGAAGATTGAAATAAAGAAGTTTTTTAATGTGAAAGTATCTGAATTAAAGGCTATTATTTTTATAACACAAAAAATCCTTATAAATATTTAACATATTGGTGACTCGTAAAGAAGGTTAATTCGAACTTTGAACCTAAACATATAATTTTACATTAAATTAATACCCGTTTATATAAATGTGTATGAGACAGAATTGTTGTGAATATAAAAAAATGTCTAACGTTTATTCAAAGGTGTCTTCTAAATGACTTCTTGGGACTGTTAATGTTTTATTATACCAGGTAATAAAGCATTAGCTTTATTGTTTTGTTCAGATGAGACCACAATTTTATAGAGACTAGTCTAAGCTAGGTACTGCCCGTATCATATTATCATATGCATTTTAAAAATAGAATTTTTTACACGTTTTATTTAATATCTGGCGAACTGTGGAATCTATACACGGTGGAGAAAGCTTACTCCTTCCTCAAACTTTTAATAGTAATTTTTTTTTAAATTTTTGGTAACATTTATGTTTACCATAATTGTCATATATTATTAAAACAATATTATAGAAACGTCTGATGAAAAAACATTATGTTAACATTAAGATATAATACAAACACGAAAATATTATTTTCCAAATGTGGGTATTTTCCAAATTATTATTCACAGTTTTCCTAACTTATTTTGTTTTTGTTATTACAATTAGATTTATGGACACTTGCTAAAAATGGTTTAATTTAAAGTATATTTTTAGACATTATGATTTTTTAAACCTTTTGTATTATGATAATGCATACAAAAACATTAATAAAAAAGACCTATTCTCAAAAAGCCAGAAACGCACTCGCGAAACTCCTTTCCATATTCATTATCGATTATATATATTCGATATTCGATAAGCCGGGGGAAACGAGACCCCGTTTTATAAAAAAGTATAGAAAACTTTTCACGCTCCACGTGTATCCAACATATATTATAATCTGTTTGACAGTAATTTTTAATCTATTAATGAAATTCTAGATATGTTTTAGGTACCACCCACTTTATTACCAATGCACTAGCTGTTGAATACAAATTTCGGCATTGTTTGAATGCATCGACGTTGACTCAATTTATGCGTATATTTCGGACGCGACATTTGAATTTTAAAATTAGATCTAAACCTCACACTGTGAATTTTATTTGGCTCAAGTATACGACAGTTCTGAAAATAGTATCGCTTATTTCCATTGAAGGAATAATTAATTCGCTATGAATTTGAGTTGTTACGGTTATGTCTTGAGGATGAATTAATGATGAAGATTATTAAAAGTTAGGGTAATTATTTTCGGGCTAATTCAATGAAGAGTACGAAGTACAGTAATCCCTCATATAACGCGGAGATTTTTCAAGTTATATTTCTGTTGTGAGAAATTTATAATGATTTGTCAAGTACATACATAGTTTTGCGTACCTTTGCGCCTGTTTCAATTGTTTTATAAAATTAAACTAAATAACTTTATTAAATTCGTGTTCCTAGTTTTTGAATTGTTAAAAAAAGGGGGATTACTGTACATTGGTTGATGTTTCTGATTTAGGTAGTGCTATGTTGGGGGCCATTCAAGTATTACGTAATCAGATTTACTGCAATTTATCCCCCCCTCTTGTCAGCAAAAGTACGCAAAGCTCTCAAAAATAATAGTACAGAAACGTATTCATTTTTTGTAGGAATCCTCGAAAATACATTTCGTTTTCAAGCATAGACAATGTCTGGGTAATATGTGAACAAAATTAAATAATTACTGTTGACGTAATCTCCAAATAAGAAAATCAAAGACCCTCTCTCCTATGGTGCTTACGTAATACTTGAACAGGGGTCGTAGTATTTAGTAACAAAAATTACTTTAGTGGGGCTGATGACGCACCATCGCCTCCACCATTTTTTTCACATAATACGTTCATTATATTTCGATTTCCAAAATAGGCTTCTTCGCATACTTTCTATTTTAAACCGTTATGTTCGACCCAATATAGGTAACTATTTAAGAAAAACTGGTGCGCCTGCCTTGAAATCTTGAGCAAAAGTATTGATTAGAACGCATGTGAAATGCGCAGGCGACAGTCAATCAATCAATCTATGTATGTCCTTGAACGGATAACTCAAAAGTCTAGACACTTTGCTATTTACAAATTTTGCGCCTTTGCATTTTAATGATGCACGCGATTCTAATTTCTAAGGTTCATTGGTCCTGTTGATTCTTTTTATTGCCTCGGGAACGATGCCGTGATGAAAATTATCAACGCTTGAAGTGCGTACCGTGACGTAGTATTGTGCAAAAAAATGGCAATGCCCAAAATCGACTTAAAATGCAAATCTCATCCGTAAAAAGCGAAAATATTTAATCCGATTGATATACGCTATGATTAATTGTTGCTATTCCTATGAGAAATGGATTTTATTCACCAAAAGAAATTGATTTCGATTAATTCGGTTCCGGAACGTTTTTGCAAAAGTGTTGCGAAGCACGTCAACTTAATAATAGGACTTGTAATAGAATTTCGTGCAAAAACTAACCTAATATCTCCAAGTAAAGATGTAATCTCGCCAATT
The DNA here is from genome assembly GCA_905332375.1 of Pieris macdunnoughi. Taxonomy (NCBI): domain Eukaryota; kingdom Metazoa; phylum Arthropoda; class Insecta; order Lepidoptera; family Pieridae; genus Pieris; species Pieris macdunnoughi. Next base: position 1,069,423 of record CAJOBZ010000012.1, read on the forward strand.
ATAAAGAAGGCTACAATTATGAATATTATCGTTTAAAAGTCGGTGAGTGTTATTTAAAATCATTAGATACAAATGGTATTCACTAATTTGAGTGGCCATTAAACACTTTTTTATCAAACACATTTGCCAAGACCAGCTTAGGTCATTGGCAGGGGATGATTCGTAGTTTTGCGTCTCGTTTCTATGAATGCAGTTCTCATTTTATTTTTTATCGGCTGCTCGAAATCGATTTTGTTATAGTTGTTTTTGAGAGTACAGCCTGCTGCCGAATGTTTTTACAATCCAGATCTCGTCTTAGATTGTCTCCTGTATTGGTGCCCAGTCACGCTTCGAAATCATTGTCTGGCTTATAATTTCAAAGACATCTTGGACCTCGATCTATATATCTTGTTAATTATATTTTTTATCACCTGCCAGTTTGTCTTCTATCTTCGTGACCTCGTTCGCTGGAAGTCGTTTACAGCAATTTTTTGTCACAACAGGAGAGTGATTGTTATTTGGAACGTGCTAATCATAGCACATGTGCCGCTAATATTATCTGATACACTGTATTGTGTTACCAAATACGATATGCCATACGCCATATCTGTTATAGATAATAGATCCTTTTCGGGCGTATTGCAAGGCCTTGACGTGTACCTAGGTCTTGTATGAAAGGCGTTCGTTTGCCTCTATTGTTATTCGAAAATGAAAATAAAAAATTGTTTATAAAAACTTTCGGATTGTATTTAATAGTACCGATACATGAACGTCTATTATTGAACACCCACATCTGAATGCAATATGAAATATTGTAATTTGTTAAGGCTTTCAAAGTCTAGACAATGAATTGCAATTTGATATATAATTTTAACTGATCCATTTGATTCAATTGTAACAAATCTTTGTGTTTATAAATAAGTTTGACACGTGATTCGCGATCAAATTAGCTCACATTATATACATTCACTTAAAATCTCAAACAACATCTTGTCAACGCGTCCTATGCGGATACAGAAAATATTCTTATGTGCAACAATAGTTAAATTATAAATTTGCACTTTATTTTACCTAAATATCCTATTATTCTGTTTAGTAAAGTTTTTTCTTTCTTTCTTTCTTAAATGCGTGTTTAAACAAATCTATTACGTAGATATGTAAACGTAAAATTGCTACTTTGACTTTTGATTTATGTTGACGTAGACGGTGTTTGAAGATAAAACTCGTATTATCTTCAAACACCGTCTAAGATCAGAGCTAAATAAGTCAGGTCGCTAGTTAATTTAAAAATCCAATTTGCTTAGAATAACAAAGTTTGTCGGCAAAAAGACTTCTGTGTCATCAGCTGACAAGGCATGGGAAGTGCTCAATCGTGTCCAGTTAGTGTTTGCTCAGACAACATCTACCAATTCGTAAAACTTCGCAAGAGGCACCTATCTACTTGGCCTTAATTCTTTGCTGAGTACACAAATTATTTGCTCAGCATTCCGCGATCGAGGCCCGATAGGGTTTACGTGTATTTGCACAGTTAAGTCAATTAGTAAACTCAGACTCGACAGGACTATTGAATTGTCCCATATTGGATCTCCTTCTTTGATTAAGCCCTTTGAAATTATGCTATCAATGCCAGCTATTATTCGCAGTTTGCATTCAGTTGCAGTGAACGACTTCGGAATTGTTGCAATTGATTTCAGATTGCATTGACTTTAATTAAATTAAACTCTTAAATTGATGCACTGAGATGAGGGTGGTTTCCGATTTAGAGCAGATAAAAAGCTTCTTTTGTTTCGATTGTGTGTGACATTTGAATGTCATCTATGTGTGTTTTACTGATAGTTTTTATACACAAGAAATGTATGTCTTTAATGATAGAATATTCTGTGTATGTCTCCGTTTCGGTCGTGTGATAAATGCTATCTTCTCAAGGTTTTCTGAAGTTGGAAATTTAAATTAGTTCCTTGTTTTGAAATTTGTATTCCTCTCACTTGATAAGGGGTCTGAGATTATGCAGTAGCAGTTTTTATAGCGCATCTAACGTGACCTGTTTACAGAAATGTTAGGTCATAGTATTCATTTATAGTACCAATCAATCTCTTATCTCAAATCTAGTCACTACTTTGTGGATTTCTTGCTTTTTATGCGTCTGCTGTCTGAGGTTAATAAACTTTGACTCTGATTGGTCATTCATCTTACACCATTGTGGTTTTGGTGATATTAAAATTTTCTTTTACCTTTTCTGCCGTCGTGTGATTAGCATAATTCGTACATTGCAGTCGTGACAGTTTTTATTTGAGAATAAAGTTTTTTTAGAACGCTAGCAAGTTTAACGTACTCGGGATAGTTTAGAATGCGAAATGGAAATTCATTTTAATTTATTCTGTCTGTCGGCGGATTTATCGACAGCAAGAACTATTAAACGGTTACAAGATTGGCATCGGAGACGCAACTATTCTATTTCTGTAAAATATTATCGATTTCTGAAGATGCAATATTTGTGTGATTTAATACAGTAAATTTAAATATCTGCTACATGTATCCTATTGATTAAGTACATGCAAATTAATGTATATAAATACATTGTTGACACAGTGTCTAATTTAGTGTTTTATGATCTTTAGTAATCCGGGGTATGGGGCAGACACACTTCTCATTATTTTTTTAAGTCTTCTGTGTCCGATACGTCGTCGGAGATTCTTTAGACTACCGGTGATCTACACATGATCTGGACTAAATACTAGCTTTAAATTAGTTTGATTTAGCGATATATATATACAAAATATTACAAGTAATGTTTAATGTTTCAAGAACTTTATTTATGATAACAAAATTAATGTATTTATTTACATGAGAAACTTAATATGTATAATATATATACGAAGGAGATACACGTCACAACTCACAAGTGATACTATTATTAATAATATTACAGGATATTGCATCAATGTTACTGAATCTATAATAATAGAAGCATTGTGCGATCTATTGTGTGGGAGTTTTTGTCTATTTACAACGATTGGAGCTTTTGTGTCTAGAGGAAATGGCCAATTGGTATATCGTCACCGCAACCACAGATCGCACTTAAAATTTGTTACGCCGCCATTTTGTGGAATAATTACAATTTGATCGTGGGTTTTGTAAGCGTTGTCGTGAGCAACCTTAATCACTATTCAGACTTTGACAATAAATTGTATTAACAAAAGCTAAGTAGACCATATCGTCACTGTAGAATGATAACCTCGTATGTCAAAAAACCAAATATTTTTTATTCTTAGACTCTTGTCATTTAACTGGTACAATCATGAAGTAAGGACTTATTTATGTTATTGATAAATAAGTTACATAAGTCACGTAATAATATACAAAAGCACATAATAATATTTTAACGGACATTGACGAAAAAAAAATCGTTTCCTGTAATGTTTGGTTCTCTAGACATACGAGGTTATCATTCTACAGCAAAAATATGAATTGTAAAAAGTATGTTTTGTTTAAAGGATACCCCAAACTTTATAAATAAATCAGTATTAACAAATCCGAAGCCTTTACATTGAGAAAATCCTCATTTTGAATTTGGGTTGTATTTGCTAGTTATGTTCCCACGGTAATAAAAGTCTTCGTCATTTGACTGCAGTTTTTTTGGCAATTCTTAAACTTAAATGTGTTTTAATATACGAAATACTAGATGAGTAACGGCAGCAATTTTCTTTGTGATTGTTTAAATTGTTACCGAAATTATTGTGTGCAAAAAGTGTAATCAAATCGGCATTAGGAGACTAAATTGTTTATAATTTTGCTAACAAAGTAACTGTATGCTAACACGTAATCATTTACTGAATTTGGTGAGTTAGAATTTAGGGTAATGGGGATTTCAGAGCAGAGAAATAAAACGTTTCCTATTCCTGAAATCGTGGGTTTTTAACGCAGGCTGTGCTTCAACTATTTATTACCCGATGTATGACAAGACTCTTTCTTTTGTGAACTGGTGACTGTGGAATCGATTTCTGGTGGGGGTCTTCCCTGAGATATACGACCTCCAGTTGTTTATCCACTAAAAATGGGTGGAGGCGGCGATAATTGCCCTTTTTGGGCTCTATTGCACCCCCTATACTAAAAAAAGTGCGTGCGTACAAAGTACACATGTCAGAAGTGAAATTTCTGCAAAATTGGCAAACTAATTTTTAAGTCTGGTTCACATTTTCAAATCTAAATCTTTAGATTTCCGAGACTTAGAGGGAGGGAAAAAGGAAGATATGTTAATTTACTCTCTATTTATTGAAATCTCTAATTCATCATTGGAGATTTCAATAAATTATTTTGCATAAAATATAAAATACTTACTAATCTTTCACAAATTCTCTTTACGAAATTTTAATTTTAAAAATACAATTTCTCTAAGGTAATTCGCCCTTCTCACTCACTCTCAATCAATCGCTCTCTCCCTTTTCTTCGACAAAAACGCTGCACATCTTCGTAACGTATCCGTACAAATTTTACCCTTCGCCTAAAGAAGTTTCTCTTCAAAAAAATATGTTTGAGGGATGGCATATTATAGAAATTCCAGAATCTCCAAGACAAGTACAGATACAAACAGTGTTGTAGCACAAGATTATATCAGAAATGGTTTTATCCGTTTAAACGCAACAATTACTTTTAAATTTGTATATCAGACGTCGAACAAATTTTTATATACAACGCCAAATCATCGCAGATCTTTTCACGTATTACATAGATAAGATCAGTTGGACTGAACAACATATTTTCGTGCAAAAAATCATAACTGACACGTGTTATCGTTGCAAATATCGCGTATCCAAACCAGTTGCAGTTTCTTCAGGCTAATTTCTTACGTAACATATATGCATTCGACCTGTTCAGTAAGTCGATGACTTTGGGCGGAGCGTTCATAAATTAAACACTTTGATGCACTTTCAATCTCGACTCGCTCTCGTTCATAGATGAAATTCACTTTCTAGTTATCGCGTATACGTAGTAAGAGAAATGGACAGTAGAGATTTTTTCATTTCACCTGGGTGGCATGAAAGGACTTGTGTATAGGAAGTTTTGGAGGGGGAGGGGGATGTTAACAGTGGTAAGCCCAAGTTATAATATATTAAAAATGGAAATCGCTAGAAATGTTGGACGTGTAACAGAAAATTGTATATAAGTGTAGGAGGGGGCGTTTTCCTTTCTTCGTTCTTGTTCTGTTCTATTCTTTTATCCTTAGCAATAAATATATATATTATATATATATATATATATATATATATATATATTATATATATATATTTGAATTATACACGTAGTCTGTATTCTTCTTAGCTCACAAAATAAACTAGCAAGTTAATTTTATATTTTATTTTTGTTTTATGTTTGCAATAGAATACGTCAAAAAGCATTCGATTGAAAAGGATTGAAATATCAAATGTGTACGTTGATGACAAAGAGATTGGATGCTTTGGTCCGTTATAACGGTGTAGGATAACACAGTACTACAATAAAAACATTTCTTTTATCAATGATATTTATTGTGTGTGCGCTTGAACCATGTTTGTTTCGTGTTATGTCCGATGTGGGTGTCGCCCTGGAATCCTGAATCCTCTTAAATTTGAATAATACGGGTTATTAATGTAACCGCTGTTTATTAACACATTTAAATGATGTTTTTTTAAGTCTCATAAATAATCTTTATACCTATCAAATTTAATTAATTACAATAACAATTATGAGCAGTTTTTGACGACTTATGATGGACGTTGTCCTCGTATATTATAACTAAAGCATGATAGAAGAGATGAGATGAGAGGATGATAGAGATACAGGGAATGTACCAATTCTTGAAAGGCCGGCAACGCACTCGCGAGCCCTCTGGCATTGAGAGTGGCCATGGCCGGCGGTATCACTTAATATCAGATGAGCCTCCTGCCCGTTTGCCCCCTGTTCTATAAAAAAATAAATGTCTTATGTTGCAGTTTGGACGCTGGCATAACTTGGGACAAATTGATTCAATATGTTAGTTAATAAAGTGTGCTCCGTTATTTAATAGTGAATGTAGAATGGATTTGGATCTGGTGAAACAATAATTGTTTCACACCTACTTGCCTAGTAATATATGACTGTCTCTAGCTGTTCCATTGGTGTACAAAACATAGTATCACTATAATATGCTATTATAACGAGATGTTATATTTGGTAATTAATAGCGGTTCGTTTTTAGTTTTTTCTATCTAAAAGCTTGCCAACGCTCGGCACACTGATTTATAAAAACTAAACGAAAATTGATTTCAAATTGTGAGGTGAACAAGTATGGATATCCAAACCCATAAAGTATTTACTACAATCTCCCTTATAACGCGATTTCCGTCCCCCATATAACGCGGAGATTTTTTTTTACAGATTGAATGCACTTTTATATTAACAAAACCAATTAATTACGTAAAAGAATAATCCAATATTTCCACTGTATTTCATTAGTAGTAATCGTAATTTATTCAAAAAAAAAATCAAAATTATTATACTCACCGTGACCACGCACGCTGTAAAGCACGCGAAACGTTGGAAAATTTTAAAATTATGTACTTAAAATAATTCTAAATTTATAATAATACATAACTTCAATCCGGTAAAAAGTGTTTTCTTTAAATTATTATAGTTATTATTGTACTGTGAAATTTATTATTAGATTATATTATTTGTCAAGTCCATAATTAGTTTTGCGAACCTTTGCGCCTGTTTTGAATTCCGTTGTTATAAAATTAAACTTAATAACGTATGACTTTACTTTACTGTATATTAATTCGTAATTATTCCGCATCATGACCTTATATTGCCTTTCAACATCACCCACGCTCGTAAATTCTATGGCTCCGAAATGGTATAAGCCCACAATCCCACGAATGTGTATCTAGATTAGAATATTCAGGTTCATGGCCATTAAACCGCAGGTAGGTACACGAAATGTGCAGTTTTTGCACTGACTAAGCGGAAAATAAAGCGTGCTTTGACTCAGGTCGTACTTAGGGCCGATTTACATTATCTTAGTGTTTAGGAGAGTATTTTAGTACAAGTTGAAAGGCAAGTTCTTTAGTGCGTTGCGAGTGAACGTTTACATTTCTTCCAGTAGTGAGTAGAGTATCATTACAGCGCCACAATCAACGCGCAACGACGTCGGCAAATACGCTCTATTCTACGCAAAATACTTACTGTAGTTATGGAACAAATAGAAGACGAGATTTTATTCGAAATAAATAAACTAAATATGAATAATAAATAAAATAGCTTCTTTTAAGGCAGTGTATGCCGAATGCCTAGCCTGTTTGTTTTTGTATAAATTGTTTTTAACGTTCCACAAACATTCGTGAACAATATATTCAGACACAAATTTGATAGTAGTATCTTCCGACCATTTAGCCATCTTTAAAAATCAAAAAACACGCACGCGTTTCACGGTACTTGTGCACTCTCCTAAAGATTGTACTAAATTACGTGTTTACACACAACGAGGGAAGATCTCGGGGGTTGCGCGGGCGCGGGAGGGGTATCACTTGAAACAAAAATAAAAAGCGATTCTATTTTGATTCAACTTGAAAGTCAAGTAGAACCGTACTAAAGCAAGTAGCGTTTACATGTTTCAACTAAAGTACTATCCTAAAGCACTCTCCTAAACACTAAGATAATGTAAATCGGCCTTTACAGACTGTGCTCCTCGGTTCAAAGATATTTTATTTCTCAAAGAATTACATTCACTTAGTGAGAAATTAAATTAAAAAAATAAAAGTATTAGTTGCTAACAATATGTACAATAATTTTTACAAAAGTGAAGGTAGGTCGCATCGATGTTACAACACGCATTGTATGACTAAATAAAAGTACGTCTAACTTTTCTTAGACGCTCGTTCATATATATAAATAAATGCTAGAAGTGACTTTTTTGATGTTTTTTAAATACATATCATACAATTATATTAATTCATATTGAACTTTTACGATTTTTATAGACATATATGTATGTGTGGATGTTTTTTCTCTCTAATTACTGTTATCAATGCAATTGTTGGAGTAGTTCTTGCAATGTATGTAGCGCTGATGTTCCGAATTTAAAAATCTGTGGCGCTACCTTTTTAAGTTCAGGGGCTCATTTGTTTTTTTTAAATAGGAAAGTAGGTGATCAGCCTTCTGTGCCTAACGTCGATGTTTTGGTGTGTAAGCCATGCCGGTTTCCTCACGATGTTTTCGTGTTTTGTACGAAAGTTAAATGCGTACAAAGACAGAAACCCCATTGGTGATGAGAGTCCCCGTCATGCTGAGGCTCGAGTCTGGCTCGAAATGCCTCCATCTGCGTTTTCGTTAACTAAAATAACTGCCTTGAATATATTTATTTCTCTCAAGTTTTTGTCCGTGATAAAAAAGACAATGTATGCGAACCTGTCAAGGACGCGTTACGCTTCAAGTATTATACACGTTTTACCCATTCGTACCTCTGAAGGCCCAATTACAATGTGACCTTAAAGTTTTAATTAGTTTTGAGGTTTTATATAAAGTACTAGTGGACCCCACAGACGTTGTCCTGCATGATATTTAAAGCGATTAGGATATTAAGCAAAGTATGAAAGTACCGACTGCAGTGCCATCTGCCGGGCTGATTTGTGAATCTAAACCATTCCCAGATCCCCTTGAACACACACAAAAAATTTCATCAAAATCGGTCCAGTCGTTTGAGAGAAGTTCAGTGGCATACACACTCACAGAAGAATTATATATATAAAGATTTTAATGATAAGTTTCTTGGCTTGGGGAGCAAGTATTGTCGCGCAATTTTTGGAGATTATTGACCCCCCGTGAGGAAACCGACATGTCTTAGACCCAAAAAGTCGACGGTGTGTGGTACTGGAGGCTGATCACCTACTTGCCTATTAGATTTAAAAAATGATCATGAAACAGATTCAGAAATCTGAGGACAAGACCTAAAGAGGTTGTAGCGCCACTGATTTATTTATTTATTTTTTTATAAATTAAATTTGAAGTATTTAAGTTAAAATTATGCATTTTCATAATATGTTTTGAGGCATCTGTTATGACCTTGTTGTGTATTTGGCAGTGAGCCATACAAATAGCCAAGAGCTTTTCAAAATCAATTTGTCAAAACTTTTTGCACTATTAGCTTTTTCGTAATCACCAGAGGGGGTCATTTATCTTTTTATTCTGTACTTTATGAATTAAATATATTTAACACTAATAATCAAGCTTTTGTTATTTTTTTTAATTGTGATGGGACGGGATTCTGTGAAATGATTGTCCTTCAGTGTCAGCAAGGTTGATTTGGAGTTCTATAGGTATTGTTCTATACCCCAGTCTCTAAATACAATTCACCAGTTGTGTATAGGAACCAAATTTGATTCGTAATTTATAGAAAAACAAAAAGTATATATGTATAGAAGATTTAAGACGGTCTTCATTCATAAAAAATACATTAAACTGCTATATATATAATATTTCGTCACTTTCCGGCTAGTTGTGTTTATGCTGTGATAAAAAGAGACAGAACGGAAAGGTTTTTCGTAGTTTTTTTTTGTGTGGGTAAACCGTTTCGTAACGCGTTACGGTTACGTTACTTTCTATCACGTATACGGGAACGGTAGGCAGGCTCCTCCTCTCTCACTCTCACACAGCAGCGTTAGCCGTATTTCGGACAGCGCTGATGATGATGAATGAAGCAGAAGATAATGCTCGGAACGGTACGTTAGATTAGTTTATGTTATCACTTCTGTCGGGCGTCCCGAGACGCAACTACTAATTAATGTAAATCAGTACACAATTGGAGTAAAATTAACAATATCTTAGTTATTAATGTTCAAATAATATACTAATTAATTAATTAATAACACAAAAAACAATAAAAAAAAAAGGGGAAACGTTGCCAGTATCTTCGGAACCTTGCCTAAATGAACTCCTTTTAATAATATATTTTAGTTATTGTTTTTTTTGTTATTTATTTGAAATAAATCACAAGTCGTGGGGCAGACACAATATCAGTGATTCTGAGAAATAATTCTAAAGTCTAAAGTAAAGTAAAAATCCTTTAATCGTGTAGATAATAAACACTTATGACTCGTCAGTAAAGAACATACATACATATTAATGCTTCTAATTGTATATTTACTGCCAGTTCTCAAATCCAGCCATTTTTTTTAACACAATATTTCTATATATACTGTAACGTCAATAGTGTCGAGGTTTTAATAAATTATAAATATTATTCTATATGGCATATGATTAATAATTTTATACAAAAAAAGCTTTTAAATTCACTATCGTAATTGATTTATTCTTTATTCTTGCTCGTCTGCCGTTGATTGACTTGCCAATAAAACGGCACGCTTTTTGCATACATTTATCCTGATAGTAATAATTTTCTTGTTTAATTAGCAATTCTAGAACATGTTGCAATAAAACTCAATCGTAAAAAATTTAATGAAATTTTTTTTTTCGATTAATGATAGGTATATTGTCTGGGTTAAGTTTGATAAATTAAATGCTTAAATGTGTTAAGCACGGATTAGATTCCCGTTGAAACAAAAATCTTTGAAATTTGACGCATAAATGTCTCCAAGTAACGGGATTTTATTTTTTTATAAACCTTATTTTATTTAAAGTGGGCTAAAACTGCTTATAATTTAAGCATTTTCAAGTTTTTGTATAATTTATGCACTATTATATAAATTTATAGCTACAAAAAACTGTGTTGAGAGCATTGTTGGCCTAGTGCCTGCAGCGTGCGACTCTCATGTCTGAGGTCGTAGGTTCGATCCCCGGCTGTGAACCAATGGACTTTCTGTCTATGCGGGTTTAAAATTCGCTCAAACGGTGAAGGACAGCATAGTGAGAAAACTTGCCTTAGAGCCAAGAAGTCGACGGCTTGTGTCAGGCACAAGACTGATCGCTTACTTGCCTATTCAATTGACAAATGATCATGAAACACAAATCTGAGGCCCAGACCTATTTATTTTTAAAAGCTTTATAGTTTAAGGATTTTCTATATTGGGAATACATGAATTTATTTCCTTCTTTTAATTTCAGGAGAATATAGACCCATCTCCATACAGCCTCTCGCCGGTGTCTGCAAAATCACAGAAGTTGCTTCGGTCCCCACGGAAAGCGACAAGAAAGATCTCTCGGATACCTTTCAAAGTAAGTATTTATCAGCCGGTCACCGTTTGCCTTTGAAATATAATCGGGCATAGGAGATGTGCAGGGACTAGCTATTGTAATCAGTTCAGTTAGAATGTGGGTTTAAAAATTCTACTTTTAGCCTGTTTAAAATAGTACAGTAATGCCCCCTATAACGCGATTTACGTCCCCCATATAACGCAGAGATTTCTCTGCGTACCTTTGCACCTATTTCAATTGTTTTATAAATTAAACTAATGTATGTTACGAGAATATTCATACAACGCGGTAGACAAGGACCGCGTTATAGGATCACTGTAAGGCAAGTGTAATAAGACGCTTTTAGTTTTTATATTTGTTTATATAGGTGTTGTTTTATATAGGCTTAGTTTATCGATATACTATAAATCTGTTCTTTTCAGGTACTAGATGCTCCAGATCTTCAAGATGACTTCTACCTAAATCTGGTGGACTGGTCAGGCCAGAATGTTCTCAGCGTCGGCTTGGGTAGCTGTGTCTATCTTTGGAGTGCGTGTACTAGCCAAGTAAGTCTATTGTCAAAATTCAATAAATAAAAAATAACTAATTAAGAAAATGAAGGTAGTTCTTAGAGCTTAGAAAAATTAATCCAATATTATTTATTTTCTAATGCATATCATTAATATCTTGTTTGAGCACTAAAAATGCTCTGCATCTATGTTTAAAAATAAAAAAATTATTGGCCCATGAGGGGATCGAACCCGCGACCTTCGCGTTATTAGCACGACGCTCTAACCAACTGAGCTAATGGGCCGTTGCAAGTAGTTTCGAAATTGCCGACCTGTTGAAACTAAAACCTCATAGCAACGAATCGTTGAAATATACATATATCTTTCTTGAAAGAAATGCGTTCACTATTACACAGCATTTACCGTATAACACGGTAGACACGGACCGTGTTATTGGAAATCGCGTTGTAGGAGTATTCAGTAAACTGTTTTTTTTTTCAATTGAAAACTAAGAACATTATTAAATAAATAAAGTTTAGTTTAATTTTATAACACAATTTAAACAGCTGAAAAGGTACCCAAAACCAATTATGAACTTGACAAATCATTATAGATGTCTCACTACAAAAATATAATATGAATAATCTCCGCGTTATAGGGGGGAAATACCGAGTTATATGGGAGACGGAAATCGCGTTATAGGGGTACTATATATTTCTCTACTTTTTCGTGTTACAAAGTTAGCCTCCGTTCGTTTTTATAAAAAACCAACCGTTTTAAGATCATAACGGACGGTAGCGCATAGAAAAATCTACGAGTGGAAATTACGATAACTCGAATGTGAATATTTTACTATAGAAGCGAGGAATATTTAGCATTTATAAAAAGCAATAAAATTCGTCTAGTTTTATTAGAGCCGTGCATGTGTTTTTTGTTCGGATTATGCTGTCTCAAGGCAAATCTGTATTTATGTGGTCCCGTAAATAAACTTCTAATTCGCATTTATTGAAATAAAATGGCTAAAGGTTCACCGCATCATATATATTGCTATATCTACAGTATATGTTACAAGCTATAAAATAGATGACAATTATGGTAATCATAAATGTTAGAAAAAATAAAAATATTTTTTATTTTACTAATATTTTTTTCTTATTGTTAATAACGGATTATGTATCAGATAGGCACTTAACAATGTTTTTTTTAATGGATAAATTGATCAAATTACCCAAGTGCCCAAGATAGTTAAAGATCGTTGCTTTATTTAAATATTCCTCTTTCATTACTCCTTGTCTATTGATGGTGCCTTTTGACATAAACAGTTGCACCCACACGGTTCCCGTCTAATAGAATGGATCCAATACTCGTTTCAAAAGTAAAAAATCATTTAATCATATGTGTAGCACAATGTACACTTATGAACATCAACAGAGAAATGTATATGAAATGCTTCTAACTTAACATTTAGTGCCAGTTCTCAAATCAAGGGCGTAGAACGGAAGAGAAGAACTGGCAATACACTCTCCGCCACTCTTTTTAAACGCCATGGTTTTTTTTACACAACGTTTGTAAGGAGCTGCAACCATTACACCATGTTCCACATGACATCTTAAGTAATTAATAATAATAAAATAAATTAAAAACAAAGACTTGTCTTCTATCAGCAGGAGGCATGGTGAAATAGAAGCACGCACTTACATTCTCGTGGGAACAACACGCAAGATAGACTTGGGTAGACTAGTATTACCTGGTCAGCATCAGATGTGAATTTAAGAGATTAGATTTAAATTAAAGTGATCCCCAAAAACTAGTCAGTGCAATGATAATGCAGGACAAAGCCCTCTCAAACATGAGACCCGTTTTTTGCCACAATCGTGTTTTACAATCTGTTATGTAATTTCGACTCCGGCGCATAGTATTAATTTAATTAGTGTTATTTATAATAACTTGTTGGTTTAGTGCCAAACTGCTCTGTGTATATTTTTAATTCGGTTTTGTGTTTGAGACTCCAAAAATATTAGATTTTAATTAGCACTGGTTCTGGAATTGATTAATATATCCTCCATGTGTATTCCAACTTAGGGAAACGTCAAAATTTCTTCTAAATATATCTATAGGACTTTACTGCCTTATGGGATTGATGAGATTATTAGAGCATAGTATTGTTGGCTTAGTGGATACAGCGCGCGACTGTCTAAGGTCGTATAGGTTCGATCCCCGGCGGTGCACCAATCGACTTTCTGTCTATTTGCTCAAACTCAAACTCAAACTCAAAATATCTTTATTCAAGTGGGTAACCAAGTACACTTTTGAATCGTCAAGTTAAATTAATCATAAATTTACATTTACTACCAGTTCGCAAGTCAAGGGCGTAGAGCGGGTAAGAAGAACTGGCAAGAAACTTTCCGCCACTCTTTTTAATCGCCAAGTATTGTCATACAAATTGTTTGAACTGGAGCAATTCAATCCCAAGGATTAGGATCATTTAAGTAGTCCTCAAATTTATAAAAGGCTTTGTTGATTAATTTTCGTTTAACAAGGGCTTTGAATTTATTTAGTGATAATTCTCTAATTTCGCTTGGGAGTTTGTTGTAAAAACGAATACAATTTCCATATAAGGAGTGGTTTATCTTTTGGAGCCTGGTTGGTCGTACACTCAAATTAGTTCTATTTCGCGTATTATACTGGTGAAAGTCACCATTTGTTTTAAAATCGTTTAACATTCGCTCGAACGATGAAGGAAAACATCGTCACACCGGCCTGCCTTACACCCAAAAAGTCGACGGCGTGTGTCAGGTACAAGAGGCTGATCACCTACGTATCAGATTGACAATTTATCATGAAATAGATACAGAAATCTGGCCCATGTCCAAAAAAAATTTTTTTATTACTGCCTTATAATTTCTATTTTGTATAGAGTTTATTAAGTCATAATTTTATATTTTTATTCTCCATAGATATAAAAACTCCGTTATTTAATAAAATAAATAAATATTGATGTGTGTGTGTGTGCGTTTGGAGACACGTGACGTCAGATAGGTCAGACTGTCAAAAAACTTGCAAGGTTAATAATATTATGAGAATTTCCTGTGCCAACCTGCATTCCTGATTAGGGGCAATGACCACGTTGTATCACGGCCTGTGTCTATGCATTTCGACCTCAGTTTAAATGCAAAATAAATCCTTTAGTTATTTAAATAGACCAAGTGATACTTTATGCTTTGTGTTTGCCTTTTGAATGATTTGTTGTCATATTATGTAGAGTTACGCGTGCATCTCTCAACTATGAGGTCTTTGAATCTTGGCTGTGGCCCAATGAATTCATTTTCATGTGTACAATTATCACTTGCTCGGACAGTTAGGAATCTTGAAGAAACTGGAATGCGTTAGATGTTTTTATTTTGTAATTCAGCTAACAGAAATTATATATAACAAAAAACAATTATTATTAAATGTTATATTCATATTCAGTGTCTGAGAATCGGCTACTATCTTTTATTTTTTTTACTTATTTTTTTTTTGTATTATTTTTTTATGATACAGCATACAAAAATGTTCACCCCTAATTTTCACCCCTCTACGATCAACCCCTATTTTTTATTATTGTAGATAGTTATAAAAAAAAATTTTTTTTTCCTAGAAATATACAATATTATACATGGCAAAACAAACGTTTGCTGGGTCAGGTAGTAATATTCATATAAACTTAGCTAGTCCTATATAAAGTATTTTGTACGACGAATGTTCTCTTAATATAAAGAAATTCTTATGTGTATAGTATTATTGACTTTTGAGATTACATCTTCCTTACTAGAAATCATGTTCCATGTGGCATATAGATCATATCCTGCTGAATCTAAGCTATTTAATTAGCTTAGATGTTGCGCCTATAACGAGATAGAATTATAACTTATGCAACGATATAAATATTCATTTTAGTCTAGGAGCTTCTCAGTTACTTATAAACACGATTTTGTTAACACACAAAGAAAATAGGACGCATTCAGTTTTTGATGAATTATACTATTAAAGTCAAATCATTTATTTCAAATAGGCCTATTAAAAAGGCACCTTTGAAAGTCAAAATAACAAGTTAAAAATATTAAAACAATTGCTGTAGTTGCCCCTTCCAAAAGGTAGTTGCATGTGGAGAAGAATGGGCAAGAAACTCCATGCTTACTCTTTTAAAATAGTTTTAATTTTTTTTGTATGACATTGATTTGATAATTATATGTGAAGATAATTTAATTAAAACAAAAGTAGAATTTCTTCTTTAAACTTGTCGCTTGTCTTGCTTGTGTTAAAATGTATTAAATTGTAAAATCTAAACAAAATAATTAGTCAAAATTTAGTCATAAATAACGACATTTGCGATCGTATAAATTTTATTCAAAGCGACTTCGAATCACTTCAACAAGATTATAATCTGATGGATTTATTTGAGTTCAGATAATTACATTCGACGAAAGGTTGATTAATATATTATAAAATATATATATTTAAAAAAAAAACTAATCTTTATTTCTGTGACTTCGTCAACGTATATATAAGACACTATGCGGTTTTTTGTCACTTTTTGTCGAACTGTTTTAATGTTGCGATGAAAAGAGAGCTTTCTGATTATTTTTTTCTAAATTAATAGGCCTAATAAATGATTTGACTTGACTTCTTGACTCGGTAGTTGGAGTGACTATTCTGTTTCTAAAACCCATTTATTCGCGAATTATCTACGTAAGCACTTAACTTTGTGCGATTTTAACGGACACATTTCGTACTCTTACAGCTATCATAAATTATATATATATATCAAAAATGTATACGCAAATATTCTAACATTTAAAAACTCTTAAATACATTATGGCCAAATACATATAGGCTGTATTGTGTAATGGTGTGTGAATGAGGGTGTGTATGTGGGGTGTGCTCATGATGCAGTTTAATGTGATCTAAGTAATATTACACTGGTTTGAAATCTGGTGGTTAAAACAAAATGTTTTCTATCAAATATACTCGCAAATATAAATCTATCTAAAATTACGTTTTGGTTATTGAAAACTTTTCAACATCTAGAGATGTCTTGTCTCAAATCTTTCTGTATATTGTGTAATATAATATAAAATAGACACCATGCCCTTTGATCGCACCACTAAACCAAAGTACTATTAGTTAAGTTAAACTATAAATAACTAGCTCCTAGGCTTTGAAGTTCAGCGGCCTGCATCTAACTACCCACAGTAAACTCGTCCACCTCCACACATATCAGATGGAATAGGCTACCGAACAAGATCTATAAGTTATGGTCTAGGCTCTAGACTATCTCTGCATTGAATAAAGCTTTGCATATGCTATAAGTTTTAATCAGTCGGCATGTTTTGTCTATTTAATCTTTTCTAAATGCCACAGGGCGGGACAAAAGGTTTGATGACTCTAGTACTTGAAGAGGTAGGAAGCTAGCGTCGTAGCATAACCTGGGTGTAATTAGTAAGTGCTTGATAATTAAATTAAATAAATTGTGCGTGTACTAGGTGTACACACGTAAGAAGTGAAACTTCTTTATGATCTTATTTTTCGAAAAATGATCTACTATATGCAACTTTACAGAAATTCGTTAAATTAGATAAAGTTTAACAAAAGGCTTTTATTATCATAGACATGAATACAAATATTTCATTTTACCTTATTACTACGAAGATTATTATAGAATTTCATTAATTGTAATAGAATTATTACTATAATTGAAAAACGTGACGATTTGCTACAAAATTTCTCCCATACGTCGATAAAGAAGTTTGACTTCAAAAAGCAACATGGCGCGTAACCGAAAATTGTGACGCGTAACGAGAAAATGTTACACTAAATTTTTTTCCAACCCCGATAAAGAAGTTTCACTTCAAAAAGTGCGTGCGTACAAAGTACAGATGTCAGTAGTGAAACTACTTTGGCAAACGAATTTTTGAGTCTTGTTCATATTTATACAAATCTAAACATTTCCGAGACTTAGAGGGAGGGAAAAAGGAACATATGTTAGGAATTTAATGAATTTAATTGTCATTAACATATTAAAAGTATCAAAAATTAATACAAATTAGCAATTAATTTCATTTCTTCGTTAATAAAATCACGTGGCATTTTAATTTACAATTCGTCATTTGAGATTTCAATACATTATTTTGCATAAAATATAAAATACTAATATTCATATATTCTCTTTACGAAATTTTAATTTTATAAATAGAATTTCTATAAGCTAATTCGCTCTTCTCACTCTCTCTCAATCGGTCTCAATTGCTCTCTCCGTTTTCTTCGACACAAACGCTGCACATCTTCGTGACGTTTCTTTTATTTTTCAATCTAATAGGCAAGTAGGTGATAGACTTTTTGGGTCTAAGACAAGCCGGTTTCATCACGATGTTTTCCTTCACCGTTCGACGGAATGTTAAATACGCACATAGAAAGTCCATTCGTGCACAGCCGGGGATCGAACATACGACCTCAGGGATGAGAGTCACAAGCTCGAGCCACTAGGTCAACACTGATCGTACTGCTGCACTAGGCCAAATATGCCTAGATATCAATAAAATTTCCAACGGGTAGAAGGGTAACGGTATACGAAACAAATTAAAAAACAAAATAAAAATTACGCGAAGAGGCGATATCTGAGCTATACCTGTACTAATTAGGTATTTTGTTAATAATACTTGTGTTTACTGTCTAGACATAACAGTTTGAACTGCAAACGGCATCGCAAATCTGGTTTTTATATTTATTGGACTAGAGAAACGCAGTGTCGCTGACACATTGTTTTAGAATCGGCCCACGCGTTGTTGGGCTTTGGTGGAATTTTGCTTAGGGCGGCTTCATGTATTTATCTGCATAAATACTTATTTTATCTAAGCGTACGACCAACCAGGCTCCAGAAGATAAACCACTCCTTATATGGAAATTGTATTCGTTTTTACAATTAGCACCCAAGCGAAATTAGAGAATTATCACTGAATAAATTCAAAGCCCTTGTTAAACGAAAATTAATCAATAAAGCTTTTTATATTAGACGATTATTTAAATGATCCAAATCCTTGGGATTTATTCACTGCAGTTCAAACAATTTGTATGACTCAAAACTTGGCGATTAAAAAGAGTGGCGGAGAGTTTCTTGCCAGTTCTTCTTGCCCGCTCTACGCCCTTGACTTGCAAACTGGTCGTTCTACGGAAAAGAGTGGCAAATGGAGTAATGGGATGCCTGGGGTATCGAGAGGGTAGAAGAAACTTAAATGACATAAACAAGAATAACAGACCACGACTGCTCAAAGTCACTCGAAACGGTGCGTTTAAACCCGATTAGCTTCATCTTTACTAATAATTGTGTAATATTCCAGGTAACTCGACTTTGCGATTATTCGTCAGATGGCAACACCGTAACATCTGTGGCATGGAGCGAGCGAGGCCACCACGTGGCTGTTGGCACACAGAAAGGTCATATCAGTGTATGGGATGTGGCTGTCAATAAAGAGGTAAGCTAACATAACATTCACAAGTCTTTCTTTAACCAGTACCATAAGCAGCAGGGGTATTGCCAGGCACTCTGATAGTCAGAGAACCGGGTGAACTATTCCCGTCAAAACCATCTCGTGTAATTTCAAAATTAATGGAAGAAGCCCTTGGGTCGCTGGGACATAGGTGACAGGAGACAGGCGAATCCTTCTCTTCCAGCTATAGTGGTTCTTAGAATATCATCCCTGAGGTTGTGAGTTTCAGCTCTAGCTGCCTATATGTACGCTGTTAAGAGATGATGGCGGTGATTTGTGCCTTGTCTAAAAATAATAATGAAACCTTGGATCAGCCACATACATTCTGAAGAGTGATAAAGTAGAATCTAGCCTATTTATACATACAGTGCAAACTCTTTATAACGTCGCTCGTTATAACGAACAACTCTCTATAACGTAATAATGAGGTAAATTTATTTGGTTTAACCCAATACCCATACATTAGTTCTTCCCGCCATATAACGAAACCTCCCTATAACGAATCAAAATGTTCGGACCCTTGACATTTGTCACTGTATGTACAAAAATTTTACAAAAAATATTAAATTTATGTTAAAATACTACAGATAGAGCTCTTTGTAATTATTAGTCAATATTAAGAATATTAATGTAGTTCAAAAAGTAAATGATTGAATTCACGTTTACTGCCAGTTGTCAATTAATATCATTTTGAAAATAATAAAGCAACAAGTGAACAACTTATTTTTCAATTTGAATTTTTTTAAACAAGTAAATCTTTTTATTAGTTTTTGAGGTGTTCATATACAGCCACTTAGCAAAACAGGTGTGATATAATTAATATAGTTTTATTGCATTCGATCAAAATTCAAAACTAGATTGGAACCAGTTTTGCGTAAACATAGACAATGCAACGCGACGTTTACTGGTATTATTAAATTATGTAGTTCAGTGAACTTGTCAAAATGTTACGTCAATAAATTCAGGTTGTTAATATGACGAACTGATTGCTGATTTTATTTGTATCGTGGTCTAATGTCGTGGTTAACGCTGGATGAAGTAATGTTTGGGCTAGTAGACGATTTCTCTTCCTGAATTAAACTAATGAGTGAACTTGGAGAATGTCTGCACTGAATAGAAAATATAACTGACATTAAAGTAAAAGTGGAAAGTCCGTCCCCATGCCCTGTTGGAAAAGGCTTGGTACAAAATAAATAAATCAGTGGCGCTACAACCTCTTTAGGTCTGGGCCTCAGATTTCTGAATATGTTTCATGATCATTTGTTAATCTAACAGGCAAGTAGGTGATCGACTTTTTGGGTCTAAGGCAAGCCGGTTTCCTCACGATATTTTCCTTCACCGTTCGATGGAATTTTAAATGCGCATATAGAAAGAAAATCCATTGGTGCACAGCCGGGGATCGAACCTACGACCTCAGGGATGAGAGTCGTACGCTGAAGCCACTAGGCTGCTCAAGATTTGTGCTCTTGGTACAAAAGTTCTTCAGATTATACGCTTTGTTTTCAGGTATCAAATCTTCAAGGACACGTAGCTCGCGTGGGCGCTTTGGCATGGAACGGCGACACGCTAAGTTCCGGCTCTCGGGACCGACACATCAGACAGCGGGACACGCGGGCACCCAGTGAGTATATCCACTAGCTGATCCTCGGATTACATGCGTTGAATTTTTCAAGAAAAAACTAAAACTGCTGGAATTTTAAAATCAGTTTTAAATTCCAGCAGTTTTAGTTTTATGATTGCTTTTTATCAGATTTCGATGCGAATCTAATTATTCAATCTAATATATAAAATTCTCGTGTCACAATGTTCGTTCCCATACTCCTCCGAAACGGCTCAACCGATTCTTTTGAATTTTTTTATGCATATTCAGTAAGTCTGAGAATCGGACAACATCTATTTTTCATCCCCCTAAATGTTAAGGGTGGTCCCACCCCTAAATTTTTTTTTAGGCAAAACTTGTTTTCATTTTTGTATGATACAGCATTCAAAAATACATACAACTCTTAATTGTCACCCCTCTACCGTCAACCCCTATTTTTTATTATAGTAGATAGTTATTTTTATTGAAGTAAAAAAATAATATAAAACTAATAAACATTAAATACACAAAAAATAAACTAAAATAATATACATGGCATAACTACGTTTGCCGGATCAGCTAGTATTTTTATAATAGTTTGATTAATAAGTGGATTAGCTTTGGTGACAGAACAATTTGGGTATTTTGTATATTTATTAATAGTAATGACTAAATAAATTTTCTTCCATTCCCCATCATTCTATACCATTACTAGGTACTTATGTTGTAAGTAAGAAATATGTTTACATGTTATTAAGGTTAAATTTTCCTCATCTTCAATCTTTAAGTTAATTATTTCTATATTTATATGCGGTCACATATGTCCTGAAGACTAAAGTTATATCATCGTCCTTATCACTCTAAAATATTTTTTATTTATTTTATTTTTATTTTATTAACAGTACCTACCCTATAACGCATTTTCGTATAATGCTGTTTCCGAACCCCATATAAAGCGGAGATTTCTCAAGTGTGAAATTTATGATTTGTCTAGTCCATAATTAGTATTTGCACTGTTATAAAATTAAACCAAAAAACTTGATTAAAATCGTTCCTAATTTTTGAATTGAAATAGTCGAGAATACTCCTAAAACGCGATTTCCTATTACGCGGCGCGGTGCGTAATTGGGGGGATTTCTGTGTATAGCATAATCATTCCCAACTCATTAAGATTTATAGTACAACAATTCACGTGCTTAGAGTTAATAGGTAACATTTATTGACGGATTTGTCGTTTATTTCAGATGCAACTTCATCACGGATACTACAAGGGCATAGACAAGAGGTGTGTGGATTAAAGTGGTCTCCTGATGGACAGTTGCTCGCTTCAGGAGGCAACGATAACAAACTCTTTGTTTGGTCTATGGTAAGTTTTATGATCTATTAGACATAATTTTGCCCTCGAAAACGGCAGTGGTTACAATTATTTGTCCCATATTCTGACACTTAAATGTAAGTTCGTACCAAACCATATTTTCTTTTTAAAGTTAATACATGACGCTCAAGCGGAGCTCAACTTAATATACAGATCTTAAACTAAAATTAAAACTATAATAGTCTGAACTGTCAATTAGTTCGTGCTTTCTGCTATAGACACTTAGTCTGTCACGAAATTTTTTTTAAATTAAACTAAATAAATTGTATTTTTATCGTTAATAATAAAAATAATTTTAAGTGCTGCCTTTTATTCATAATCAACTCGCGTGAATTATTAAAAGGAGACGATTCGTTTCCCGGATTTTTTAAATTGATGTCAGTAGATTTTTTGTTTGTGCGATGATGTGGTTTTGCGGTGTACACAATGTATGACAACTTGCGGTGTGAGCTGATAAACACTTCCTATCTCACATTTTGTGTGAATTTGTTAGGAAATATTTGATATAGAAATGAACTATGCATTCGTCGTGTTGATAAAGTTTTTCGTTACTGTTGTATCGATATATTTATAATATTTCGTATTAATTACAAAATGATGTACGTAGCGCCATCTAGTAAAAGTGTTTGAAGTTTAAATTTAATTTCCTTATTGTGTGTTATTGATCCCTTTTTAGCCATACTAACAATGTAGTGCGGGTTCAAATAATAATCTAATCTAGTAATTTGCTTCATAAAAACTTTTTTATGTAGAAAGTTTGTTTAAAGACCAATACCCACCGGTATTTTAAATCATTAATACGAGTTATTTAACCTAATATTAGTTAAGTTACATATATATATTTTAGTTATTTTTTATTATTGCAAATGTTTGCAATCATCGTACACTTGTAGCCAATAAATTGTAATACGTCAGTTTAGTAATAAATGAGCCTTTTAGTTTTTCATATATAAATTGTAATATAACATTCTCGTTTTCGATAATGTCGATTACATTTATATTCTTTATAGGTAACATAAGTGTCACTTAGTTTTAAGAACCCATAAATAAGGTACAGTTTTTGTTAGTCCAACGTCGCGACCCCTCCTCTCCCTTTAATTTTATGTTATAAACCCTTGTTTTAAACTATTAAAGACAGTTGACACCATGCTTCAAACAAAGGAATTCATTTATTTGAACATCACTCCAACAACTTAAATTAACTCACGCAAATCTTTTATTATTCCAGCATTCTCCATCGCCAGTGCAAACATATTCGGCCCATGTAGCAGCGGTGAAGGCCATCGCCTGGTCTCCGCACCAGCACGGCCTTTTGGCCTCAGGCGGAGGAACGGCAGATCGCTGCATACGTTTCTGGAATACGCTGACTTCCCAGCCCATGCAGTGTGTCGATACCGGTTAGTATTTAAATTAACAAATTTGATTTATGGAGAGCGAAATAGTGTTTATGTGAAAAAAAATCTAAACTGATTTTATACTTTATATAAGTGTAATAGGATTTTTTTGTTGTCACATGAAGTCAGTCAAAGTCAAAAATCATTTATTCATGAAACACAATGTATACTTATGAAAGTCAAAAAAGAAATATACATTAAATGCTTCTATTTTAACATTTTCTGCCAGTTCTCAAATCAAGGGCGTAGAACGGAAGAGAAGAACTGGCAAAAAACTATGACTCTTTTTAATCGCCAAGTTTTTTGTTTTACACAACGTTTGTAAGGAGCTGAAACCATTACACCATGTTCCACGTGACATCTTAACACTGTTTAGTTTAAATGGAATGTCGTTAAACATAATTATTTGATCACTATTCTAACCAAAAGAGTAATTTGTATTTAATGTAATTATTTTAATTGTAATAATTCCAGGCTCACAAGTTTGCAACCTTGCATGGTCTAAACACTCGAGCGAACTGGTCTCAACACACGGATATTCGCAGAACCAAATACTTGTTTGGAAGTATCCTTCGCTAACGCAGGTAATTATTAATATAACAATTATTATATAGTTTATAAATTGTATATATATAGGGCAGACATATATTTTATTCTTGTTTTTTGTATATTTAAAATCCCATTAAATACTTTATTTGTAAATATGAGAGCAAATATTCAAGTACTAGTAGTAGTTTTTACTTGAGGTCTTTTTTATCTTATATAGAAATGTATAGATATTTAAAACTCTAGTAACACTCTGTGTCAATCCTGGCAATCAATTTTTTTTTATATTACATGATATGGATACAAGTCTTTTAGTCGAATTTATAGAGTACACAAAGATAATTAAAAATACAATTATTAAGTGGTATGTGTTGACTACAACTTATAAGTTTAATATCTTCTACTGTTTATGAGTATTGTTTCACCTTATTTAATGATAAATAAATTTAATTTTCAGGTCGCAAAGCTAACCGGTCACTCATATAGAGTGCTTTACCTGGCCTTGTCCCCGGATGGTGAGGCGATCGTGACCGGCGCAGGAGACGAAACACTCAGATTCTGGAACGTTTTCTCGAAAACACCTTCACATAAAGAAAATAAGAGCGTTTTAAACCTCTACACGGCTCTTAGATAAGTGTTGCCAGAATGACATTGCCGGTTTATTGGGAAATTTTGGTGGTAGATTGTGGTTTTTAGGTTAATTAGGATTGGTGTGTGGTTGGTTTTTGTATGTGTGGTGTAAAACTCGGAAAGTTTTCATTTATATATTTCAATAAAGTAAAGAGACACATTTTACATAGTGTGTGCAAGTATAAAAGTGTTCTTTGAATAGTGTTGCCATTCCGCATAGACAATTTGCCAAATTACTTTGGATTGTGATCATGTTTTAGATGTATTTAGTTGTATAACTTTTATATTGTTTATTTAGAAGACAATCGCGCTCTCTCTTTATAAAGTATACTTAGATAGAGATAGCGACAATTTGTCTTCAAAAAATGTTTAAAGAAATTCTTTGGAATATGTATACAATCATTTGTGTATTTCATATTTAATGTTTGTATAAATTGGATGGATGTGTGCTAAATAATAATATAAGAAATATAAATAACGATAGAAAAGTATGAACTAATCATAATTATTAATACGTACCAACTTTTAAAAGGCCGGCAACGCACTCGCGAGTCTCTGACATTGAGTGTCCATGGGCGGCGGTATCACTTAACATCAGGTGAGCCTCCTGCCCTTTTGCCCCCTGGTTTTTGTTTTTTTTTTGGTCTATAAAAAAATACTTTATACAATAAAATCGCAATCAAGTGTTACCAGTTTAATATTATTTTAGACGATTTATTTCTGTCTCTTTCATATTTTGAGGAGAGAAGAATTCTTATTTAGCACACATCAAAGTTTAGTAAATGTTTACACACATTTGGGTAATTTGTATATAATGAGTTTTGTATCTTTATATCGTTTTGAATATTTTTTAAATTACGGTTTTGACTTCTTCAATATTAAAATTAATATTCGCAAAAATATATGATCAGTTTTGTCTTGAATCGAGTTTGATAATGTATTCTTGGACAAAATAGAGGGTTTGTAGTAAATTTATGAAGTCTAGTTTAAATTAATTTGATTGTAATAAAACACCGATTAGTCTTAGTACATAATAAGTACCTGTAAATAATTTAAAAATTAAAATCACTTGCGCATAGTTAAGTTAGTTTTAAGGTTCTAAAGGTACCTCTAATGATCTCAACAAATTCTGGCAAATTTAAATATTTAACAAATTAATTTAACGGCATATTTATTTGGTAATTAGGCTTATATTAGGATCTGCTCTAGGTGGGAGGAAGATTTTTTGTCTCTTTCCGGTTACATTTTTAACGACCGATTTCTACACTCGAGTTATAATCTAAAATTATTTCCAATCCAGATTTTCGCAAATTTATATTGATAAATGTCAAAATTCGATCTGTCGAATACAATATTTAACAAAAACGATCGGTTATTGAAGAGTATTTTATGAGACTTGGATTGAAATATCGATCTCTAGTAGTGAAAATTAGATTGGGATTGTGTATAGAAAGCGGCCGTAATTTGTTTTTGATATAGGATAGGAATGTCAAATGGCTTCCACGAATAAAGGAATCCATGAAATAGAAGCTATTTGACATTCCTATATCCTCTCAAATTAACTGTCCATTGCCAAATTTGGCAATTGTCACCGTGTGGGTGTCAATTGTCAAGTTATAGACAACACCAAAAAGGCCACATATTTTATAAAAAAAACAAGTGTATGTGGCCTTTTTGCTAAACACATCTATATATATATATAGATTTGCTATTATTTATAAAGAGACGTTTATCCACCGGTTTTCCCGCCAAGAGCAACATCGAGGTACCCCAAGGTTTTGGTTGTTTTTTTTCCTACTAGATGAGTAGTCTGATTGGATTTGTGCAATTTAGATTAAGCGCGGTTGCATGCGCCGTTTAAATGTATTGAGAAGGTCGTTGCAACCGCATTTGTAGTGGTATGGTCGAAACCAAATATTAAAATTGTGTGTTTTGGTGTACAACACTATTGGAGTCATTTTTGTCAATTTTTGCCCGGAGTTGATATAGTTCGTAGCTGTTTATGTTGTTACAGTCTCGACTATGATTATAGCCTTTTTTTTGTATTTGTCACTCTATCTTCTTTCTTCTACCTTTGGACTATTCATGTTTTCCGCTAAAAGTATTGAAAACTCAAATGTCAATACTTCAACTATTTCTGTCAATTTGACGTTTCCCTAATGTCATTTTGACGTTGAAATTGGACACTCGATTCAAGGCATAAAATCTTTTCGTTTAACGACCGCAAATAAAAAAAAATAACAAATTAATATGTGCACGCTTGTATTTATGTAAATGAATGACGGTTAGTCCCGTTCATAGAGATATATTTATAGAAGAAAATAATATATTCATGCACTAAGATAGACTGATATAGATAATTAACAATGTAAGTATATGTAATCTGTATTCTAGATTAAATTGTGTGATTTAGAAAAAAAATCTTTTATTTTTAAATGAGTTAGTTATTTCCCGCCCCCGTTACTTATTTTAGATGAAGCAGTCTTTAATTTTCTATAGTGAGAAAAGTTAATCACTTTGCAGTAGTGGTGACTGACAGGATATAGATAGTATTTTCTTTCGTTTTACATTTGAAAAATTACATCAATTTATAATGGAGAAAGGTTTGTTGAGTTTTGGTTTTCACTTAAAGGGCCATAATATTAGTACGAGTGTTCCCGATCCTGTTAAGTAATAATAAATGATGGTACCACAGCCATTTGCCTTTGATTGCATCTGTATAAATAATAAATATCTTATACGCAAGTACGTAATCAGCCTTCGGTGCCTGACACGTAAATTTTTGGTGTTAAAGAAATGCCCCTATCTTCACTATAATTTCGTTGTTTTTATCTAATAAGAGGCTCATCTGATGTTAAGTGATACCGCCGCCCATGGACACTCACACTGCCAGAAGGCTCGCAAGTGCGTTGCCGGTCTTTTAAGAATTGGTACGCTCTTGTCTTGAAGGACCCTAAGTCGAATAATATGGTTCCACATAGTGGTGCGCGGCAAAATCTGCCTTAAGAAACGCTTTGTTGTAGAACGACGGACGTCGAGGTGATACGGATGGTATTTTGCCTTGACATTCGATAGTGAAACTCAGCTACAGGTATTAGTCCGAACAACTCCTCCGAAAACTCTCCATGGTTAATGCGGTAGAAGTTGCAGAGACCCCCCCGCACGAGCAATTCTTAAATTAAAAGAAAATCGTACACATCCGGAATTTGAACGCTCGATTGGTAGCTGAGAGCGCTGTATCCATCACAACACACAAAAGTCTACAAAAATTGAGTTACAGAAATTTGTTTGAAAAATTAAGGAACAAAATATAATTGTTTATGTAATCCTCCTTTTGTCCCTGTGGAATAAATAACTTGTATATTAATAAATTTTATATAAAATATTGTTTATTTACTTTAGTATATTAACGCTTTCAGTGGCATAACTATACCATCTGGGGCCCGTGGCAAATCTTCTTTTGATGGGGCCCTAGCAGTAAAAATCGTCATGTTGTACTCAGTTTAGTTTTAATAGAAATTTAAATTTAGATTTTCAGCGCACTCAATTACGTATACACGTTGTATATGTCCTACCAATGGCCATAGGCCTCTGTTAGGCGAGAGGGAATGGTCTGTAGTCCCCGCTAGCCCAATGGGTATTGCAGACTTCACATTCTCCATAGAACATAATATCTCTTGGGCAGGGGCCCAGGTCGGGGGCCCGTTGCATTTTGCCACCCTATTGTTACGCCACTGAACGCTTTAATTACGAACCTAATTTATGAATTTGTACAACGCAGGTAGAATTTTATTAACCTCAATAGATGGCAGCTAGTCATAATTGACAAAAAACAGTAACTTAAGTGAGTGAAGTTCGGTGGCGGTTGTTGGAGGGATGTTCAAATAAATGAAACTTTCTTTGAAGCTGGATGTCAACTGGCTTTAATCGTTTAAAATATGATGATAATACATAACATAAAATTAGGTTTAGGTAGGGTTGCGACGCTAACAAAACCTAACTTGGCTTATTTAAGGGTTCATAAATGCTTACATTTAGTATTAGTGTGTTTAGTGTCTCTTAAGACACTTTAATATAAGTTTAGTCGACCTTTTTGGACATTATCGGAAACGAGAACATTACAATTTATGAGTGTGGGAAAAACTAAAGGGTTTACGCTTCTAATTATTAATTTAAATATGTAACTTAACTAATTTTAGGTTTATAACTGTTACAGAGAAGTGTTGGCCTAGTGGCTTTAGCGTGCGACTCTCATCCCTGAGGTCGTAGGTTCGATCCCCAGCTGTGCACCAATGGACTTTCTTTCTATGTGCGCATTTAACATTCGCGCGAACGGTGAAGGAAAACATCGTATTTAATTTAGAACTAGCGTCTATAGAATGTCTGATTTTGTAATATTTTTAAAATGAAAATTTCAGATTATGTTTTTCTATTGTGTGCGGATTTTTACTATTTCTCTCATATTGTGAGATGATATAACCATTCTATTTTTAACATTAATCACCCTTTGCGGTTGGAGGCCCAGTATCAATACACGACATGCGAATACTATTTTACTATACTATTTTTTGAATACTATTTTGTGGGCGTGGTTTTATAATGTATAATTTGAACAAAATATACTACGAATGCTACGGTGTTATCCAAATAAATCTACACAAATTCACCCAACTTTAGATACAACTACATCGTTATATCAACGTTAGTAATAAGTCACAATTTGTAGGTGGGTTCCAGACATCGCCGGAAGCCATTCTCACTCCGTTTACGAGGCCGATGTTTGCTTCCGTTTTATAACTGACAGTTAAATGTTGATTTTCATTTAACAATTGTACTATTATTAAATAATTATTTCGTCTACAATACATCTTACATATTTGCGTACGATTGTTCTAATAAATTATAATTAGTATGCGTTTAATGTATCTAATAGGTAATTAAACTACCTGGAAAATAATAAATGAAGAATCAGGTAAAACGTCTGACAAACGAACTGATTATATGTTAAAAGTTAAAGGGAAGTTAATAAAATCTGACCCAGAGGTAGCTTCTTCTTTTGAAGAGTTCTTTACAAATGTACCACTAAATACGACCAAGTCCCTAGATTCTTCACCTGCTGCTGCGATCTCATTGCTAGAAAAATGTGTACCTGAATGTAATATTAAATTTCAGTTTAAACATATAACTTGTAATGATATCGTTAAAACTTTTAAGCTTATTAATTTAAAAAAGTAAAGATATTGGGGTATGTCAACAGTCATTTTAAATTCCGTTATTAATGTAATAAGCTCTGAATTGTCTTATAATTTTTAACAGATGTATCGATTGTGGAGTCTTTCCGGACGAAATGAAATTAAGTAAGATTACACCGTTGTTCAAGGCCGGTAGTGAGTCTGATCCGTCAAACTTCAGACCTGTTTCCGTGCTCCCTGCGTTGAGCAAAGTTTTTGAAAAGATAATGCTAGACCAGCTTTCTTTACATTTTAATAAAAATAAACTCTTACATAATAAACAGTACGGTTTCACTAAGGGTCGCTCCACAATCGATGCCGGTGTGAAGTTGATTTCGGACATATTTAACGCCTGGGAAGAATCATATGATGGAGTCGGCGTCTTTTGTGACGTGTCAAAGGCCTTTGACTGTGTTCATCCTGATGTACTCGTTGGAAAGCTTCAACACTATGGCGTTGATGGCAAAGCTTCCAGCCTGATGAATTCATATTTAAAGGGAAGGATCCAAAGAGTTCATGTCAATGGAGTCACCTCTCCGGGTTCGCAGGTATCAATGGGCGTCCCCCAAGGATCGATTCTCAGGCCTTTCTTTATTTCTGATTTACATAAATGACCTCCCATTCTTTGTCAACGAAGTTCATGAGATGGTATTGTTTGCTGATGACACTTCACTTCTATTTAAAGTGAATAGGAATAACGTATTATTGGACGATGTAAACAATTCTATCTCTCGTATAGTTAACTGGTTTAATGTAAATAACTTATTGCTTAATGAGAATAAAACAAAATGTATTAGATTTACAACTACTAGCGTAAAGCGAGATATTGGTAACCTGAAAATTAAGGACAGTGAACTAAACTTTGTTGACAAAACTGTTTTTCTAGGCATAACAATAGATAGTAAACTCCAATGGGGCCCACACATAGAGACTCTTTCGAATAGGCTGAGCTCTGCAGCATATGCAGTAAAGAAAATCCGACAGTTTACTGATGAGGACACGGCTAAAATTGTGTACCATAGCTACTTTCATAGCGTTATGTCGTACGGCATTTTACTGTGGGTGCTGCTGCAGAGGTTCAATCCATATTTGTGCTGCAGAAGCGGGCTGTTCGGGGTATTTGTTGTGTTTCTCCGAGGGAGTCGGTACGGAATAATTTTAAGGAATTAAATATTATGACACTATCTGGTCAATATATTCTTGAAGCCTTGTTGTATGTCCAAAAAAAATATAAACGATTTTAAAACAAATGGTGACTTTCACCAGTATAATACGCGAAATAGAACTAATTTGAGTGTACGACCAACCAGGCTCCAAAAGATAAAACCACTCCTTATATGGAAATTGTATTCGTTTTTACAACAAGCTCCCAAGCGAAATTAGAGAATTATCACTAAATAAATTCAAAGCCCTCGTTAAACGAAAATTAATCAACAAAGCTTTTTATAAATTTTGAGGACTACTTAAATGATCCTAATCCTTTGGGATTGAATTGCTCCAGTTCAAACAATTTGTATGACAATACTTGGCGATTAAAAAGAGTGGCGGAAAGTTTCTTGCCAGTTCTTCTTACCCGCTCTACGCCCTTGACTTGCGAACTGGTAGTAAATGTAAATTTACGATTAATTTAACTTGACGATTCAAAAGTGTACTTGGTTACCT
Organism: Pieris macdunnoughi; assembly: GCA_905332375.1. NCBI lineage: Eukaryota > Metazoa > Arthropoda > Insecta > Lepidoptera > Pieridae > Pieris > Pieris macdunnoughi. The sequence goes on from CAJOBZ010000012.1 coordinate 1,100,996, forward strand.
ACTTGAATAAAAGATATTTTGAGTTTGAGTTTGAGTTTGAATTTGATAAACAAATAAGGATCTATTTTATTGTAATAATCATCCCCTAACTTGCTAATTTTACTAACGAATAATTATGTTATTGTTACTGTAATAATAAAAATATAATAGAAATTATGCAATACATTCGCGTTTAATGAATTAAATATTTTCAGAAACAAAGACCATACAATGATTTGTAGCGACGTTTATAATCTCCGCTTATGATGACGTCATACCCTGAAACGCGCTAACGAAGTATTTTCAATTATGCATATATACCTACAACTATTGCTGCCCGCGGGTCACCAGGGCTGAGTTGAGAATAATCCTTGGCTACTCCGGACTTGACACCCCCGGACACGACCCCAGGACCTAGCGTCGAGTCTAGCGTCTCTCCTCAGTCCTCACAATCGCAGTTCGCACATCAAGACACCGGCTGCGCGCTACGAGTCGAGCCCTCTGTCTTCTAGCGCGCTGCAGCTCTTATCAAGGGCTAAAACCCCGCTCCCGTACCGCCCGGTATTGGCAGGCCGCGAGATCACACCACCCGAAGGTGGCGTACACCCCGAACGGGCCTACACATCCCCTCGCGAGGGAGGGTGAAACATAAGCATCAAACTCCCGCGCGTTAAAGCGCAATCAAGATCAGAATAGGGTAAAAAACCACCTTCACCGAAGAAGGCTTTACTTCGTAGATCGTACTTCACTCACTTCAGTGAGCTTTCGTCCTGCCCTAGAAACGATTGACTACCCCGCCCAAGCCGAGGTCCGAATCTCGCAGGAGACACCCTTGCGTTAGTCGCAGGAAACAGCCCATTCCGGTCGTGCTCTGCTCACCAAAACAGTTTGAGCTGAGCTGTAAAGGCCAACAGCGCGATACCAATGAAATAAGAGCCGTTGGGCTTTTCAGGCCGAGGTCAGTGCTTTTAAGTTGAAGGAACAGTACACCATCCTTCCTCCACAGATTCAACCTTCTTTATTATGTTCATTACTTTGTACACACATTTATTACTGTCTACATGAAGTAATTAAATGAATGAATTAATTAATTTAATTATTATTATTTCTTTCTTTCTTTACCACATGTTGTTTTATTGTTCCATATTTTGGTGATAAATGTGATTTTTACCTTCTACTTTTAATGATTAGTCCACCTTGATTAGTGTTGATGCCAACCCCCACGACACCTCAGAGATTTGGGCCTGCACAGGATTATACGTTTAGATGTTCGTTTGAGAACACCCGTGCAGTAACCAAAGTAACCTCGGCGCGGCTTTGAATACCGGTGGGGTTTGACTACGTACGTTTTGTCGAGACGGTTTGACGTATCGCTGGCACCGCCTCAACCCACGCACCCCTGCTAGTGCGTAATTGTAGGATGTTGTCTTGAAATGAAACTGCGCCTTGTTCTTGTTTCTTGCTTCGCCGATGATTCGTGGGTCCCAGTTCGTTGTCGGAGGAAAGAGGATTTTGCGGTTTCTGCTATCTTCCGCGCAATCACCCTTAAGTGGCGCTGGGAATCCCGTTACGCCCATGGGCTTGCGGGGGGTTGCGGGATACGCATCCCGCTCAACGGCGGGATGGTCGTTGGGGCGGGCCTGGAGCGGCCCTGAACCTCGTTTGCGCTGCGGAGCGACTTCGCTCGCGCAGCGCCTCTTGTCTCATGTCGGTGGGGCTGGTGGCGCCCCCCCGCGGCGGCAACGGGCGCGCGTGGGCGCGGTCGTACCACACCGGGTGAGACCCTCGGTTACCCGAGGGAAGCCCAGCGAGGCAGACCAGCGGACGAAACCTCAGCGCGCTCCGCGACGCCGACGGGAGGGGTCCAGCCCTTTTGTCTTGGATGTTGATGTTATAATAATTGTAATTGTGTCACTGAGATTCATCTGACTCCGCGCGAACCAGCTCGCGCGGGAAGGCTCGCCTGTGGTCTGGAGGTCGTGTATGATGCGGGGCGAGGCGCTGGAGGTGCTCGAAGCCGGAGGCGTCCGCACGCTCAAACATGCGCCTCGCCAGCTCGCCGATAAAGTCGTCCAGACCTTGCTGTCTTAGGTCTCTCGAAATAGTCGCGTTTCTCACGTAACGCGGCGCGTCGACGATACGTCGCAGGGTGGTGCTCTGCACGGCGCGTAACCGACGCCGGTGCGTCTCGGCCGCGAGAGCATACCACGCGGGCGCCGCGTACGTGAGGTGTGGTCTGATGTAGGTCTTGTATAGGGCCAGTTTGCGTCGTAATGGGAGGCTCGAATGGAGCACCGGGCGCAGTCTGGCGGCGGCCGCCTTCGCGCGGCCTACGGCTGCGGCGACGTGCGGGCGCATCGTGAGGCCTCGGTCCAGCGTGATGCCCAAGTAGGTGACTTGGGGGCGCCACTGAACCTCGGCCCCTTGCAGGGTAAGCGGCGGCGGGAGCTTTCTCCCCTGCCCGAAGATGATAGCTTGTGTTTTGGCGGCGTTCGCCGTGAGGCGCCGCTCTGCCAGCCAGACTGGGAGGGCGTCCAGCGACCTCTGGAGCTTGGTTGCTGCGTGGCGCGCATTGAGTGAGGAGGCGGTGTAGGCGGTGTCGTCCGCATACAGCGCCACCGCACACCCCGCAGCGACTGGAACGTCATTGGTATAAATTGAGTATAGATCAGGAGAGAGGCAGCTTCCTTGAGGGACCCCCGCGGCGATCGGCCGGCAGCTCGACTTGACCCCCTCGACGGAGACGTAGAAACGCCGGTCGGAGAGGAAGGAGCTGATGATCGCCACCACGCGCCGCGGGAAGTCAGAGCTGAGGAGCCTGTGCACCAGCCCCGCGTGCCAGACTCGGTCGAAAGCCTTCTCCATGTCGAGGAATACCGCCGCCGCCACCTCCTTCTTGTTTAAGGCGAAGACGACGTCGTGCAGTACCCTCGACAGCTGTAGAGTCGTGGAATGCTCGCTCCGGAATCCGAACTGTTCGGGCCTGGGAGTGAAGTGCCGCCTGATGGTCGGCAGCAGCATGGCTTCGAACAGCTTGGATTGTGTTGCTAGTAGGGAGATGGGGCGATAGCTCGCCGGGTCCATAATGTTTTTGCCCTTCTTAGGCAACATAATGACTTTCGCCTCTTTCCATGGCTCGGGGAAGTGCCCGGTCCGGAGGATCGCATTAAATAGACGCATGAGCGTCACCACCGCACGATGGGGCAGGTGACGCAGAGCTGCGTTTGTGATACCGTCCGGGCCGGGAGCCTTCTTGGGCTTGAGCCGCGCTGCTTGTCGCTTGACGGCGCTCGGCGAGACGAACAGCACCTCTTCGTCTGCCGGCGGAGGGGCGCCTAGCTGCTCGACGACGGCGTTCTCGACCTCTAACGCGCGTGCTGGGTCCGCCGCGGGGTTAGGGGAGAACTGCCGCTGAAGGTGGTCTGCGAACAGCTCGGCGCGCGCCTCGGCGTCGTAGCGCAGCGTTCCGTCCGGGTGTCTCAGCGGGCGGATCGGGTCGGCTGCGCCATTGAGGCGCCTGCACAGTCGGTGCAGCCGTACCCAATCAGTTGTGGCCTCGTCGAGACAGCGGGTCTGCTGCCAGCGTCTCCGCAGTGCGCGTTTGCGGCGAATGAGCGCCAGCAAACGAGGCGGCAGCTGCGGGTATGTCGCCGGCAGAGGGCGCTCGGTGGTGGCCGCTTGAAGTGCACTCTGAAGCATCGAGGTGACTATGGTAGAAAAATTTTCGATTGATGTAGGGGTTTCGGGAGGCCGCGGTTGTGGTGCTTCCTCGAGGGCTCGCTCAAAGACCCTCCAATCGATGCATTTGAAGCGAGGCGGCGTCAGAGGTGCTAGACTCGGCTCGGTGTCCAACAGGGAGACAACCACGGGGAGGTGATCGGACAGCAGCTCGTCGACGATCACGTCCTGGGTCATCTGGCATGTCAACCCCTGGTGGACAACGATGTCTAGCGTATCGGGTCGGTGGTAGTCATTGTCTGGATAACGAGTCGGCACGTCCGGGCCGGACACTGAAAAATCCAGCGTCTCGGCGTCGTGCAACAGGTGTCGGCCCCGCTGGTTAGATGTCCACGAATTCCACGCCGGGTGCTTCGCGTTCCAGTCGCCGGCGATGACGCATGGATGGGTGGCGGCGAGGAGCGCGCGAACATCGGCGGAAGCGTAGCGTTGGTTCGGTGGAGCGTAGACCGCGAAGAAGCCTGTGGGGCGACCGGCGAGCTGCAGCTCCACGCCCAGGGCCGAGCACTCGGTGACAGCCACGTCGGGCAGTAACCGGTGTGGTATGCGGCGCCTGACCATGACTGCTAGGCCACGGTAGGCGCGGCCGATGGCGTCGACGTGGTGTTGGCGATAGGTCTCGAACCCCGGGATGCGCAACCTGGCTGCTTCCGAGAGGTGCGTCTCACTGATCAGGGCGACGTCGACGTCGACGTGGCCTTATTGGCGAGGCCGCGCGCGTTCCAATGCAAGAGCCGAAGGCCCCCATTATCTGCGGCTGTGACCTCGGGTAGGGCCCTTGAGGGCCGATGCCGCTCTTCTAAAGAGCGGGGCTGGATTATCCCCGGCTTGTATAGCCTGGAGAATATTTGCGATCGCCGCCAGTGCCTCCTCCATTTGAGGTCGGCGCGCGCGGGACCTGGTGCGCGCGCGCGGAGGTGGTGCTGGTGCTGGTGCTGGGGCTGTGGCTGCGGCGGCGGCGCGGTTGGCGACGTCCGCAGAAACCGCATGAAGTGCAGCAGCGCGGCTCGCCTCCTGCGCGGCAAGCGAAGGCGCGGCGGGGCCCCGCTTACGGCCGAGGATTTTGCGTAGATCTCGCCGAGCTTAAGTACTTCGACAGTATACCGCGACGAGAGCTGCGCTTACAGCCATCTGCGCGCGTATACCGCGACGAGAGCTACGCGACCCTTTTATTCGGCGAAGCATTTTATAATTTGTTTAACTATATTTTTCTTTACATATTTTACCTAACTTATTTATACTTAATTTCTACTTATGAGCTATCAACATTATTCTTATTTTACTTATAGCTCATACTTAATTACCACTTACGAGCTGCAAACAATATTCATATTTAACCTATAGCTCATACTTAATTCTATTTAAATCTATGAGTCGCCAACAATTAGGAACCTTTTTTAGAAACATTCGTTCAGTTTTCTAAATCAAAACATTTCAAGCAACCGATAATATTGTTCATAATTACAATACGTATTTAAAACATCTTTTAAATGTTGGCAGAGAGAATGAAAGTAGAAAAAATTCGAGGCAATGAGAGCACTTCTTAACGCGTGATATAACATTGCGTGATAGGATAAGTAATAGTAAGCAGTGTCGGTTAAAAGAGGACGTCATGACAAGGATACGTAAGGGAATCCTTGGGTGGTTTGGCCATGTAAGACGGATGAATGAGAAGCAGGATATACATTGCGACCGTGGTGAATCGGGTTGGGTAGGCCTGGTCACACCTGGACCAAATCCAGGAGGTACTAAAGAAGGGACAAGTTAAAACTACCCATAGCCGCAAGCATGCATGGTGAATGCCATCAGCCATGAAAGTGGATGAAGCAAGAGAGTAATGTCAGAACTGCATCCAGTGTCTGTCTCTGCCTACCCTATTACTACTTCCGGAAATCGCGTGATAATATAAAGAAATAAATTTTAAATGTGAACTCTACATATTTCAAGGAATACGTTAAATCTATAGGGAAAGTAGCTTTGTGCCACAAAGAACGGTTCGGTTCGGTTCTTAAGATAAGCCCTGAAACACGAACATATCTCGTTTAGATATAATCATATTAAATTGCCTGGAAGAAATCGCTTGTTAGCAATAAGGCCGCCCGTTACCTTATAACTTGCTTTTTAATTTTATTTTTTTATATGTATGTTTTTGTATAAGGTAATAAAGTATAAATAAATAAATAAAATATAATGAATCACAATCATCAAAATGAATGTAATAAAGTATATGTATTTTTAACAAGCTTTACCTACATTATAATGATTTATTATATGCGAAAGTAGATTTGCGCAGGGCATCCCTTTGGGAGTAGGGGCGGGATCGATTTAATTGTACCCGAATTTAACCCAAATATGAAATTATAATCAACATTTGTTGGAACCTTTTTAATTCTTGCCATAATTACATCGGAAAAGCGCCGCGGGCGTAGTGGCTTTAAGAACTTCAAAGAAATACAAGGAGAACATTTTTATAGAAACGGTAATACATTTTTATGCTTAGATTCATAGTTAGGTTATTTAAACTATTTAATTTATTTTCAATCAGCATGAAATTGTTTATTTGTAAAATATGTTCCTTAGGTCCAAAGGGCCACAAGTATAGATAGGGCTGACATGGAAATTTTATATTCCTCGTGAAAATGAAATTTCACCTAATCTGCTATGTAAGGGGATTTACTGGAATATACAGGGAGTGTTTGGATTATTTACATTCCAGCCAAATTAATTAACTGATTAATTTACAATATTGAGAACACACAAATATAAATATATATTTGTATAAATTAATCTGCCTAAAGGTTTTTTTAATATTGTTGTAATGAAAAACACAAGAAGCTTACGTGTAAGTACTTTTCAAGTAAGGCTCTTAAAGTATAGAAATTTGTCTGGCTAGAACTGAGTATAATCTTAATATATATATTTCTTCTGTGCGTGTGTATGTGACTGAACTCCTCTCAAACGACTGGACCGATTTTGATGAAATTTTTTGTGTGTGTTCAAGGGGATCTGGGAATGGTTTAGATTCACAAATCAGCCCGGCAGATGGCACTGCAGTCGGTACTTTCATACTTTGCTTAATATCCTAATCGCTTTAAATATCATGCAGGACAACGTCTGTGCCACTAGTATGAATATATAAATAAATTTATTACCAAAAAAGGCGGTACATATAGATCGATTAATTAAAAAATCCCTACAATCAGTCATATAAAATAGGCATGCAAATGTCATATTAATTTTTATAATGTCATATAATAAGAACATTAACAATAGTTATTTATAATTGTTATCAAACTTATGGTCTAAATACTCGCCCAAGCTATAAAGGCACCTTGCCTTTAAAAATTTAAGACTTATAAAACCAAGCAAAAATAGCCAAAACTTGAGCGATTTCAATTAGCTATTATGTAAAGAACAGAGCGGGTTTCTTTATATAATTAAATTTGCATACCCGAAGCTATCCCTAGTTAAGCAATTATTTAGGAATTCTCACAAGAATTGCTTTCGAGATTAAAAAGTTCGTACCCGCCTTCATAGTTGATGATAGGTTCTTTATTAACCGAATACTACGATTGTTTTATAATATTTATATACGCGGAAGTTCGGTGAAGGCGTTTTTTACCACTTGCGCCACTAGTAAACTAAAAGTGTTTGTAATTGCTTATTTTTATCGAAAATAATTCTTATTATTAATAATTAATAGAGGTATTATTGACGTATTTAATAATTAAAATAATATCTAATCTGAAATAACATGATTTTTATGTGTTATGGCGTTAAATAACTTGTAAATAACCATTAATTCATAAACAAAATCGACAATCATGATGATATTAATTTATCTTTAATGGGAAAGGCACAGGACTTTAATCCATACAGCCAGGTCTTGTTCTTGGTAATCAAGCATCTTTGAAATGACAAAATCGACAATCAAAATTTTTATTTTTATACGTCAGTCACGTGACAAAACGGTCACAGATTTGTCGAATGGACGATGACGTAGCTTTTAAAATAATATGTGTAACCTCTACAATCCTAATGTATCGAGGAGTTGTGAATCCTAATGATTTCGTCGGAAACTGTTTTTGATTTAAATAAATTGTGATTTAAAAATGACATCTAACATGTAATTGACGTTTGTTCACGTGTCTACTGGCACGTCATATGTCACTGATGCGACACCTTGATAAGTATTTTGGCGGGTTTTTGAAATTATAAGTTTTATATGAAATTCGTATAAACAAAATTTCCTCAGTATTAAAAAGGTATCTATGGTCAATAATATATAAACTGAAATGGATTTTAAAGTGTCAAATAGACTATTATAATGACAGAATGTTATATCCGTTATTTCGATAGCAAATGTAATTAATTTAAGCCGATTACCGAACGGAAAATGAGTTTGCTACCCAGAGCAAACTGCATTAAGCAGACATAACACTACCCAGGTGGCTGACAACTTTGTTTTACTGTCTTAAAGGCCGAATTCTCGTCCGCTGTAATAAAACCTGTGTTATTTTCCGGTATATCTGGATTGTTTTGTAGTTAATGTCACTGCAGGTATAACTCGTTCATTTAGTGGCGATTTTTTATAAATCAATTGTACAATGATACTCATCACAAAGAAAGAGAGATATAATTTGACTTTGTTTTTAATTTATTTTATAGTTAATGATTACTTAACATGTCATGTGGAACATGGTGTAATGGTTGCAGCTCCTTACAAACGGTGTGTAAAACAAAACACTTAGCGATTGAAAAGAGTGGTGGAGAGTTTATTTCCAGTTCTTCTCTTCCGTTGCCCTTGATTTGAGAACTGGCAGTAAATGTAAAATTAGAAGCATTTAATTTATATTTCATGTTTGACACATTGTGTTACCTATATGAATAAATGATTTTGACTTTTTGACATTTATAAGTGTACCACCCTTATGTTAATAATTTTAATAGTAAAAATGTATTTACTTGTGAATACATTTTTACTTATTTTTAATGTGTTCATTTTACTTGTGAATTATTTTTATAAGCTTTTTGTAAGAAAGAAAAATTGGGGCATATGAGTGACGTGGCAAATGGAAATCTGGGACTACTCTTTTGGGATATATTTGGCAATGAATAAATCAAATACAACCTTGAAGGGTTTATTAAATAACATTTTTAACTTCGTTTTCGTTGACTGTTAATAAATGTATTCGTAAAACTTTTTTTAATAGATATTTAAGTTTAATATTCTAATGAATATTATTAATATTAAATTTAAAATTAAATCTTTTAGTAATTACAACGTAAATTTAACTATCTGTTGTAGGCTATACTGAATCTTAGCAAAATTTTCTTATTACATGCACTGTAATTAATCTATTACAAAAATGAAGCAAAATTATTTTTTATTCTGCATAAATGACGCATTTTCTGTTGTGGATGTGCCATGCATCATGATGTATTAAAAAAATTCTTACACCATAGCTATTAAACTATTTAATCACATTCCTAGAAGTTATAGATCACTGCCGTGTAATGCTTTCAAGGGGAAGGTGATTAAATGTTTAAAGGCAAGATGCCTTTATAGTGGGGGAGAGTATTTAGACCATAAGTTTTGACAACAAGGGGCCGTCAAGTATTACGCAAGCAGATTTACTGCAATTTAACTCAAACTCAAAATATCTTTATTCATTTAGGTAAATAAGTACACTTATGAACGTCAAAAAAGAAGTTAAATCGATTGTAAATTTACATTTTACATTTACTACCAGGTCACAAGTCAAGGGCGTAGAGCGGGTAAGAAGAACTGGCAAGAAACTTTTCGCCACTCTTTTTAATCGCCAAGTTTTGAGTCATACAAATTGTAGGATCATTTAAGTATTCGTCAAATTTATATTAACCCCCCCTCCTCTTCTTATGAGGAAAAGTAAGCAAGGCTCCCAAAAATAATAGTACATAAACGTATTATTTTTTTGTAGGAATCCTCGAAAATGCATTTCGTTTTCAAGCATAGACTATGTGTGGGTAATATGTGTAAAAAAGTAAATAATTACTGTTGACGAAATCACCAAATAAGAAAATCAAAGACCTTACCCCTATACTAATTACGTTATATTTGAACGGCCCCCAATTATAAATAATAATTATTATTATCACTTTATTTGTAAATAAAATATTTATTGTTATCATTATTTAATGGTTATCGAAATAAGTCCCATATTTGTCGTAGATAGCTTTCCTTTCATCATCTATTTGATTATGTAATATTGTTTAGTATTTATATCAGTACTCAGAGTTGTCGATAAACTAATTCTACTCATACGAATAGGACAATAAAAGTCTCTTGTAGGATTTGATTAGAATAAATAGTCATTTAAACAAATGAAGCCTGCCGTCTAATGATGTTATCATATATCGTGTAATGAGTAAGGTTTGTACAAAATAACTGTACGCTTTGCACGTCTAGGTATGTCGACGTATTGAGACAGGGGGTGGAGGTCAGTGAACTCTCCTCACCCCGCATTTGCAGCCTGAATCAAAAATAACATTACGAAATTTGCTGAAGGTAAATTTTGCCTACAGTTCAAACCAAAAAATTCTTATTCAAGTAGGTAACCAAGTACACTTTTGAATCGTCAAGTTAAATTAATCTAAATTTACATTTACTACCAGTTCGCAAGTCAAGGGCTAGAGCGGGTAAGAAGAACTGCAAACTTTCCGCCACTCTTTTTAATCGCCAAGTATTGTCATACAAATTGTTTGAACTGGAGCAATTCAATCCAAGGATTAGGATCATTTAAGTAGTCCTCAAATTTATAAAAAGCTTTGTTGATTAATTTTCGTTTAACGAGGGCTTGAATTTATTTAGTGATAATTTCTAATTTCGCTTGGGAGCTTGTTTAAAAAGAATACAATTTCCATATAAGGAGTGGTTTATCTTTTGGAGCCTGGTTGGTCTAACTCAATTAGTTCTATTTCGCGTATTATACTGGTGAAAGTCACCATTTGTTTTAAAATCGTTTATATTTTTTTGACTAAACAAGGCTTCAAATTTTGACCAGATAGTGTCTTATTTAATTCCAAACTTATTCCGTACCACTCCCTCGGAGACACAACTACCCCAACACCCCTTCTCACACAAATTTTGAACCTCTCACAGCCCACAGTAAATGCCGTACGACATAACGCTATGAAAGTACTATGGTACACAATTTTAGCCGTGTCCTCATCAGTAAACTGTCGGATTTTCTTTATGCATATGCTGCAGAGCTCAGCCTATTCGAAAGAGTCTCTATTGTGGCCCCATGGAGTTTACTATCTATTGTTATGCCTAGAAAAACAGTTTTGTCAACAAAGTTTATTTCACTGTCCTTAATTTTCAGGTTACCAATATCTCGCTTTACGCTAGTAGTTGTAAATCTAATAATTTTGTTTTATTCTCATTAAGCAATAAGTTATTTACATTAAACAGTAATATACAGAGATAAATTGTTTAATCGTCCAATAATACGTTATTCCTATCACTTTAAATAGAAGTGAATGTCATCAGCAAATACATCTCAACTCGACAAAGATGGGAGGATTTTGTAAATCAAATAAGAAAGCCCAATCATCCTTGGGGACCCCATTATACCTGCGAACCCGGAGAGGTGACTCCATTATGAACTCTTGATCTTCCCTTAAATATGAATTCATCAGGCTGAAGCTTTGCCATCAACGCCATAGTGTTGAAGCTTTCCAACAGTTTCAGGATGAAACAGTCAAAGGCCTTGACAGGTCACAAAAGACGCCGACTCCATCATATGATTCTTCCCAGGCGTTAAATATGTCCAAATCAACTTCACACCGGCATCGATTGTGGAGCGACCCTTAATGAAACCATACTGTTTATTATGTAAGAGTTTATTTTTATTAAAATGTAAAGAAGAGTTGTGTCGTTATCGAGATGTAAATGGGAATTGGTGGATTAATCTAGGTGTGCGATCCACGACCAGTGTTGCCTGTTGGCCTAGTGGCTTTAGTGGCGTGCGACTCTCATCCCTGAGGTCGTAGGTTCGATCCCCGTGCATCAATGGACATTATATGTGCACATTTAACATTCGCTCGAACGGTGAAGGAAGAAATCGGCTTGTGTTACGACTCAAAAATTCGACGGCGTGTGTCAGGCACAGGAGGCTGATCACCTACTTGCCTATTAGATCGACAAATGATCATGAAACAGATACAGAAACCTGAGGCCTAGTCCTAAAAAGGTCGTAGTAGCAGTTGTAGTTGTAATTTATTTTAAAAATAAAATAAATCAGTGGCTCTACAACGGGGCAACGCACAACGGGGCAACGCTACAACGGGGCAACGCTACAACGGGGCAACGCTACAACGGGGCACGCGCCATTCAGTCAGTTAACTTTAAAAACTCATCGTCGATTTCTAAGGCTGATATTTATAAAGCGTACAATGTACATACTTTTTCTTAGTTAAGTGAGAGATGTGAAATATACGAATTTTGACTTTTCTCAAGGACTATATTATGGTGCACTGACTTGCCTTGACTTACCATCCTTACGGAATGTTGTTTTATTTTTCACAACTTTGTCTTAGGGTGAAGGTCTTAAAATGGCGTCTTCTGATACCACGAGTCCCTACTTGAGAGGCCAAGGTGTTGGCTCTACGCCAATTTCTGTATGTGATATGTCTAACAAAGGTCGATCTTCGCACATCAGTTTTTTGAGGAGACTTTTTAACAAAGTATCAAAACTCTTAATAGAGGTTTTTTTTAAGAAATTAATTAAACATTTTATGGTTTAGTATTCTAAGTTTGGACATACATGGCTATGAGCCGGCGGATTAAGTATGGTTATTAATTATAATATAAGAACAGTGTTGGCCTAGTGGCTTCAGCGTGCGACTCTCATCCCTAAGGTTGAGGTTCGATCCCCGGCTGTGCACCAATGGCTTTACTTTCTATGTGCGCATTTAACATTCGCTCGAACGGTGAAGGAAAACATCGTGAGGAAACCGACACGTCTTGGACCCAAAAAGTCGACGGCGTGTGTCAGGCACTGGAGGCTGATCACCTATAGAGGTTGTAGCGCCACTGATTTATTTTTTATTAATTATAATAAAACAACACAGTACTTCATTAATAATTTATTGGATTATTTAAAATGCATCGTTCGGCACTTCAAAGTACCACTTACATGTGTTCTTCTAAACGTACATTTAGATTGACACCTAATAATTACGTTAATAAATAATACTTTTACCCGTTTCAAACAAAATTCACGCATAGAACGGAAACAAATCACAGAAAACTTCACGAGAAGTGGAATTGAGAAATGACACGACATCGATTCGTTAAACGTCACTTCACTATACAATGATAAGCTGTGTGGAATCTATTTACTATACATATCTAGGACACTTAGAAAATCTACATACTTACAAACTTGCGCTAAGAATCTAGACTTTTAGAATTTTTCAGCGGTCGCGTTGCAAATGGCGCTGACTTCACTTTTTTCTTATTATCTATCGTATTCGTAAAAGAGTCTGTGAAAGTTGGACACTTGGAGCTGGGTGCGCTGTTGCCTGGTGAGACACCGCTGTCCGTACTCACTGAGGCTGAACTCGGGCTATCACTAGGGTTATTGCAAACGGTCAACTCTTGCCCAGGCAGCGATACGATCTGCCCCACTTGCTTCTGCCGAACCAAGTTTATACTTTGGCACATATTCTTTCCATCAGTCTCTATCGTCTCCTTCTTTTGGTATCTCGTTAAAGTTCCAGCGGACCCGGCTGAGTTCGCCCGATACATGGGCATAAATGGCGTTTGGGGATAGTATTGCATTTCAGGAGTTTGACCGTGAATCCAAGGCCCCATTGTGGAAACCACTGGAGGCATGTGCATGTACATTGGCATTTGAACCATATGGGTTCCGTCTGGAAGAGGAGCGAAGCTAGGGGCTACGGCCATTGGTCGCACTACTCCCACAGGTGTTGGAGCACTATGAGGACGCAATGTGGGATGTCCATGAGCGTACTGCGGCGTAAACTCCTCTCCTTCGTACACTCTTGGATGTGGAATTTGGGAATAATCTACATTTGGGAACACTGTGTGCGGTCCACGTTGTAAATAAGTGAACATCTGCTGTTGCGCTTGCTTCATGGCGACATATTGTTGCAAATGGAACGCTGTCTGTTGTCTTTGATGAGCCAAATCGGGTGATGGCGTAGTTGCGTTACCGTGAATGTAGTAAATATTGGATTGAGTATTCACCTGAGTAACTGGAGTTTGTGGTTGGGAATACTTATTGTCTACTGTATTGTTTTGAGGATCTTGATACTCCTCTGGCGGGGCTATGTACTTCGGCGTCGATGGTGGAGTAACTTGTTGTGACATTGGATAACTTATAATTTGGGCGATGTACGGTTGTTTTGCTGAGTGCGCTGGACTATGAGTTTGGAATGTAGGATTGTAAGTAACTTGGGATTCTTGACTTGTGTCTGATTGAGAATCCAAGTCCTTCTGGACCGCTCTTTGGTTTTCGTTAACTTCGTTTTTCTTTGGTTTTTGGTAAGGGGTGACTTTCGGGTTGGATTTCCAGTTGGCACCAGCGCTTTGTGGCCGTTTAACAGGTGACTTTGTTGGATCCTGCCAGTTGTCCCCATTTTGCCGTGTATCGTGGGGATGTTGTGATTGGGCGCTTTGTGTTCGGCGTGGAGGTGGTGACATGCCTTCGGGGACGTGTTGTTGCCGGTAACAGCGACGGGCGGTGCCAGGACTGTGCCTTTCTGGGGGTTGAGGTGGCATAGGTCGATGTATTCGTCTTCTGGCTGGAGTGGGTGGGCTTGCCTGTGACTGCGAAGACTGTGACGCGGAACGCCACTCGTCTATTAACCGCTTCCTCCTCTCATTCTCTATCCGCACTTCAGTCTCACTCGATGAATCGTAGTCTTTACCCTGTGAACAAAAGGGATGCAATGTCAAAGGCGTCCAAAGGCTAGTATTCACTTTGATAAGTGATTAGTGATTAGTAGAAAATAAGTGTGGACGGCGAGTGCAGGTGAGTAGTTGGCTGCGTAGTAAAGTGATTAGAAGCGTGTTCTATTTTTTTGCGAGTGAACTGCGAGTAGTGACGTCGCGTGCGCCCTCCCTTCCCCCTCACTCGCAGCGTGTCTGCCAAACCATATGACAACTGAATTTGCTGTACAGAGCCACTAAACAATAATTGGACACTACTTGCACTCGCACTAATCAAAGTGAATACAGGCCTTTATAATGTTTAAAAACTCATGACAAATCCCACTAAATAATACCTTTTCGATTTTCTCGTCCAGCATTTTGAAAAAGTCCTGCATGCTGGCCGACGCCTCACTGAAATCATCAAATTATATTTCACGTAACCACAGAATAAATAGCTACAAGGTAGAAGTTTAATTAATGCGGTCAACATAATTCGTTAAGATTTGGTTTCAAAGTTGGGGTTTGAAGTTTTAGTCCGGGTCATTAATTACTTTGACGAACATCAAGAGTTTGATTTATCGACAACCGCGAGCTCCAATTAAGGCTTAAAATGTATTATGAGCACTCTCTTTGTTTTTTACTCATAGTCAATACTTTAAAGGTACCATAAAGAAACCTCAATTAGTTAATTTACAAAAATCCAGCGGAATATTGCACCTGTGTCCTGTTGAACGACCTACTTATTAATAACTTTGTAAATCATTTTATAGACTCATAATATTAAGTATGTTATTTATTATATATTTGTCAACATAGAAAGCAGGGTTGGCCCAGTGGCTTCAGTATGCGACTCTCATTATTAAGGTAGGTTCGATCCCCGGCTGTGCAACAATGGACTATCTGTCTATGTGCGCATTTAACATTCGCTCGAACGGTGAAGGAAAACATCGTGAGGAAACCGTCTTGCCTTAGAACCAAAAAGTCGACGGCGTGTGTCAAGCATAGGAGGCTGATCACCTACTTACCTATTAGATGGAGAAATGATCGTGAAACAAAAAAAATCTGAGGCCCAGACGGAAAAAGATTTTATTTGTCAACATAATGTGGTCAGTGAGTCAATAAAAAGAAACGTGTTTATCCATCAAGTATTTAAGTTCCTGATGGGGCATAGGCTACACAGCACATAATTGCATTTGTTTCATTGTTTCAGTTCAATGCGACTCGGTAATAATTTCGTCAAGTATATAACCTATGGGATCTTGGTACGTTATGTACACTAAACCACCATTAAACAATAATCCTAAGCTTTTTTATAAAACAGGGGCAAACGGGCCAAAGGGCTCGTGAGTGCGTTGCCGGCCTTTTAAAAGTTGGTACGCTCTTTTCTTGAAGGATTAATACTATATTTATGCTAAGTATTAATAATTATGATTAGTTCATACTTTTCTATCATTATTTATATTTTTGTACCATTTTATTATTATTTAGCACACATCCAAATTATTGTATACATTAATTAATAAAATGTATTATAATTATAATATTATTTATTATATTATAATTGGTACGGAAATAAGGTTAAGTTCAAATACTTACACAGGAGGTGGGTGGCTGGTGAGAGACAGAATATGTTTTCCACTCTCTGTTTCTTCCTCCGCATCGTCTGGTGGCGCTGCCCCTGCGCTGCCTTCATCTTCATCTGTCTCTTTCTCTGCTGCGCCTGAAGAAAGGATCGGGATTTAATAGGCGTCCACAAATTGTCTGTTATTATTAATTATTAGCATATATAGTTAAAAGTGATACAGTATCAAGGACATGATTTTATAGTAACCTCAAACTTTGGAAAGTTCTATAGAATATATTAATTGGAATTACAGCTTCATTGTTCACCAATCCAAACATCACGTGTACACGGAGATAGAAAGATAAATGTTGACACATTTCAACGATTAATTGAACGCCAAAGGGAGATGTGTGTGAATTAAAGCAACGTTAGTTTTAAGCGAATTTTAGTTTTAACAGTATTTCTGTTACGAAAATTACTAGTTATGTTTTGAATTAAAAATCTGTTACTAAAACTAAATATTGGTCTTGAAATTTTGATACATTTCCTATTTCTAAAGACAACATAATAATAAAATATATGTAACAAAAAAAACAAAAAATTTGCAAAAGGAAAATTCAATAAAAATTATTAATTACGCTGTGTTGGCCAATTCGGCTACGTTGCGTGATGGTGTGAAAGTTGGGGTATGCACGTAAGGGTGTGTTTGTGGGGTGTGCTCATGATGCAGGTGATTTAGCGCTATCACTATTCTTAATTCTTACTTTGTAAATGAAAAAAATCACTGCACGGCACTTTTGTCCCCATCTAATAGGCAAGCAGGTGATCAGACTCCTGTCACCTGTGCCTGACACACGCCGTCGACTTTTTGGGTCTAAGGCAAGCCGGTTTCCTGACGATGTTTCCTTCACCGTACGAGCGAATGTTAAATTCGTACATAGAAAAGTCCATTGGTGCACAGCCGGGGCTCGAACCTACGACCTTAGGGATGAGAGTCGCAGGCCATCACTGCTCTCGGTATTTTAATAATTACCGTCTAAAACCGTGTTTAATCTAATTAAAAGGGCATTAATTAGGACAGCTGTCTGATAACGACGCATCTCGTTCGTATATTAAGTTCTTTAAACGTTAATTATTTTGACTTATCCACGGTAACCGTAAAATCTTTTTGACGTATACGTAAACGATTTCTGTCAGTAAAATCGATCAACGCTTCTGAGTAATTGGAAAACTTGGCTCAGCAGTCACAAAGGTAAACTTCCGTTTCCGTAATGAGGCACTTATACGTACACAAGTTTCAGTGTAAAGTTAGTTTGAAGGCGTTGTCTTTTTACGTTGAATGCAAGAACTGAGTTATGTAATTGGCTATTGTGAGAAAAAACTTGAATGGACACTCAGTAGGGTGTTTGAGCCTGAGCTTCCAAAGAGCATTTAAAGCAGCCTGAGTTGCATACCACGTGTTGCGCAATGACCGCTACCACCTTTAATCACTACATAGTAAAAAACAAAGTCGCTTTCTTCGTCCCTATATCCCTATCTATGCTTAAATCTTTAAAACTAAGCAACGGATTTTGATTCGATTATTTTTAATAGATAGACTGATTAAAGAGGAAGGTTTATATGCATAATAGCATCCATTAAATAGTGGAGAAATACTGTTATTTCTGAGGTTTCTGTCGTAAATAATTAAATTTTTCCGCTTACATTGAAAAAGCAGGCTGAACCCTACGAGATCGATCAAAATTATGTACTAAGTATTGTACACATTGAAAAGGTCTACAGAAAACATTATTAAATACATTGTTGATTTAATATAGATAAATGAATATTTTCGAAGATATTATCGATTGAATAATTGCGGGACGTAGCGTTTG
Source organism: Pieris macdunnoughi (assembly GCA_905332375.1). Taxonomy (NCBI): domain Eukaryota; kingdom Metazoa; phylum Arthropoda; class Insecta; order Lepidoptera; family Pieridae; genus Pieris; species Pieris macdunnoughi. The sequence goes on from CAJOBZ010000012.1 coordinate 1,119,093, forward strand.
CGGCGGTACCGCCTTGCATCGGAGGCCGCGGTTCTTACTATAGCACATTGAATTTAGTATCATTGTAGTAGCATTGCACCCGTGCGAAGCCGGGGCGTGTCGCTAGTTCATTATAATCGGTAAAATGCAGGATTAACGGCGTGTTGGCAGAAGGATACCGTGGCTTTGTATCAAGGGACTAAACGGGTATAACGGCGACTGGGTAAGAGTTGATTCTGGCAGGAGACAAGACACGTGTCACGAGTCTGACGACCTCCAGTTATAGAGAGGCACCTAAAGAAGAAGCATGCTCTGGTGATATAATAATGTAGACCGAAGTGCCCACGAAGGAGATGTGTTCGCAGAGTTCAATGTCTGTTTCATAATTCTCATACTACGAGTATGATGAGAAGGAAGTCCAAAACTAAAGGAAAATATCACAAGTTGATGAAACAATACATAATAATGCAATTCACAAAATGATTAAAAATATTAAACTAAGAAAAAAATTGTAAATGATGTTGCCATCCACATTAAATTCCTTACAGAAAACATGCAAATAATCTGTTAACTGGCAGCATTGCACAGATGCCAAATTACTTTTGTGTTTATTATTGCAAGATCAATGTCTTGTGAGTATGCACTCTCTTCACACCTTGCAATTTGCTTTGATTCATAATGTATTTTGGGTTCAGGCATTTTAAATATAGGCCGCACGAAAAATGCTTTAGTGGGGTGATTAATTTTAAAGAAAGCGTTGTTTAGTATCTCATATCTAAACCGCTGTTGTCCTTTAAATTTTTTATAACATTTATTTTTACCAAAGTTGTCATATATTTTAGAAAAGATAGCTAACATAATAAAAATTGAACATAATTAAATGAAAAGGAGGGGAACTGGCGGACTATTGTATGTAGTCTTTCAGCCAAAAATCATAATTAAAAACTTTCTGTAGTCACTAATAAATAAGCTAAAAAGGTTTTCAAAATCTTGTCGAATAGCCCATTCAAATTTTAAAGGCTTTTTATCGATTTAAAACGAACGCCAAGTTATAAAATATTCACAGTATTCTCGAAATTGTCCTGCTCGGTATTAAGGCTTGTATATTTTATGGGCTGTCGTAAACTCCTCGATGGTATCTTATCATGCCATTAAATATGCCATAACCTCTTAAAATTGAACATTAACATTTTTTTCCTAGAAAATAATGTCTAATAAAATTACTAAGCGTTCAACAAACGTAGAACTTCTGTAGAAAAAATAGATTTTGTAGGTTATTTTTTTGTTGATTTTGGATTGTTTGGTAATTTTATAATTTTTCAGTGTTACTTGTAATTGATTGTCTTATTTGGTGATTACGTCACGATAATTATTTACTTTTTTACACATATTAACCACACATCGTCTATGCTTGAAATCGGAATGCATTTTCGAGAATTCCTACAAAAAATTAATGTTACGTAATACGTTTATATTACCATTATTTTTGAGAGCTTTATTACTTTTGCTGACAAGAGGAGGGGTGTGGGGGGGATAAATTGCAGTAAATCTACTTACGTAATACTTGAACAGCCCCCATGTATTTTTATATTAATTTTGACTTTAAAAAAAATACTATACTTCGTTTAGTTTTAGTTATTTAGTTGTTTTATCATAGAAGTCAGAGTACTATTTATATAAAAAAATATCTATAGTCTTAAGTTTTAAAGTAACGTCTGAAAGGAACATGGGACACTTAAAATAAATCCTGTCAAATAAGACTTTTCCTAGTCCATGGAAGTAATGAACTTACGAATTGGAAACTTCCAAGAAGTTCCATTTAGTGACAACGTGTGCAACTTTGTTTCAAGAAGAAAAGTAAATTTGTGTTGTACCAGTTCGCTAGAAAGTCAATATATCTTCTGTAAATTATTTAAACATGCGTTTTTATAATATTCTTAACCTCGTAATAATAATTTAAAAAATTATATATAGAAAATTAAAACAAATTTTAAAAGTTGTTTCTCTGTGCTTTTAAAGCTTTTCCTCGCTGTATTGCGATTTGCGATACTTATTCGTTGAGCGAGGAAAGCACCGGCTCTGGGGTCACCGGTACTATATACCAGGAGCCCACTTAAATCCTTAATGAGCGCCTGTCCTAGAATCCAAGAGTCTTTACTCCAAACAAAATCAAAGTTGGAAGAAATACTCTTATATTTGAGCTGTTTATTATATAGATATCTAAAAGATTTTTGAGTGCGATTTACATTTCGAAATCTCACTGTTAGACAACTTTCCTATATTAGCATGGTATCGAACTCGAGCCCTAAGTTTTGCACTAATTATAAATTCCTTTTTAAACAAAATTCACATAAAATATATTAACAATACTTCTTATTAGTGTTACCTATAATTAAACGGAATATGAAAATTCTGTTTCCTAAATTTTTGGATGCCGATCCCATACGACCTGTTCACTGCAAATCGGACAATGGACGGAGGAGCTATGTTTAAGTCACTTAGAAACCAGAACGAAACTTAGACACTCACACTCAGTCAGTAAGTAAGTAGATAAAAAATTACAAATTTTTAATATTCTGTGATGAAACAGAAACCATACAAAAACCATACCAAAAATAGCATTTCCTTATTTCACAGAGCTGAACTTCTGCAAACAACAAAATATTCAAAGGTATCCTTTTGTTGAGTATTTTGATTTACAGGTACGGCATTTAATATAATATTTTATGAAGAAAATGTTGATTCAATTCAAATTTAATTTAATAATAAAACCGTTGTAAAAAAATACAGTTTTTTATACAGTGACTTTAACCTAAACTAAAAATAAAAAATATAAATCAGTGGCACCTTTTTAGGCCTGGGCCTCAGATTTCAGTATCTGTTTCATGGCTGTTTGTCAATCTAATACGCAATTCACCTAGTAGAGCCTACAGTGACTGACACGCGCCGTCGACTTTTTGGGTCTAAGGCAAGAAGGTTTTCTCACGATGTTTTTCTTCACCGTTCGAGCGAATGTTAAATGCGCTCGCGATCGCACCTACGACATCAAGAATGTGAGTCGCACATTGAAGCCACAAGGCCACTGCTCTTAGTAACTTAAACTAAAGAAACTTAATTAATATATTTTTATTTCTTTATTTTTTTCTTCTTAGTAGTTAAAATTAAGGAAACCATTCATGCCTTCCTGTGTATGTTCATCTTACATACTATATAATATGTCTATCTTGTTAGATTATATGAAAAACGTAACGACATTTTTATAACTGTTGTCATTATAACAACTTCTACAGGTTGATATAAATTAAAACGAAAATCGCATTTAGAATGACCCAATTAAATTCAGGTGTGGAGTAAAAAATTAGTTGACGACACACTGAAAAGCCAATTCAGTTTTCATAAATTGAAATATTTTTGGATGGTTGCAACCTTTCTGTTAAAATTGGAATACAGTCGCAGAAATATCACTGAACAATATGTTTTAGTTCGTGATTGCTAAGGAGTGTATTGTTTTTCTTTTTTTTCTTATTCTAAACTAGGCTGGCAATCTCTAATTTCTATAGATCGTAACTGATATTATTTAAATTTAGAATGCACTTTGATGATACAAAACAGCGGACGTATCCTTGACTGTGATTGGTTGGATACTCACAAAGCAATGGTTTCGCTTTGCAAAAATAAATTCGAAATCCCGCTCTTTACGATTGTCGACTAATAATTTGCCTGTCAAGTTGTCATTCTAATTTGCTCTGTGGCAATTCACACAGAGACAAACAAATTAATTTTAGTTCATCATTAAACAATAATTTAGGTCAAATTGTTCTAAATACGAGAAACATTTCTAGAAATCAACATAAAATGATACACCGGATATCAATGCTCGTTTATTATGTTTACTCTCTGTTATAATTATAATTTCTAGTTTTATGTGCGCTGTATTTTATAGTTTTGTAATGAGTTTTCATATTTACTTAGAACTATAGATTAAAAATTAAAATAAGATATGGTCTAGGTTTAAATTAATGGGTTACTAACGAAGGAAGCTTTTTGTATGGTGACACAGGTTTGGAAACAATTTTTTTTTAAATTGTGTCTGCACAAAGACAATAAACATTACGATCTAGCCCAACTTAAGACTAATAATTAATTATAAAGTAACCTTATTTTCTAAAAAGGATAATTTACATAATAAAGTGTCCAATAACACTTTCTATTACGGGGAAGCCATTTTTTTTACTTGCCACTTAAGACGTGCACTCACACTAATTCACTAATTCAAATGATATTGTCCTTTTCAATCTTCTAACTAGGCATGTGGTGTCAAGAAGACGAATCGCCTTTGTTCATGGACTCCAGCAATATATTTATATTAAAAAAGTGTGAATTTTAACTTAATATGTATAATAATGTAATACCTATATACGTATATATATTTATGATAATTTGTCTCTGCAAAAAAACATGTAACATTCTAGCCTACAGGTAATTTAAAACTAACCTAATTTACTAAAAATGATTAACAAAAGTGTCCAATAACACTTCTTACAGTATTAAGGGTTTTATATTTAAAATATTTTTTTTTTTTAAAGACAATTCACACCAATTGACCTAGTCCCATGCTAAGCTGGTGAAGCTTGTGTTATGGGTACTAGGCAACGGATATACATATTATAGATAGATAGACATATAAATACATATTTAAACACCCAAGACCTAAGCACAACACCAAATGCTCATCACATCGATGTTCGTCTCAGCCGGGGATCGAACCCGGGACCCATGGATTCGTAGTCAGGGGTACTAACCACTAGACCAATGAGTCGTCAAAATGTTATTCAAATGATTTGTAAGTACTAAGTACAGTGTAAAGTCTTTATAACGTGTGTCTTTATAACGAACTGCTCTCTACAAAGTAAAAATGAGTTAAATTTGTTTGGTTTAAGACAAACCCCATTCATTATAGGGAGGGGGAAATAATGTATGGGGTTTGTCTTTTACATTATTTCCCCCTCCCTATAATGAATAGCCTCTATAACGAATAAAAATTCTCGGTCTCTTGAAATTCGTTATAAACAGTTTACACTGTGCCTATAGCTTAAATATTTCATTAATGTTAACGTCGGCAAGAACGCGACGTTTTACTGGACAATAGTCGTTAAACCGAGCATTTCTCTAATACCACGGCTACCTAAATATATTTTAAACAATGCTTTTTACGCTTAAATGGTAACAAGAGTGTTATCTAAATAAAGTTTTAAATACAAATGATTACATTAATTAATAGTAGTAAGTTTTGGATGCTTACCATGAATCGTCAGCAAAATATTGGCAGACTCTGACTGACTCAGACTCAGAGAAGAGTTATATAAATCTATACTAATACTAGCTGACCCGGCAAACGTTTTGCCATGTATATTATTTCTAGGAAACATTTTTTTAGTTCTATGAAAATAACTATCTACTGTTATAAAAAAATAGGGGTTGGTCGTATGGAGGTGACTTAAGGGTTATATGTATTTTTGTATGCTGTATCATAAAAACAAAAAGTTTTGTCTAAAAAATAAAAATTTAGGGGTGTGAAACCACCCTTAACATTTAGGGGGATGAAAAATAGATGTTGTCCGATTCACAGACTTACTGAATATGCATAAAATACATAAAAATAAGTTTCGGAGCAGTATGGGAACGAACATTGTGACACGAGAATTTTATATATTAGATATTATAAAGTGTTGGCCTAGTGGTTTCAGCGTGCGACTCTCATCCCTGGGAGCATTGTTTCAAGCCCGGGCGTGCATCAATAGACTTTTTATGTGCGCATTTGACATTCGCTCGAACGGTGAAGAAAGACATCGTGAGGAAACCGGCATATCTTAGACCGAAAAAGTTGACGGCATGTGTCAGCCACACCTACGTACCTATTTGAATGACAAATGATCATCTGATATAGAAATGAGGCCCAGACCTAAAAACTTGTAGCTCCACTGATATATTTTATTTCATATTACAAAGAGTTAGAATTATAACAACCGAATCGATTTCAAAAATTCTTTCACCATTTAATAAAACACTATTTTGACCGGATTGAAGTTATGTATTGTTATAAATTTACAACTATTTAACATAATTTTAAATTTATCCGACGTTTCGCGTGCTTTACAGCGTGCGTGGTCACCGTGACCTATATTAAATGAATAAAAGTTATGTTAATCAAAGACAATACTATGTTCTTTCACCATTACAATTATCCCTATGTATTTATAGCACAATATTTTAAATAGAGTCTTGAGATCCGTTAAAAAGGTATTTTATATAGGTATAACAATATATATATCTATAAAAACATGCTTCTAAAGTTACATCATCACTTCTCAATTCAAGGGCGTAGAACGGACGAGAGGAACTGGCAACACTCTCACTCTTTTAGATATGGAATAATCGCCAAAGATATTGTACTATTTATTATATTATTAAAGGAAATATAACCACAATTTAATAAAACGCATATAAATAAAATCAGTGATCTGCAATATCCCATGTAATAAAAGCTAGAGCGTTTCCTTGTCCATTGTCCCGCTAACTTTGGGGACACATTGTACAACTCAGGACCTTTTGTGGGACGAATTGTGCGGAAAATTTACACATCCGAAGGTTTTGTTGCGGTTTTATTAGCTACGAGTTTGTTAGAACGTGATCACATAGATATTTTTATACTTTTGAAATTTATCTGGTTAACAGTAACATATTTTTTATCGTAGCTCATTATGTGTTACTAGCAGTGTTTCTGGTTAATTTTTCATATTTGTTATATAACTGGACTTTAAAGATATCTACATGGAAAGGACCAAGGGCGAGAAAAAACGAATGGAGAATGAAAGTCATGGATATTTGGAAAAAGCTGGAGGAGGCCCGTGAAGGGGTTCCAATCATCGGTACCAATTTACGAGATTGGAAATAAACGGACTTTATTATTATGTGTCAAATGGCAATTTCAAATGTCATCCGTTAAATATCTCGTAATCAATATACGAGATCTGACAACCGCTGCTGAGATTTTATGATTATCTTATTGAAAACAATAACTAACCTTAAAATATAATAACTAAAATATATTATTATTATTTTATTTTGTACACACTTAGTTGTTATAATATGTTTTAAACTTTTTAAATCAAGAACCGTGTTCAGCCTCCTAATTGGTCACTACAGGATCTTTAGGTCTACGCCAAAACTGCGAAATGTACTTATAAACCGTATTTAGATAACGGGGTCGTGCGCAAATATCGCATCTCCAGGGACTAAGTCTAAGTTAATTAACTCCAGACCAACATTTACTCAGCTTGAAACTTCATTTTGAATGAACATTACTTCAGGTAAATTTGAAATAGCTTATTTCCTCGAAAATTTTATGTGATGTGCGACTAATTAATACTGAGAGTCTTTTAAAGTCTTCACTCTTATGGTAATTTAATGCCCGATTTGTTTACACGGACACTCACATTGCCAGAAGGCAAGTGCGTTGCCGGCCTTTTAAGAATAGGTACGCTCTTTTCTTGAAGAAAAGTCGGATTCCTTCGGATTATACTTCAGTGGGCAGCTAGTTCCACATAGTGGTGGTGCGCGGCAAAAACTGCCTTAAGAAACGCTCAGTTGTGGGCGGACGTCAAGGTGATACAGATGGTATTTTGTATTCTGCCTTGACGACCGATGATGAAACTAAGCTGCAGGTATTAGTCCGAACAACTCCTCTGAACACTTTCCATGGTAAATGTGGTTATGATGATTTGTTAACGACTGGTTTAAGAAAGCATAACGCACTGAAAACCTTATTCAGGATGTTTGGTGTAGCCAATTATAATCAATATTATACCTATAGGTAACGTAGTTCAAACAAATTTTGGAATATTTTAAAGTATTTGTATCACGTAATGTAATAACACAATTTATAAGGAAAGATTCGTTAAAACTAATCGTTTGTTTCTGATCTTGCGTTACTAACGTAATGCTTTTAAAAATGACAAATTCCTTGGAATTATTACTTTCTTGTCAAAAGTGATTTAATTTTTTTTAAATTTTTTTTTTCACCTAGATTATAAGTGGCAAAGTTAAAAGTTATTCTCTCTTCTACGTCTTTACTCTTTGTGAAGTGGATAAAAAAAAAATCAGTGGTGCTGCAACCTGTTTAGGTTCAGATTCGTTGGGAGATAGGTTAGTAGCTGATCAGCCTCCTGTGTCTGACACACGTCGTCGACTCACTAATATAATAGACAATTATGTGTCTTTGAAGACGAGACTGACTACTTAAATTACCATTTTATCTGAAAATTATTATAATGGAAACGCCCAAACATAAATTCAATATAGATTGGTCACTAATAAAGTTTTATGTGATTGTTAAGATTCTTTTTATTTATTTAACAGGGGGCAAAAGGGCATGAGGCTCACCTGATGTTAAGTGATACCGCCACTAATTGCGTGCGTTGCTTTAACAATAGGTGGCTCTTTTCTTGAAGGACCCTAAGTCGCAAATACTTCATGGGCATCTGGCGCCACTTAGTGGTGGTGCGCGTCAATACTGCCTTGAAAAACGCTCAGTGGTGACATGACGGACGTCGAGGTGATATGGGTGGAACTTCGTATTCTGCCCCGACTGCCCCTTTCATCATCACATAATGAGGGTGATAATAAGTGATGATTTTTCGTTGTAACTAAGTTTAGTATGGCTATAAAGATTTGTATGGGCTGATTTTTAAGATTATTTCACCATTACAATGCTATTATTGCTACATAATCTAAATTTTATACTATGAATATTAAAATATTACCCCTTTATTCAATAACATTAAATCACTATTTTAACTAAAAAAAAATTTCGTCTCTTTCTGAAAATTTCGCTGTCAAAGAAAGATACATCATTTTAAACAATGCTTTGCTTATTTTTTTTTAATAAGAGCAAGGGCAAATGTATAGCCGAGCAAAACCCGTACAGGCAACTAATAGCATATAATTACATATACCTAAAATTTATAGCATAATCGAATATGACATCATTTTAATCACATGTTAGAGAACACGATACCCTGAATATTAAGTATTGACCTGACATTGTATGTTTGATAGAAAGTTTAAATAACACAAAAAAACTTATAGAAGCACAATACGAAAGCTCCTAGCATGAGTTTTATCGAGTAGACTGTTTCGTTTATAATCTATTTTATAAAATTTTGTACCTTATATCTTAATTCTTTGGTTAATATTAATATTAACCAGTAAAGTGACGATATAAGGATATACTAATACAACAGGCGCAGTGAATCAGTCGAAGTATAGTGATCAGTATTGCGGGTTTTACCAATAGCTCAATATACTATATTTTATATTGCTCTCAAACATCATACATGTTAAAAGCGAGAACAATCAGATACTTATGAAAATATGTTAAAGAAAAGATATACATGTATGGAAATATCAAGAGAAGATGGGGCAGCGCTAACCAGATCCATGAAACTTCCTCACAACTTACGAGGGGACTCCTTGTATTGAACAAGTCGCATGGGTCAAAGCATCCGCGAATATTCACTGTAAATAATTTTTTTTTGAACTTATACTTCTTTAGGCGCGTTATGAAAAATTTATGAGAGTGAAATTTTACGATGCGCGCGCACCGTGACACAAAATTAGGAGTGTGATTATAGCGTGCGCGAGCGAGATAGGAATAAGACAATCTACAAGTAAAAAGAAATAGAATATGCGTGAAGTTCGTATGCCAAGAATTTTGAATGACCATAATGACATTTGTCATTTACCTTTTAAACGAATAAAGGAGTTTTAATTATTTTTTCAAAGAAATTTAGCAATGCTTTTTGAATTATATATAATCAGAAGTGATTTAAATTGAATATTTAAACCAATACTAATTAATATTTGTGAAAAAACTGTGCTCGTCAACCTTCCTAAGTGCTTCATTACAATTGAGGTTAACTATCAGTTTGTATTATTATTATCGAGTAATGTTTTGATTAAAAAAATTACCACATTGTTTAATCAAAACATGTAATTTTTCTCTAGCAAATATAAGGACAAGAGACAAAAAACAATTGATGAATCAGTGTAAGTGCACTAAATTGAATACAAAAAAAGAGTTGTCATCTTATCGCTGTGAAACATCAAAAACTGGAGGTGGAACAAAGCCAAACTATTTTTAATAATGCCAAAGAAGTATAACTTCTTATAAGTATAGTATAAGTACACGCACCCTTTTTTTTTTTTATAGAACAGGGGGCAAACGGGCAGGAGGCTCACCCGATGTTAAGTGATACCGCCGCCCATGGACACTCTCAATGCCAAAGGGCTCGCGAGTGCGTTGCCGGCCTTTCAGGAAGTGGTACGCTCTTTTCTTGAAGGACCCTAAGTCGAATTGGTTCGGAAATACTTCAGTGGGCAGCTGGTTCCACAAAGTGGTGGTGCGCGGCAAAAACTGCCTTGAAAAACGCTCAGTCGTGGAACGGCGGACGTCGAGGTGATACGGGTGGAATTTCGTACTCTGCCTCGACGTCCGATGACGAACCTCAGCTGCAGGTATTAATCCGAACAACTCCTCTGAACACTCTCCATGGTAAATGCGGTAGAAGATGCAGAGTGACCCCACATCTCTACGCAACGCCAAAGGATCAAGCCGCTCGGAGAGGGATTGGTCGTCGACGATTCGAACCGCTCTGCGTTGAATACGGTCAAGTGGAAGGAGCTGGTACTGGGGAGCCCCCGCCCAGAGGTGAGCAGCTGCTCTCAAGCAGTACTCCATGTGGGGCCGAATTTGCGCTTTATATAGTTGCAAGCGGTGGCCCGGAGTGAAGTACCGTCTCGCCTTGCTGAGCACACCAAGCTTTTTGGAGGCTAATTTAGCCTTTCCCTCCAAGTGACCGCGAAACTGAACGTCGTTCGATATGTCAACGCCAAGTATTCCAATGCTAGCTGTGGCTTTAAGAAGAGTGTTTTCGAAAAGAGGAGTAGCGACAAAGGGTGTTTTTTTAGCGGAAAACGCGCAAACTTGTGTCTTCTTGGGGTTAAATTGGACTAGGTTTAGTCTGCCCCAATCTGAGACTCCACGTAGTAGAGTTTCGACTTCAGACACAAGTTTGTTCCGGTACTCATCGAGAAATACCTGCCCGGCCAGTGTAAAGAGTATCCCCAGTGCTGTCATCTGCATAGCAATGAATGTTGCTAAGTTGCAACATATCATTGATATGCAGAAGAAACAGGGTCGGGGATAGAACACAGCCTTGTGGGACCCCCGCGTTCACGGGTTTAAGGTCGGAACATGCTCCGTCGATGACGACCTTGATGCTCCGATCGGCCAGAAAGCTGGAGATCCAATCGCATAATTTCTCGGGTAGCCCATAGGCTGGGAGCTTCGAGAGCAGTGCTCTGTGCCACACCCGATCGAAGGCTTTCGCTATGTCCAAACTAACCGCTAGCGCCTCCCCCTTGGACTCAATTGCCTCTGCCCATCTATGTGTAAGGTATACGAGAAGGTCACCAGCCGAACGACCACGACGAAAGCCTTACTGATAATCGCTAATCAGCTGGTGGCCCTCTAGATACCTCAAGAGCTGGCAATTAACAATGGGTTCCATTAATTTGGAGAACAAGGAGGTTATGGCTATTGGGCGATAGTTGGACGGATCAGAGCGATCGCCTTTTTTAGGGATCGGATGTATCGAAGCGGTTTTCCAGCACTTCGGGACAGTGCCGAGCGAGTACAGGTACCGGAAAAGGCGCGTTAAGACCGGAGCCAACTCAGGAGCACAAGTACGCAGCACAATTGGGGGGATACCATCCGGCCCGCTCGACTTATGAATGTCCAAGGAAGATAGTGCGTTGCGGACAGCACGTTGCCGGAATGTGATTTCCGGCATCGAAGAATCACACCGCGAAATAGTCGGTGGTGATCTTCCTCGGTCATCCAAAGTCGAGTTGGACGCGAAGAGACAGCCCAAAAGGTCGGCCTTTTCCTTCGCAGTGTGGGCCAGCGAGTCATCCTCCCTGTGCAATGGAGGAATGGCGGGCTGACAAAAATTCCCTTGGACAGCTTTGGCAAGAGACCAGAAGGCTCGAGTCCCCGAAGGGAGTTGGGCCAATCTCTCGCTAAATCTGGCAATGTGCTCTGACTTTGCCTTAGTGATTTCCCGTTTGAAGGACCTGGAGGCTGAGTTATATGCTTTTTTAAGTTCGCTGGTATTGGCATCACGAGATTTCGCCGCTTCCGCCCATGCCTTAAAGCATTCTCGCTTTCGGCACGAGGCCGCCTTGCAAGAACGTTTAAACCAGGGCTGAGACTTGCCACCGATCGGCACCGCAGAAAATGGAATAAAGAGTTCCATGCCCTGCAGAACCACTTCGGCGACAGAGGCAGCGACGGAATCTGGAGCTTCCGACGAAAAGCACATAGGCCCCCAAGGGTAGGACGCAAAGAAAGACCGCATCCCGTCCCAATCTGTAGTGCCAAATACGGCGACAACCCAAAAAGCGGGGCCGTGAAGGGCGCGTAGAAGGCACTGTACTCCGGACCACACAATGATCTGATGAACCCAATGGCGGGTCAACAGAGACTTGATAGTTCTCCGGATGTGAAGTCAGCAGAAGATCCAACAAAGAGGGTTTATGACCATCCACATCTGGTAATCGCGTAATCGCAGGGACCATTTGTGTCAGGTCGTAGGCTAAAGCAAAGTCGTGAAAGGATCTTCCCGCTTGATCGGTGGTATCAGAGCCAAGCCAATCGGCATGGTGGGCGTTAAAATCGCCAAGTATCACGATTTCAGCGGTAGGAACCCTTTCGAGCAGGGAATCTGTAGCCGTTTGAATGTGCTCGATGAGTCGGTTAGTTTCGTCATTTCCGCTATGGGACCTATAAAGGCACGCATAGAATCGCGGATGGTCATCGCAGTCTACGCGCAGCCAGAGGTTAGATAGGTCCCTTCCTTCAAGCGTCCCGAGGCGACGAGAACAAATATCCTCTCTGACGTACACGCAAACTCCCGCCCGCGGCACAAATGAATGTTCCAATTTGTACCCCGGGTAGGAGAGGTAGGAAGTATCAGCCGGGGGGGATATCTGAGTCTCGGTAAGAAAGAGCAAGGCCGGCTTCGCAGTCTCTAAATGGTAGTGGACAGCGTTGATGTTGGAATTGAGCCCCCTAACATTTGTGAAGTCCACGGCGAGTGTGGACGGGGGTGCCTTTGTTGAATTGCTCCGTTTGCCCCGAGAACGTTTAATGTTGTTTTTATCGAGCGCAGAATTGCCGCCCCCAGAATACGAAGGGCAGCCTGTGCGTCCACCACCGGGTGCAGAGTGTCCCGGTGTTGGACGCCCAGAGGGGGATTCTCCACTGCGAGCGCGTGTGGTCCCCCCTGGGGTAGATTCTGTTTTTCCTGCACTTTCATATTTATTGTATAGGGGGGAAAGGGGGGAATGGGCTCCGGGAGTCTCTCTCACCGCACGAAACGCGAGTACAATAAGGCGAACTTATTGCATCACTTCACGCCGGTTTTCTGAGAGACAGTGGTACTGCCCCGGTCGTGCCTGCCCATTTGGCTGAAGCCCGAAGGCAAGAGCGTGGCACTCCCACTAAAAAATTTAGGTAAATTATGTAGGTGTAAAGAAAATAATAATAATAGCAAATCATTTAACACAGCAAAGTTTCAGCAAATGTCCACCGAGTAATTTTTCATCACAGTTTTATTGTAAATCCGACACAATATGTTATATGAAATACAATATGTTAGTTATCCAACGAATAGCTACTTTACTACAAATATATTATAAGTATGACAAATGAAACGTGTATCCTAACAAAAGTCAGTTAATTTTAATAAACTAGTTTTTACAAGAGTTCTTTCGATAAACCGTTACCGTTGGGTCGATTTCATACAAATGCTAATAGAGTGAGGGAAAATTCAGATCTTCCAGTCTCCTTCTGGATAGGGCTGCTATGTCTAGTACTTAAAAGACTTGGAGCTTTAAAAAAAATAAAATAAAAGTAATAAAAATTGAATCAGGATTACAAATTAAATCAAATCAAAATCATTTATTCATATAGATAACACTGTACACTTATGAACGTCAAAAAATATTAAATGCTTCTAATTTTACATTTACCTACTGCCAGTTCTCAAGTCTCCGCCACTCTTTTTAATCGCCAAGTTTTTTTTAAGTCCATGTTACTAGTTTAAACTCTGACGGAGTGAAGGCCACAACCAAATTCTTCCACATGTCTCTCATCTTCGCCATCATTTTCAAATCATTGCCCGCTATTCCCATTATTCCATCTTCCCAGGTTTCTGGTTGGTCTTCTCATTTTTCTTCCCACGAAGCTTTTCCAAGTAAGGGTCTTTTTCACCCATCTGTCATTACAAATGTGACCAATAGCATTTATTTTATAGAACAGGGGCAAATGGGCAGGAGGCTCACCTGTTGTTGAGTGATACCGCCGCCCATGGACACTGTCAATGCCAGAGGGCTCGCGAGTGCATAGTCGGACTTTTAAGAATTAGTACGCTCTTTTCTTAAAGGACGCTAAGTCGAATTGGTTCGAAAATACTTCAGTGGGCAGCTGGTTCCACATAGTGGTGGTGCGCGGCAAAATAAATATATAGTATATTTAACATATTGACAAAAGATTTTGATGAATGAAATGAGAAAGAAAAAGGATTTCTGTAAACGAAAATATAATCTAAATAAAAGTTTCCAATATTGTATTAAGCGAAGTCATTGTAGATATCTCTAACAATCGAAAAATCGTCTTACACAACCCTATCTGGTCTTGATACTAAAGAAATTCTTATGAAAATCTTTATTCGGATTACCAGGTGATTTACATTTTTATATGAGAATTAATTTATTCTCGTAGCTGTTCTCAATCTTGGTCTCTCTTTCTTTTTCCTGGATTCCACGACTGTACAGCTAGTAACTTAATTTTTGTATTATATATTGTATGTATGGTTGCTTGGTTTTCTTGTATTGTTTTTATATAATAAATGTGTAGATTTATAGACCAGTCAGTCAAGACAATTAATTCATAATAATTCCAAAAGTTTTCATAATTTTGATGTAAGGTCGGGAAGTGGTATTAAAACAAACTATAAAATTTTGCAACCTGCTCTGGTCCGGAACATTGTTAAAAATGCAATAAATGATAATTTGCTTAGTTCTTGAGACCAAAATTCCAAAAGTTCTGCAAAGTCGGAGTGGTGTTAAATATATTATTTTACATCACGTGTCAAATTTGCAACCAATTTAAGTGTACGGAACATTATTTAATTAATGTTGTTCTTTATTAAACTGAAGGAAAACGTTCCAAAAGTTCTGCAAATTTGACAGATATATCGAAAATAAAATAAATAACAAAAAATGTTCCGTACACTTAGGGTTGGTTGCAAATTTTATACGTGATATGAAATATTACTATCGAAAACTACCCAAGTTTGCAGAACTTTTGGGAATTTTTTCACGACCATACAGACAAAAAATTAATTTAATTGCAATTTTAATAATGTTCCGGACTCGACAAGGTGCAAAAAAGATTTATTGTCGTCCCAATGTACCATTCACTTGACCGAAGTTTGAACCCTTTTTGGAATTATTATCAAATTTTCGATTTCGAATGTCTATAATGACTGGCCTAATTACTGCAACGAAGTGTTAATAAATAAAATAAATAATGAAACAAAAACTTCCACAGACACAAACCAACAAAAGTTTTGCCTTATAATACAGGCTCATAATAGAATATAGGCACAAAAGGTAACCAAACGTGATTTCAAATATTCATGAGGCGTTGAAAATATGATTCCGCTCCGCCTTCCTCTATACAGCGTATAAGTTGATTTCACCAGCTCCTTACAAAAGATATTCATCGTATAGTGTACACTAATATTATTATTTATGATAACCCAAAGATTTTAGATCTGTTCTTAACGCGGTGATCAGCCTGACTTCTTCTTTTGGTGGCTCTCCATTACTGGAGCTTGGTCCGTCTCGTGAAGCGTGTCTTGTCCTGAGCCAGATGCGCCCACGAGAATATAAGTGCGTGCTCCTTTTTCACCATGCCTCCTGCTGATAGAGGACAAATCTTTGTTTTTAATTTATTTTATTATTATTTATTACTTAAGATGTCATGTGGAACATGGTGTAATGGTTGGAGCTCCTTACAAACGTTTTGTAAAAAAAAATTGCCGATTAAAAAGAATTGCGGAGAGTTTATTGCCAGTTCTTCTCTTCCGTTCTACGCCCTTGAGTTGAGAACTGGCAGTAAATGTTTTTTTGACGTTCATACAACAATCAAGTGTACATTGCGTTACCTATATAAATAAATGATCTTGACTTGGACTGGGGAAAAGTTCTGGTGCTTGATGCTCAGCGCAATACCCATTCAATCCCTAACGTTCCGAAGCTATGAATTTTTCCTTCTACCAACACGCCGTTTACCCTGGTTTTTACCCATTTATAATGTATATATTTGAATGTGGTAGTGGTCATTGCGCAACGTTACGTGGCGCAGGTATGCAACTTTCCGTTGTTTAATGATCAGCCAGACACACGTTGAATATTTAGTTTAAGATACACAGATGTTCAAGAAGTACACTTTCACAATTCAAGCAAATGTCAATAGCGCACTTACGACGTCGAAGCGTTGTGAAATCACTATTCTCCATCTATAAAAAGCAATAATTATAAATCGCTTATGTATGGCGTTGTGTGTGTAAAACAAATACACAAAAGCCTTTACGATCAATGAGATTATGAACGTGAGACACTAAAAAGAATATTTTCTTTTCATTTTATTACAAAAGAACTGATACGTGTTAGTGGCTGTACAAATTTATTCATATTATAATGACTCCGATAACTTATGAACAGTAAATCTGTATTTTTTTTAATAAACAATAGTTCACTGCGCCATGATTTTTAAAGAATCTTTCAGTACTGGTGCGTTGGGGGAAATAAACAGATTGTAAAAATCCATCCTCTGGTAGCATTTGAGATAAGTCAGTCTTCTAAAAATACAATTTGAAAATATATTTTATAATTGTCCCTAAGAATACAAATGACATATTAATCCTGTTGAACTTTTTTGTAGGTGAAAATAGACTAATAGCTTAATATTTAAAGGTTCGCACGCAGTTATCGACATTTGAATAAACTACAAATAACTAAAAAAAAAAATTCTGTGGAGTGATATCGACTGAATCTCGTACGACGCACCCGAAGATAGTTCAATATGTGTTAAGTGAGTAGTGATGGTTTGAATAAAATAATATCTCAGTTATCGATTCTAAAAGTTTTATTAATTATGCAAAGTGCTTTAAATATCATGCAGTAAGAACATCTGTGGGGTACTAGTATCATTGATTGTCTATTGCAAAAGGGCTGGGATTACGCAGAGCAAATGGTAATCAATTGCGTTTTTTTTTTAGAAGCGTAAGTGTTGTTTAACTGACTTGCTGTTCAACGAAAACAGGTTTATCGTTAAATATTTCATATCAGAATCACTGTCATTATTAGTCAATGAGTGGATGCCTCAAATTTGAACATTTTCCAATAACAAATATTTTACTGGACGATGCAGCAGTATTAATCTGGCGTTGATTTTTGTTAAAAACCTTCACCAATAAAATAGATTTTTTAAAATGATTTTTTTTTGTAGATAACTAAATCACTCATGTTTTTAAAAATAATCAACATCGTCTGATAATTATATACGCGAGTGTTGAATTTCAAAAAACGCCCGCGACTTCAACGAATGTCGATTCTAGGACAACACTCATAAATCACCATTTCCTCCATGGCTCTGTGCGTCTACGAGGCGTACGATTGCACGAGAATACCGACATATCTTCCTAAAATACTAGCAAGGACATTAAAACAGCATTACAGTACTGTGCGTTATGGACCTAAGGTACATCTCTAATTTATGTTTTTTAAAGTGCCTAAATTCAGCTTTAAGTACGAAGCAAATATGTATATTTGTCCTGCTCAGTTTCGTTAAAGAACTTTACAAGGTTACATAGACCTCCCGTCAAGGAGTGGAAAAACACGATTATGTTCAACGCACAATACAAGTGTACCTTGCAAGTAGATTTTCTGATTTTTCTTGTAATGCACGAACGTGTTAATAAACATTTTTTATTTCATCTGTAAATTTTATTCACTTGTGCACAATTGTCAATTTTGGGGCACCTGTTAGGAAAGGAGTGTTTTTATAAATAAACTAGCTGACCCGGCAACCTTGTTTTGCCCTGTTTTTTTTTTTTTTTTAAATATGTTTATTAAGGAACATAAGATACATGTATCACTTATATTATTTTTAGGAAAAAACTGTATATTATTTAACTGTATATTATTTTTCGGAAAAAAATTTATAGTTCAATAAAAATGACTATCTACAGTAATGAAAAATAGGGGTTGATGGTAGAAGGGTTAAAGTTAGTATGTATTTTTGTAAACTGTATAATTAAAAAAAAATTGGGGTGGACACCAAACTTATCTCTTAAGGGGTTGAAAGATTCTCAGACTTACTGAATATGCGTAAAAAAAATTCATAAGAATCGGACAAGCCGTTTCGGAGGATTATGGGAACGAACATTGTGACACGAGAATTTTATATATTAGATAAATAATATTTTAGTTCCAATTTGGCCATACATAAGTAAATAAATAAAAGATGCACAGATTAATGAAACCTTATTTAACCTAAGTCTATTGTCTTTGAACAATTTCGTTACTTCAAGGCTTCCCGCAAGAAAGCTTTGTTAAAGAAAATAAAGGCTCTATTCTTCCCTCTTTTTTATAAAACTAGCACAATCTCAGGTATTGTCTATGGAATATAAACATAAATAGGAAAGTAATGTATATGATTTTAAGATAATAATTATTATAAATTTTTGTCAGACAATTACTCTACGAATAAAAATATATAAAAGATATATTTAAGTTCATTTAAATTGTGACATAAATACTGATTATTTAAAAAGTTATTTACTCTATTTTACTCTTTTAAAAGTTATTTAATCTGAGATGCATAACTAGGAAAAAGCCTAAACACAAAGGTAAAAAAAGAACAATAAAGTGCACATATAATGAAAATACCCTAAAATTGGATGCAATTTTGAGTCAAAGGCGATGAAGCACTCTAAATCTGGGCATATTCTACCCAAATTAAGTCTTTGAAGGTATTAAAACTGAAGCAGAACTGGAGGCAATTTTTATTTATGTGTAGATAATTTTGTCGCAAGTTTGGCTAGTAAACTTTCGGTTCTCACGATATTTTTCTTTATTGAATAATTATTATTTATTGTGCAAATCCATTAATGCAGCTTACCTACCTAGTGGTTACTAGCCTTGAAAGAAAGTTTATTGGTCACTAGATATTAAGTTAGCTAATTACGTTATAACTTAAGACCGACGAAGATCACTTGTTAAGGGACTTAATAAATTAGCAGATTGGTATTGCGAGACTTGAGGTGTGTTTTTGATGGCATAAAAGTGTTGACACTATTGCTATGCATTTTATTAATTCAAATCAAATCATATGGCTAATTAAGTCATCCATCCCGTAATCAAGCAATAAGGTGTGAGATGTTTAATGTGCCGAGTGCACCCGATATATTATTTTATTGATTGGAATATTTAAAAAAAACATTATTATTAATTGGATTTCTATATCTGTTTCATGATTATTTCTAAATCTAATAGGCAGCTTTCTGTGCCTGACACACGCCGTCGACGTTTTGGGTCTAAGCCGGTTTCCTCACGATGTTTTCCTTCACCGTTCGAGCGAATGTTAAATGCGCACATAGAAAGTCCATTGGTGCACAGCCGGTGTTTCATTGATAAGAATATGTTGTATAAAAAATATATCTACGTATTCCTTTACTACTTAATCATAGCGATTACTTTGAGTTTGAATCCAGTTGATGAGTTAAAATCCAATGAAGCTACTGTTTTGGTCTCAGATTGCATCTGTTTATTCGATATTCATTCATTGACGAGTGGGTGCTTTTCTGTGGCTGACATATATCCTCGATTTATGGAGACATAGATTTCCTATGTTTTCCTTCGCTATATGATGTGTTAAATTCGCACATTGAGAAGACGGAATTTGAACACAATACTGCTATCTAAAGTATATTATACGTTAAAAATGTGTATATGTTGCTGTGTTCTATGGTATTTTGAGTCATAATAAATACGTTCTTTAATTCTAAAGATAATAAGATAGTGAAAAACTAACTACTTACAGAAGTATTTAGATAAAAATTGCTTGAAAAATATTTATCGAAAATATATTTTTACGTGGACACTGTGCAACAAACAAATAAAAATAATTCAATAAAATTTAGCCCTCTCACCTGTTTTTTTGGCACTACCTCCTTTTCCGCCATTTTTGTTTCGTCGCGGGTACAAATTAATTTTACTTTGACCACACCCCATCACTACCTCTTCACCCACTACACAAAACACTAAATGTAAAAAGCATTTTACATACACTTGAATTTAAATTTGTTCATTGCACTTTTAGTGTCCCATTCTGCTGAGAAGCCAGTTATTTTCTGAAAAGAAAAGAAGGTAATATCATAATAAATTCTTTTTCCGCGATCAACTTTTAGTTGGGTTATTGAACCCCTTCACGGGTATATACCCGTGAAGGGGTTCCCATCGACGGTACTGAAGGTAGCTAAGATATGGGATATATAGGATAACAAGATAAAAAATAAAAAATGTAATATTTTTTTTTTGCCATGAAAATAAAAAAAATAATCAGTGGCGCTATAACCTCTTTAGGTCTTGGCCTCAGATTTCTCAGATATCTTTCAAATGTTAAATGCGCACTTAGAAAGACAGACCATTGGTGCAGAGCCGGGGATCGAACTTACGATCTCAGGTATGAGAGTCGCACGCTGAAGCCACTAGGCCAACACTGCTCTTCTTTTTTGTCATGATTGCAAATTAAATGGGCTTTATTATTATTATTATGGTATATAGTTTTTATGGCAACTGTTGCCCGGGAACCAGCTCCCATCGAGAAATTCCTGGGACAATACGATCAATAGTATTCCAATACTATTGAAGGTTACCCTTTGTATGCAATTAAATTAAATAAATTACCAAAAGCATTAAAAGATCTTCCGACTAGAGTTTAAAAAGCGACTTGGTGTACAACTTTTGGATAAATTAACTATTCAATAAATCATCCTATTTGCGTGAGTCACTGTAGTTCGATGTGAATTTAGTGAAGTATGAAAATATCTACGCTACAGATAATATAAGATTTGACTTTGACTATTAATTTAAAATTCCTTAAGATAAATTTGAGGCGCACATTGTGTGCAGAATACTGGAACTTTGGATTGAACCACCTTTAACATTTTTGTAGCCATGGATTTTGAAATAAATAAATTATTATATCAAGAAACACAGTCTTCGAGCATGCTGAGATCTTGGGCGGCGTTCACTTAACTCAAATAATACCGTAGGTGGTAGGTTCAGACCATATGTTCCTCATTATATGGATTTTGATTCTATGTGCAGCATTTCGAAACTTAAGCACGAACGGTGAAGAAAGTCCACAACATAGTCGTTTGATGACATGGTCTTTGGTGAACCTGCGATCTGAGGCCCAGACCTAAAAGCGTTGTAGCGCGATTGATTTATTTTTGATATATATAGACTTAGAATAGGATTGCTTTTGCGTTGAATATGGTTGTTGTATCAACAATGTCGAATTTCCCGACGAAAATGAGAAAATATGGTAATAATCCCATTGAGGTCATAACGCGAGATGAGATTTATTTAAATAAGTTCTGGTTGTGGACCCGCGGGTTCATCCGAGTTTTTTGTCTAAAATATCACTTTGATTAACATAACCCTTTACACATTTAAAGAAAAACGCCTTTTACACTACTTGCGACACCGTCACCGTGACCCACCACGCTGTAAAGCACGCGAAACGTCGGATAAATTTAAAATTATGTCAAATAGTTGTAAATTTATAATAATAAACATAACTTTAATCCGGTTCAAAAGCGTTTTTCTTTAAAATATCACTATAAATATTAGGTATATCTATCTAATATAATTTTATTTTATAGACAGGACTACGAACTGAAAGCTTTATATGCTACTAGCCGACTGGCAAACGTCGTTTTGCCATGTATATCATTTATAATGAAAAATAGGGGTTGATCGTAAAGGGGTGAAAATTAGGGGTTGTATGTATTTTTAATGCTGTATCTTCTTTTATTTAGGGGTAGACTACCCATAACATTTAGGGGGATGTAAAATAGATGTTATCCGATTCTCAGACATACCCAATATGCACACAAAATTTCACGAGAATAGGTCAAGCCGTTTCGGAGGAGTTTAACTACAAACACCGCGACACGAGAATTTAATATATTAGATATTACGCAAGAAATTGATTAGAATTATTTCAACTAGGGTCACTGTAGCCGTGGTTACTTCAAGAGTTTTAAATTATGTTTGGTACCTGGTTACTTAAGCTAAAGATTGGTTCATGATCCTCATGTTCTGTTGCACTCGGACCTAAGCCAAGAGAGCACAGGTTTTCTCCTATTGTCTTGAGGAATTTGCGTGTTATTTAATATGCTTATTGGGGCGTAAATGGATTCTGAGAGTCTAATTGATTGGTGTAACTGTTTTGGAATTATTATTTTTTTGAAGTGAAACATTTTTCGGTTACGCGCCATGTTGCTTTTTGAAGTCAAACTTCTTTATCGGCGTTGGAATGAAACTGGGGGGTTTATGGGAGAAATTTTGTAGCAAATCGTCACGTTTTTCAATGATAGTAATAATTCTATTACAATTAATGAAATTCTATAATAATCGTCGTAGTAATAAGGTAAAATTAAATATTTGTATTCATGTCTATGATAATAAAAGCCTTTTGTTAAACTTTATCTAATTTAATGAATTTCTGTAATGTTGCATATTTTTTCGAAAAATAAGATCATAAAGAAGTTTCACTTCTTACGTGTGTACACCTAGTACACGCACAATTTATTTTATTTATTTATACTTTGTTGCAATAAAAATAAAAAAACACAAATAACACAATACATAAAAATTATAAGAGATGCAACGGGTGGCCTTATCGCTAATTAGCGATCTCTTCCAGGCAACCCTAGTTAAAGAGAAAAACTAGAAAAAGAAACATGATGAGTGCGAGAAGTGCGGAACTAAATGTTATATAAAAAAATATATATATTAATAACAAACTAAAAACTTAAAAGATAATCTTACAGATTCATGAACAGCGAATAGTGATGCAATGCAAAAGAAAAGGAAACACAAGAATTACACAAGTCACGATTGATCAGGATAGGATAAGGTTAAGAAATGTTTATACAGAAGAGTTTTAAAAGATGACAGAGAGGAAGCCAATCGTATGGAGTCGGTCAGCCTATTCCACAACTTAATTATTGTTGGGATAAAGTGGATAGAGTGACGGGGCCGGTCTACCTGCTAGTTTGACCAAATTAAGACCATTGAATTAAGACAAAAACATAAAAAATCAACATCCCTAACGTGCTGAAACCAGCTGATGATAAGGTGGTCTGGAGGCAGCATCAGTTAGGGCTTTTAAAGACAAAGGAGAAGAAGAGAGATACCTAACAAAAGCCTAATAGATCTGCTTAAAGAGTAACGTTCAATATTAATTATAACTCCGGTTATTGAAATTTAGTAATTCCAAGTATACACCAGCGCTATTGAGAGAACTATATCGAAACTATTACACACTGTATTTGTTTAGGGTGTCTCCAAAATCGCCAAAGTACAACTGTGCTAACTGTAACTTATAGTAGCAAGAGTGCACCCGGCAGTTTTTTGAGGAATGTCAAATAGAAAATTAAGTTAACATAATATAACTTACTATCCATCATTATTGTATAGGCTAGATTGTAATTCATGTAAAGTCGCACTCTCTTTTGTGAACTTTATTGTAGGAAAAAAAAACAATCAATCAGATACTACATAGACAGTCAGTCACCATAAACAACAGAGTGAAACTTCCAGTTCCAACCGAGAGAGTTCCATCAAAATTGCATCATCAGAACTACGAATATTCCAAAAACTATATCAAACTTGCATGCCAAAGAATACGGAACCAGGTACACACAGGGCCTAATGAAGTTTCCATAACTCACGCGCAATTTAATACAGCTAATATTTATTGGTATACACAGATAAAAGATGGATTTTAAAGACAACTGTTTGGACCAAGGGGAAGAAGGAGAAGAGGTCGCCCAAAAAAAAGGTGGATAGAAGTAATAGAAGCGTTAGCAGGAAATAAATGGAGAAAGAGAGCCATAGACAGAGTCAGTTGGAAAAAGCTGGAGGAGGCCATTACCCGTGAAGGGGTTCCAATCGACGGTACTGATGAAAGCTAGGATGTAGGATCACAAGCAAAAGATACAAAATGTAAAATAATCTAAGCTAAATATTATAATTTGTTTTTGTCATGATTGGAAATAAAACGGGATTTATTATTATTAATATTTATTGGTGAAATTTTATTCAGGGCTAAACATTACTAATTGCGATAAAATATTTTGGTATAAAGAAATTAAAATTCAACGCTGCTGAAGGAGCAGACGATTGTTTGCATAAATTATCTAAATTAGAAAAGATGTAAAGACGAGAAAAAGAAGGAAAATTAGATTTGTTCCCATTAAAAGCTTTTGTACTTCGCGAAGATAAGAACTTTGTAAGGTTTACGATGGAAATACTTTTAAATTACTACAATTAGTTCCAAAAGCAGATAGATACTTATCTCTCTATAGAGTATATATTATTTTACCCTTAGTATTTTTTTACCTTACTAAGGTTGCCTGGAAGAGTTCGCTTGCTAGCGATAAGGCCGCCCACTGCATCCCTAACAATTAAAGTTTCTTGTTTTTGTTTCTTCTGATATTTAATAAATAAATAAAAAAAAATGCATAGTAATAAGTATTTTTATACAATAATTTTAAGAAAAAACATGGAGACATCAGTAACACATTAGTAGTTTCTTTAAACACTTAAAAAAACAATCAGTGGCGCTACAACCTCTTTAGGCCTCAGATTTCTGAATCTGTTTCATGATCCTTTTTAAATCTAATAGGCAAGTAGGTGATCAGCCTTCAGTGCCTGACACACGCCGTTGACTTTTTGGGTCTAAGACATGTCGGTTTCCTCACGATTTTGTCCTTCACCGTTCGAGCGAATGTTAAACACTTAAAAAGGCTGATGAATTCCACGATAGTTAACTTAATTGCCATCCTGCCTGACAGTCACATTTCTGCATATATTATTGATTTATTTTTATAGGTGACAGTACCGTTTGGATCCCTCAAATACTCTATCACCATACGAAAAAACTTTGATTGGCAACATTTTTATTCAAACTAATTAGCTCTTACAGAACATAAACATTGTCGTCCCTTATTCCCAAAGTTCAAAATCAGCAGAATTTTCCAAATTCCGTCTGCAAAAACCAACCTAATAGTTCAGGCACCTCTCATTCGAATTCTTCGCGAATATAACAGAATTAACACTACTTCCGTGCGATTCTGTTAATCCGTGAGTTCACCTCGCACTAAAAACGCTCCCTTCGTCACTCACGTCATTTTTGGAATCTCATGGTATTCTGTTAAGCAATTTCACATTACGTCTTGACAAGCGGAGGGAGCTTGTAGTTTATTGTTTATCAGAATACCAAATCGTAAAATGACTGCTTCACAACTGATTTGAGCGCGACCGCCGCTGCGAAAACCGCTGTGAGACTTCGAAGTTACAGAATCGCAAGGCTTATCCAGAACTTGACATATTCGGTAGTGGGCTGATCAATTTAAACAAAGCTAAGTGCCGCATAAAATCCGTATGTATTTTGCTAGCTTGTAAAATATACTGTAGATATAGCATTATATATGATGTGGTGAACTGTAATACATAAATTACATCTCATACTAAGCGACTAAGTCTACAAGCTCTAACACAACCTCTGTATCATAGAACCTTGTAAGGGTGAAGAAATCCCCAGTTTACATTTAAATAAAAAAAAGGGGATCAATTTTTCAATGGCCGGCAACGCACTTGCGAGCCTTCTGGCTATGTGATTGTCTATGGGCGGCCAACACCAGATGAGCCTCCCCGTTTCCCTCCTATCACATTTAAAAAAAAAGTGCGTGCGTACAAAGTACACATGTCAGAAGTGAAACTTCTTTGGCAAACTAATTTTTAACTCTAGTTCATATTTATACAAATCCAATAATAAATAATATAATCCGATGTCCGAGAATTAGAAAGAGGGAAAAAGGAAGATATGTTAGGAATTTAATGAATTTAATTGTCATTAAAAGTATCGAAAATTAATACACATAATAAATTTAATTAAGAATTCGTCATTTGAGATTTCAATAAAGTATTTTGCATAAAATATATATAAATCTTAATATTTCATAAATTCTTTTTACGAATTTTTAATTTTAAAAATCGAATTTCAATAAGGTAATTCACCCTTCTCACTCTCTCTCAATCACTCTCTCCCTTTTATTCGACAAAAAAGCTGCACGTCTTCGTGACGTTCCGTAAAAGTTTTACCCTCATGCGCCTAAAGAAGTTTCACTTCAAAAGTCACTTAATTATACCCTATATGGGTTAAATTTATTCAAGTCCTTTGCTCTAAATGTTGATAATTTTAGAATTGGAATTAGAACAGTCTATTAATAAATTAACAAAGAACGTTCATGGAACTCTCGTAATCTGGAAACAATGTATCGTAAATCTGTTTGTCTGATTAAAGCCAGACGCGGGTTTCATAGTTTTTACAATTTCGTTGTATAAAGAACAAATAAAAACGTATTTTATGCCGTAAACTGAACCGCAGACTAAGACTAACTGAATCACTGTTTTAATCACTACTTTCTAAAGCAAAGATTATAATAATAATTGCCTTTAAATTCAGATACATTAAAGCGTATCTGAATTTAAAGGCTCTTGCTCCACTTTTGTGTTCCTCCCCTGCCATGTTGCCCATTACTACTTAAGTTGATTTATTTTTACTGTAACATCAAGCAATAATAAAGGTTACCTTACATACCGCCTTCGTGTCTTAGTGTTTAACGAACTTACAGCCAGAACCTGCCCTAAAAAGCATCACTGCAAGAGACGCAAAAAGGTAACATGTGCCAAAGGGGCAATGGATTTTCAATCAACATTCGTTGAATAAATCATTAAATGAAGCGACAGAACTCAATCTATCTCTTTCTATTTCATGACTAACTACCGATCTAAGTACTAAGTAGCCTATAGATGTTTTAAGAAGCAGTAAATAACAAAGCGACCACTGATACTGCGTCAACTAAAACCTTTGAGGACCCTTCACGTGTGAACGGCAAAGGGCTCTTGGAACTTTGAGATTGTAGGGTGACAATAAATGAAGATTTAGGTAGACTATTCGGGAAAAAACCGGACGTACAGAGCAGTGGTGGCTTCAGCGTGCGACTTTCAACCCTGAGGTCGTAGGTTCGATCCCCGGTTGTGGACCGACTTTTTGTGTGCGAATTTCACATTCGCTCGAACGGTGAAGGAAAACATCGTGAGGAATCCGGCTTGCCTTAGACCCAAAACGTCGACGGCGTGTGAACAGGAGAACGAATCACCTACTTGCCTATTACATAAAAAATTGATAATGGATACAGAAATTTGAGGCTCAGACCTAATAATGCTTATAGCACCACCGATATTTTTACAATAGTTATAAATTAGTAGAAAGCTCTCCTGCTAGCAGGAGAGCTTTACTCTACTCAAGCACAGCTTTTTAGCACATAAATGGACACGTTGAACGCTTTACACCAGTTGCCTGACTGTCATGTTAAGTTGACAGTTGACAGTTTGTTCATATATTATATGTTATTGATATGTTGCTATATTAACGTGCTTCAACCATACCCAACAATTAATCATAAAACAAGTAACAATTATTAAAACTACAATGAATGTTATTGTTTTTTTTCCAGGTGTCAAATTAACACAAAACATTCCCTTCAAAGCCCATTTCCTCTGAACATATGGTCACCCGACCCTACAATTGAGGGAGCTACCTTTGTACTACGAAGTAGTTGCAAGTATAAGATCGCGCTAGACAATTGTTTTTCACCCTCGAGTATAGTCTGTAGACACCCGGAGGGCCATTGTTGAGAAGACGGAGTGATAAACTTATTATTATTACTATTTTATTTTTTATGGGGTGATTTTGTCCCTTATTAGTTCATATGAACACCCCAACTCTATTTTTATAGGCGATGAATAGAGAACCAAATTTATCGTTAAGATTTCTTCTATATAGACTTACTTCAGTGTTTTTTATGTTCATAATAATTTTCTCACTTAGATGTATTCTAGACCGCGGAAACCACCATTGGAAGGAAAAAGAAACATGGGAAGACCACAAAAGCTGGCGACATTATAAAATATCAGGGGAAATGGATGGAAAAAGCAAAAAAAGATCCAAACAGAGAGTTCAGGAGGAGGGGTCCACTTAAGTACTCCCTCTGGGTAAAGGAAAGAAAGACCCGAAACTATACAAATACTAACCTAGATTAAGTGGGTACAAATCCAACACGTATTTGTTGATAACACGTGTCTAAAAGCCTAACTTGTCTTGTCT
This sequence comes from Pieris macdunnoughi, assembly GCA_905332375.1. Lineage (NCBI taxonomy): Eukaryota > Metazoa > Arthropoda > Insecta > Lepidoptera > Pieridae > Pieris > Pieris macdunnoughi. The sequence continues at coordinate 1,147,795 of CAJOBZ010000012.1, forward strand.
CTTATATATGGCATATTATGCATAATACAATGACATAGAGAAAGATAACATTGGTGACGGTCGGGTAAACATTCGATTATTAAGTCAACAGATAATAGAAAAAAAGGGTGCGTGTACTTATGTACGCGCGTAAGAAGTTATACTTCTTTGGCATTATTAGAAATAGATTTTGATTGCATGCAAATAATTAATTACAATTAAATAATCAAAGACTGGAAAAGGAGTCATTATAGTCAATAAAGTTCAGTTTACATTTGAAAAATTTAATAAATAAATATTTATAATTATTCTCTTACAAAATAAAAAATTTTTATAATTCATATTATAAATTTTTTAACACATTTATATTAATATAATTATATAAATGTGTTAATAATATAATTTGTAGCACATGCTACAGACCTGGATAGCAACTTTCTTTTATTCTATTTAGAGATAGAGATAATTTAAATATAATACCGGTGTCTTCCTTGTAGGTTTCTTTTGAGTTGTTTAGGGATTCTTGTTGATCAGTTCGACATGATTTTCTTTAACCTTTCTTTAATCCTACAAAATAATGAAATTGTTAAGTTATGTTGTCACTGTTGTGCACACCTTTGTTTGGCTTTTTTAGTATTCAAGTTATGTCAAAACTGATTTATTACCTTGTCATTGTTGGCTTTATTTGCTTTTGGGATAGCAATTGTTTCCAAAATGATTTTATTTGTAATATCCTGAAATATATAAATAACATCTATTAATTTAAGTGTCATGGTGAGTGGTTCGCACTCAGGTATTAAGGTGTATTATACCCACTGTCCATTATAAGTGGGAATGGGCTCACTTCTGGCTGGACAGAGTTTCGGTACTACAAGAGCAACATGGATGTTTTGAGGTATTACAATATCTCTAACTACCCTGTAGGGGAATAAAGTATGTGCCTATGCTTGAGAGGTTGAGCCTTGAACATCACCATCATATTTATAATTAACATTCCTACCTCGACACCATCACAATCAAATTCATTGAAATCTACTTCAAACCGTTGCGGTATCATCTCTGCCATATCCATTGTGTCTGGAGAAGGTGATGGTGGCTTTGTTCCACCTCTTGTTTTTGATGTTTCACGGCGATAAGATGACAACTCTTTTTTTTATTCAATTTAGTGCACTTCCACTGAAATTGTTTTTTGTCTCTTGTCCTTATATTTGCTAGATTAAATCTGAAAAATTACATGTTTTGATTAAATAATGTAATCATTTTTTTGAGATGCAGGTACTTATTAAAATGTTTACTTCTCTGTAATATCGCTCCAAGCCTTCATTTTCTCCTTATTAGTATTCGTGCTTAAATCTTTGTTCTCAATTATTGATATATAGGGTCGTAGAATATTTCTAAAAAGTTGCTGTAACAAACGCAATAAACAAAAGTTAATTAAGTTCATGTTTCAGTTTTAATCAACAATAATACTCGATAATACATACGGATAGTTAACCTCAATTGTATTGAAGCACTCAGGAAGGTTGGCACAGTTTTTTCACAAATACTTTATCATATTAATTAGTATTGATTTAGATATTCAATTTCTGATTATAATTCAGACGCACATATAAAATTCGCACTTGTATAATGAAAATAACTAGGTACTTTTAGAATCTTTTATTTTAAACAATAATTCAAACTCCTATATTTGTTTAAAAGGTAAATGTCATTGTCAGATGTCAATTGTCATGGATATTCAAAATTCTTGTTAAGCTGCTAAGCTAAGAAATAGAATATGCGTGAAGTTAGCTTATATTCTATTTCTTTTGTAGATTGCGCACGCTATAATCACACTCCGAATTTTGTGTCATAGGTGCGCGCGCATCGTAAAATTTCACTCTCATCAAATTTTCATAACGCGCCTAAAGAAGTATAACTTCAAAAATATAAAACTGTATTTTCACACAAATAAAAACAAGAAAGATTTTCAAGGGTCCCATGTATATTTATGTCCTGAATTTCCTCATTCGAAGCCCAAATAAAAACATTTAATAATAACTTTATTTTACAGATATAAATGATTATATTATTATATACAAAACTTGAAGTTTCGAAAGCTTTTCAATCGTCGTCAGCGAGAGACTTTTAAATAACTATTATGAGCTTAATTTAATGAAATTTAACAAAACCTTACAACAATAGCCTACGAATGTGTCGTCTTAGATATATTTGGATTGTACTCTTTGGTAATTTTTTAATAGCTGATTATCACACAGGTCTACCAGGAAGGGCATCCACATATATAGTTTAAAAGTCATCTATTATCGTACGTCGATAAAAGCCCAGATGCCCCTGCGAACTTCGATTCGCCTTAATATGATTTTTTTACTTAGCCTACTATTTTAGTACCAACATATGGAAAATTTGCTATGCTACCCCATAGAGACTGTTGTCATTCACAATTATAGAAAAAGAAAATTGGTTGGTTTCTAATTGCAATTTTCCCAATTTTTTTGCCACAAAAACCTGCCTCAGAAAAAAGTCAAAATCATTTATTCATATAGGTAGCATAATCTACACTTATTAACCTCAAAAAAAAGATATATGAAATTATACATTTACTGCCAGTTCTCAAATCAAGGGCAACGGAAGAGAAGAACTGACAATAAACTCTCCGCCACTCTTTTTAATCGCCAAGTTTTTTGTTTTACACAACGTTTGTAAGGAGCTGCTACCATTACACCATGTTCCACATGAATAAATAAAAAAATAGTTGAATTGGTCTTGCCATCTTCGAGTTTTACATTTAGCAACATATTTTGCGAATAATTTTTATTTATATAGTCTACATGCTTTATGGACTAAACTTGTCTAAACTATGTTGTTTTAAAATTATATCTACGATAGTTCTGCAAATCGTAACATTTACTCCGACGTAAATTTCGGTTCACGCGTGGCGAATTTAATCAATCATATTTCTCGCACCTTATAAATTGTTAGACGTTTTTAGAAATCATAAATCATACTCTGACAATTTTTCGAAACAAACTGCCGCACAATGTAAACACAAACTGAAAGCGTGAATTTTCGTTCAACATAATCCGAGTTTCGAAGTTTACCGTGAATTTGGTAAACTTATTAAGTATTTTTATAATTAATATTATTAATTACTATTTCTTCTACACTTAATAATACTTGTTTTTTGCACGACATTCTAAATAGCAAATAGGGGATAGATAGCCCCTATTTGCTGTCGTTAATTTCTCTAAGAATCTCTCCACCGCATTCGACAAAATATTTACAGTTGTTCCATGCGCATGTTCCACGAATACGTCAATGTTTCGGGTTTTAGCTAACTATAACACAAATTATGAAGATGTTGATATTTGAAGAAGCGGTCTTTGACTTCGTTTAGCAATAACAATTTAGTTTTTACTTTAAAATATTAAGTATTAATTGTCGTTTGATTAACGGTAAATTTCGGTTTTCTTTTTTTTTGTCTATTAATGTACTTATGTTTTCTGTTTCATATATCTTGTTTATTAATGTAAACTGTTTTGGCTTTTAAAATTGTCTAAGTATTATATAATATGGCCGTTAGCTGTAAGATTACTAATAAATAAATACATATAACTTAAATTTAACATGCTGTGTAGGACTAGACGTTAGTAGGTTCGAACCCGTACGAAAAAGAAATAGTTAGGAAACCGGCATGCTTTAGACCAAAAAATTAAACGGCATGTGTCAGGCAAAGATGGCTAGTTGAAAACTATCTACTTAACCTAGTTGAAAACTATCTATTAGAAAATAACAAATGATCACAAGACACATTCAGAAATCGGAGACTCCGCCTCCTGATTTTTCTTGCAAGATATTGTTAGTTAAATTTATATATAGTATTTATATATTTTCGTATGTATGTCACAAACTGTTTATAAAATACAACACAGTAAAGTAACGAGTCCCTGAAAACCGGTGAAAATGATTAAAACCCAGTGTACAAATAAACGCATCGTAAAGTGTTCGTTTTAATAGTGTTTGTAATATAAATCTCTTTGCAAGTATCAGTAAAACGGAGTTGCGAAAAGAATAGGAGCTTTGGCGCCAAAACATTTCATCAGCGAACAAACAAAAGAAAACCGATTTAAAAAAACAAAGGTTATCAGTTCGACGTGTATATTTTTAATAGGTGACATTAGATCAAGAGCCATTCTTGACTGATTATTACAACACTATACTGGACCCATAGTTAATTAAACATATTATAGGATTAACATTGGTACAAGTTCAATAACCTTTTTGTATCTGTTCCCCTTGCGGTGGGACATTTATTTTTTTAAATCCTTATTTTTATAACTTAGTTTATGTTACTCTGGCTTATCACGGGATGATTCTAATAGTAAAATTACTATTGTCCAGTACTTACTGAGTTTTGTAAATATAAAAAGGCATATTCCATTTTATAATGTAAGTAAAAATTGGTCCCACGAGTACATGTCGAAAGATTATTCCAAGCAAAATACAGAATGGAATGTATGGTAATCAAATGAGAGATTGTAAATAAAGGATATGGAGAAAATGTATAACGTAAAACATGCGTTTTGATTGTAACTGGTCATCAAATATTATTTGTGTTACCAATTATTATGAATGTAGAACGAAACGCTTATTCAAAAATGCTACTAAATTATTATGGCGCGTCTAAACGGGCCATGTTTTGCTGCAATTGATGGCTGCAACACTGTGGCCGGCAACATTGCAAACAATAGCAGCCACACTATGCAATATTGCAGTAATGTCCCGGCCATATAGCCAAACATGTTTTGTATAGCCACATATGGCCGATGTTGCCCCGATGGGTGGCCGGACGATCGCTAGGCTATCGAATTCAACTGCAATATTGCACAGCCAGTTCTCTTGTTGTTTCAGTCACTCTCTTTGTTATGCATAGTGTATCCTTTTCTACGCGACATGACGTTTGCTTTTAATTGAAGTGTGCGTGTTGCTTTATTCTGTGTTTTGCGGTCAGCTGTATTTGACGTTAGATAACTACGTAAAAATTACTACTTTTGACATTCTAGTTCTTGAATAATTTATTATCAAGACTTATTTCTAGACTCAAATTGTCAACAGTTTCACGCCTATTTAAGTAAGGTCGAATCCACAATCTCTTCTTTTTCTGTTTGTTTTTTAAAACAATATAAGCTGCTGCGACAAGTGTGATTTCGTCAGCCATTGTTGCCGGTTTGTGTGGTCCGTTTAGGAGTCTGCATCATGGGCCATACTATTGCAGACATATTGCAACACATTGCTCAGCCATAGATTGTTCGGCCATCAGCTGCATTAAAATATTTTTGTAATGGCCGGGCAATTAGTGGCCAACAGTGCAGCCATCAATTGCAGCAAAACATGGCCCGTTTAGACGCGCCATTACACAATTATTAAATTGTTGTCACGTAACCTTGTCACAAAACATAGAGTAACAAGATTTCTTTGTTGCTGTCAACCTGAGGTTTTGTAATCTGTGCCTAGGTCGGGCTAAGGTTGACAAGTTCAAGTATAAGCAAATTAGTATTCAATGTCATGGAAGAACTGTTGTTTTCTATATCACTCGAATATTTGAATAAATTGTAGAATGCTGGTCAAGAATAAACAATAAAACTTATGGTCAATCGTGGTTAAATTTAGTTAAATAACTAATGTTACCATCTAAAGAAATTAGTGTTAAAAATATTTTATAAAAACTACTGAGTACTTTTTGACAAGCGCCAAAATTTACAGCTTAGAACGCATTGCGCGATGTTACGTCTTCTCTGTGCTGCACTACGGCGTAGAATCTTGGACGCTGACAAGACTGGATGCGTTCGAGATCTGGGTTTATCGACGTATGCTTAAAATATCTTGGACAGACCGCATACAAAATACAACCGTGCTGGACGTGATGCAGAAGAACAAAGAAGTGCTTAAGACGGTTAAGAAAAGGATCTTCGAGCTCCTTCAACTCATCATACAAGGCAGCGGCAGGTAGAACGAGACCTGGCCGCAGACGCACGTCTTCGTTGAAAACCTTTAAACAATGCTTTGGTCAAAGCACGACATTGTTCAGAAGCGCGGTATCCAAAATTAATGTAGCCATGATGATCGCCAACCTTCGCAAGGAGATGGCACTATTAGAAGAATAAATAATAGTTTAAAAAAACTAGAACACACGCTTTATATAGAAAACTAAACTAAAGAACAGAAAATAAATTTTAATAAATATTAATTAAGAATAATGTAAGTAATTCCTAATTTAGGCTGAAAATGGTAATGAACAAAAAATACTGGTATTATTGTGAAAAAGCTATTTTCGTCTATCGAAATCAAAGGCGTAGAGCGGGCAAGAAGAACTGGCAAGAAACTTTCCGCCACTATTTTTAATCGCCAAGTTTTGAGACATACAAATTGTATGAACTGAAGCAAATCAATCCCAAGGATTAGGATCATTTAAATATTCGTCAAATGTATAAAAAGCTTATTGATTAATTTACATTGTTGGCAAATCAACATCATGTCTCGATGATCCCACATCAGCCTTGAGATTGTTACAAATACTGTCAACAATTTATTACCAATTAAAATCAATATTAATAAAACTGGTAGTTAGTCAATCGAGAAGAGTGGCTGATGTGATAATTTATCGCTTATCACTGATAACACATTATTAAATATGACGTCAGTGGAGTCAATTTCAACGGTTCACCAGCCCTTCGATTCTGTAACTCACTTGGCATTCTGAAAAGGTGGGACCTCATAGTTTATTGCTTATCAGAATGCCAAATCATAAAATGACTGCTTCACGACTGATTTGAGAGCGACCGCCGATGCGAAAACCGCTGTGTGACTTCGAAAAGTGAGTAACAGAATCGCAGGGCTGTTCTCTAGAACATACAATTTTGATTTAGTTTTCTCAATGTTAATGAACATTGAAGATGGCTCGCTATCGCTATTGTTCATAACAGTACACATATAAAAAAATATTCTATTATATTTCTTCCTATAGTGGAGTGGCCATTACTGGAGGTTTCCCGTAAATTGATGCCGTTAAATCATTATCGAAATCAGCTTCTTTTAGGTCCATTTCTGTTTCCCTTAGGGTACAAAATTTTTTTATCCCACAAAAATCGTTACATCTAAATCCCACACCATAGATATTTTTTATATTAAAAATAGATTGAAAGAAATTTGAGGATAACACGTATTACTTCAAATTGCCATTTATCTCACAAATCACGTGTGTAAAAGAGAGACGTGAGATGGAAAGTCGATTCGTAACCTCGATATATTTTTGATTTGAAATTTAGAAATATGAAAAAAACTGTTCAAACGTCTAAAGTTCCAACTACGTAGATTTTAATTGACCAGCTTGGAAGCCCAGGGTCCGGCCTCAGGGTTTGAATGTACCACCTGGTAAACGCGTAATTCTCCATGGGTACCGGTTTTCCCGAGGAAGCTCTTGTACGATGGGAAAAATAATACCCAATTTGTTCTACTCTATTATATTTTCTTTTCCAGAGCACTTGAACTTGGCGACTAAAAGGTGAGACGGAAACTCTTGACAGTACGTCCCGTTTGTTCTAGCTGATTTCACAAATGGTAGTAAGAGAAATTTAAAAGACATTCAATTTTTTAAAGTGTCCTTTAATGACCGCATTAACTAAATGAACAGTATTAAATATGTCTTTAAGATCTTTAAACCTACCGATAATGAAACGAGTTGCACCAGATTGCTAGCTAACTCAATTGAGGCCAGCTCTGACTATTTTATTAAAACATAATGAAATAAAACCCAGCTTCCAGCTCGGGGTTACGCCAGATTAAATAGCTATATCGTGCTACGACTTCATTGCTGCAATATTAAGTTTATACTTTTTGAATTATTGAATAACTTTTGCAAAAAAAAATTTTCTACTAATTATTATTTACATTCCTTTTCTTTCTTTTTTGCGACTGAGGCGCAAACTAGCTGCTGTGGTCTATGGCAGAATGACTAGCGCTATGGAACAGTCTGCTCCTCAGCATAATACTGAGCTAGGGCCAATTACAACTACAGCACACACGCATTACACACTTGAAACAAACCGAATGGGAAAAGGGGGAAACATTTTTTTTTATATCTCTTTTTATATTTTTTATTTAATTTTTTTCTTTGATTATATTTTGTGGTTTTTTGTTTGTAATATATGTTATATCTATGTCTATTAATAATTTATTACCACTTAAAGAGCCTGTGGGTTAATGCATCAAAAGGAAACCTATTCAGTCAATGAATCCGTTGTCGGCCTTTGAGTAATGTAAAACATATAATATTTTGACGTGTTTCAAACTACACCGTTCGTCGTACTTGAAATCGATTATTAAAATAAAAATTGTTTCTGAGAAATCTCACCTACAAAGTGTTTCATGTTGTGAGGTCAAGACTAAAGGTTGTAGCGCCAGTTTTTTTGTCGCTTCCCCTTTGTAGGTTTATTCGCTTCGTGACCGATGAAAAGCCCTTCATTAGATCTCCATTGTTTTACCTTTATCTTGCCAAGGCTGAACAGATTTGACACGTTGACAATATGTACATAACTAAGACACAAGTATTATTATTAAGAAATACATGCATATAGAATAAAACAATTAAACAGAAGATTTTGAGGAAATTTACGTCCACTCAATAGCTCCTGATAACTGGTTAAGAAAACTTTTTCTTAAACTAAGTAAACTACTCTTTTCTTCCTAAATCATACCCCAACCTCAAACAATCTAAATAAATCATAACTGACACCAGAGTAAACTTACATGTAAAACTATAAATAAAGTTCATCACACTAAATATCTAGGAGTGGTAGTATCAAAGAATGTCATGGCATGACACCTAGAACAAGTTATAAGTAGGATTCGAAACTTATTTGGAATTTAAAACTCTAACACATCCTACAACTTCTATACAATATACACATCGCTGGCTCATCAATTTTAGTTACTTATCCCAGTTTGGGGGTCTACAAAGATGAAGTTCCTGATTAGAGGGCACAAGAATTTTACTAAAAGTAATATGTTTAAGCCTTATAGATTTTCCACCTCTATCTTTATGCCTCTTGTGGTGTCTTATCGGTCAGCAACTGTACATTTTTGCACTACCTTAAGATTGCACAATCTCTTAAATATATGTCAAACTGAGCAAAAACCAAATATACTGTTGCTCCTGTTGAGAGATCTAAATCAGTTTTTGCTATGAGACAATTTCAATCCACTCTAAACTTTATAATAAATTAAATAAAATATTAAATTTCACATTATAAACATGAATGTAAACGTCCTACTTAACATCCTAGAAACTTTACTTGAAGACACTGAAGCCTTTGTAGGTAATCATGAATCATAATACACTATAATTAGTCAACTTCTACAATCAGTCATAAATTCATTCTCATACCCCCACACACACACAACACATACACACTTATCATTATTCACATTTTAACCTTAGATTATGTTTAGTAAATTGTAAAATTGTAATACTTAGCTTAGCTATACGTGTTAAATTAAATTATAATTAGTTGGTACACCTATGTAATGGAAGAGCGGGTTCTCCTAACACAAGTGCTTATGCGCTTAAAAGGAGGTCCCAATCACTTATCAGCTATTGTAAAATCTTTGAGATAACGAATAAAAAAAAAAAAAAAAAAAAAAAAAAACATACATCGGCCACCCCACAATGCAAACCTACATATAAGCTACCCACAAAACCCTTTTACCCAACGCTTTTGCTCATTCAGGTGCGGCGCTATCATCCTTAACCCTTTTTCATAAACACGAAATTTTCACTAACGATTCAAAACTTTACACTTTCACTAACACTCTTAAACAACCTGTACTATGCTGAAATGGAAAATATTCTTATTATGCAAACAATAGTTCAATTATACAAATTGTAAGTATTATGTAGAAATTATTGTCAAGTACTGTTAAAAAGGAAGGGACTACCGCCCACGACACAGGGAAACCTAGTGGGTGGTAGTGCACTGTCTTTTAAAAATCAAAATCTTTTATCATTTATTAATTTAGGTGACACAATGTACAACAAGAAATACATATTAAATGCTTCTAATTTAACATTTACTGTTCTCAAATCAAGAGCGTAGAACGGACGAGAAGAACTGGCAATAAACTCTCCGCCGCTCTTTTTAATCACCAATTTTTTTTTACACAATGTTTGTATATTATATTACACCATGTTCCATATGATATCTTTAAGTAATTAACTACAATAAAAAAAATAACTATAGATCCTTTTTTTCTTTGATAAAGTATCTTTTCTTAAAATTATGTTTTGGATACATGTTTGGTATCGAGTACTGAATGAATTACTTATTGAATTTCGATTCTTTCCTTAGTACTTATTTCACATTTTTTTGTTTCAATACAAAAAAGGGAACAAATTTTAAAAAGTTGACATATATTGGAATAATCCAGGAATCCAAGAACATGATGTTCAAGAACTAAGCATAAGTATTTGGTTGTTATTCTACAACTGAGACCTAGTGACCATGCATGAAAAAGGTCAAGGTGAAATAGTCGGAATACCTAAAGCTTCTTGTTAACGTAAACATCCGTCACGCTGGAATCTAAACTATTTACGTACAGCTAATATAATTAAAATGTTCAGTTTACTAAACATTGCCAGTCGCCCACTTTACATAAGATTTTTTAACAGATTATAAATTACTATTCCATTCAAAACGTGGGAAGAATTCTCATTGAACCAGGAGCGAAGTTATTATGAAATGCGTCTTGTATATATACATAGTTTAATAAGAAAACTTAAGACTTTCAAATTGGGTTTATACTTTATGCTGTAAATATACACACAAAAATACATATACTATCCTTACAGCACTAAGGCAATACGATAATGCTAATTTATAAAAAAATATAATTAAATATACTACATAAGATACACATTATCGCTATTATGACCTGCGATATTAAGACATATATTAAGATGTCGATAGTGATAGACAGCATTTAGTAAGCGAACCGGTTTTCGTTTCTGGCCTTTGGTATCGCTAACAGCCTTCGCCGTCGCACATATCTACTTGGTACTAAGAAACTTGGAAAACACTTTCATATTGGCAACATTTTATTGGAAGGGGAATTAGTGTTATAGAATTCTTATTTATTAAGAAGGGCGTTAGTTAATAGGCAAGTTCGCGTTAAGGGACAAAACAAAATCCGACACAATGAAGCGTTTCATAGGGTCGAGCGTTTGTGATTGGACTCTTGCTTGTATCACGATTTATTTTTATAGAAATGGGTAGTAGGCTCACTTGATGTTATATAACCCATCGACTCTCTCAGTACCTGAGGGCTCGCCTTGTATAAATTGGTACGCTCTTTTCTTGAAGGGCGCGTCATTTTATTTTACAAGCTTCCTGCAGTTTTGCCCTCGTTGATTTCGTATACTTTGGACATCTTTAAAAATCATGTAGGTAAATAACATCGTTATAACATCGATAAAAATCAAACCACGATATACACTGAAATCTGGTGAATACCGTTCATACATCTATTAGTTTTTGATTTAATTGCGTTATTAGAGACGAAACACGCGGCAGAGCACTCGCTATTATTTTATATTAAGTTATGTAAGGATAGGATTTACATTCTCTGATAGGTCTGACAGTAATATGTTTTCATATATTTAAATTATTATATTATTAGACTTTGAGTTTGAAGTAGGAGCGAAAAGCTCAGGGTTATCGGTGAACGAAAGTGCTCAGTCTTTAGGCTTCTGGGCCTGACATGTGTTCTGTCAATGTCCTTTACCGCAAGAGCAATTGTGGATTTCACACAGGAACCCATTGGGATAAAGCCGAAATCCAAATGACCTTTTAGCTTAGAATTTTTAACTGGGACACTTTACTGAAAAAGTTTAAACATTAAACTTTCACGGAAAAGTTATATATAGCCTTCTATTTTTAGAACGATATTCAGCTCACTATAATTTGTAGTCTATTTCCAACGCGTGGGAAGTATTAATTGATTCATCGGATTGTGACAAGACATAAATGTCATGACGTCAGGCGAATAGAATCAGCTGTCAAATGTCAGTTGTCTTATTTTATTTTGTGACCTCTCAAAATTCTCAGGAAAGTCGTTTAAAATTTTTTTCTAGCCCAACTCTATTGAGACTATGTGCGCAAACAAATTGTCTGATGTCCTACTTGACAGTCAGCAGCATCAGGCCCGACAGCGGAACTAATGAAATCATTCTTGGAGAAGTCAAAATGGCGTATTGATGTTTGATCGCACCCGGGAATTGATACTTCATGTTCTGCAAAATGCTAACTAACGATAAAAACTAACCAATGACAAAAATACATAATATAATCATTAAAGTAATAAAAAATATTGTTTTATAAGAAAATCTCGAACAACGCGTACGTATTTAAAACTGTTCGAACATTCGAATAGAATTCGTGTATTTATATTGTATTAAAAATCTATGTTTTCTACCTGTCAAAAACTGACATATTAACGTTTTACCTAACACATTCATGCGCAAGCGAACTGTATCTCTGGTAGCAACAAGCTGGCAGCACAGATACCGACAAACTTCTTGAGCGTTTTTTCTTTGAGCGAAATTTTGCGCATCGCGAGGCATAACCACCGCCGCGCACCACCGCAAGTGATACCTAAAAATCAATAAGTTGACATTTGTTCAAGATGTTTGCCGGTATCTGTAACAGCGGGAAGGACTGCTCTTAAAAATTAATTAATTAACAAAGCTATCGTTACTATTTATATGACTATTTGAGTATAGAAATTCTAAAATAATTCGATCCAGTCTTAAGCCGTCCGCAATCATCAAATCCCAATATGCGGGTAACATATTCCAAATTCTAAGAAATGTGTTTAGCATAGCGTGAATATGAATCAATATACTATATAATAGGGTATATAGTAGGTATATAAATTAATTTCGCGTGGTGCCAACTGTCTTCTTCTCGTGGTTAGATTACACACACTCCTTATTCACAACACTTCTTTCTTGGGCAGCCGTTCTGGCCGCACGAATTTGACGATCAGAACCCTAAGACCTCAATAATAATATCTTTAAATTTTTTTAATGTAGTTATTTTGTATTGTAGATATTACGTGGGAAATAAACAGATAAATAAAAGAAATATCTATAGTAGAGTGTGCTGATACAATTACTAGAATTGCTACGGAGCGTTACGTGTTACGGGCGGGTAACCGCAAATAGAGGCTTCCCTTACATGACCAAATTGATTCGTAAATTCAAGTATAGTAAAGGGAAGCTATGAAGTTAGCTATATCGGAGACATTCGATATACGAGAGGGCAAGTATGATTATAATAATATACTATATTATTAAACTCATGACATGTTTTTTTGTTATGTTTTCTATATTTATTTTATTTATTTGATTAAATTTGATTAAGATAATTTATTTATATCATTTAATGAAGAGTGAGAGTTCAATTAAAAACAACAGCATTGAAGGTCAGTGCTGATGGGGCTAGAAAACAAAAGAAGAACAACAAACTAATACTGGAGTGTGGATGCACTGGAGGCAATAACCCTGACAAATAGGGTTATCCTACAGTGGATAAAAGGACACTGTGGATCTCTCAGCAATGATACTGTCGACGAGCTTGCAAGAAGACGTTTCGCAATGATGCTGGCTAGCCCGTTCCCGCTCCCTCACCCTTCTCGCGAACTCTGTATCAAGTGCGAACCTGGATTCTCCAAAGATCCACAGGAAACCAACAACAATGGACGCAAAACGTGGACTGCAGGCAGTTAAAAATGACACTGCCAGCAGTAAACCTGCTAGTGGCAAAGCGACTTCTGATCATCAATAAAATAATAATTATTTATTTAGAGATTATTTTATTAAATAAAGCAATTAGGGGCCACTGTCTCGTTAATAAACATCTCACTGTCCTAGACGTGACAGACAGTCCGTTAAGCAGAAGCATATACAATCTATTTTTAACTTGCAAAAACGTGCTATTAGGTCAATTTATTGCTTGAAACCAGGCACTTCACTTAGAAATTTGTTCAAGGAAATCGATATTTTGACGGTACCTTCCCATTATATTTACAACTGTATCGTTTTTGTGCGTAGTAATATTAGTTCTTTTTTAAAGAACAGTGACATTCTCAATAGGGATACGAGAAATAAGGGAAAACTTTTACAGCTGTCTTACAGGTTGCAGAAAATAAATACTTCATTTATGGGCCTAAGTATACGCTGCTATAACATGATTCCTAGTGAAATATTGGAACTGCCTTTAAACAGATTCAAAACACATATCAAAAAAACCTTAATGTGTAAAGGTCACAGTCAATGACTACCTGGAAGATAAAAACGCTTGGCAATAGTTGTAATTATATTCTTATAATTTGATTTGTGTGTAATGGTGAATGTGGTAAATCACAAAACAGATTTTTATATTTTTTTTTACTTATGTAACTTTAATGACGTTGTTTCGTTTTTGTTTGAATGGTTTCTGACATTTTCCTTGAATAATTGTAATGTAGAGGGAGGGTAAAACTTGCTGAGTTTTTTTGCCCGTTCTTCTCAGAACAAGGCCTCCTGGTAGTTTTGCGAACGGATGGCGTAGTCTTGCTCTTTCGCGAATTTTGTAAACGTTTTTGACATTCATAAGCATGCGCTAAGACGCATCTAAATTGAATAAACGTATTTTGATTTAATATTTTGCTGTTTCAGCACAGAGGGATCAGTCTTCCAAGGGATGGAGAAATGTGTGGCTGTGGCTTCCCAACGAACAGAAATCCTCGGAGCAGTGAGGTCGCTTCTTAAAGGATGCGAATTGCCCAGAAAACTTTTGAGCTTCTAGACGGTGAAATGCTGGCTTAAGCAACGCACAACGGACCAAATCGGCATCTAAGTGCTGAAACTGAGTACACACTCCATACATACTAGCGCGTATACAAGATATAGTATATAAAGGTTGTATTTTTAAATTAAGGCGTATAAATAATCATCTTTAGAGAAAAAGCCGTACATAGTCGCTTTGTTGTACTTCCTACTACCTAGTACATACTACATAGAAAGACCTAAACGAATCTAATATGTAAAAGCAAGAAATATGCAGTTTAATATAATTTATTTTTTAAAACATCAATTTAGCAATAGAGAAAAAGAGAGAGAGAGAGAGCAGGGCAGAAAATAATAAACGGCTCGCGACTCTTTCCTCTAACTTCGATTTTGTTCCCTTTGGAGTAGATACTCTTGGGCCGTGGGGTTCAAGTGCACAGCTAATTAAATATTTAAGTTGGCGCCTGGTAACACTGGTGACCCAGAGCTGGTGCTTTCCTCGCTCACCGAATAAGTATCGCAATACAGCGAGGAAATGCTGCCAGCGTTAAAGGTACACTGCCACAGAGACCAAACTTTTAATTTTTAATTATTTTTATGATTACTATGTAGGTGAAGTTAATACTGTATTTTTATTGTTATGTATAGGTTTTAATAAACGTAATAGTGTATTAAATAAAATAAAAATACATTGTGCGTGTACTAGGTGTATACACGTAAGAAGTGAAACTTCTTTATGATCTTATTTTTCGAAAAATGATCTACTATATGCAGCTTTACAGAAATTCGTTAAATTAGATAAAGTTGATAAAGGCTTTTATTATCATAGACATGAATACAAATATTTCATTTTACCTTATTACTACGAAGATTATTATAGAATTTCATTAATTGATTATTACTATCATTGAAAAACGTGACGATTCAAAATTTCTCCCATACGTCATAAAGAAGTTTCATTCCAACGCCGATAAAGAAGTTTGACTTCAAAAAGCAACATGGCGCGTAACCGAAAAATGTGATGCGTAACGAGAAAATGTTACACTAAATTTTTTCCAACCTCGATAAAGAAGTTTCACTTCAAAAAAATAAAAATTAGTAACTAAAGCGTTAAAATTCAAATTTAATTAAAAATGTCCGTAAATGCGAATATCATACATAGTCGCCATTACTCTGATCTAATAAGGAGCTAGAAACAATGTCTATAACAATGGTGACGGCAACAGATGTCTTGACTGAACTAACGACAGTAAAAGATTTCCTATATACAGCAAATACCAGAGAGATATACCAAATAATTGTAGCTTGAGAAACGTGGGAAAATCTTGCAATATTTTCCGGTACCAATACAAACTCCTAAACACGATAAACTTTTCCTTTTATGCTTTCCAAGGGAACAAAATATTTTCAAGGGCAAAGTATTTAAGGAAAAACAGGATTTTACGTTTATTTATTTCTAGCACATTTTTATAATCCGATATCAGATTCGCTGATATTATTAAACATTAATTCATCACTTGTGACAAATGCGTTTTTATTACAGAAAGGTTTTTTTCCCGCGCTGTGATTTTAACAGCCAGTAACGTTCATACAATGTTCGTAGTAGATCTTATTGGTGATTGATACATTTACCAATATTCTAAATTAAAATCAGTAAACTAACATAATCCCCATAGAATAAAAACTACAAAAGTCTTTGTTCACAGCCCTGAATAGGTGGGAGCTTGTAGTTTATTGTTTATCAGAATGCCAAACATAAAACTGCTTCACATATTCAGAGCGACCGCTTGCGAAACTGAGTTCGAAAAGTGAGTTACAGAATCGCAGGGCAGGTCAAAACTAGCTGTTTTTAATTAGAGTGGGTGTGATAAAAGTTCAGTATTTTATTCTAAAATATTATCAAAAATGTACATGATTTGTACTCTTTGACTTTCTAAATCACCAAGCAACCCCTTCAATTCGATAGATCGGAGTAGATGACATTTATAAATGAACCTGATTTCTCGATAAACCTCATTTGAATAAGTCAATTGTCATTAAGGCGTAATGACAGAGATCAAACGTTATTACCAATTCCGTTAATTATGCGGAATATAATTGTATTATTTATAATATGAATATTTACACCATTATAAGGAAATTTCGAATGGTTCACATTTGACAGACAAAAGCAAGACTTGTAATGTCGCTTGGCAACGCGTTGGTGGTTTTTTTAATATAATGGGGAGCAAAGGTGCTGCCCATGGATTACATTGCCAGAAGGCTCGCACGTGCGTTGCCGGCCTGGCAAGAATTGGTACGCCCTTTTTTAAAATGTTGACCAATCATAATCAAACGAAACGCGCCGTCGTGTAGTCTTTCGTTGTATGTTCTCACTAGACATTCGTCATTTCGGCGCGTCAAGTTGTTTTACCTTTTGATGTCATTATTAAAAATATGAAATTGTAAATATATTTAAAAAAAATATCAGTCTTGTCGATCAGTTTGTGTGATCGAGTTTAGTATTTTTTAAATATAAATTGTCTCTGCACAAAGACAAGTGACAACAAAGACAACACTAAACACTACGTACAGTCTCTTAGAGGAAGACACTCTGTTCTTGAGTTCAATTTTTTCCACTTACCACTCTAGCACTTAAGACTAACGTGCACGCACACTAATTCGAAGTGTTTTGTCCTTTTCAATCTTTTCACTAGGCCCATGGTGTCAAGAAGTTGAATAGCCTCCACAGTCACGTGTGGAGCCTTTGTTCGTGGGCACCAGCAATCCTTTTGGTTTTTATGGTGCCGTCGTCTACATTAAAGTCCCAAGGAGGTCGTCATTGCGCATTTGACAGGGAGCATTCCTTTACCACTATGGTTTGAAATCGTTGGATTATAGATAGAGTTTGGTAAATAAATAAATTTGCCGTAATTTTTTTATTAAGATTGTTTTTATTGATATGTCATCTAAGATCTATTATTAACATTAAAACTATTAATACAATACACATTCTCAGAGAATCTCCACATTATCAAAATTAATTGTACTGTATAAATATAATATTTTTATTTTTAAATTTGATGAATATTTGACTAAAAACTAAATATCTAAGGTCTATGACATGGATAAAGAGCAGGGTTAGCCTAGTGGCTTCAGCGTCCGACTCTCATCCCTGAGGTCGTAGGTTTGATCCCCAGCTGTGCATCAATGGACTTTCTTTCTATTTGCGTATTTATGATTCGCTCGACCGGTGAAGAAAACACTGTGCGGAAACCTACATGTCTTAGACCCATTAAGTCGACGGCGTGTGTCAGGCACAGGAGGCTGATCACCTACTTGCCTATTAGATTGAAAAATGATCATCAAACAGATACAGAAATCTAACCTAAAGGAGTTGTAGCGCCACTGATTTATTTTTAATGACATGGATAAGACTGATTACTTCCAACTCTAATATAACAAAAATCAAAGAATCAGATTCTCTGAACCCGAGTCAATATAAGGTCTTATTATTACTATTTCATTGATAATTAAAACTGTAGCACAAGACTGTAATTTCCGTTCTGAGAAGTCTGTCCTATTAAAGCTGCAATTTCAATTTATTTTCATTGAATTCTGTTGTTTTTAGTTTCATTTTCTTGGAACTGTGACAGAGCTTCTAGCTAATTTGAATTTTAAATTCAAGTTAAGTTACGATAAATTACAATTCATTTGCCGTAAATTATTGCTACAAATCATTATATCTTATTTCTGTCAAATTACGTATATCTGTTGTGTGTAAGTACTGATCAGTATTGGCCTAGTGGTTTCAGCGTGCGTCTCTCATCTCTGAGGTCGTAGGTTCGATCCCCGGCTATGCACCAATGGACTTTCATTCTATGTGCGCATTTAACATTCGTGTGCATTAAACTAAACAACTTTATTTAATGTTCCTAGTTTTTGATTAAAAAACGGTTTTACGAGAATATTAATACAACGCGGTTTTCTTTTAACGCGGCCAGGGTCTTTCGCGTTATAGGGCGGATTACTGTACATGAAATATACTATACATACAGCCTCAAAACTCCTGTTTCCTTTAAGACGATTCTGCTTTTGGATCAGTAAAGCCAAGTACATACAAACCTCTTTTCTTAAAGTTTGTTTTAGTTTAGATACTGATATTCACTGCCCTGCGATTCTGTAACTCACTTTTCGAACTCACACAGCGGTTTTCGCATCGGCCCGCGGTCGCTCTCAAATCAGTCGTGAAGCAGTCATTTTATATCATGAAAAGGTGGGAGCTTGTTTATCAGAATGCCAAATCATAAAATGACTGGTTCACGACTGATTTGAGAGCGACCGCCGATGCGAAAACCGCTGTGTGAGTTCAAAAAGTGAGTTACAGAATCGCAAGGCTGGACTGCAAAAATCGCGTTGGTTTATCCGCAGTGCGGCCGTAATCCAAAAATACTATTATACTCGTGAAATCGCGATGCGCTCAAAGGATAAAATCGATCACAGACAGATTATCTCTTTACATTCAAACTCAAATTGGACTTTCGGCAAGTTTTATTAACTAAGTGTTTGTCTCTTTTGTTTTTACTCGATAACTTAGTCGAGATAACTTGAAGTTAAGTTTTATGTTATTAGTTCGTTAACTATATATTTGCTAATTTAAAAACTGTTATGTTTGTGTGCTCGTTAAACAAACTTAATAAACTGTGCACCTCTTTATTTGTATATCAACGTTTTTTATAGATTAACTTAATAAAAAAGTCTTAATTTAAAACAAAAAATAAGTTTTTGACGTCTAGTGTAATATATATAATTTATCACATTCCGGCAACGCACTTGCCAGCCTTCTGGCAATGTAAGTCCATGGGCATGAGTATCACTTAATATCAGGTGAGCCTCCTGCCCGTTTGCCTGCTATTACAAAAACAAAACTCAACAACGGGCCGGTCATATTTCCCGCGATTGTGATGATAGATTCGTCATAAAGACCCTTACTTGGAATGGGGAGAAAAAAAAAGCCCAACAGAAAGCTGGGCAGATGAAAAAAAAGGAGCGAAGATGAGAGGCAAATGGATGAATTTGGATGAGGCCTTCACTCCGTCAGAGGTCGTGTACTAATATTAAATATAACAACATTAACTCAATGTAATCCTGAAGCTATTTTTATTGTATTTTATTCTTACGACTGACACACATCTTTGTTTAATCGTTACACAATTATATTAGTTTTTAGACCAATAAAGGTTACATAATAAATATATTTGATAAAGTAGCCAATTTCCTTTTTTTATGTCTATCAGTAACCCGTCGGTGACTCATATATCACACAATATGTTACTAAGCGCAAACCACGTAAACGGCTGGATCAATTCCAGCATTTTCTTCCTAGAACTTTGAAGAAAGAAAAGCATTAAAAAAATAGATTTAGTATTTTTTCTGGCTTTTCCAGAACAGCCGCAGCAGCAGTATGTAGCTACTAAAAAGGTAGGCTAAGTAAAAATATCATATTAAGGGGAATCGAAGTTCGCGTGGGCAGCTAGTATTGAATGAAAGTCTAATTAATAAGAAACAATAGTTATAATAGAGCAATAAGATTAATTTATTTATAAAATAATAGTTTTTCAAATTCTAAGGTCTACGTAATACATAAATACTTTTCAATATGATTCAATATAATGTGCGAAGTACGTTCAATCACACGAATTTTATATTTGAAAATAAAAAGCAATTTTTACAAACCATAAAGTGTGGCTAGTTAAAAATAACTACCGTAAGATATTTGTTATTGGTAGATGAAAAACGCAACGCGCCCTTTTCTTAGTCTGGAAAGTTCCGAAGTTTTCCTGGCTACGAATGGTTCTTTTGATTTCAAAACATGCAAGAACATGCCCAATTCAAGACAAAGCAGAAGTTTACTATGCGTTTCAAATGTTCTGTGATGCTTATTTATTTTCAGACACATGACATAATCATTCAATAGCTATTTGATGTAGAGTATGAGAAGGGGGAGAGGAGAGAAGAGGGTGATAAGAGGAGATGAGATATTTATTCCCTTTTCCATAAAAACTTAAGTGTTTATCTTCTATGAAGCAATTGTTTGCATTAGTTAAAGAGAAATATTAACGTAGGCTGAATTCTTTTTTCATATTTGATTTTATCTAACTAAAGGTCTTGTATAGGGCAGTGTTGCGAGTCCCAATCCCTGAGTTCATAGGTTCGATCCCCGACAGTGTACCAATGTACTTTCTTTCTATGTGCGCATTTAACATTCGCTCGAAAGCGAAAGTCAACGGCGTGTGTTTGGCACAGGAGGCTGAACACCTACTTGCCTATTAGAATTAAAAATAATCATGAAACAGATACAGATTCTGAGACCTTAAAACTTTGTAGCGCCACTGATTTTAAAGGATTTGTATCCATGGTTTCTTAATTAATTATAAATATTAAATACAGCAATTGTATTTTCATTTGTAACATCTTAAGTGTGTAAAAATTATCATTTTATTAATTAAAATTTAAACATGTACAGTATTTACAATTTTATTAATCTAAATAGTAATAATAAAAATAATTAAAAATTAATAAATAGAAAATTAAAACAAATTTTAAAGTGTGTTCCCTGTGATAGTGTACCTTTTACGCTGGCAGCACATCCTCGATGTATTGCGATACTCATTCGTTGATCGAGGAAAGCACCAGCTCTGGGGTCATCTACTATCTACCATGCGCCAACTTAAATTTAATTAGCTGTGTACTTGAACCCCACGGCCCAAGAGTCTCTACTACAAAGGGACAGAAATCGAAATGGAGGAAAGACTCTTATATTTGAGCCGTTTATTATTTTAATTTCTCGATTGTTTTGCTAAACTCTGACAGAGGCAATAAAATAAGCCAGAGATAATGATGCCACAGACAATATGAGACCACAGACTAAACAAACATAAAATTGGGATCTGAATCAATCTCTGACTACGCAAGCTTTATTTGCTTTCACATAAGTCGGGAATAATGAAAATTTGAAGTTTGACATTGAGAAATATGAATTATTGCTACTCGGTATTTAGTCCATAAAATCCATCCACATTTTATTTTTAAGAGGAAAATCGTTTTACACTTGAAGGAGAACACTTTATGGAGTATTTTGTAATATCTTTACGCAAAGTGACGTGTACCTTATAAGTTAGGTACAAGGGAGTCGCCATGAGGTAGCCGGGAGGGGGCAATTCAATTTTTATAACAAACGAATAAGTATGTTGCAAAATTTTATTTAATGTGACGTCAAAACTCGTGAAGCTTAAATCTCGGTAGAAATATTAAGCTGCACGCAGTGTGTTCTTTATATAGGTACAGTACCAGGTTCTTAAATATTTCATTAGGGCCTGCACTCGTAACCTTGGTCTTAGATGAATAGGAGGAGAGGGGAACCAAAGGGAACAAAATCGTAGTAAAATCAGTTCAGTACAGAAAAGTGGTTCGGAACCTGTCGCATCATCATCGGACGTCGAGGCAGAATACGAAATACCATCCGTATGACCTCGACATCAATCTTCACAACTGAGCGTTTGTAATGCAGTTTTGGCCGCGCACCACCACTATGTGAAACCAGCTGCCCACAGTGTTTCTGAACCAATTCTTGAAAGGCACTTGCTAGCTTTAAAGTATCCTCGAGCCGAGCCTCCAGCCCGTTTGCCCCTATTTTATATAATAAAATACGTTTATTTTAGAACCAAATATATATCCAAATCGCACTGATAGATTGATATTTATTCCATACACGATTTGTTTAGATAATTACTTAAAAGTGACCTAGATTTCATATAAATATATAAATAATAATATCGATTCTCAAAATCAATACACAGCATATGCCAAATTTCCCACGAGCCACTGTACATAATGCAAGGTAGTTTCATGTATTAAAATAATGAAACTTCAACGACCTGGTTTAATGCGGTTATGAACTGAACATTATAAAATTGTAGTCACAATTAAAGTTATTTAGATTCTAACCCCAAATCAATCTCTACCTCAAAGCGTCGAGTTGTGTAAATAATGAAATATTATAATAACTAGCTGACCCTGCAAACGTTGTTTTGCCATGTGTATTATTTCTAGGAAACATTTTTTAGTTCAATAATAATAACTATCTACTATAATAAAAACATAAGGGTTGGTCGTAGAGGGGTGTAAATTAGGGGTTGTATGTATTATTGTATGTTGTATCATAAAAAAATGTCTAAAATATTTTTTTTGCGATGGACACCCCTTATCTCTTAGGGTCTTGAAAGATCGAGCCGTTTTAGGAGTATGGAAACGAACACTGTGATACGAGAATTTTATATATTATATATAGACACGAAGCAAACGGGCAGGAGGCTGTCCACAGATCGACAGCTTTGGTTTTCTTTCTCATTACAAGCATTCTATCGTAAGATTTTGATTCAACTGGGATCCGAAAGCTGAAGTTGAGAGTGCCTAGTTACTACATAGTACAATTTCTCTTTTAAAAAAAATTAAGGCAGTTCTTGCCGCGCAGAACTTAACGCTATATGAGCACTGAAGTATTCCGATTTCGAAGAAAACTTAGGAAACTTCAAAGAGCGTACCAATTCTTAAAAGACCGGCAACGCACTCGCGAGCCCTCATTGAGAGTGTCCATGTGTATCACTTAACATCCTGCTCTATATAAAAATAAAATATCGTTACCAACAAAATTTACAACAAAACGACAGGTGGATATAAATGACACGCCCATTTTATACCCATTACTGGCGGTTTGCCAATCTCCATGATGATTTAGATGTACAGAGCTTTTATTTTGTGAAATTGCTATATCTATATATTTGCGTGGAGGAAATAAATCTTGTTACTTTGAAGCTGAAATTTACTGAAGGTTCTAATTGCAAAGCTTCAATTTGTATATAGAGGAATTAATGTTCGATGTTGCCAATCGCTGCCAAGTACCACCTGCTTCCTTAATCTGGTCTATCCACCTTCTAAATTGTCTTCCTTTTTTGCGCTTTATATCCAGTTAAATACTTCGTTGCTTCATTTTCTGTTCCTCTTGCCATGTGCCCCACCCGTTTCCACTTAAGTTTATTTATTTTCATCATGACATCTGCTATCTTAGCTATTCTTCTTAATGATGTATATATACTTTATCTATCTTCTATCTAGTTACTGACTTAACAATGCTTAAGAAAAGGGCACCCTCATGATTCAAATACACCGAACAAAAGTAGGAAAATGCACGCAGTGAATCAGAGAGAGAGATTAAATTATTTTAATTATTGTAACTTATCTACGAAAATCTTATAGTGAATAGCTTTAGTGCTTAGTGCTTAGGTCTTGGGTGTTTAAATATGTATTTATATGTCTATCTATCTATAATATGTATGTATATCCGTTGCCTAGTACCCTTAACACAAGCTTCACCAGCTTAGCATGGGACTAGGTCAATTAATGTGAATTGTCTTTAAAAAAAAAATGTTTTATTTGAACATATCCATACACCAACCGCCACCGAACTTAATTCGTATTTAATGATTTTTTCTTAAACCAGGAATGTACCTATCAAGCCAATTTGTGCACTAAATTCAGTAATATATATCAATTAATTATATTTAAAGCTAGCCTAATGAAAAAGCTAACATACCGCACCATTACTTAGTATTTAGGTCAATAGCTAGCGTCAAGCTAGACGTTTCAACTATATATCACTTTTCAACGCTTTTAAAACACGACAAACACCGTACAATATTTACCTCTGGTTTACTAAATGTGTTTAAATTGGATACGATTACCAGAAATAATAATAAAGCTAAAAAAAATAAAAAGTTTTAAAATAAGTATTGAAGCAGTGTTGGCCAAGTGGCTTCAGCGTGCGACTCTCATCCCTGAGGTCGTAGGTTCGATCCCCGGCTGTGCACCAATGGACTTTCTTTCTATGTGCGCATTTAACATTCGCTAGAAGCGTGAATTAAAACATCGTGATGAAATTGCTTTAAAACCATAAAGTCTACGGCGTGTGTCAGGCAAAGGAGTCTGATCAGTTACTTGCCTATTAGATTGACAAATGATCATGGGACAGATACAGAAATCTGAGGCCCAGACCTAAAAAGGTTGTAGCGCCACTGTTTATTTATTTATTTATTGAATCAAGTTTCTGTTCGCCTTCGAACACAAATTTGAGTACATGGAAGTTTTATCTACATATTTTATTTAACAATTTTTTTTTCTATTTATTGTGTTCATATCATTGGTATAATGCTACTACTTAATTGTAAAATAAATAATAACTAAAATTCCGCTTAATCCAATAGAATACGCAATGAAAAGATTTCATTAAAACGCTACGAAAGTGGAACACTGCATTATTTACTCAAGCAAAAGTTGGTTTAGCAAAAAAATAATACCTTTGAATGAGTATATTACCTACCTATGTCGCGGTCCTGCTATATATTACGAATAGGTTAAGCCTAGTAGTTTGCTTAGCCGATATCATGAATTTTCTGTTCTTGTCAGAGGATCTAGGGTTACAAAAAGGGTTACAAAACTTCGAAAGAAAGAAAGAAAATCAGTGGAGCTACAACCCTTGGCTTTGACTTTAGACTGCTGTATTTGATTCGTGATTATTTTTCTAATTTGCGTTCGTTTTCAGTTTGCTGGCATTGCTGCAAAGCCGGGGCTCTAACCTACGACCTCAGGGATAGGAAGCGCGCTAAGTGAGAAAAGAAACGTGAAGATATATACAATCTTATATTGCTTTTTTGGTTTATTTTAGATATATACTATTGACACTTTGACACATCGTATTTGTATGAACTAAGATACTGATATTTTTTTTTAACTCAAAATAAAATAATTAATTACATAAGATTACCATACTACAAGAAAAAAATGAAATGTCTTAGGATTTAACGCCGGACCATAGAATCCTTTTATTTATCTCGGCTACAAAGGCCCACCACGGCCGGCTTTTTTTTTCCTACCAAAGACGTCAAGACCTAGCAAGATGTTTAAGTTTTTTCTTTGCGTGGATATAAAATAAAGTCAAATATTTAATTTATTGGACAAAAACACACAAATATACAGTATTCAAATAAAACATTGTATCAAAAATTTCAAAAAAAGTTGTTCCTGTAGCTGTGTTCCTTTTTGGCGGCGGGATTTTTCAGCTCAACACTTTGAACTTATTTTATTAAAATACAAAATTTTCTTTATCACAAAAATTAAATTTTCTTAACCCAATTTTCCCCCCCTTTTTTTTATTTTTTTCACCAATTTTACTAACATTGTTCAAGTACCTAAAATCTTGTCACCTAATTTATTTGACTAGTACTTTTTTCTTATTGTTGCTAATCTAAAATTAGAAGTATAAAATTTTTGCTTTTTAATTTTTTGTAACATTTCACATAGCTAGTAACATATACTGTAAATATAGCATTATATATGAAGTAGTGTACTTTAATAAAGAAACATATATTTCGTACGCTTAAAGTACCGAGGCCTGAGAAAATTGTCACGTCTTAAGATGAAATTCAACGAGCATAGAAATATGGCTTGACGAAAGAAAAATGATCATTCCACAAGAATTCTGAGGCCTGATAATTTATTGTTATAATATGTTACATACAACCTTTACACGTATGTGACGTACCTGCCTTGAGTCGGTTTCACAAAACAACAACTTGTATAATTTGACCTTTACAGTTCATTAGGCACCTTGCCACTTGACCTCCAATTTCTGTATGCCCCAATGCATTTTACACTGGTGACAGAGTTTGAGCTTCGATCATACACTATAGCACAAAAATATCCAGGCTAAAATTACTATCTAATATATTTACGCGATTGTTTATGTAGAATTGGCTAATTAATTGAAGCTTATTATACATTAAAACATGAAATGGACACGTAATTTTGATTATCTTTCTGGTATATTTTAATAAACCTTTGAATAATTTTGGCGATTTATCTCAATGCAAAACTCCCAACTTTATCTATCCGGCCAGAAGCCATTCACAAACAGTTAATCCTATTAACTTATTAAGAGAAACTCAATTTACATAGACTTTGATGCAATGCTGAATACCTTTATGTACCCGATGTGAATAAATTTTCGCTTTAACTGTTCATAAAACCATGAATTGACTCAAATATTGAATATATGTTATTTAAATTTTATTTTTGATATATGATAAATGTATATCATTGTACATTTTTATTAACACATTTCAAGGACTTTCGTAACAGTTATTTTATGAAATACAATAAAATCATCTGTACAAGTATTATTACAAAAACCTTGGTCCCTTTGAATTGTAATATTTTTTTTAAATATACTCGAGTTGACAACTGACAACTAGTAAAAGTAAATTTAAATTCATTTAAGATAAGTTAATTAATAAATATTTATGCAACGCATTTGTTGCGACTCAATCGCTTAGAAAGATGAATCTGGCATCTACTTTTCTCCATCGCATCTCGAAAAACATACAACATATGAAACCAGGCTTGCGCACTTAAGATGTTGTATTTTGAGAATCGTAGGAACATACTTAATATATCGCGTTTAAGATATTTAACAATCAGATTGATCGACCAACCTTAACTGTTTCCAGATGACATAAAAAAACGAGTCGACATGAAGTACAGACCCGAGCTGTAACGCAAGTTCGGCTACCTACATCGAGAGCAAATAACGTATATGGCGAGGAGAACGTTTAGGTATTTCTACTGCGGCTAATAAATGGACTACCCAGACTGTTATTAGATAGCCTAACGTGTACCAACATAAAAAGTTAATTGAAAACTACTTTTATATGCATTTGTCGCGTTCTTAAACAAGACTGCTATGGTTACAGTTATAAAAACCGCAGCGGTGTTCAATTTTAACATAATATGATGTTATTATATTATTCAGTAAAATTAAAATAAAAAAAAACGGCTGGCACCCGGGCCGCGGTAATTTTTATAAACATGCATTTATAATTATTTATTTATTTGTTATTTCTGCAGTATTTTTTTCTTTGATATTGATTCAATCTACCACTCTACCAAACTCAGACGAACACGCCTTTATAATCTGTCTCACTCTAACCGGCTGCACCGGCCGCGCTTACGCTACGTCACCGATCAGACCAATGTGAGATGCAGTAAGCGTTCTGTCTCGTTCTAACGCGTATTGGCCGCACCTATATTACGTCATTCTGTTTTTTTTCCGTTACGGAATTTCTTGATTCGGTCGCCGCGCTCAAAGCCCGCGATAAAATCTATGGAAACTTAATTGAAATTTCATGTACCCTCTAGATATCCCAGACAACCCATCACGCCATTTGTCCCTCCTTTCAGAACCACCGATATCCAGATTGAGCATTCTGATAACTCAGATAGGTGTATCCATAGTTGCTCCCCTCTCTTTGAAATCAATTTCCCTTTAGTTTTTATTATTTAATTTTTTATATAGCCTACCAGTGCTTGTCAAATTAAATTTTGGTTTTTTATATTTCTTGTACCAATGTATTATTTTGTAAATAGAAGTGTATATAGAAGATTCCTAGATTAATACATTTTATATTGTTTATTCTCAATCACGTAGGTTGCTACGACGTAAGCGTGAAGGGTTCATATCATAAGCGTAGGCCGTAGCACGATACTTGCGATGCGTAGAGCGTTGTCTACGAAAACATATAATTCGTAGACTAGTAGATAGACTAAATAAAAGTTTTCCACATTTCTATACTTTGGTCCCTTACATATGATAATTTAAAAAGAAGAGAGGGAAAGACAAGAACAAGAGTTTCAATAATACGCTCATCCCAACTAACCCGAGCAAATTCAATATTTTATCTGAATAAAGCTAGAAAAACTACGAAATATTCTTGACTAAAATGATATGTTTGTTATTTTTTTAACACAATAATTTATAATAATATATTATAATGTCTTACTGATTGGTAACCATGTCCAACTATTGATCATGAGGTTCCGGGCTTAGATCCCGGGTGGGGCATTGTCAAATGGGCATGGGCAAATGTCATTGCCATATAATAATGAAATTAATGGTAGTTCTAAGTTAGATTGATCTGGTTGCAATTCACATGTACAAGAATGCAATAATAACTCTTAAATAATTACAATACAATACTAAAATACGAAAAAATTAACGGAATTTTAAAAAGAGCTTTTTTAATAATAGATAAATAATGTCATAACGTTAACTTTTACATGAAAACGCTAACCTCATTAATTTGCAAAACAGCCGTATTCTAAGCTTCGCCCCCGAGCTTTCAAGCTTCACAATTTCACATTTCCCAAATGCCTACATGAGCTTTAAGAGAAGTGAAATAACTATCCATATATAAGTATCCATGGGCTTAATGCATAGAAATCCCACAACCTGGTCATCTGTTTTTGTATTATAAATTAAAAATTTTCTTTTAGATACTTAAGTTTAAAATACGTAAGGAGCTGTGAGCATAAATATGCTTTTAGGAGCACTACACCTTGTTCCAAATTACCTGGAATGAATTATGATTCAATGAAAAATAGGAATATAGGCAATCTGTGCTTGACACAAACCGTGGATTTATGGAACACTAGAAGTTTTAGTTTCCTCGCGCAGTTTTCTTCACCGTATGAGCAATTATTTATTGGGCACAATCTTGGAGTTGATAATCGCGTTGCTAAATTCACTCATTTATAAAAATATTTAAAAATTAAAGTAAAACAAAACACTAAAAAAAATTTTACCAACCCCAATTTTTAGGGGAAAAACCTTGGTTTTTTCTTTCAAGAAGAAAAGGGTGAGGGGGGGGGGGGAAAGAAAACAAAAAAAAAAAAAAAAAAATATACCCCCCCCCAAAAAG